>RXPK01000070.1:1783442-2469405 GCA_004143645.1 Protaetia brevitarsis
GAAGTCAAGATTTAAAATCAACGCTTCTAAAAAAACACTGTCCAAGTTCATGAGTCCATTTAGAAGCTCATATTTGTGCCAGCTCGAATTATTCGAATGCCGCCTTAGGACTGTTTTTTTTTCTAAACTAAACGTCATGGTGGTTTACTATCGTCGTCAGATTAATGACACTAAAATAATCCGCTTCCTTGCTCAGATAGGTACATAATCGACGTTCTAACGAGAATTAGATGACAAACCCCGGAGAGACATGATTATATTCTTTTTTGTTAGATGTTGACGCCTAACGTGTCCAATAAAATTTCGTGACTTTCCCCAGTGAATGTCATGTGTAACACCTATTAGGTTTCCAATCGCGCTAATGACATGATTGTGGAACTGCTCTGGATCATTTAGTGGGCAGTGTAGTAGAGACCGCAGCGGAAATATTCAGTTGCCTTTCTAGAATTTGCTGTGAAAAAAAAGTACTTATCCTACACTCATCTACAGCAATTATACAACTGTGGTCAAATATATTTGAAATTTGTGGCAAATTCATTGAAATATTCTTGGGATTATATCTCTGAGACACTTTAAGTGTTTTCATATATCTAATCGTTTTTATGATGCTACGATAGAGTTGTTACAAATATACAGAAATTTTGTAAGTCATAAAAATGTGTTTTAGCTGTAATAAAATCTTGTAAAAAGCGGTAAAACAAAAAAAAATTACACATTATTTTGCACTAATGTAATAAAATATTCCTTTTTAGTGCACTTTATAAATTGATTTTTGATGTTAATTAAACTGCCAATTGATTTGAATTTAAAATAGACGAAGTGAGGGTTTCAATTTTTATTTCTGATATATAATTTTGATATTAAAATTCTCTCTAATCAATCCCAGCCGCAAAAACTTCAATTACTCCTATATAATTCTATACAATTATAGGTACAACCTCACATAAATCTGATATGATAAATAACCACATCTTCGTCTAAAAGCAGTTTCTTTTCCTCAAGTTTTCCTTCTATACTTGCCGTGCCATTGAGCCAGCTGAGACGAAAACGTGGCGCTCAAAATTGCGTTTCAGTCGTCGCGTCGTACGTTTAGCACGTGACGCAAGACGAAGTGCATCAGCAGAAATTTACCGTTTAATAAAACCCCGAGTGCTTTGCAGCGACGCTTAAACCGAGCTGGGAACACGCGTATCTTTCCGATAGCGGGACATTACGGGATTTTTATCGCCAACAAAGAGCTCGGCAATCCGGCAGAAATGTGTTCCGCAACGTATGAAGGATTGGTCGTAAACGGGCACACCCTGAGCTCCTAGTTTGTTGCAGCCGGGAAATGTTTCATCTAACAATAAGATTGCTACAGGGCGAAAATTAAACGCGGAACTGGTGAACTATATTTCCGCGTTTTAGCGAATATCGACGTTTATTTTGGCTCGGTTTATAAAATAAAGATTATCAGGAAAAACGTAAAGTATATGAATTATAGTAACAGGTAAATGTAAAGATAAAAATTGTTTAACATGATTAATCGACGATGTAAATGAAATTTTAACAAATTGACGTCTAGCGGAAAGGAAGGAAACCAGCCAACTCTCCACACTGAGAAAAATGGGTTAAGTAAACTGCATACTTGACAAAAAATTGTTTACCATAGGTAAAGTTTTGCTTGGAACTATTATCTTCAATTAGTACCTGCAACTAAACCCAATTTCCTGAATGCAAGTTGTTACTGTAAATAGTGCTTTTATTAACGTCTATCATACAGCGTGCCTGACGAATTTGTGCTAAGTAACGTATTACTTATGACTACAGCACGCGGTTAGTAGAAGTAACAAAAATGCTGATCGCTAATTAAACTTTATGTATCTTCTTAAATAGCTAACAACTTTGCCCACAACTATGAATTGTTTTGAGTTTTGCTGCCACCCCGTGATTGTTTTTGTGTTCTTGATTGGCTAACGCGGCGGAGTAATAAAATAGTCCCCGAGATTGCTACGCGCGCAAGCGCGGGCTAGCGTCAAATAAGAGTTGCGGACGGCGGATGTGTGTAAAGGTCGTCGAAAAAGAGTGGCCAAGGAGTACGGCCATTGTAGGCCAGTTGGAACGCAAATATATTAAAAATACCGGGTGGGTTAACTCAAGGCCTCATCCGTATAAAGAATCCCAGCGAAAGCAGAAGTACCGAGCCTATAAGCAATCGGATGTTTCAAGATTGCAGTTTTAAACTACGTGGTGGGGTATTTTGAATTCCTCATCCACTGTGAATGATATCTTGCCGCCCGCTGGTGAAGTTAAAGTGTGGATGCCGTCGCTAGTGATCCGACAGTCCAAGTGCCATCTGCATCTGAGGATACCGTGACGAAGAAGCGGAGGTACGCCGACAGAGGATCAACTCGCCGAGACAACGCCTAGTGCAAAGAACCAACAGAAACCGCAAGTTTACCGCCTAGGTATATTATTTCTTTGTTTGTTATTAGTTGTAACTTAAAAGCCATATTTTTCTTTGTCTTTTGTTTAGATTTCAATAATTTCAATAATTAAATAACGTTTCAAGGGAGCCCCATCTACCCTATCTTTTATTATTGCTTCGTTCATTTTTTTCATTATTAAGGAATATATTTTACGAGTCATGACGTTGGTAAATTGTTTAAAAATAAACCGTTGTTAAGCCGAAACCAATATCTTTCATTCATTCAGGTAGTCACTGTGTTGTCCTACACAAATAAAACTATTCTAATAATACTGTTTTTATTTAAATTTAGTTGATATATAAGTTGAACAACAAATTTAAGGTAAGTATATTGTATATATATTATATAGAAAACCATTACTTTTTATATATCAGGTATCTAGTGATCGTACATTAATGATACTGTTTCCTTATCACAAGTAATCCAAATAGCTTGCATTAATTGAGGTTAATAATGAAGGTGTGATAGCCATTATAGAATAGTTTACTCATAGCAATACATCTACTTGACATGAGCAAATTTTTACTTACCGCAACTGCATATATTCTTTGGTTTCTACTTCATGTTTACTTATCATAAGTAACTTCATAAGTTACCGGTATGAATCAGGCCGTAAGTAACTTAGATTGCTTGTTGTTAGTATCAGTGTTTAGGATCTATTTTTTACTAGTGCTAAGTAATCTGTGCTTTTGTCTCCTATCCAGCTGAACTTTTTATTTTCATTTATGATTATAAAATTTTTTTCTCAGTGCACAACGCCACGAATACCATAATACTTAAGTTTTTCAAGTACAACAACATGATCTTTAACAATATGTGTTTGATAACTAACTGTAACTGTTTAATTTATAATCAGTTGCATACACTGGTAGGCATAAAGACAATGATTTTAGCAGCAGTATCTCATATAACTCAAGAAATATGTTGTACCTGAATTCTGACTCAATATGTACCATGTGATGGCCGTAGGCATAATAATCATCGAGATGAATATGCAAGCACCAGCTTAGGTACAATGTGGTCGATAATAGTGCTCTTCCGGCTCTGGGACCTCTGCTTTCCTGCATATGACAAATAGCCGGAGGACCCCAAGGGGAAGTAACGAAATTTCTGGCTTCCCCCATAACAGATAGCTTCACCATTAAGAGACGCCTTTGTGTTTGTAATTGCCGAATTAATCACACGAAGTGCCATTATGAAAAGCTTAAGACAAATAATACCGCGGTCTATATTATGAGCTCTTATAACATAAAATGGATCTATTTTAGCGTTGTGCTTTGAAAATTACGCTACCTTTTATGACCGGTGTGGAAGAAATTTTCCTTTTTTTTCTTAACTTCAGCCCCAACGATTTTCCATCTTCATATTAAATTCGCCCAGTATCTAAAATTCAAACAGATGAGCCTCTCGCTTCCCGCAGTCGGCCTCTCCTAGTACTTCCAGCAGACTCGCTTCCGACTCTATATATGTATATTAAATTGGACACCGAGGACACACGGAATGGTCCTTTTTAAGCGCGTTCGCGCCAAACTAAGCACGCCTTCGCGCACACCTCTCTTCATTAAAATTTAGTATACGAACGGAGTTAGTTTAATGCATTAGTAGGGAAGAGAAGTTCGTCCCCTATAAGTATGCACAAACTGATCTTTTGGCGGCCGGCCTTAGCCGTAAACACGGGACGAGTTCTCCGCTTCGAGTTGGCCTATTGGGAGTACTCCTTTAAGGAGAGTTTTCGCCGACACTTTTCCGGCAAGACGGTCCCCAGAAGGCTCAACTTTCACAATAAGCCGGTAACTACTTCGAGATATCCGAAGTTCTGGACGCCGTCACTACGGGGACTACGTGTACTATATATTTAAATCGATGCACCTAGGGGTTCTTCTGGAGCGGTTACGTGACGGACTAAATTCAGAATGTATTAAGTTCAGCTTGGTAATAGTGCTTTTCTAAACGGATTATTTATAAAAATCATATTGAGCATATATACTTGGTATTAGTATAATTAAATAGTATCCACCTCCTCTCAAATTGCGTAGCACTGTGCAACTCGAGGGCGTTGAAACCTGGGAGCATATGAAATCGAAGAGGGAGAGTTACCGACCCAACCTGAGTTCTTCTGATATCCTACACTTTCTGAAAAGAATAGGATTATACACAATACTCAATGACTCATAGATAATCAAAGAATATAAAGTAAGAATTTTACGAGAAACAAACAAGGACGGACAGTAGGCTTGTATAATTTGAAACTTTCTAATAAGCTCATTGTAGTGGTGAAACCTCACCAAGAAGATAATATCTCATACGTGATACAAAAGATCAAAGTATACTATGACTCTGAGAGTATAGCAAGAAGACGATGAGCTTCTAGATGGCTGCTGTACGTGCCCGGCCATTCAAATCCACAACAACCCTTAAAACTTTAACTTCAGAAGAGGGCAAAAGAAAATTGTTATTAATAAATATGTTAATGTTAGTTTGATATTTATAAAGTAATAATTTAGTTTTATTATGTTAAGATGATCTTATTTGCACCAATCCACCCGCAAATTTTAGCGAACTCACGTATTGTATCAATTTCCTCCTCTGCATTAGAGGCATGCTACCAAAAGAACAATGTGTAATTGGCGGGCGACATATGCCAGGTGATTAATAAATATTAAAAATAACGTTGGCCCCAGCACCAAGCCCTGCGGCTACACCCCACACGACTCCGCTAACTTTTGAATTAACGAAATCATTGCCGACTCTATACAATTAACGAATATTTTGCACCTTAATTATTTTATTTTTGTACTAATAAACATTTTCTCATTTTCCATGTTTCTTTTTTGCATTATTCTTAATTATTACCCTTTTGCGCTTTTATTTTTTTTATTGCCGCTTTCTGCTCAATCATATACATACATGATGTATCCATTAATTCAATAAATTATTAATATTATTATCTGAATGATAAATACTTCATTAAAGGTGCATCAAACTTACATCCAAAATCCTTTTAATAGTCTTCAAATCCACAGACAACATATTTGCATTTCATTGACTTACTTTTTATGAACAAAATTGGAAGCATTTAATCACACATACCGCATGCATAGATCGATTTTTCGAATGCTTTGCTTGGATAAGTGCAAAATATCAACTTTTATAATCAATTCCAAAGGAGCAACGGACATCAAGATGCGCGAAGGATACCAAGGGAAGTTATAGTGTGATTATGATGTTCTTTCGACCTAACCAATCAATAGCATAGCCAGAAATGGCTACTAATAACACAAGATGATACGTTAGACCTTATACCATGATTATAAATGGCACTGCATAGTGGATAAATCGGCATTTTCCACGTTTGAGCACGTTTCAATGCGCATTATACACGTCTAGTACACCACGAACTGTACCTGCACGTTTCGTTTACATCAAAGCGTATGTAAACGTGATATATTACTGGTTGATGGTTAACTGTTGTAGCGTCGTATAAAGATTTTTGCACTAACACGACTCATATGCTTAGTGTATTGTATCATCAAACAGTAACAATATTTTTAGCAGATTTGCTGGTAGGAATAATAGTCTCGCATGATTTCGCAATTAGGGTTGGATCGACCTGTAATCGTACAACGGAATTTAATCTTATAATATCGATTATCCTTATCGTTTATTTACACTACGTTAGCTCTACCGGGATCCATACGGTAATGATATTGTTGTGAGCCGCTTAACTGCAGCTAACATTCGAGAGATTGCATAGGAATTATTACGTTTGCTGTGCCAGGGATAGGTATTTGCGTGTACGGGTTGCATCGCATGAGTAAATCGAGTTAGTTTATATGTAGGCGATATCAAAGCATTCTCTTTGCCCGTTCGATATTAATTTATGTTGTATTGGGAATATTGATTAGGGGCAAATAAGTATGATATAGCACATTAATATTTGGCATAACCGAGATATATCTATACAGTTTAAAATTAAATGATTTTAATTAACACAATTTTATCATTACGTCTCAGAGTTCTACAAATAATATTCCTATTTAAGTTTATGTTAATTTTTCTTTTAAAATTCATTGATGTATTTACGCATTAGTTTAGAGTCTATCAACTACCTTTCCCGGTCAAAAAGAAGAGAGAGAGAGATAAGATAGATTGAAAAGAAAGGACGCTGTACACTGAGAAATGAAAATGTGTACGTAGTCAAGGCAAAATTAATTTGTATCTAAAAGACAATCAATTTACAGAATTCGTAAAAATTAAACAAAACAATGTGTTTAATATTGAACCCGTACTTAGTTGTTTAATATATTTTGTGAGAACCTGTTTTAAACGTTAAATATCAAATAAAATATCAAGTAATAATGTTGAGTGTTTGACGGTGCAATATGCGGACGATACCTCATGTGTGATAAAAACAAACTCTTTGCAATAAAATGTAACAGACTTAGAAAACACTATAAACACACTAAACGAATGGATGACTGATCACAACCTCGTGATGAATATTAATAAAACACAAATAATAAATTTTAACAACAATATTGAAAATATAGAAATTAAATACCAGAACAAATCACTTACCTCTTCTGATGTGGTGTCCTTCCTTGGGATGAAGCTGGACTCTCGTTTATCCTGGAACAGTCACATCGAATATCTCGCATCTAGACTGGCTAGTTTTTGTTACTGTCTTTGGGTCATATCGCGATGTGTTTGCCTTGAAGCTGCACTTAGTGCATATAATGCATACATAAACTCTCGTTTGACGTATGGTGTAATTTTCTGGGGCAATTCTATCGGCATGGAACGTATATTTAAGCTACAAAAATCAAGTGTTAGAGCTATTTTTAACCTAAGGAACAGAGACAGTTGCAAATCATATTTTATAAACAATAATTTACTTACCTTGCCATGTTTATATATCCTAGAATGTGCATTATTTGTTAAAGCAAATTATGCAGACTTTTTTCATAAGTATGAGCTACACCACACTCACAATACTAGGAATACTGTGACTCCACATTTATTGGCGCCTCAGACACATCTATCAAAAGTACAAAGGAATGCTCTACATTATAGCATCAGGATATATAATCATATACCAGACAATATAAAAGCGTTACCTTATGCATTGTATAAGAAAAAATTAAAAGAAAACCTAATTTATAACGCCTATTACACCACAAATGATTTCTTGTCAAATCAATTTAATTAAATGCTCATGCTGTTTGATTTTCACATTTTGACTCCTTTTGTTTTAACATGTATGTACATTGGTTTTTCTTTTGTTTGTTACTTGTTTTACTGTTTTCTTGACATTTTTTATGCATCTTTGCAAAATGACATGAAATATTATTATTATTATTATTATTATTTCACAGTTTCACAAGTTTAGTTATTCACTTGGTCTTCAACTTAGTACATCGGTATGAAAACAAGATCCCTAAGTATTGTTCTTATAATTATTATTATTATTAGTATTATTATTATTATTATTATTATTATTATTATTATTATTATTATTAATAATAAGAATAAAATCACGAGAAAGGATTAGTGGGTACAGTACTTTCGCAATCTATTTATTGCTTCATTAGAGAATTGGCTACAAAGAACACAAAAAGTTAGAATTGTAAGATGAAATAAATGAAAAACTGTAGAGTGTATTAGAAAAAATATTCTGTTCACTATTTAACTGTATAGATATTTATCTCGATTAGGCTTTTATAATATTAATTGACGTGATAATTTCGATCAAGATAATGTTGTAAATGTGGATAAGTAAACAAGCGTATTAGAAAACTTTTGTTCTAATTTTTTTGTTATTAATGTTGTTTGCTATCTCCCATTTGCAACAAGTTTCCAGGAAATCTATTAATTATACAGCAGAATATGTTTTTTTTGCGTTTCCATCACAAAGAATCCCGATGAGAGACGTCTGACATAAGGATTGTATACCGGTTAACCAAAAACCGTTCGGTAAATTTATCGGTAAATTACAAAAAATTACTGGTAATTCGGTAAATGAAAAATCCATATCAGAAATGTTTATCTACGAACTATTGTGTTTATAGATATGTATTTAAAGGTCTAAAGGGACATTGAAAATAAAAAAAAAACAGATAAGTCTAAGTAACAATATACCCACTTATTAATATTATGGGAGATGTTTTTTGTTTAATTTTAATTTAAATTTTCTTGAGATTGAGAACCGCTGTAATAGAGAATATAGAAAAGAAACTGACAAAAACTTTTTATTAGAAACGTATAACCTCCATTCCACCGAGTTAGTCAGAAAGAGAAGGAATCAAAAAATTCTCAACAAAAAAAAGCAAAAAATTGAAAAAAGAGGTCGTGTAGAAATTAAAAGAAAATAAGAATGGAAACAAAATGGATAACGAAAAGCAACGCAAAGAAAAGCGAGATTAATGTTCATTTGTTGCCAGGACGGTAGGAAGCAAAACACCCAACTTTTCCTACTTGCCTTTGTCAACAAGTGCAATTTCAATTCTCTCATTTTATGTTTTTTTTTGTGTGAATTTTATTTATCTCTCGAAAAAAGTTGAGTTAGCATATGCTCTAGAGTTTTTTTAAGACTTTAAAAGGTTTAAATCGTTTTCTTTTTAAAGAGTAAGTAAATATCTCATTTTTAAATATTTAAAAATAGTAATAATTCAGTACAATGTAATATGTAAATATTGTATGCGATTTTTTCATATTATAATATATAAGAACAACATTTCACATATTTAAATTAATACCAATTTTGAATACACCACATTATGACAGCACCACATTAGTGCAACATTGTTGTGAAAATTTGAACCTTAAATATTTTGTTTTACTTCTTACAACTGTTTAAAATAATTAAATACAAATATTTATTACAAAATTCTAATATTATGCCTTAAAATTATGTAAAATATGTATTATTCCAGCCTAACTTCTAACTCTATTTTCTTGGGGAATCCCCATTAATGTCACACATGAAAAAAAAAAAAATACCGGTAATTTACCGGGAAACCGGTATTTTCATTTTCATTTACTGAATTACCAGTAAATTTACAATCACTAGTCTGACATCATCACATTCAAATGACCGCGAAAGTAAGCAATACAATTAGCATGTAAGTACCAAGAGTTGCCTAGTTTAAGAGTGCTTCAGAAAGGAATAAACGCACTATATATTATACCGCATCCATTGCTCGCACGGATAACAAACCGGAATGTCGATTATCCGGCCTGGCCCGCCGGAAACTACTCGGACACGGAGCACCCAATCTTTCCTTTCACGGTAGCCAACCGCAGCCATTAATATTCATGCGACATTTCCCACCTTGTGCCGATTCCCACCTTTTCTTCTTCGAAACGCCGGATAGACCGCCAATTACGTAATCTCTTGTTTCGCTCTTCGCTTGAACTAGGCCAATCCCACCGGCGCCCATGCCGCCGCATGAGGGAAGCGGTGGTCTGTTCCCCCGATGGACTCTGATGAAATTCACACTTCCACGAAGCAACGAATTGCTATCACCGGAAGGCCGTTTATTATGGCGACCATGCACGCCATTATTTAGCTGAGTAAGTGCAGGAAACGTTAGACACAGATAAACGGGGGGAATTAAACAAATTTCGCTGCATATATCACACATTGTAAATCGAACACTTCCACTTTGTATAGTTTTAAAAGTCGAGAACTGTTCCCGCCATCGAATTAAAACTAACTTACCGCGGAACAGATAATTCGATTCCGTTACTACGAGAACTCCAAATCGCAAACTCCCATAACATCATCGCGGAACGTCGGACAAAGCAGTATTATAGAACGTCTCACAATTCCACAATCGTAGAAACAAACTCGAAATAGCTAACACCGCTCTGGATGTCTCTTCGCATCGCGGAGAATCGAATTACAACCAGTCCACTTAGCGGAGAAGTGTAAATGCAACATCGCGACGCGAGCCGGCTTTCTAGTATTGAAAATTTGATTAGATCCACTCAATTGACTTGTGTAAGCTGAGCTCATACTTGGCGGACGCCGGACGGTGCGAATTTTTATGTGAGAAAATGCAATATTCAAGTTTAACTCTGTACTTCGCTTCATATACAGTATGTTAAAAAAAGGTTGTCGGATATTTTACCCAATTATAGTACTGGTGGAAATAAACAAAAAAGTCTTAGTCAACATGGGTCCGCAATTCAATTGTTGTTGACATATAGTCGATTGCATATTTTAAAATAAAAAAAAAAATTTCGGTTTTGAGAATAGTTCCCTTTGTCAAACAACTGATTATGACTTAAAATTAGTTCTGTCAGACATCTGTCATCAGATTATTTATCATTTGCGTCAATTTTTTTTTGCTCTCAAATTATGCATAAGTACACAAATGCAGAAATGGCCGGATATGCATTTTATGTACGGTCGTGCGAATGGTAATGCCACTGAAGCACGGCGTATGTATGCCGAAGAATTTCCAAATCGGTTGTTACCGAGTGATAAGATTTTCTCAAGACTTCATATCCGGCTGTCCGAAACTGGTTCATTTAAAAATAATGGTGGTTCTGGTAGACCTAGATCAGTTTCTTCACCCGCAGTAGAATTAGATATTTTGAGACGGGTAGAAGACAACCCAAATATTAGCACCCGAAGACTTGCCGCAGAACTGAACGTCAGTCATCCTCTCATTTGGAGAATTCTGCGGGAACAGCAGCTCTATCCCTACCACATTCAACGCGTGCAAGTTCTTGCTCCTCTCGATTATGATGCACGTAGGGTTTTTTTGTCATTGGGTTTTACGAAAGCTGGCAGAAACTCCTAATTTTGCGACTCAGATTTTATTTAGTGACGAGGCTGGATTTACAAGAGACGGAATATTCAATTTTCATAAAATCACGTCTGGGCAGATGAAAATCCCCATGCTGTTGTTGAACTGCATCACCAAAACCTGTTTTTCGCTAAATGTTTGTTGCTATTTTTGGAGACTGTTTAATTGGTCCAGTATTTCTCCCTAATCGTTTAACGGGACAAGTATACTTGGATTTTTTAAGAAATGAATTACCCGTTTGTTGGAAGACGTGCCACTTTTTAACAGATTAAATATGTGGTTTATGCACGATGGAGCTCCTGCGCATTTTTCCATCGTAGTTAGAAATTTCTTAAATCAAGATTACAACGAGAGATGGATAGGACGGGGTGGACCAACTGCACGCCTCCTAGGTCCCCTGACCTGACACCTCTAGACTTCTATGTTTGGGGGCATCTAAAACAATTAGTGTACGCACGATCTGTAAACAATTTGGAAGAACTCAGGCAACGAATCGTAAATTGTTGCGAGGAAATTCGGAGGACTCCAGGAATTTTCGAAAGATTGCGTCGATCTTTCATAAGAAGGTGTGAAGCGTGCTTAGAAATGAACGGTGGACATGTAGAACAATTTCTTGAGTTTACTTTAATAAACTTTGTTTAATTACATTGCGATCAGAATTTCTTTGAAAATTTTTATCCTACGAAAACAATATGCAATCGACTATATGTCAAAAACAGTTGAATTGCGGACCCATGTTGACTAAGACTTTTTTGTTTATTTCCACCAGTACCACAATTGGGTAAAATATCCGACAACCTTTTTTTAACACACTGTATAAGTGTAGCTGTAGTAAATGAAGCGACGTAAAAATGCGAGCAAATATTGCACACATTTATGTATATACCAAGTGTTTTAGGATAAGCCAACCCGAATGTAGATCTTCTGGGTATTTATAATAGAGAAACCAAAATTTAAGAATGAAATACCTATAATGACCATAAAATCAATTTTTTTTTGATAGATACATTTCTATTCTATTATATCTATTGTAAACTTTCTCAAACATTAGATGTAAGTATTTATTATACAACTTATAATAGGTACTCAATATCTAGATACAATTTCTTGTGTAGCTATTCAGTATAAAGTGCGTCTGCGCATATACATACCTGCATGCAATTGTAACAAAATTTACTAAACTTCTTTTCGGGTAAAAATTGAAAACGTTATTCGAAATTCTGTTCAATAAAATTCTGATGCTACCAAGACGAGATAAAGGTTATTTTGTGATATTATTTATCGATCCACTCACAGAAGGAATAAATGAATTGCGTCTGTCAAAAAAATAATTTAACTAAACCGTTTTTATCTTTTAATGTGCTGACTACTACATTTTATTACTCCTGCTCGTCCATTATACAACCCATTTCTTTCTCCCACTTCTTCAGGGAATGCCACACTAAACATACCATTTATATTACGTAAGAATCCCTGACAAAGTAACATCCTCAGATTAAATTTATCTCATAGACATCGACACACATCGAGTCCATCCCCGGGCATTCCCGACGGCAGCAACATGGGCCCGATAAATATTGAAGGGAACTGCAATAAAAGAATTATTTTTATAGGCAGTATATTTGATGGGATATATACTCCCTGAATGGCCCAATATCCCATTGTTTTTTATTGCCTTTTTGACGAGCGCAATTTATACATTTCTTTGTTTGTTTTGCGACCGGCTCCTTCTTCGTTTGCCCGCTATTTTTTTGTGCGTCTCCTTCCGATGCCTCGGAGACGGTAGGAAACGACTTCCTTCCAGTTGTAAAGCTATCCATTACAATATTAGGAATGAGAAGAACAACAATAGGATTTACGGACGCCTGCGGGGGTGGGAATCGTAAAAATGGCGTGACATAAATAATTGATAAAGAGGAACTGCTCTGACGCTATGCATACTATACATATTATCAACGGAACAGCTTTACGTTACAATGGCATTTTTAATCAACGATTTTCTCTCTTTAAAGCCCCGAGTTAATTCAATTTCGAAATTGCACCACCAGAGGGCGTAAATTACGCGCTAGTACATTTGATTATTTCCAGGCACACCTCTGCGCGCACCGTGCCACTCGTTACGTTATAATTAAAAGTGTTTCTGTGCGCGCCTAAATAAATATATTGCCGGTAATCGTCGATGGCAACACAGTGGAACAGGGGGGGCCGACTGACTTTTTCATTAAATTAAACCACCCAACACCGGCGTCTGTATAGAGCAAGTGTATACCGTTGCGTAATTTGCATAGCAAATTCTTTGATATGGAATATCGTGTGAGGGCGTACTTATGCGCCCCCTAGCGGCGGCGCCTTCAAGTAATTACGAATTTTCAATGCTTTTACATTAATGATGATTATCGAAATTTAGCCTTCCTTGCCTATCCGGGTAATGTCGAAACGATGTAAAGGGTTTTATTGCGAGGGCCAGGAAGTTGTAAAATGATTAAGGTGGGGTTGATAATTCCAGTGTTTGAGATTCAATTAGTGATTAAACATGCATCCGTACAATGCATAAAATCGTATAGTTTCTAATGGCTATCGTTTGGTATACATACTAGGTGTCCCAAAAGTTTCGGGGCGGGAAAAAAAATATCTCGAAAATACACTTCGAATCGAAAGACATAAAGACACGCCTTTAATCATTTTAAAAAATTACCCAAAAATACCAAAACACGACCCTTTACTCTCATCCCCAAGAATTGGGTGGGTGATAGCTTCAAAATAAGCTTAATGGGAACTTTTATTCTTGAATATTCAAAATCCCACTTGCCTCCTCACCAACGAGGATGTTTGATTAATGAGTTAACGTCGATCAGGATTGACCTGTATCTCGAATCCTGCCAATCGTGCTTTCTATCGTTGATTTTGAGATTCCAACCATCGCAGCTCTAAAGTCTTCGCTCACCCCAACCAAACATCATTAAAAGTGATATCTTTTTTCGTTGAATAAGTTTTGTCATGTAGGTATCTAAATTATAACCACTATTTAATAAAAACGGCTTTAAAAAAATAACGAAATAAGGTGTGTCTGCTTCAAGAGGTGGAGCGTTAATGATTTTCCACAAATACCATTAAATATCCCAAAATTTTCAAAAATTATTTCTTTATTATTATTTTCTTGCAACTTCAGCGCCATCTAGCGAGAATCGAAAAAAAATGTTTCAGAGAAAACTTAAACTTAACTGGTAAATAATCGGTATCCATAAATCGAATCCACTCTTTTCTTATTATTTTTCCATTTGATGTGTTTTTTCATATACTATAAACTTTGATAATAACCCCAGTGACCAACTATATTTATTTATATTTTATAAATATTTAAAAAATATTAAATCTTTCTTGAATATTAGTTATATTAATATAAATATGCATAAAATATATTATAGAAAATATATAGAAAAACATTTAAAAAATGTATATGTTATGTAGCATAATAATATTTTATTGCAAATGATTTCTCAATATATTTTTCATAACTCTGCAAGAATATTGTGCTTTGTTTTCTGTAAATATTTATTTCATATAAAAAAAAAAAGATTGAATTTTTGCTTTTGTACATTTGGTGCTTAGGACGAAATAAATATAAAATGGTTAAAATATGCCATAACATATTAAGTAGGTACGTACCTATTTAAATGATAGTTTAAAGATTAAATTTGATAATATATATCTAATATGATTTAATTAGTATCTAAGTTGAGCGCTGTAACTTTCTATTAATATATCTGCGTTTTGTATTATATTATTTGTAATATTTGTAAGTTGCGAATATCAACACAACACCTCTATTCATTACGGTGCCGGTGTTATATGATTTAGTATTGTTTATGCGTCTATGGTTAGTACATAGAATGCATACGCGCACGCTGCGTATCATCAACGTTTTCATTCGTTTGTCCGTTACATGTTATAGTTTATAATAGTATCGATTAGGCAGATTAGGGTTAACTGTGTAATTAATTTGTTGCGGGGGTGTGTTTAGTTTTTGTGGTGACTACGAGGTAAGCAAAACTTTGAACATGTCATGGCATTTATAAGATAATTGGAATGCTCAATATCGCTGTATGTACAGAAATCGTTTAATAATATAATTGTAGGAATTTTATTTATCATATATGTACTGCATCTACCAGATAAATTGCTAGTTGATTTGAGATTCATCTTGGTAGATAAGCGTCATAACCTCAAATAGAGGTTAGAATATGTTGTATTGTTTTATTGTTTGTACGTAGAATGTTTTCAAATATTATGAAATAAAGTAAAAATAAGTATCGTAAGTATTAGAATATAGCTACCACTCCATTATTGTAAATGCTCCAAATGTAATGTTGTACGATGTTTTATTCATGCTATGATCTAATACAATTGGCATTGTTTTAGAGGCCACAAGGAAACGCTATGAGAGCGCCACTGCCGAAGATATGAAAAAAACCATAGGATTGTACCTGGCACCAGCCAAGACTAGACTTAAAAATGAGTATTTTTCATTTTTATTGGCTTATTCAAATAAAATGATAATAAATTACGTTTTATTTTTATTTAGTACACTACAATTAAAAAATAGTGATTTAATTTGATAAACCCTCAGTATGCCTTAAAAGATACCAGAATTATTGATTATTAACTTGTATGATAAGTGTGAAAAAACAACTTCTTGCCTTTTAGACAACTCTATGTATGTTTCAACTTTTCGTTATCGACGTTATACATTCTAAATAACCAAGAACAATTTTAGTTCATTTTGTAAAAATTAAATAGATTGCATTCGTGCACCTCTCACGAAAAATATTTTCAATTTTCGTAAACCTCAATCTACTATCCGATTATTTCACGTGATCAACGATCGTACAGAAACTGTGTGTTGGAACAAATCTTATATTAGATGGCGTATGCCAAGGGAATCTTGCAACTCTGTTTGGAAAGGACAGTTTTTTAAGTCAGCAAGAGATATTGTATGGCTGATAGATGATGTCAATTCATTCAATATTCCCTTTGTACTATCTGCTACCGTTTTTAATAAAAATAAGATTGTGCTGTCAATATGCTCACATACACATCTTATATAATTGTGATTTTTTTGTCAAAACGTTTCAATCAAACCAACTGACATTTTACAGTAACACGTTTAAATTCGACCAATGAACTGCCGATGATAATATCCCCAGAAAACCACAGCACACTCCAACCCTTATTTCCCATTCCGAAGATTCTCGGCTTTTGTTACACCTTAATGATTTTCCACTATTGCGTCTCCTCTGTACGCGGCCAGACCGGATCCTTCCGTTTGCCATTCCGGGACGCTTCATAATTTTCCGCGTTCGCGTTTCACCCGGTGTTTCGCATATGTTCCCGCTAGCTAGCTTTCTCGGTTCCTTCGCGTCATTACCGCGGGATCGTAGCGAATAGAGTGAGGGTATGTAGTGAGGCCGTATATATAATGGTATACGGAGGAGCTTAGACCCGGTATTAGGGGGTGATCATTGCCGGAGATATAATTTTGATTTACAAATTTTAGGTCCGCCGCCGCAGGAGATCGCGAAGATTATGAAACACATCTGCTTGCTTATAACAATAATACGTGTGCGATTTGCGTCTTGATCCCTCGGCTTTTGTATCTGTGGTAGTGGTGTGAGATTTGGTATTAGTGATTTTAAAAAGAAGAAAAGAAAATGTGAAGGTTTTCTAGCATAAATTTTTTAATACAAATACAGCGTATGATTACTATTTTAGGGATTATACATTGCACTTATAATAATAGAAAAGGTATCTAAAGAAGACTTCTCAATATTTCCTCACAGTTTCAGAAAATTCTTAGAAAAAAACGCAATTTTCCAAAAATTCTCACTTTTTACTTAAAAAAGTGACCAAGCTGACGCCTTGTTCGCGCGTAACGTAAACATAATGGTCGCGCAAATCAAAATTAACAACCGGCGTGAAACAGTGCCGAAGTACGCGCGCAAAAACGCGTCTGTGCGGGTTGAATGTTTAATGTTCGTCTTGCTTCCGAGCATTACTACCGCGTTAATTTACAAAAACAAAAAAAAAAAACATCCCACTTCGCCAGGGCGTCGAATAAAAAGAAATATCTACCACCGGCGTCGACTATAAAGGCGGTATGTCGGAAGTGAAGGGAAATAGCACTTTAATGAACGCAATTCCGGCTCTTGGAACACTTTAGAGCTAATGCGGTGTGCGCGTCTGCAAGGTGGGTGGGGCGTAATCAACACAAAGTGTATAGTAAATGTCTTCAGACACTCACTTGATGATGTTGACAAAGGAAAATCTGTAGACTGGGGAAATGTACACACGTGTCGAGGACCGCACAGTTACCTATTCGATTATAGTAGTGAGATAACGGGCACACCTTCATCCATCTGAATAGAATAGCGTCTGATTGTAATGGGAGAACATGCTTCTGTCATCAATACTTGGTGATGTGTGTGATTGATTAGACATATGCATGTATTGCAATCCATAGTGCTTGGGTGGAATCTATTATGCGTATAGTACAGGGTGACTCAAGAAATCTCCCATATTTGAACAAATCATAAAACAAAAAGGATTACAGTATTTTCAAAAAATATACAGAGCTTGTGGCAACAAACTTACACGTAGACTTCTGGATCATCTACAACTGGATTGACTCATTTATAACAAACAGGAAAAAGCGCTTATCTGCCTACGCGGATCAAGAAGAAGAGATAAAATCAAGTTGGAGTCACGTATTGCAGGGAGTTCGCCAAGGGTCTATCTTTGGTCCCCTCCTCTTCAT
Organism: Protaetia brevitarsis; assembly: GCA_004143645.1. Classification (NCBI taxonomy): domain Eukaryota; kingdom Metazoa; phylum Arthropoda; class Insecta; order Coleoptera; family Scarabaeidae; genus Protaetia; species Protaetia brevitarsis. The sequence continues at coordinate 1,801,538 of RXPK01000070.1, forward strand.
ATTGTACGTGAATGACCTGCCGCATACTGTGCAAAATCTCATGGTGCTGTGTCATCTGTGATAACAGGTTCACACATGATGTTTCTGACTTTATAACGCAAAATGTGGATGTGCTGGAGGAATGATTCGTACAGAATAATTTGAAATTGAGCATTGAGAAAACTGGTCTAATAGTGTTCCACAACGGCACAAGAAATCTGAGTGTAATTCATGACACTGGATTCCGGACGTATGTGGAACTGTCACATAGACTCACTCGTAGCAAAACTGAGCAGCCCTTGCTGCGCCCTAAAGACGGTTGTCAGGAACCTTAGTCAAGATGTGGCGCTAAAACTGTATTATGCAACTGTTCACTCTAGGCTTCAGTATGGTGTGGTGTTTTGGGGTGAATCTACAAATATGAGTCGTGTTTTTGTGTCCCAGAAGGCGTGTGTTAGAGCCGTGTGAGAAGCTCCAGAAACTCCTATAGAGTGGTATTTACATATTAAGGTATATTAACTCTGCCGAGTATCTACTTACTTAAATGTGCAACATTTGTAAAAAAATAACAACGAGTTTTTTTTATGGTGCGTTAATAATGTCTTACTATTTACTTGCCATCAATTCCATCTGCAGTACTTTTCGTTTTTATTTCCTGTTAAATATGAGAGCTTTTGTCGTCACTTGCATCTTAGGAATTTGCAGTAATTTCTTTTTAAGCAAACTCCAATCAAAATGGTAAATACCTACTTTCACAGATATGTCTAGTTTGTAACTTTTTAACGATTTTATACAAACTAAGAAAAATGCAATTTGCAAAATTATTTTAAGGTCGTATAAATCGTCGAATATCCGCTACTTAAGCCGTGTCAAGTTCGCTGACAACTCCGCTAGGCGCCATCTCTACGGATAAGTACGTAATACAGGGGCAGGCTTAAGTGGGGTTTCGTCAGAAGCGCGCAAAAACTTATCTCCCCATATCCTTCGTCCTATTTCGCGTGTCTGCCGTTAGGCGGGACCGCGCGGACGACAAAACATAACCTCAATTCATGTAAATGCGACTCGAATACAAGTTATACTAACAAGATACGGGTGATTATCTTGTCCGGGTCATTAATCATAGCGCGAGCGGTTAACGTCGGAACTGTTCTTGCGTTCGACCGCGGAATTCCACTAAAAACGGACCTTTGTCAACGCGCCATCTTGGGATGCGCGTCGCGGTCCGCCGGCAGACGTGCCTAACGAAACGTAATTACTTAGGCAAATCTTCGAGCCGTCCGTTCGAGGGTCTCTGGCATGCTTCTGGCTGTGTACTTTGGCGGAGGGATCGTTTTGATTTGCAAATACGCGCAAATTATGTTTGGGGTAATATTGACTGATGTGTTGTTGGATGGAATGGTATTTTAGAGATTTCCCTAACAGCCAGAAATATTACATAGATATTTTTAAAAATATATTTTATAAATATTTTTCGTGAGAGGTTTTGAATATATTTTTCATATTTTTTTTCTAAATATAGATAAAATATTCAATTAAATATTTATTCCAATTTTTAAAATTAATGTAAGCGCTATATTTTTTCTAAAATATTTGTAAAATATTTATATGAAAATTGAGATTTTTTTATGCAATCTATTTAATTTGTCAAAATGAACTAAAATTGTTCTTGGTTATTTAGAATGTATAACGTCGATAACGAAAAGTTGAAACATACATAGAGTTGTCTAAAAGGCAAGAACTTGTTTTTTCATACTCACCATACAAGTTAATAATCAATAATTCTGGTATCTCTTAAGGCATACTGAAGGTTTATTAAATTAATCACTATTTTTTAATTGAAGTGTTCTAAATAAAAACAAACGTATTTATTTTCATTTTATTTGAAATAAGCCAATAAAAATAAAAAATACTCATTTTTAAGTCTAGCCTTGGTTGGTGCCAGGTACAACCCATGGCTTTTTTCATATCTTCGGTAGTGGCGCTCTCATGGCGTTTCCTTGTGGCTCTAAAACAATGCCAATTGTATTAGATCATACCATGAATAAACATCGTACAACATTATCAACACCTACTAATACATTGGAGCATTTACAATAATTGGAGTGGTAGTTACATTCTAATACTTACGATACTTATTTTTACTTTATTTTCATATATTTGAAAACATTCTACGTACAAACAATAAAACAACACAACGTATTCTAACTCTATTTGAGGTTATGACGCTTATCTACCGAGATGAATCTTCTTAGGTAAATCAACTAGGCAATTTATCTGGTAGATGCAGTACATATATGATGCATAAAATTCTCACGATTATATTATTAAACGATTTCTTTGTACATAGCGATATTGAGCATTCCAATTATCTTATTAAATGCCATGACATGTTCAAAGTTTGCTTACCTCGTAGTCACCACAAAAATAAAACACACCCCGCAACAATTAATTACACAGTTAACCCTAATCTGCCTAATCGTATACTATTATAAACTACAACATGTAACGGACAAACGAATGAAAACGTTGATGATACGCACGTGCGCGTATGCATTCTATGTACCTAATCCATAGACGCATAAACAATACTAAATCATATAACACCGGCACCGTAATGAATAGAGGTGTTGACGATCGCAACTTACAATATTACAAATAATATATACAAAACGCAGATATATTAATAGAAAAGTTACAGCGCTCAACTTAAGATACTAATTAAATCATATTAGATATATATTATCTAATTAATCTTTAAAATTATCATTTTAAATAGGTACATACCTACTTAATATGTATGCATATTTTACCCATTTTATATTATTCGTCCTACGCACCAAATGTACAAAAGCAAAAATTCAATCTTTTTTTTATATGAAATAAATATATATAAAATTTACAGAAATACAAAGCAAAATATTCTTGCAGAGTTATGAAAAGTATATTATATTAATAAAATATTATTAATGCTACATAACACATATATTTTTTAAATGTTTTCCTAATATATTTTCTATAACATATTTTATGCATATTATATTAATATAACTAATATTCAAGAAAGATTTAATATTTTTTAAATATTTATAAAATATGAAATAAATATAGTTGGTCACTGGGGGCGTGTTAGAACAGATCTGTTACAACTAACGTGATGCCACGTATAAACTGCCAGTCTCTATATAGCTGTATTAAAACATATTTTCTATCCTACATGTTCCAAGGCTTTCAAGATTCCATCTTGACTTAATATATACCAGCTAGTAGTAGTTCTAAGATTTCAATTTAGAGGTGCGTCTTCGCCTACAGTATTCGGACTCGTTCATTATGCCACCTGGAACCGTTGAATGAAATTACTATTCATCCGAAGCCGTCTTAATAGTCTAACCGTTTAATAGAACCTGGAAAATTTATTCAATTCATCTAATGGCGAATAAATCTCGACACCTGCTCGCTAGAACCCACCAGCACAAAGGCTAAATACAGCTGTGGATAGTGAAGGTGCTAAACATAATTATGTGATGAATTTTAATAGAAATTGCCATGTAGTAAACTTAAGCAGTTGGCAATTAACCTGCTGTTAAGTCGGGGAATACATGGCAGAATTTATGTGCGATTATGACGTAAGAATGTAAACGTGGGTGGGTGTAGAAAAGGAGCACGTTGATGCTTACTTGAATGTGGCAAATTGAGTGGAGAGTTGACGAGCCCCGAGCTAGTGGTTGAAGCGACCTCGATACTAATTACCTACGCTAACATAACGCCCCGGAGTGCCGTTAATGAGAATATGCTTGGCGAAAGAAAAAAGGGGCGTTTTCATGCTTCGTCTAGTCCGCTGTGAGGGATGCACACAGCATACGGCGTTCAATTTAATGGGGTAACTAATCAATTTAATTTAATTAATTAGTTCGGGCTAGCTTCCCCCGTTTTGTCGCTGCCTCTCTCTCTTCATATATATTCCAACAAGTTCGGTGTAATTTGATGGCGCTATGTGATAATTTGGAATATTATGCGAGAGCTGACAGTAATTTTCAGAAGAGTAAATGAATGCGATCTAGTTGTGAGAGCGTCAATTAACGTTGCAAATATGCTAGGTAATCGGATTAGAAATTTGAATGGCGTGTAGGAGTACTGTTTTCAAAATAGTCTCATTGATGTGACTGGTAGAATATGGGTTTTTGTGTGTATATCGGGCGTCCACACTTAAGTGTGCACTATTGATAACTTTGTTATTCTTTGGAGTACAGAATCGGATCAAATGGACAAAGTAGTAGTATTTTTTATGGCGGTTACAATTGTGAAAACAGAAAAACAATTGAGCGTCGCGTTCTCTAGATATTCGTCCAAAATTATTTTTTTTTTAATGAAACGCCCTGTATATTTCTTTGCAATTTAAAAGAAACAGTACAAAATCTAGTACAAAAAAATGTCAAATAAAGTAGTTATTGAGAAATCTTTATCTTTGTTTTGTTTGCATGAAATCGATATACCCATGGAAAATTAAAGCGTCACATTCATTAAAGCGTTTAATTTAATAAACAAATAAAAATAAATACAAACATCAGTCATGAAAATTACTCAAATTAAATGTTCAAGAAATCCTCCTCCATTTCAATACATTTCACTAATCTTCTGTGAACATACGAGTAGCTCCTAAATTGTCCTACCGTCGATGTCGTCAATGATGTTGGAAATTCTTTCTGAAGCTCATCCACTGTTGTAAATCTATGTTTGTACACTTGATTTTTTACTGCTCCCCACAAGAAGAAATCTAATGGCGTCATGTCAGGTGAACGCGCGGGCCACTGAATAGGACCATTTGTGCCAATCCATCTATTTCCAAATAATCTTTCTAATAACTCACTTGTGTCACGGTGATTATGTGCAGGCGCTCCATCTTGTTGAAAGTAAATAATCTGTCTCTCTACCAAATTTAATTCATCCAGAAAATTTTCTAAAATTTCTGTCAATAATGCCACATATCTTTCTCCTGTTAAAGAACCCGATAGAAAAATGGGCCAAACAATTCGGGATCCGATTATACCACACCAAACATTTAAACTGAATGGTGTTGGGGATTACAAAGATAAACAGCAAATGGATTTTCACGGACTCCAGTAATGATTATTTCTTTTATTGAACATCCCGCGATTAGAAAAGTTAGGATTCATCACTCCATAAAATGTCTCTAAAGAAATTATGATTTTCTTCAAAAACATTGATAAACAATGAGCTAAAAGTTAATCGTCTTTGATAATCGCCCAAAAGTAGAGTTTGAACAGGCTGATATTTTAAAGGAACATATTTATATTTTTTCAGAATTTTAATGTGCTAGAATTACCTGATTCTCTAGACAAATCCCTTACAGAATTATTTGGATGTACCTGAAAATATGCCAACACATTTATTTCTACCTCTTGTGATAATATAAAATCTTTTTTTCCTTTCTTTACAAAAATTGTTTCGTCGCTTCTTATCTTCGATAAGTTTTAAAAATAGCGACGGTCTGGTACATCACGGTTAGGAAATTGCTGAATGTAACGTTCTAGCGCTCTATCTGAATTTTTTGTTAAACAGCAAGTACAACTCCAACATATCAAACTTTTCCAAATGAGTAAATGCCATTGTTACGATTGAAAAAATTGTAAAAACAGTACTTTTTCCGCACAATAACTTTAACAACAACAAATATAAATAATTTGACAGCTACTAAACAATGTGACGCTTTAATTTTCATTGGTATATCGATTTCATGCAAACAAAAAAAGATAAAGATTTCTCAATAACTACTTTATTTGACATTTTTTTATAATAGTGTACCAAGACTTTTTTGTTCAGTTTGGAATTTTCTTTTAAATTGCAAAAAATATACAGGGCGTTCCATTAAAAAAAATAATTTTGGACGAATATCTAGAGAACGCGACGCTCAATTGTTTTTCTGTTTTCACAATTGTGACCGCCATAAAAAATAGTACTACTTTGTCCATTTGACCGATTCTGTACCTCCAAAGATAACAAAGTTATCAATATTGCACACTTAAGTGTGGACACCCGGTATATTAATTAAGCAAGAAGATGGACTTATTAGGACCAAGTCGAAGAAAAAAGCACTTGTTTTCAAAGTGATAGTGATAGTTTAGTGTTACTCGTTACACTACTGGGTAGTGTCATCAAGTGTTTTTTTTTTTTTTTGTGGAGCATAAGCGATTTCTCAACTAGATAAAATTCACAATCATCAAAATGGATGCCATTTTCGGTAGCAATTAAAATTTTACTCTTTACAAATGCAATTTTATGTAATTTATCCTATATCTGCACATACAGAATCCTCCCTCACACACACATGATACACACACACACACATACAGACGCATCTGTGAATTACGTTTCGATTAGTTGCGAATTGAACGATCGTTATGCCCGTTCCGAAATAAATTCCACGGGAACCGATGTGCGCCGCTGTAAATTAAACAAGTAGCGCGCAATTACAACGGACCAGATATAAATTGAAAGGCCGTACGCGTCCACCAGGGCTTCAGTAATTGGCAGCCGACTCACAGACGTCGCTAATTACCATGGATATTACATGTTGACACACATGCAGTACTCGAGAACGGAGGACTTTGTGTGTGTGTGTTGTGTGTATGGCTCGTATACGGTTGCCGTCGCTTTCTCTGTGCTGAACCGCGAAATTTTAGATCTATATGCTTATTAGCGCGCTAACGGACTTTTTCCCCCGTATCCATCCGGTCTATACGGTATCCCGATGCTGTTCTGCGTGTAAATGGAGTCCCGAAAGAGTATACTCGGCATTTTAATTACTTTCCCTAGTTTAACTTTCCCGTTGCTGGTATTACAAAACGGTTTTTAGAAACTCTATGATAGCATGGATAGCGCTGAATTAATCTTCCACTGGCTAGGATTTATAATAATTATGTCGGCCAACGTAAATACAGTGTTATTCTACCATTTAATGGATCCCTATGACTGTCCCATGTAATTTTGAGCAGAACTCATATCGTATTTCTGTGTGCGCATTTATTATTTTCATTTCTTAATTAATTTAACATAAATTATAACGACTTTGGATATACAGGGTTGGGATAAAGTATGGAACCAAGCAAATAACTTTAAAACGGAGAGGATGATGTTGGTGAAACTTTGCAAATAAGTGTCACGAAATATAATACATCTAACTTCGATTTTGTTGTTGTTGTGACTGTACTTCCGGTTCAACCGGAATTTCTCTTAATTTTTTTTTATTTAAATGGAACACCCTATATATTTTTGCAAATTATAATAGACCTTGTTTTTGCGAATTCGACCATACTGGTTTTAGCACCATTATCTGTAAATAATGAAGAGATAGAACACTCCACATTTACTGAACAATTAATTTTATTTATCTTAAATTATTAACAAAATGGTGGTCATCTTATAAACGAACTCATTTAAAATGTTCAAAATGCTCGCCGTTTACTTCCAGACAATATGCAAGTCTTCTACGAAATTCTTCCAAAACTTCTCCACGGATTAAATCACATTCGTCGACTATTCTTTGCCTCAACTCCTGCAAAGTAAACACGAGATTTGAGAAAACCCCACAGATAAAAATCCAATGGACTAAGGTCTGGAGAACGTGCAGGCCACTCTATGAATCCTCTACGTCCAATCCATCGATTTGGGAAAATAGCATTCAAAAAGTTCCTAACTCGCCTGTCATAGTGGGGAGGGGCTCCATCCTGTTGAAACCAAAAACTTTGAGGCAATTCCCCATTGTGTTGAAGTGCAGGAATAATGTGGTTTCTCAGTAGATCCAAATACTTTTCCCCACTTAAGTTTCCTTCTATAAAAATGGGCCTCAAGCCTGTTTTCAACAATTCCTATCCAGACATTCAGCTTTTGAGGATGTTGAGTATGGGCTTCATGGATCCAGTGAGGATTCTCATTGGACCAGTACCTGGAATTATGGCAATTGACTGTTCCATTCAAACAGAAAGTTGCTTCCTCAGAAAATACCATATTAGTTGCAAAATGTTCGTCTGCATTACAAATTTCCATCATTCTTTCGCAAAACTCCAGGCGTCGATCAAAATCATCATCTGACAGTTCTTGAAGTAGGTGTATTTTATACGGATGGAACTTTTCTCTCTTCAAAATTTTCCCTACAAAACGACGACTTATGCCATGGTTTAGTGCTAAAGTTGTAGTAGAAGTTTGAGGTGATTCTTCTAATTCAATAGCAATGTTCTCCCTAACAACTGCGTTAGTTGCGGTCTGTGATCTGCCTGTTTTTTGGTGAATTTTTAACCGTTCCAGTCATACTAAAACGTTTTAGCGTTTTAATGACAGCTGAACGTGTTATAGTTCTTCCGGGATGCAAATCATTAGAAAGGTGACACACTTCTTCATGAGTTCTAACGCGATCGCCAAACCCGATCATCATTAAAATTTCAATACGCTCTCTTTCATTTAAATACACCATTTTCATCCGTACAATTAGTAATTTGATGGACGTCAATTAAATAAACTTGACAGTTTGTCAACAGTTACCTACTAGATGATAATACCTTTTGTTTGTTTGTTGCTGGGCAAAGCTTCGGGTTGTGACCGACATCTATGGACTTATTGTATCATCCCCACTGACATTTTGTCGAATTAATTATCTCTCCATTATTTACAAATATTGGTGCTAAAATCAGTATGGTCGAATTCGCAAAAACAAGGTCTGTTATAATCTGCAAAAATATACAGGGTGTTCCATTTAAATTAAAAAAATAGAGGGAACTTCCGGTTGAACCGGAAGTACAGTCACAACAACAAAATCAACATCAGACGTATTATATTTCCTTACAGTTATCTGCAAAGTTTCGTCAACATCATCCTCTCCGTTTTAAAGTTATTTGCTTAGTTCCATACTTTATCCCAACCCTGTATATGCAACCATCGTTGGACTATAAAACTTCGACTCAGTAATTGTTACGTAAGTGCTACTAAATATCTGATTTAGTAGTAACAATTACTGCAATTTAGACCTTAATAGCAATATAGTGACCTAATTAGTAGAACTCCAACCATGTATTAATTGGAGGTTAAGTTTGACGTGGAGCTTTGAAGTTGCACCGAAAACTTATCAACAACATTATCAATAACCTGCGGATGTGTTAATCACGAAACCGGTTGTTCATAAATTTGATATTTGTGAATTTAATGTTTTGATTAAAAGCTTTTGATCCACATGTGATATAAAGTGCAAATGAAATTAATTTTAAATTGCGTATGAGTGTCCGTTAAATAAAGGTCTCACTGTATCAGCTTCAATAACTACGAGCATATATACAACACTAAAACTCTCACCTACACTCGAGTTTAACCGTTTGTTATCAATAACATCTTAATCGGGTTATTATACAGAGCCGTACGTTACCGAGCGTCGCCTTAGACGGCGCTCAAAATCCTCGTTATTAATACGGACGATAACGAGGATAGTTTCTTCGCGTTTTCCGTCCAATCGGCGCTAACGATAGGGGGCGCTACCGCCGTTACCGTAACTATTGGGTGTCGTTCGGCGCCAGTATCTCCCGTAGACATCTCCAGCGCAGAGCGGCGTGGCATAATGAGCGTTGATAGTGCTAAAAGCTGAACGGTGTGCGCTATCTGCTGTAAATTAATTAGTCGCGGGCAGAGCGAACGAGAATGGGAGAGCCGCGTTATTCTCACTACCTGACGACTTACCTCCTGCGCTGTCGCAGATTGCTCCGTAAGTGTGAGCGTTAGCATATATAAAATCCCGTATAGAGAAATCGCAAAGACGGAGCTCACTTTAGTGACTCCCTCTGTTAAGGCAGTGGGTAACTGAAGTTCCCTGAAGTAAAGCAATCGTATGAATGACTACGCTTCGCGTATACATCGATCGCTATCAGCGCTGAGGTACGACTGCCATTAGTAGCATGAACATGTTCGTTTTCGGAGTCATTATCTAGGTATATATTCGATGGAAGCGGCGTACGGATAGCTCTCCGGCTGTCGGTGTCATTTTTATTGCTAACGTATTGTGCTGATCGTCGCGATAACCTGAATGAAAAAAAAAGGTGTTTATAGCAATTACTGTAACCTTCATTACCCTGCTAACTGCTCAAAATGATGTAATAAAATGGTGGGTGAAAAGGTAAAATTTAACGGCGAAAATGTTTTATGAACTTCGCAGCGTCTATATTAAATTTTCATGTAATCAGAGAGCAATAGATAAATGTTGTAGCTAATAAATAAATCTTAACTATATGATGTTACCATTCAACGTCAAAATGTAGTAATACTCTTATTCTTTCTAAGTATAGATTAATGTTGCTTGTGGAAATTCTAGCAATAAGTGGATTATCTTTGCATTTGAATGAATATAATTTAAAGAGAGTTTGAATTACACCTAAACTCATGTTACGTACAAATAATTGTTATTCTATACAGGAATTTTTTAATTGTAATTTCATTTAATAAATGAACTTAAATAAAGTTTAATAGATACATATATTAAATTATATAATATATTCTATTATACACTGTAAAAAATTACAGTAATTTTGCCATGGTAAATCAGGAATATTACATGTAATAACGTTATGAATTTACCACAATAAATCATGTAAATTTGTTTTACATGTTTTTTTCTAGGATATTTAACATGGAATAAGAAATTTCGGGTAAAATTATAAGCTTTTTCATGTAAGTTTAAGATGTAACAAAAATTCAAAAAGGAAAAAACATGTACAATTTTGTATTTATCTCTCACAAAATTTACTGTAAAAGTGTAAAATTGACATTTTTTTGGGGTATTTAGTGCGCTTTAAAAGTTAATTTTACTAGTGAACTATTAATTTTGCTGTAAAAATATTGAGGATCTTTTATATTTATTTGTTTTTACTTGAATTTTCGGGTAACACTATAGATATCATGGAAAATACGAAATTCATACGCCGCAATGTGATTGGTTATTAAACTTTTGTCCCGCTTAATGGAATATTCATTTGTATAGTAGCCACTTCTACACAGAATTAACATAGTTATTCTTCAACGCTCAACAAATTTTCTCAACGAAAATACCGCTACAAAGCTATAATACAAACGACAATATAATTAAAGTAAACAAATGTAATGTTTACAAATGTATATAGTTTCCTGTTTTTATTGAGTAACTGATTTACTCGAACACAACAGGAAATAACATGAAAGCTAAAAAGTTGTAGCGTTTTTTTTTGTGCGATTAAACGCAATAAAAACTTACGCGCCAAAAAACAATTGTTTATGAAACGAACGTCCTTGGTTTAACAAACACATATCTAAATAAACGACAGATTCGTTCACGAATTCATTCATTATTATCCCATTTTTTCTACGTCAATTTTGATGGGCGAGAAGTTCAATCCTATTTGCCTTTAAACCAATCCGCAAGCAGAGATCTCATTCGCTCCCGCAATTTTCCAGAGATGCCGGTATTACAAGCAAGAGAGCGCGTCGTCTCTTGTTTTGTTACTGTTTAGATAGTCCGCCACCTACGTTAAACTCGACTAGCTCCGTTAGATAAAGTCTGGAGCGAATCTGATACATTAGCATTCAATGTGGCGGCGGTCGTCGGTTCCCCTTGCTATCTCTGAAAGGAACTGCGAACATGGTAGTTCCCTTATCGCCAGGGTGTTCGACTCTTTATGTATATCCAGTAATTACCATCAGTTCACCTGCTCAGAAACTAATCTCAACTTGGAGTATGGTAACGTAGTTGAGAAAATTTATTGTAAAAAAAAAAACAAGGTATAAAGATAAAATAGATCCATTTGTAAATGATAGATGAACTTATCTATTTTAAATAATATTTGCAGATAAATGGTTTTGATACATTAATATTTATATCTTATAATAAAAAAATAATAAAAATATCTTCTTTGACAATTATCAAAAGGAATGGTAAATCCTTTTTTTTTAAATATAAATCTGCATTAACTTAAAACAAACATTTGTTTATTTTAATTAACAAGTTTCAATAAGAATATATACAAACTGTTGATTTGAATTTTTTTTTTAATTTTGCCAAATTTTAACCGATAAATAAATCCGAATTAGATTTTTTAAAGCTCATGATACATTTTTCACATGTTTACCGCGTTAAATAATAAATAGTTTGTGTCCCGATGTTTGCAAACGAATGCGAACTGTAACAGAATTATTTCACGTGCTCCGGGCTTTTTCGTGCTAGAAACAACGAAAAAGTTTACTAACGCGTGGAGTGTTTCATATATGTATGTATATATATCCAAACAAATACAGAATATTCATAAACAGGAATGAATTTTAAACAAAATTGTTTGGAATTCCCACGGGCATGTATTTGAAATATTAGGTAACGCCTGATATATTTAGCTTGTGTGTTATATAATACGAATCGCAATAAAATAATTTCTTTATAGCATTTAAACCCAATTGCATCCGTGCGTATACGTTTATATATCGATATATGCTCTTTGACTGATGGCATATACAATACCCTTTATTTAATATCATTCGCAACAGATCCTTTTCGGTAACGCGGGAGCGGTACAGGGAAAAAAGTTTCACGTCAAACTCCTTCCGATCGGCAACGAAAAGCCAAGATCAAAGGTTTAAATCTAAAGAGCCCCCTTCGAGGCACGACGTTTCAGAAATACCCGAGCGAAAGCTTTGACTGAACTTTGACGTGGCGACTGGCTCTTCTACAAAAGCCCAGAGTCGGGATTCCCTTCTAGAAACTTCATTGAAAAATCTCGGTATGCCCTGCGTGGGTATACCTTCGTTTTATTTCTGTATTCGCGTGACATATTACGTTTGATTGAGAAAGTTCTATTCGCGTTAAAGGACGCAAAGGACGCAAAGACGAAGGTAAAAGCGATGCTTCGGTAGACGCGCGAGATTTTCGTGTGTGTTCTTTTATGTGTGGAAATGTCTGATCTTTTGATATTTCTTGCTTAAAACGCGAGTATCTACTTCACGCAGTTAATACCATTAAAAGGATCTATAACAAAATCAAAAATTATGGTTGAAAGGTTTAGTGGGTAAAAAGAAAAATATAAAGAGTTGTATGTAGAACGACTATAAATTAGCTGAAAATGTCCATTAGAAAAACTTTCATAGAATCTACAAGGTAAATGTTCTTATCTGGCTAAGTTATCAGAAACATTTCTATAGAAACTAAGATATTATTTTATGTCTATGTTTATATCTGAGTGTATTTACATTGTTATAATTTCACATAAATAAAAGATGTTCTGATAAGGTATAAAAATACAGAAGTTCGAAAAAAACTGCTTTAAGCAATTAACAAAAAAAATAAATATCATTATTCTTCAATATAGGTTCGTATTTAAATATGAAGAATTATAGGAAGCAGAATAAGCTCATTTTTCCTTCTCTTATTATATATATGTCTACTTATAGATTAAACAATTAGCAACTAGTTGCGTGAATATAAGAGTGACATCATTAAGTTCAGTTACAAAAATGTATGGCAAATCTGCTAATAAATAAACTGCTAGAAATTCTAATTGAACGAATTGTTAAATGTAATACTAAATGAAGCAAAAAAAGTCATCATAGATACAAGGAAACAAAAAAAGAAAGATAATACTTATACATTTATATGCAGCCTCAATTATTATCTAACCATATATATAAAATTGGGGTCATATTAAAAAAGGTTAAACTCCAATACCTAGAGCGTCGCCCATTTGAAAAGGAAGTACCCTCGTGGGAATTATATTTTATATAAAAGCGAAATCCTTTTTCTCTTAAACGCATAGTCGGTCAAAAAGTCTATTCCACAAATTTTGTGTGAAAGTTAGAGAAGCTTTCGAATTTAATGGTGTATTCAGATTTTTAATAAAAACATCTCTAATAACTGTTTTCGGACTCGAAAAATAATCATAGCATGTCTTAAAATTTTTGATGAACTACTACTGAGATTTTTTGTGGAAATAGACATTTTGACACACGAGGCGTTCAAGAAAAACTTATTTCGTTGTAATGTAATATATATGTAGATCCTACAAGAGGGCTTCCATTTCAAATGGGTCACACTGTATAATACAGCTGTTAACATTCATTTAGTGATCAAACAACTTAAAATTGAATGAATAAATGTGAACTATATTTTTATACTGCATGTATTTTCTCTTCATTCAATCAAGAAAAGTAGGTTTCAATATTTTTTGTGGCCTTATTGTTATGAAACTGATGGCTGATTGTTTAAGCAATTAACGGTTTATGATGGAAAGAAATCGAATCTTATTATATCATACAAGTTTTCTATAATAATGACTTACACAGAGTTAATATACCTAGTCTATTTAAGACGCATTACATATTGCAAATTTAAAGTAATAAATAATTTACAAATCTATATAGTTTCCTGTTTTTACTGAGTAACTGATTTACTCGAACACAACAGGAAATAACATGAAAGCTAAAAAGTTGTAGCGTTTTTTCTTGTGCGATTAAACGCAATAAAAACTTACGCGCCAAAAAAACAATTGTTTATGAAACGAACGTCCTTGGTTTAACAAAAACATATTTAAATAACGCAGGAAATGTTTTGTAAAGGAATTAAAATATTTTATCGTAAAAAATTATCGAAAAGTAAAAATTCCATCATCCTTTTTTGTTTCGATATGCCGTGCGACTTGGACTTTTTATATAGATAGTAAATGGCATTAGATATATACATATGTGTATACAGGCTTATGAGAAATGTTTTCAACTTGAAATAGATTTTTTTTATATACCGGGTGTCCACACTTAAGTGTGCACTATTAATAACTTTGTTATCTTTGGAGGTACAGAATCGGTCAAATGGACAAAGTAGTAGTACTATTTTTTATGGCGGTTACAATTGTGAAAACAGAAAAGCAAATTTTTTTTTTTAATGGAACGCCCTGTATATTTTTTTGCAATTTAAAAGAAAATTCCAAACTGAACAAAAAGTCTTAGTACACTATTATAAAAAAATATCAAATAAAATAGTTATTGAGAAATCTTTATCTTTGTTTTGTTTGCATGAAATCGATATGGAAAATTAAAGCGTCACATTGTTTAGTAGCTGTCAAATTATTTATATTTGTTGCTGTTAAAGTTACTGTGCGGAAAAAGTACTGTTTTTACAATTTTTTCAACCGTAACAATGGCATTTACTCATTTGGAAAAGTTTGATATGTTGGAGTTGTACTTGCTGTTTAACAAAAATTCAGACAGAGCGCTAGAATGTTACATTCAGCATTTCCTGACCGTGATGTACCAGACCGTCGCTATTTTTTAAACTTTATCGAAGATTAAGAAGCAACGAAACAATTTTTATAAAGAGAGGAAAAAAAATATTTATATTATCACAAGAGATAGAAATAATGTGTTGCATATTTTCAGGTACATCCAATAATTCTGTAAGGGATTTGTCCAGAGAATCAGGTATTTCTCGTAGCACGGTCCATAAAATTCTGAAAAAATATAAATATGTTCCCTTTAAATATCAACCTGTTCAAACTCTACTTTTGGGCGATTATCAAAGACGATTAACTTTTGCTCAATAGTTTATCAATGCTTTTGAAGAAAATCACAATTTCTTTAGACACATTTTATGGAGTGATGAATCTAACTTTTCTAATCGCGGGATGTTCAATAAAAGAAATAATCATTACTGGAGTCGTGAAAACCCAACACCGATTTAGTTAAAATGTTTGGTGTGGTATAATCGGATCCCGAATTGTTGGGCCATTTTTCTATCGGGGTTCTTTAACAGGAGAAAGATATGTGGCATTATTGGCAGAAATTTTAGAAATTTTCTGGATTAAATTTGGTAGACAGACAGGTTATTTACTTTCAACAAGATGGAGCGCCCGCACATAATCACCGTGACACAAGTGAGTTATTAGAAAGATTATTTGGAAATAGATGGATTGGCACAAATGGTCCTATTCAGTGGCCCGCGCGTTCACCTGACATGACGCCATTAGATTCTCTTGTGGGGAGCAGTAAAAATCAAGTGTACAAACATAGATATACAACAGTGGATGAGCTTCAGGAAAGAATTTCCAACATCATTGACGACATCGACGGTAGGACAATTTTAGGAGCTACTCGTAATGTTCACAGAAGATTGATAAAATGTATTGAAATGGAAGGAGGTGTCTTTGAACATTTAATTTGGGTAATTTTCATGACTATTTTTGTATTTATTTTTATTTGTTTATTAAATTAAACGCTTTAATGAATGTGACGCTTTAATTTTCCATAGGTATATCAATTTCATGCCAACAAAGCAAAGATAAAGATTTCTCAATAACTATTTTATTTGACATTTTTTTATGCTAGTGTAGTAAGACTTTTTTGTTCAGTTTGCGATTCTCTTTTAAATTGCACAAAAAAAAAATTAAACAGGGTGTTCCGTTAGAAAAAATAATTTTGGACGAATATCTAGAGAACGCAACGCTCAATTGTTTTTCTGTTTTCACAATTGTAGCCGCCATAAAAAATACTACTACTTTGTCCATTTGACCGATTCTGTACCTCCAAAGATAACAAAGTGATGAATAGTGCACCCTTAAGTGTGGACACTCGGTATACATATATCAGATAAGAATATTTCTTAAAAAAGATTCTATATTTTAAACATATATTTTTTTCGGTTGCATAGTAATTTAGTGACCATAAATACACATCTTCATGCCAAACATTAATCAGAATTATTTCGCCTAGACATGTAGCAGGAAAATTTATCATTCTTATTAGAATATATTTGCGTAAGCATCCCATCGCCCGAAAAAGGCGCGAAACCAAGTTGTAACAGGATAGGAAGGATCGACTTTCCCCGCATAGACGTCACCTTAAGTTGCAGCGCGCATCGCCAGTGCCGATGGTGCTACACGAGAACGCTTCTTCGCGAGATAAATGGCTTTGTTGGCTCGCATTATCTGCTTCGGTTATGCTACTGCGTATTTACGACGCAGATTGCCCGTGCCTCGAACTCGGCCAGTTTTCAGAGCGAACGGTACGCCTTCAAAGGGTGTTAGGATGTGAAATTTGCAACCGTTTCCTTTAGCGGAGTAAATATTCTTCGGCGTTTCAGACGCGACGTCATTAAAATGGGAATGCGTATTCTTCGTTTGTCATTCGAGAGCTGGTAAAAGGACTTTGTTCGTAGATAAAAGACAAAAGAAACAAAAACTGTATGTATATCTAACAATATGACCCGGGTTGTACTGTATGTTCCTTTTTCTTTTAAATGGGAAAGTATGGAAGTATAATTACCTCCTAATCAACATTGCATGTCGTTTAACAAACTATAAGAATGTCTGCATCGTAAATGTTGAATAATTGTCTGATATTAATTTATTCCTAATAAGTTTAATAAAAATAAAATATCTGCGATACACAACGTTGAAATACCATGCGTTATAAACAAAATTTTAAATAAATAAATGGATTTTACTAATGCTAATATAATAAAAAATTTGTTTGTATACATCATAACTAATAATATATATACAGGATGTTTTGAAACATTATCTAAAGATTTTAAGGGCATGTAATACGATCGAAAATAAGGTTAAAAGTCATAATAAAATATGTTCACAATCAACCGTTTAGCGATACAGCGAGTGTTCTAGTAGTACATGGATATAACATATCCCAGTAAACAGTTGCTTATCAGCTATTGTTTTATGACAGTTTAATTTGATGTTTTGTGCAATTTGTAACAATTACAATGGTTGCGTATTCTAATGCTGAAATGAGCGATATGGTGTTAATGTACCATGTAATGGGAATTCCTTACAAGCACGTCGCTTCTATGCTGGAACGTTTCTTGATCGCCAACTGCTTGCATGTGATGTTCCAGGACGGTGTTTCACGACTAAGAGAAACTGGTTCGTTTGAGAAGCGGTTTCCTGATACTGGACGGCAGAGAATAGCATGTACTCCACAGATTAGAAGATCGAATTTTGAATATTATTGATGAAATCCGAACTAGTGTTAGAAGAATTTCGACTCAAGTGGATGTACGCTGCAATCTTGTTTGGAGAACTCTTCATGAGCAACTCCTATACCCCTACCATATCCAACGGGTACAAGCCCTTACTGCTCCGGATTATCAAGCGACAAGGGCTTTTTGTGAGTGGTTTTTGCGAACAGCTGCTGATCGCCAGATTTCGCTGATAACATCCTTTTCACTGACGAAGCTGGTTTTACTAAAAATGGAATATTTAATTTCCACAACAATCACGTTTGGTGTGACGAGAATCCTCATGCTACCGTTGAGCCGGCACACGCTCTCTAAACATCTGGTTAGGCATGATAGGGAACGGCTGTTAGGACGATTTTTTTGCCAACAACGCTTAACAGGTCTGCATACCTCGAGTTCTTGGAAAATACTTTACCTGAACTTTTGGAAGATTTACCTATAAATCTAAAACTGAACCTCTGGTTTATGCAAGATGGAGCTCCACCCCACTTTACGCGTGCTGTTAGAGAACATCTTAACAATGAATTTTCTGGGAGATGGATAGGGCGAGCCGGTCCCATTGCTTGGCCTCCAAGGTCTCCCGATCTAAACGCTGGACTTTGGATCTGGGTTTATTTGAAAGTTTAGTGTACGCAACACCGGTAAAAGATCTTCCAGAGTTGCGCCAACAAATAGAACACTGTTGCCAGATAATACAAGGAAAACCTTTGTTTGTTTGAAAGAGCTGCCTTTGAAAGCAGATGTAGATCCTGTGTCGAAATGGGAGGACGTCATTTTGAACATCTTCTTTAGTTATAATCTATTTTATATTAAAATGCAATAACATCTTAATAAAACGCTAAAGCAAACTTATTCTGCAATTGCGGTTAAAATCGCTTTATATGGTAAACAGTTAATTTGTGGACATATGTTTTATTAATGACTTTTAACTTTATTTTCGATCGTACTACAAGCCCTTAAAATCTTTAAACAATGTTTCAAAACACCTTGTATAAAATTAAGTAAATAAAATATAAATTTTATATAATTTTTATCCGATGCATCTACCTACAATTACAAATATCTTTCTCCTTAACTAAATCACGATCACCAAGACGTTCCAGCAATAATATAGACGAAAATTGCTTCCATTATTCGTCTAATTCCTCGCGCCAATCGAAATTACTTTCGGACGTGTCCGCCAGAAATCGCGTTTATCGTGGCCTTACAATCTGAGAAACCTCCGACAGCGAAATCGTAGATCACGTCGCTTCCAGGACCCGTACAAAAGATCGGAGAGGTTCGGAGACGGCTCGGCCGCTCAGGTGTGCCGCAGGTGTCATATTTTTTGATATCGGAACAAACGCGTATTGAAACGGCAATCCTAAGACGATTATGTTAATGCTATAGGCTCGCTGGCTCGCAGATAGGACCTTCGCCTTTCGCCTCGGATCTATCTGATATATAGGTGGTCGTGACGCGTGAGCCGGCAATTAGCGACACAATATATTTTTAATTGGGTATTTGAGCGGCGACCGGGAGATTCCAGATAAATACGTCTGGGTGAGAAACGTCAATTCGGTTTGGTCGGTGATCTGATATCTGTAGGTATCGGGCTCAAAATATTGTCACGACTTTTTTTATTGTGCGCAGGAATTAGGAATAATCGCATTTAGAAGACGGTGATTCGGATCTAAACTTGAAAGGGGTAATGACTCCACGACTGTATATTGGGAGAAGAGAGTGTATTAATACAACGGAAAAAAAAATGGTATCGGGCAACAATATTTGGTCAAACAAGAATCATTGTTAAAGTGCGAGAAAAACAGAGTGCAATTGTTGAAATACTTATGTAGATAGAACAATATTTCTAGCACTATCTTAATTTGATTTTAAATGTTAAAAATTGTTAGAGTTTTGTCAGTTTGTCCAACGTAAGCATTGCCCGCATTGGCATGTTATCTTAGAGGCAACCTCTGTGCGCCCCTTGGCTATCCTATCCTTTGCGGTCGGTAGATACTGCTGATAAACGTTGCTGTTCCGATGCGTACTTCAATGAGTGAAGACTTTTTTTAATAAACCCTATGTTATATTATCCAAATGTAATTTAGTCCGATCCTTTGAATTTTAATCTCAAGTATTACCATCAATTTGCATTTCTGGCGCCTAGAAGCAAGCAAAACCCGACAAGTCACAATACCAGTGACAAAGCAAAACTTGTCCATCTCATTAACTATCCTTTCGACTGTCCTAACACTGCTTTTCTACAATCAGAACTAATTTATATGGTACAACAAATAGATACTTAATACCTTTGATTGAGCGTTGTATCCGTTTTTTTAATGTGCCTGAATCTTTCTTCCTGTGGGTTTGTCGGATTTTACACCTAGGTGTCTGATTTAATGATTTCTGCTTGAACGCCAGCGATGTAATGATAGCTTCCACACAAAGTGTGTCTAAAGTTGTGAGCTTTACTCGTAGTATGCCGAATCTTATAAGTGCAAAACTTTAGATATCATATGTTATGAGACCCATATTTGGCGCCAAATATTGTGCGCCCCACATTGGGCGCCAAATATTGTGTGTCCCAGATTGGGTGCCAAATACTGTGCGCTTTGTTGAACGTTAAATGTTGTAAGCCCAACACTATAAACCACAACAATATTAAGATCTATAATAAATAAATTTAGAATAAATATCAACATGATAGACTTACAAAAATCAACTTAATTTGTCAAGAACTTTTTGTATTTATTTTTACGAATAAATTACCCAATTCGGAGTTAATTAACAGGCCCGAAATAACAGAATAAAGGCTCTGCACAAAGACGCGAAAGTATAGCGTACACAAATTTCGGAGTTCCCATTCGCAAATCCTTCTCCCGATTTCTTTCTTATTCAAATCGCGCCTCTCCAAACGACGCGATTCGGCTACGACGCCGACAAAAGGCGGGAGCCCGGATGACCGGGGACCATCCACAAATCTCAATACAATCGGCTGAAATCTACTAAACAAACGTTGAAAGGGTTCGCCCGTTAATAATTCAAAATATCACTTGAGCTCCTCCTTTGATCAATTATTCAAACTTTCCACTCACTTTGCGAGTGCCGCCGCCTTCATTTATTCACGACAAACGGGTGCGCACGGCGAGATGGGTGCGACAAAGACGGAGAGAGGTCATCGGCTGAATTCGATAAGAGAATAGATTTCTTTCTTTAGATAACAAAAAGTCGTTCATATCTCAAAATCTATTAAAGGTAGGTATACGGAATGCTGATATAAAGTGATAGGGGATGATATTTACTTTTTAATTCCGAATTAAAATACAGTGTGTTCTATTCAAAAAAATGAGTTTTCTGCATTTAAAAATTGTCAACTTTGTTCCCTTCAGTTTTTTGAACACCCTGTTGTTAGAATGTAAAGTTGTGCTTATCGTTTCTTTAGAGTATATCTACATTATACATAGCAAATTTGGAGTTTCTCTTACATGCAGTATTAAGTCAGATATTTTAATTCTTCAATGATGCATGATTATGATTAAAAAAAGAGAAAACTTAATAACTCAAAAAACTGCTACATGTAAGCTATAGATAGCTTAATGAAACGGACTATTTATAGTCTTGTAGAATCCAAAAAATGAATAAAAAATTATATCATTCTATTTAAAATAACAAAGTTGACATCCATTTCCGGTCAACCGGAAATGATATTTTGTTAAGTATTTTTGCATTTATTGTTCCAATCGAACAGATACTGGTGCAAAATCTCAAATGTAAGTAAATAATAGAACATCATAAACTTTTAATGAACCAGTTACATGGAATACCCTGTATAATGTAAACTAAAACTAAAATTTGGAGCAAAAACATGATTTAAGGATAGTCCGTTTTTAACCTTATGTTATACGTATTAAGTTATCACTAACTACAACTGTTTTATTCGTTCCCTTCCATTCGAATAAACATTCGCGTTAAATATGCACTATTCGATATTCCGACCACGGAGCAATTGTAGTTCGATTTCCGTCAGTATTAAAACGCCATCGCAACTTACTACTACACCGTCAAATACCGAAATACCGCTTAATTGATTCCCGCAATATCGAGACGCCCGTTGCCGACCAGCTCCGGGAAACAGAAAAAGACGACACGCGCCACGGGAATATCTGGAGGTAGCAAATTCTAATTCGCGAAGTTAAACGAGAAATTGAACTTGTGCTGGCTGGCCCCGTTCTCTAAACGACTCGTATTCGCCGGAATACCAGACAATTGTTTCGAACCGTTTCCGATATTGTAGGGGTACCCTCGCCTCGAACGAAACGGGACACGATCTCTATAAACGAGGTTCCGGTGTCGTAAAATGAGAAATGAATTCGAATAGGAACAGCCGAGTTGCGGCGTTTTGTCGGTATAGCGCGCCCCCTGTGGGTGGGATATGTAAGCAGACACGTTTTTTTTGTAAGGTAAAATAATTGAGCTATAAATGGTTCGTGTGCAATATTATGTATTTCTTTTAGGCATATTTAATAAGATACGTTTCAGTCGGTATATGTCCATCTTCGGGTGTCTGATTATAAAATTAATGTTAATGATTAATTAAGTACGCAAAGTTAAGGCTGGTCAATATTCCAAAATATCAGATTAAAAAAAATCATAAACACATTAAAACACAAATTTAATAATTATTTAAAGATCAAATTAAAATATCATATACACATACATTTTTTGTAAGCGCGTTTCCTAGAATTTTCAAACGAATTTTCTTAATGAAAGATTTTCAAAACTTTATATAATTGTAGATATTATTTGCACCATCTGTTTTATATATGTACAGTGTGTTCTCAGACGGATCTTGCTGTGTTTATAAACTATTTAGCTTCCATTTAAGAAAAAAAAACATTCTTTACAAAAGTTTTGCTTACTTTTGTGATAATCGAAACTTATCGTATAAGGTAAAGTCAGGTAAGTGTGTAACCGGGGCAAGTGTGTAGTTTGTTTATATTTATTTTTAAAAAATTGAAATATGGACGGTCCTCTTGTTAATAATATCAATATCTAAAGCTTCATACTCTTAATTTTACAAACAAAAGTTTGGCTTATCTTCCATAACATTTGTAATAACTTTAGATATCTTGTAAATTTATCATACCTTATTAAAAAGACATCGGTATAGTATTACACTCTTGGCCGAACTAAAGGATAATGCTATTACTATATAAAATGCGGAACGATTACACACTTGCCCCATTTTGCTGGGTAAGTGTGTAGTATTGACAGTGTTTAAATTTCATTTTTTTTACTAGTAAACGTTATAATTATAAAAGGTGTATCTATTGAAGGCTTCAACTGAGCATACATTACGTACTTCTATGTGTAAAATTTATCAAAATGTCTTATTATGTGAACAGTGTTACATTTTCTTCGCACTATGCAATTCTTACTACACACTTACCTGACTTTACCTTAATAGGATCTTTAAAAATTGAGAAAATCTGAAATTATGTTAACAGTAAACTGTGAAACCGTAGAGTTGAAAGTCAGTATCCAGCAGATCTTTATACAGAGCGGACGTATAATTATCAAAATATATGGCAAACGTGCGGAAAGGAAAAAGGAAGCCATCGCTTGAGGCAGTGCGAAAGTTGATTAAAAAATATCCCGATTTATATTATGATAGTACTAAGAATACTGTAAAGTTTGCGATAAATAAATAAATCGTTGATGTGCTTTATTTATATTACATTATTTGAGGCCCGCGTTGCAATACATATCTGCTCCGCCGGACAATTGCCCAACTCTAATAATAACTCAACCTTTCAACACTTAAAAAAAAAGCTATTTCCCGTATAATCTGTTGAGAAGTAATAAAATGAAGTACATTTTTGCTTGCGCTGTTTTGCACAATATCTCTTAACAGACATTTAAAAACACAAATAAATTAATAATAGGTATAATGATAATTAATGCGAATATGATCAGAATAAATTTAATAAAATTATATTTTCATAGGATATATGTTGTGATATTTCACAAGCATCGTTTGCTTCAGTTTACCTTTAAACATTCATAACAACCTAAACTAAAGCATTAAATAAGCTTCATGTAAACAACTAGATCTTATTCATCGTAATGGCACACATCGCGTTAGAGTAATAAAAACAAATAGCGCCTACCGTCATTGTCAACGCATGCGACCGTACTTAAAAAAAAAAAATGTAACCACCAAACATCGTTCTATGGAGGTAGAAAAAAAAAACATTTATTTCGTCGACGCAAAGTTGAATTTATCGCCTTTACCCAAGCACCCAATCTTATCTGCGCGTCCTTTCCCTTGCAAGAAGTGACGGTGATTCTCGGCGCGGGATGTTTACCCCCCACCCACTCGACGACGCGACGGTTCTACGAAATCTCCGAGAAAAGCGTTCTAGACTCTGTTATACGTGTAGAGAGGGTACACATAGGAGGAGGAAGGTGTACGGCAGCGGACACACAAAAGGGCGATAACTCATTTTCCCACCTGAAAATGCGGCCACGGGGTTTATTTTATTGCGAATCGTGTGAAGCGTCAGGTATCCGAGAGTTTCCACATTCTATCTTATATATGCATGTATGATGTATACAACGAAATCCCGTCGACTGCACGAGAGCATTTCGTCGTTTGCCGGGACGAAAATGCACTCTTCGAAATTCCCATTTTGATGTTCATGCCATATAGGCAAAATGACTTGATAAAATATAATATATATTTCCAACAAGGGAAAGCTATATTTTACACAATAACATTTCCTAGAAATGCATAGGTGCACAATCTAACCCATATCAAGATTTATTAGATATGTAATTAAACTTAAACTTTAGAAAACGCACATAATAAATAAAATAAATATATAAAATTTTTAAGTTAAATTTAATTAAATTATCGCTTTACTATACTGGGAAGAAAAGAACCATTTTCAATTTATATATCCAGGCGAGCTTATCGTTCATTTTGACGGCGAATTCGCCACTTTAAAATCGCGGTATGAGATTTACCGAGACGATAGCCTCTTCAAGAACCCGCTTGAATTATATACACGGCGGCGCCCGAACTTAAGTGGAGTTTTTAGGCTTTCCGAAATCGGAATTTCCAATAGGGGCAGCACCGGACGGAGTCCGAGATGCTTCAACGGTATACGGATTATTCCATTCAATATTCATCTGGCGAATGGCGTAACGCAGTTACTCTCGACTCTTATTTACGAGAAGTACATTCCTGGTATACGTCCTGTGGGATGGTGTTGGAGCTTAGAGGGCGGGAATAGGGGAATAATCAATCAGGACGTTTAATATATTTTAGATTGCGGTGAATTATAAATCGGTTTGGGATCGACTGCGAGTGAGTGGGATTGGTAAGTTGGAGTTATTGCCCCAGAGCGAACGTAAGTCACTCTTGAACTCTCGAAACTATATATATAGCAAACGTTTAAATAATTTAATCCCTGTATATATAGAGAGAGAGAGACGTTAGATGCGGAACTAATCAGTTAAGCGTGAGAAAATCAAAGAGGCGCAGAGTGAAAAAGGGGTTTTGTTAATTTTACTGTTTATTTACAATTCAACAAATATTTATATAGTAAATTCATAATTTTATAACATTCTTTTCATTTATTTTATTGAGTAGAGGCGGATGTTACAATATATCCCGTTAAAATGGTGTTCACGTCATATTTTTCTTTACTACCCTAACAGCCAGAAATATTACATAGATATTTTTAAAAATATATTTTATAAATATTTTTCGTGAGAGGTTTTGAATATATTTTTCATTTTTTTTTCTAAATATAGATTAAATATTCAATTAAAATATTTACTCCATATTTAAAATTAATGTAAGCGCTATATTTTTTTCTAAATATTTATATAAAAATGTTGATTTTTTATGCAATCTATTTAATTTGTCAAAATAACTAAAATTGTTCTTGGTTATTTAGAATATATAACGTTGATCACGAAAAGTTGAAACATACATAGAGTTGTCTAAAAGGCAAGAACTTGTTTTTTCACACTCACCATACAAGTTAATAATCAATAATTCTGGCATCCTTTAAGGCATACTGAAGGTTTATCAAATAATCACTCTTTTTTAATTGAAGTGTTCTAAATAAAAAACAACGTATTTATTCTTATTTATTTGAATAAGCCAATAAAAATGAAAAATACTCATTTTTAAGTCTAACCTTGGTGGTACTAGGTACACCCTATGACTTTTTTCATATCTTCGGTAGTGGCGTTCTCATGGCGTTCCTTGTGGCTTCTAAAACAATGCCATTGTATTAGATTCATACCATGAATAAAACCGTACAACATTATCACACCCAACTAATATATTTGGAGCATTTACAATAATGGAGTAGTAGCTACATTCTAATACTTACGATATTTTTTTTACTTTATTTCATAATATTTGAAAACATCCTACGTACAACAATAAAACAACACAACGTATTCTAACCTCTATTTGAGGTTATGACGCTTATCTACCGAGATGAATCTCTTAAGCAATCAACTAGCAATTTATTGGTAGATGCCGTACATATTGATGCATAAAATTCCTACAATTATATTATTAAACGATTTATGTATATAGCGATATTGAGCATTCCAATTATCTATAAATGCATGACATGTTCAAAGTTTTTGCTTACCTCGTAGTCACCACAACACTAAAACACACTCCGCAACAATTATTACACAGTTAACCCTAATCTGCCCTAATCGTATACTATTATAAACTATAACATGTAACGGACAAACGAATGAAAACATTGATGATACGCACGTGCGTGTATGCATTCTATGTACCTAATTCATAACGCATAAACATACTAAATCATATAAACCCGGCACGTAATGAATAGAGGTGTTGTGTTGATGTTCGCAACTTACAAATATTACAAATAATATAATGCAAAACGCAGATATTATATATAGAAAAGTTACAGCGCTCAACTTAGATACTAATTAATCAATATTAGATTATATATTATCTATTTAATCTTTAACTATCATTTTAAATATTACACCTACTTAATAATGTATGCATATTTTACCCACTTTATATTATCGTCCTACGCACCAAATGTACAAAAGCAAAAATTCAATCTTTTTTTATATGAAATAAATATTTACAGAAATACAAAGCAAAATATTCTTGCAGAGTTATGAAAAATATATCGAGAAAACATTTGCAATAAAATATTATTAATGTTACATAACATATATATTTTTTAAATGTTTTCCTAATTTATTTATGCATATTATATTAATATAACTAATATTCAAGAAAGATTTAATATTTTTTAAATATTTATAAAATATTAAATAAATATAGTTGGTCACTGGGGTACTAAGCTACGCCGAAACTTTTATCTCTTGTTGTACACAGAGTACAAATAAATAATAATTTATTTTATTTTATCTTATTCTGTGGATTAAATATATTACACCAAGAAATTTCTTCTTTTAAATCATCAATTATATTTTACTCAACAATGACAAAATCCTTTTCTACTCTTGTTCTACCTGTGAATCCTAACTGAGCGGATGTATTTAGCCTTAGTGAGAGAAAGATAGTATGACTAATAAATCTGAAGTGCACTAAACATTAAAATGAATTCATGTGAGTCACATGTGAGACTGGACGTGTCACATTTTAGTATAATTGAAGGATAGGAACATGCAAAGTTTTATAGCTAAGGATATTTCACGAATATTGTGCAGCATTCATTTAAATGCATCTCTCCCCAATCCCGCCGGCTACCGGATTATAACGACTAATGATAAAGCACTCGAACGAGCCAGCGAAACGAGCGTATTTCCTTATCCGGAAATTAGCGCAGATAAAAGGGAATCCTTATTCGTTTCGCGAACTCTCGTCAATCCGCAATCGCATATCTCAGCTGCAATCGTTGCATCCGCAACCCGGACTTGTTAGCGCCCGGTTCGGGTAAACTGCGGCTCCTCTCTTCGAGGGTCCTCGACGTCATTTCAGGCGTGCGATTACCTCTTATCTGAATTTGTGCGCTTATTCGCGATCCCGCCCCAGAGCGGATAATTAGAGTGGGATTTCTCATACGAATAATTTCTTTCTGGATCGGATACGAGGGAACTCGTTTAATGATATCGTTAGAGGCGACCCCGTATCGCTTTGATTCCCTGCGACGGTAAATCCTAACAAGTCATTCGTAAAAAATGAAATGGTACGCTACGGGCTTTGATGTATTCACAGACGTTAGAAGTGAGCATCTGAGTGGCTTCGTTATGGTTTGTGTTATTTCTTTTTTTATATGTATATATAGATATAGATACATTTTTAGTTTTTTGTTTAGGGTTTTGCCTCTAGTTAGACTTAAATAATTAAAACATGAAAAACGAAAATTTAAGGATTGATTTGAAGTTGCTGGGAAAGGAAGCTTTAGTAGCGTATATCGGATCTGCGAAGATGAAAAAAAGTCTTATAGTTACGCAGTTGTCATTTGCTTGTCGTCTAAATTGGTTTTTGCCGACAGAAAATCTTTTTATTAATAAAAAACGACGCGATTAAATGAGAAACAGAGAATTGTAGTACTAATGATGGTTGGTTATGGCGACAGAGTAAGGTTACATCAGGAAGTATGTCAACTCTTTAGAGAAACGATTCCTCAGTTCTTATCACAACAAAACAGTCATCGGCAAACAATATTGTTCCATGTTTTAGGATATTAGGAAAGTTATTATATGCATATATAATCATATTACCCTTATACCATTAAGGTGTCGGGTCTACATTTATTTTTCGAACACAAATTGCTTCAATTTCTTCCTATCTTTTGCTAGGATTGTTGCTCCTTGCAATGTTTTTCCTCTAGCTCGTAGTATTCTTGCAATTGTCATTCCAGGTCTGCTTCGGTCTTCCTCTTTTTCTTTTGACTTGTATTCTTGCTTCGTACACTTTCTTCACTTGTCTTGTCCATTCGTTGTATATGTCCCCACCAACTCAGTTGTCTTTCTTCAATAAATTTCAAAACTGGTTGTATCCTAATTCTGCCCGTATTTGTATGTTTCTAAATTCTATCTTTCCGGTTACGCCTACCACTCGTCTCAAATATTCATTTTCGGCAGCGTTGTATTTTACTTTTTTGGTTATTTGTAAGGCCCAAGACTCACATCCTCAAATTATAACTAACCGATATATTGTGTTAAAAATCTTAATTTTTGTTTTGCTTAGAAATTTCTTTTTATTAATAAATTTTGGTTCATTACGTAGTATACTTGATTGTTTTGTCAATTCTCTCATTTATTTCTGCTTCTTGTTTTCCTGTTCTCTTCCATAGTTACTCCTAGATATTTAAATTCCTTAACTTGCTCTATTTTAGTATTATTTATTTCAATTTTAGTTTCAACGTTATGGTTTCGATTACCAATATTTTTAGTTTTTTCTGTGTTTTGTCATACCTCTCTTCCATGTTGTTTTTTCCATTATATTCAAATTTTCCTTGTAGTTGTCTTTCACTATCCGGGCCATTATTACTACTTCGTTTGCAAAGATTCCGTTAGGTATTTCAATTCTCTGTAAATTCTTATGCCCCACAAACACTTTATCAACTTTTTGTTCGCATGTTAAGTTATTAATATTTTTAAATACCTACAATTTATATTAAATATAAATTAACAAGTAAATAATTTTACTATAACTATTCTCCCAGTACAACAATTCTATAAATCAATATTTAGGTAGTATCTATATTTTTTTTTTTCGTTTTGGATATCGCTAATGTATTGTGCGTGTAATATTAATAGCCAATTTCCTTAAGGAAAATCACCGATATCAATTCCTTTTACGACAGACTGTCACGATCGCATTATCCCCATCCGAATAACACGACCGTGTCTTCTCTCTGCGTTAAAACGAAATTGATGCAGCGGTTGAATTTCCGACTATTTTCGATCCGGGTGGAATAGACGAGGGTGCCGCGCGCACCCGGAAACTACCTTGTAAATTAGGACGATCCGCCTATACGCGGTTTTCCAGATAGACCTGTTTTGCATTTTCCTTATCGGTCGTTTATTTACTTCTGACTAATTTTCCCTCTCTCGAAAAGGGGCCCGGAACGGATAAAAATACCTTCTCCCCGGTCCTATATAACCGGTCGAACGCGTTATCGAGCCCGCAGTTTCGCAATATCAGATTCAAATTAAAGAGGGCGCTTCCGCCGGATTTAAATCTGATAATTTCTGACGCGACGGGGATTGTATGTAAATGCTTTAATTATAATAATTATAATTAGAGGCGATAAGAATATAAATATAGGTTATGACTTTGTTGGGTTTATTTTACCCCAGCTGGGATGTAAAATGTACCAGACTTTCGGAAATTCATTTTAATTTCAATTTTAATCAAGAATGTACCGTGGCGCTCATTAATTTGGTAACACCAAGATTTTTCTATTGTAAATTGTTTGCGGCTTGGACATGTTATTCATTGACATATCAATAAATGTTTCCATGTCATCCAAAATCTGCTTTCTAACGCCGTGGAGGTCGCTAAATTGCAAATTTTCGTGGTTCAATAAGAACTGCTTGACGAAAAATAATAACAGCCGGCTTATCTAGCTAGAGTGCTGCCAGAAAGCCTTCTGTTTTGAAAGAGATACTGAAAAAAATGCAGGGTTAGATTTGCAGTTCAACATTTGAATGAAGGACGCAACTTGTATTTTTCTGACGAAAAAATCTTCAAGCCTTGTTATGATGGCGGAATCCGTGTGTATACAGGGTGTATCAGATATAGAGGTAAATATATTAATATGTAGCAGCTGTAATCATATACAATCAAAAAGTCTTAATGCACAGGGGGTCTATCTGTAAGCATTAATGAGAAAAAAAATATTTTATAAATGCCGTGGGCTAGAGCCGCATCTGTGCCCAACCTAAATGCTGTCCCGAGTATACCCTCACATACCACTATCATTCAGCCATTACCGCTGTTAGTTTTGTGTGGATCGCCGCTTGGAGTGCAAGCCACTGCGAACATTTTATTTAAATTCTTTCCGTC
The DNA here is from genome assembly GCA_004143645.1 of Protaetia brevitarsis. Lineage (NCBI taxonomy): Eukaryota > Metazoa > Arthropoda > Insecta > Coleoptera > Scarabaeidae > Protaetia > Protaetia brevitarsis. The sequence continues at coordinate 1,832,593 of RXPK01000070.1, forward strand.
TTGAAAAAACGATCCTTTTCAGTACCATCATGCTTTCATATAAAGAAAATCGAAGCTTGATCCATCGGCAAAAGCGCGGGAATGTATTGATTCATTTTCGCGCGACATCATAGTAAAAAGGCGTATTTGCAAATTTTCTGTATCTACATTTATTTCTGTGTAATTCGATTCAATTCATCTTGCGTTATATGATTAAATAAATCCAAAAGGAATAACTCAGATTCATGTGGTACCGTTTATTGACAACTAACCTCTCGATTCGACAAAGCAAAAGAAAAATATTTACGTTTTTTGTAACTACTGAAGTCGCATATCCGGTGAAACTCGAACGTCTTATCAGAATATTAAAAATAATACTTTGTAAACTTACGTAGAATGCTCTTAACAAAAAAGGAATGTTTATTTTATAAAAAGAAATTTAAAATGCCTCAGTTTTGTTTGTCATCTTTACAAGGCCGATTGGCCTTTATTTATTCAGAATGACGTTAAATGAACTTATGGCATACCGTTAAGAATAATACTAAATGAGTGCAATGTATTTATACATAATACCACGTTTAGCGGGTGCTTAACATGACGTTTCCTTGCATCAGGCCCGGACTAAAGAATTTTTGGCTCTAAATTTTACTTTTTTTTATTCTTTAATGATGAAATCCGGTTACGGTGGGTTTGTGCTTTATGTGTCGTGTAGTTAACACCCAAGCAAAATTTACTTTTTTATTTGATACACCCTGTATACACCAACAAATGAAAAATATAAACACAAATTGCACACCAATGGAAAGTTCTCAGTAAACATATGAACCTGGATCAGCGCGGATGATTTTAAAATTAATAAAAAAGGCTGACTGGTGCAGTTTATAAAGATACTCTAGAAAACATAATGTAACCAGACGTAACACAATACTAGCAGAATATTTCTGGATTGGATTTCATCTTATAGGATATATAACTATTGGATAATAAAATATATTATTATTATTAAATGTTCGACAATTTCAGCCATCTATCCGAAACACTGCAAGACCGATTTATTCCACCGCTTCCAGACAAAGATTTTCCGTTTGCATTCATAGTAATCGGTATTCTTTTCCTGGATTCGCATACGAGTTAAATAAATCAAATTTTATCGAAAGCCAAGGCTCAGACATGAACTCCCCACCCAGCTCCATCTATCTATAAACGGTGCAACGACTCCGGAAGCAGTACGGGAGAGAGATTTCTCCTGGGCACCATCTATTTATAAAGTGTTTCGTTTATCGCGCGATCTTCATTTCCTAAGAGAGCGCTGCCATTTTACCGCCGCTCCAACCCCGTTCGTACCGCTCGTGTGACGTCAGTCTGTACGGCGGCGAACAATCGCCCTCTCTCGCCACTTCTTCTCCTATTTTTCTATGAAAATATTCGATTACCGTTATGACATCGCGCGAGCGCCGTCTCTACACCGACATCGCCGGTATCAGATTCGGGTGAAGTGAAGATCCGAGGAGCATTGTTCTATTACCGGAACCGAGTATTTTCCGGGCTCCCTCTATGACACACAATTTTGCATAAATGCGCGACGATGACGCGAACCCTTTTAACTGAAACGGCAGTCTCTTTATGTAAATGTGTCTGGGAATGCTACTATCCCTTGACAGGGTACGATACAACTTTAAACTGCCGGAGTGGCGCGCTCTATTGTCCCCGAGTAAGATTACAATTTATAATTAGTTTGTCGCGATGGAAGTGGAACAGAGGCGGCATCGAAGGCATGCAAAAAGGTATTGGCCTGATTAACAGTCGGTTGAATGTCTTCTTCGTGTGAGGGGTTCTTGTTTTTGCTGGGATATTGTTTAAACGGTGGAATTTAATGGAATTGTCATTCAAACTAATTAATATATAAAAAAACTAAAACATGTGAGAAAATGTATTTGATTCTTGGTTAATATTTTTCGTAGCAATCGTAGAGTTATATTTTTTTGTTAAACAGGTGTAGTGTTTATGTTAATAATTGTAAACTTTTATATGTTATTGTTGTTATAACCCCCATACACAATTTAGATATAACGATGCTGTTAAGGCAAATCTGGACGTCCAAATGTGCGACAGAGATAAATATATCGGAAAAGTATTCCGTGCTTTTTGGGAAAACGGTACGACCGATTTTGAAATTTTTAAACTGTATTGTTCTTAAAATAATGTTTGAATTTTGCGCCAACGTTTTAATTTTTTTTAATTTATTTTCTATGTATTTAAATTTTTAAATGTTGTAAGTTTGTTATTAAAAACAATTTATAAAATCGGCTCAACAGCGCATATGAAGACCAATGTCTTAATGACAAAACTTTTTTAATTTTTGAATTTGGACTAATAATAACGCCCGAAACAGATATATTCATTTTTCTTTTTTCTATCAAATGCCGACAGGCCGCCGCTTCTATCGTAACCTAACGCACAGATCGATCTTTATTTTGAGGACGTATCTACGTACAGATGGTCTGCTATGGCATCACGTAAGGCAGCGCTCGGCAATCTTACCCGTAGGAGCTAACTGTTTACATTCCCCCGCCCAACTAATTCAAGCGTTTTTGTAAGTTTATCGAGGAGAATACAACATACGATACAGAGCACATTGATGTCACTGAAAGTAGAGCGCCGAGTTAAATTATAATGGATATTCCGAGCACAAACGGTCATATGTTTTACAAAGAATGACAAATGCAATTTTTATTTTCCAGAAACATATCTGGGCATAATGAGTGCGTTATTTGTGGAAAGATAATGCAAGTATGTAAAAGAAATCAATATAAGCGACGTTTGATCATTTTCATGAGAAATTTTTGTTTTATTATTTATTTGAGCATTTCTATTTTAAATTTGAAGTATTTTATTTTTATTAATTATTTATTATATATTTTTGATTTGTCCATATAACTTCTGCGATACTTCTAGTCAGTTTTATTTTATCTTGACGAAAATGTATTTTTTGTTAATTTATCTTTTTAATAAAATTCCAAAAAAATAAATGAAATTTGCTGTTTCTACAATATGTCTATATATTTACATTTTAGATATATGAAATGAAATACATGTTATTTTTATATTATAAATGCTGCGTTTATGCCAGGTTGTCCAAGGTGGATGACATCGAAGAACACCAAATATCATCATTAATTACAATTTTTAATAAGTTATTGATAATGAACTACGTTCTTAAAATATTTTGACCATTGGAAATTGTCGCTTCTTGCTAAACCATCTAACAAACTGTTTCAGTTTAAAGAAAAAACTCTGTATTTTTTTCATTTTATTCCTCTCATACTAATAGTAATTAAATGTGCACATTTTAAACATTAAAAAAGTGTTGGACTAGCTTACCATGACATCCAAAATTAATTGGAATACCTATGCAGAACCTTTTATAAGTAACATTTACGGTTAATGCGTCAATAAACACTGGTGAGGAGGTAAATTTATAATTAATTATGGTATTCTCTCCATCCACGTATTCTTATGAACTTATAGGTGACCTTACAAATGTTAGTCCCGCCATTAATCAAGATTATTACAAACAATAATTCAAATAATTATAATTATGAAAGAAGTCTCATGTTATTTTACGAATGACATTTATATCGGCTTGTTTATTTAAAATGACATAAATTTGCAAAAAATACTTTAAATGCTGTCAAATTTTGGTGTAGAATGCGCTATCAATAAGTAGATATGAGGTGAAAAATGGAACCGATATGTTCTCTCTTGCTCGTCGCATTTCGAATCGTTCGCTTACTTATTTCCTCCAGTGAACCTACATATTTATTTGCGTACGATGTCATCTTAGAATAATACTACACTTTATTACTATAATCAATAAATATTAAATATTCTTAAACGCATTTTTTATTACGTTGAAGTATCTAATATGCGGCAGCCATCTACATATGTTTTTAATTTCAATAGCCGATGTTTATTGGCCGCCTGACACACACCTGCACACATTTCTCTGCAGGGATAGTAGGAGAGTCGCTTCCCCTACAGTGCCGAGCACTGACGTAAGGCATAAATATAAGGATATTCAATTCTGCTTTCAGTTCTGTCTTTTTGTGTATTTTACACAACCCAACCTACTTCCTACTTATGTTTTAAATAAGTGGGAAATTCTTAAAATGTGTAATTGTTAATAATAGATAATGGTATCTACTTTTTATTAACAAGTCATAATTATAAATACTAAACCACTTCAATAATTTCCTTGATGCCAATGGTATTACGAAACAGAACATCAATAAAATGCTAATAAAAAAAATGCATACAGCCATTTTTTTGACTGGGTAAAAGGTACCTATAAATTACAATTTCTCTTATACTGCTTAGATTACATACCTTGTATCATAGTCATTTATATTGACCGGCCCTATAATTATTTTTGGATTTTGGCGCATTGAAATACACAATGACAAAGTAATAAAATGTCTAGGTAAGTAGATATGGAACTTACATTTTGTACAATAGAATATTAAATCTTGGAAGAAGCCTTTTTTCTTTTCGCGCTGATACGAAGATGCTTTCGCCCTTTACGAGTATCTTTCATCCATTTTTAGATAATGCGGTTTGCTACTTGTAAAAAAGTAAATATTCCTCATACAATTACTGCAGTGCTAAGTCAGTTCCAGAGAAAAAACTTTAGAAGTACTTGACTACAGGTGTGCGATGTCTGTGTGTGTGTTGAGTGAGGTTTGTATGTTTGTGACAGTGTGTGGCACTCTGACTCATTTATCACAAGTTACCCTATGGGAGTTGTATTGTAAAATCATAGATACAGGTATAGAATAACACTCAATGAAACGTAGCGAATACTCTAGACAATCTTAGCAATTGATTGGGCACATGTAATATAGAAAGCAAACAATTCATACCATTCAAAAAGACAAGAGGTATCTTTCTTTTCGATCTGATTATCGCTTGATGTTTATTCCTGCAATCACGTGTTCTACAAATGCTCTTCACATTTGTACATACCTCGAGATAATTCAGTTTTCGGAAAACAGCAGTTACTCAATTTACAAAATAAGTCACTGATTCTACTGATTCATAGTACGGATTATATTATCAGTGCTATAATTATGTATTTCTGAATTAATAGTATTCTTTGTAACCTAGTAAATCCAATAAAATTACTGATAGCATTTTATTAATTTGCATTTTAATTTTGATTTTCCTAAAAAAACCATATGAAATAGTGTTACCCTATATATTCAAGTTCATATGACAGACTAACTAATGTTTTGAAAAGATCTGATTACTCGAACCGGTATCATTTCTGTAGCGCACTCAATTCTACGAGTGTGCTACCGTCCTAGTTATAGTTGTCTCGGCGGACGAGATCAAAGAGAAAACGCATTTTACTCTTTCGGACAATATTTGCTATCAGAAAGAAATGAAAAAAAAAGTTTTAGTATTAGTAAGGACCGCTGAACCGTTGCCTTTGGCCACTTTTTTATTTTTACTTTTTGAAAGCCAAATAAAACCAAACAAAAAATTTAAAAAAAAAAATTTAAAAAAAACAAAACGTTGGCCCAAGTTTAAATACTGTTTTCAAAACAATCTCTTTATCAAATTTAAAATATTTTGATTGGTATGTCTAAAAACAGCGGAAAAAGATCCGCATCATCTCCTGGAAGAGAATCTCATTAAAAGGCCGTCCAGATTCGCCTTAATAAAATAGATATGAACGAATAATACCAACACAAAAACCAAGACATTAGTTCTGAAGGGTACTGTACATAGAGTATAAATAAATAGTAATTAAGTAAAACAGTACCAAGTGTTTCACTTATCTTATTCTGTGGAGCATAAAGCATACTTTCGTGTATTCATCACTCTTATTATACAAACATAAAAAGAAAAAAATGTGGTAGACAATAAAAGCCTACACGGATTCGTCGCATTCTCAGCTCGTAAATTCGTCTGGAATACACGCGCTCTGATCCTCGAACCACAACGCGCGCGAAGGATAGGAAAAGTCGACGCGGTAAAGGGCCCTCCATGCCCCCGGAGTTAGAGGGAGTCGGCATTGCGTTTATTAAAAACATAAATCCCCGCCCGATCTTTAAAGTAAACTTTAATTAATTACGAAAACGCTTTCCCGGCCATGATTAATGCGTTATTGTTTCGAGTTTTTAAGCACGTCGCGTCCGGGCGAGTTTATTTGACTGGCTTGGTGCGAAATCGTTTGATAGGGCAAAGTAATTGCAGCGAGATTCGGCGTAAAATGGTTTATATTAAGCGATCTGTCGCAATTAAAGTTTGATGCTGTGTGACGAAGTATTTTCTCGTATTTGTTTTTAAAACCAATCTGAATTTTCATTTCGCAATGTTGTTAGGAGAACGATTGAAGTCAAATTAGATAGATAATATTAAGCAGCCAAGCCTCAAATTGTATATTTTATGAGTCCTAAAATGGTCTACCTATTTCTAGTCACCCCCATTGCACCTTTAATTTTGACACACAAACAAAAACTTGGAATAACATTTCCTCATCTAATTCAACTTTTAAAACCAATCCGTATCTACTACTACGATACTACTTTTTTAATCACTGGTAGTACACTAGATGAAGAATTATCGATCTAGGCAGCACTTATCTAAATACAATTGAGGAGTGGTTAACTATCAACCAGCTTAAAATTACCCACGATAAATCAAATGTCATCTTCTTCAAATGTAACAAATTTCAAACTCTTCCAGAAGCTGTGAATATCAATGACTGCGAATATCCTGTCCGCACTTGTGTTAAGCTGTTGGGTCTTACAGTCGACGAAACCTTAAAATGGAAAGATCACGTCAATGTACTTTGTAAAAAAACTATGTAGCTATTGCTTTGCGATTCGTCGACTTAGAGATATAGTAAGTTGGCATGTGCTTCGTATTATGTATTATGGATGCTGCTACTCAAACATAAAATATAGAATCGTTGTTTGGGGTGGTGGTAGTCACTTAAACAGAGTTTTTCTGATACAGAAAAAAGATTTTACGTGTGATTAATAAACTCGAGTACTCTCAGTTTTGCAGAGGATTCTTCAAACAAACTAACATTTTAACTGTATATGGTATTTACATTTTTGAATTGCTAATCTTCTTATTTAAATACAAATACTTATTCGAGGATAATGAATTACAACATGAGTATTCTACAAGGCTTAAAAATGATTATCGCTACCCGAAACATCGACTCACACTAAGTGTGAACAATTTAGAATATAATTGCCTGAGGTTCTATAACAAATTGCCATCGCATATTAAAACTGTAAAAAAATTGTCAACATTTAAAAATTATGTATACAAATTATTACTAGAAATAGAGCCATAAAATATAGAGGAATTTCTAACCTCAAATATATATTTATAAATTTTTGTTCTTGACCTGACGTTTGCATTGTTTCATTTGTATTGAAAATTATTCTATTCTATTCTATTCTATCGTGTGATTATTTTGCGTAATCCAGTAATCTTATATCCTTTATTAATCCTTAGATCTCAGATTTCATTTAAATCAAATTTAACCCATTTTCTCTAGTTTATGATTCTTTTTTGCTAGTTGCTCGCAAGAAATAGAGCGACTATAGTATTTTCGTTCTCTTCGCTTATTTATCGAATTCCTTCCCGTTGAATATAAAATTGTTCTTAAAGAATGATCACGTTGCAACGGACATGTAGCAGTGCATTAAAAGATTGCTGATTTTATGCCTCGTGATACCGCTCTGCAAAAAACAACAGTGATAAAGTTTAAGCGATAAAACACTTGCATTGATAGGGCCTTGACGCTGTCACAACAATTGAACAATCGATACCACCTCAGCGACAAAGTGAGAGGGATTATTGATACAGATCGGAACATGTGTGACCTTGAAAGTGGTCTTACACCGGGGCGGTTTATTTACTACGATATGACAACATGATTTTTAATAGACTTGCTTTATTGTTGCATTTATAAATAAACTAAACAATATCTCGTACCGGATTATGATTCAAGCGAATAATCTTTTTCTCCTATTTAAAGTAAACATGTTCAGCGTTTTGCAGAGCATAACATCTGAAATAACGTTGCAATAATGCAACAAATTATTTTCCATCGTATCCGATATCGTTACAAATATCCCCAAAAAATAGGAATTACCGACAAAAACCCTATAAATCTATCTCTGGGTCATTATCGAAATTTGTCGGGAACAAATCCCGGGCTCCGGCAAAGACTAATGACGGAAGTTATCAGTTTTATTATCTGACTTCGCGAGACAGGCTAAGAGTATTTATTGGCGGAATGGAGAGGAAGATTATACAGATGTTTTTGAATAAATAACGCGGGGAATTTATGGCGTTATTTGAAGCACTTTTCAGAAACCTAACGGCTCGATATATTAGAGTAAATTGCATAGCAACACAGTATAAAGCCTCGGTAGCATATATCGTTAAATCAGAGTACAAGTTAAATCTCCCGTTACGATGTTTACGCTTATTTTAAGGGATTTGTTGCGTCATTATTCATACAAGTCCTAAGACGGCGCGCATTCCAACACGAATCTTCTCGATTTCTTCAAAACAACAGAATTAAAATTTTCTCAAAACAAGACGGCGCATTTCTGTTTTACGACAACTGAGATATGAAAAGGAAATTCCGAATGCCGCTTTGCGGTTGTATCCCCTCTCGGTATACAGCGGCAAATAAACTTATGTTTGCATCTCGATGCCCGCGGGAGAGACAAAAGTTTTGCATTTACGACACTTTTCAAGGAAGCGCAAATAAAAGTGTATATAAACTTTTGAGCCGATAAAATAAGAGAAGCGCTAACGTATTTTTGCAGCCGTGCCGTAAAAAGAAGAAGGATGATGCGCCGTAAGTGCTACAAATTTAAATTTATTCACATTTATTTTACGTTTACGAGTTAAACAACAATATATGCATATGGATTATTTCAATTGCTGTATGTTAGTTGTTAGTAAATGTTAAATTAGTATGAATCAACAGGCAAGAACAGGGCAACGGTAATATTATTTTTATTATGGACAATATGAATTTTAATGGTTTCTAGGAAGCATAAAGTTGCTTCGAAATTATTTGAGAAATAAATTGAACTGCCGCAAATATTCGTTAAGAGGATTTAACATCTCTAAATGGTATACAAATTGTTGGATAATAATTGATTCTCTATATAATAATAATAATAATAATAATAATAATAATAATAATAATAATAATAATAATATATTTGCCCAACAGATTGCTCCAAATAAAGGACAAAAAAAAATACAATTCATGTAGTTGTACAAAAAAAAAACAAAAATGTAAACATAAAGAGTACTTGAGCTCAGTTTAAACGCTAATATAAAAACATTTGTATGTGCAAAACAAAAATTAACAAATTATGACAACTGCTTATTTGCTATTGACAATATTTCCTGCAGAGGTGTAAAATGTATGTCACAGAGCGATGATATTAAATTAAAGATACGTGACATTGATACTATAGGGGAATTCAGGGAAGAGTTTAGACGTGCATATGGTGCATAGAACGTGCTGTTGTATCTTGGGGAATCGCGAGGAACAAAGAATTGTAGGCGTGATAAAAGGTAAGAAGCATCAATATTGTTATTTGCTAGATTATAGATAAATTTAATTGATTGTAATTGTCGTCTAACTTCCAACGACTCACCATCGAATTGCTGAAGTAGAAGCTGGTAGTCATACCAATCTCAGGGTAAGAGCCTTCTTGTTTAAAGTATAAATATTTTAGAAGCTTTCTTTGAACTTTCTCCAGTGCTCCTTTATGCGAAGAGTAGAATGGATTCCAGATCAAAGACCATATTCCAACTTAGATCTGACAAATGAGTAGTTATAGTAGTTTAATTGTATCAGGATGAAAGGAAGAAGAGCTTCTAATTAAAAATCCTAACATCTTCATGGCTGATAGTACAATCTTCTCTCGATGCGCAGAAAAAGTAAGGGAAGTATCAAGGTAAATCCCCAAATCCCTCACAACGCTCTCACGGATAAGAGAACTCCATTAATCGCATAGTCAAATAAAATGAGATTTTGTTTTCTGGTAGCTTATAGATCTGCACTTATCGACATTTAATTATAGACCATTAGCGTTACACCATTCAGTAGCCGATCGATTTGGTCTTGTAGATAATAACAATCGTTGATGGAAGTTACTGCGGTAAAAATTTTGAGGTCATCCGCAAACATACATTTATCAATAATATTAATGCAATCCATTAAATCATTAATAAACACAATAAACATGAGCGGTCCAAGATTGGAACCTTGTGGGACCCCTGAGCTAGCGTGAAACGTTTGAGATTTGTAGCCGTTATAAGTAACATATTGAACTCTGTCAGACAGGTAAGTTTCAAACAGTGTAACTAGGCAATCGCTAAAGCCTAAATGTCTTCATTTTTTGCAGCAAAACTTTGTGTTGAATTCGATCAAAAGCTTTCGATATATCCGTGTAAATAGTATCCACTTGTCCGCAAGAGTCGAACTGATCAATTGGGTAAAATGTGCCAAATTGGTTACTGTAGATCGTTTTTCCATGAATCCGTGTTGGTCTGGAGATATAAAGTTTTTCACTAATGGATATATTCTATAATAAAGAACAGATTCAAAAGTTTTAGGAAAATTGGTAAGAATCGATATTGGCCTGTAATTCCGCACATTTTCCGAAGATCCTTCCTTCATAACTGGACACACCTTGGAGCATTTCCTATATATCAAACCATTGATGCAAAACAGTCTTGTGGCAGAGGAGTTTTTCTTGTCAGTTCTTCAACGTAGTTGAACGACATTATTTACTTCTTCTGTATAAATATTGTTACTTGAATGCATCCATAAATTAAACAACATCTGAAATTCCTGCTGTGTTTATTCCTTATGTTAGCGACCGCATCCATAGAAATTCAGTTGGAATTAGAACGCAACAATAGTTATGTATGTACTATAAGCATTCGAAACTTTCCGTATTTTAATGAACAACTGTTCTCGGTTCGTCTAATCTAAACTAATTAAATTTCGGTTTTTCCATCACTAACAAGGATTCGCCGGTTTCAATTCCCCTCGTCTCAGTAGTACTCCTTTAGCAACAACAGGTTGTCTGCGAACAGACTTATTTATGCATGCAGGCGGATGAATGCAAGCAACGTCTCGACACAAAGGCTACTGTAATAAATTTTGCAATTTAGCAAGTACGTATATATGTAACGTAAAGCTACAGCGTATTATTTAGGGATTTGAGTATATTATGTACGATACCGCAAATCTCCCGATTCTGCTTCGCGTGTGGGCGTTTCAATGTTTTATTAGGACGTGTCTATATTAATTGCATAAGTCTCGGAATAGCCTGTAGTGTATTCAGGGAAGCTGCTTTGTTTACTTCCTTACGTCTATAGGTTCGATGCATACGCGCGCGTTTATAATTCCGGCTTGTTACGGCGCTTATTTCCCCAGGGGTGTACTCTTAGCACGTCCGCGACGCCAAGTTAAATAATATATAGAAGATGCAACCGGCATATATACGCCCTTCCTTCGCGCATCTAACAAGGAAATATTGCCAGGTTTAGTTACTTTTTCTCGTCCGGGTATAATGCACTTTTTCTGTATCAGAAAGTTTACAACTTTCGAAGGGATACCACGGCGGGTTTTTAGGAAGTATAAGGGGTAGGAAACGCGTCCTCCTTACTTTAAAATTAGGTGGATAATTGTGAAAAATACGTTGGAGAAATCTGTGGATTTTTTGAGATGCTTTAAAACTATGAAGATTTACAATGAGTAAATACTCCCTTAATAAAAGGGATTAGTGGGTGGAGCATTATTGTTCTTCATCTTTTTCCTACCAATCTCTGTAATTTAATCTTCTGAATCTCTGCGCGAACTAATGTTTTCCAGAATCAAAGCTATTATATTTCTTTATGCCGCTAAATTCGCCAAAAGTATAACATCAGCAGTTTCCCCGAGTAAATGGGGGAACAGAAAAAACAAACGTATTACGCTATAATCCCCCAGTTTTAAGATAAAATCCGACGCAAACAAATAGAGGCGCGCTCGCCGACTGAGGCAGTTTTAAAATTGGTTTCATAATTCCCTACAAATGGGATGAAATATGTAAAATTGCAAACGATTTCCACCGTACCTGAATATTCATACCGACTTACCGAAATTTGCATTGCAAATGGAACTCGCGCGCCGCGCCTGCAGAGACCTAAGTAGTAATCTCCAGTCTAATTATCGGTTATCAAAATATCTCGGTCGCTATTTACCGTTTCCTTTCGCGCGGAAAATTCCTAACTATTTCGTAACACTGCCGAAGGAAAAGAAATTACTTTCAATTACCCTAAAGCGTCTAGAATGAACGTTGGGTATTAATGGAAAAAATGTCGGTCTTAGTTAAAAATCCATTACCGTTGTTCTATTTTTCGTTCCTCGCTTTCGCCCAAGATATATCTGAATCTTAGCCTCCGTAGGTTGAATTCGACGATTTCAAAGTGTCGGAAAATGAGGGCTTTAAACGGGTCCTTCCTCTTGTCGCGTTTCTGTTAAAAGTTTTTAATTTCTTTTCCGATATCTCTCACTTATTACAAGTAGAAGGCAGCCGTTTTACTTTTAGAGGAAATATTCTGATGCTGCACTGTAAAAATTACAGTAATTTTGCCATGGTAAATCAGGAATATTTTACATGTAATAATGTTGTGCATTTACCACAATAAATCATGTAAATTTTGTTGTACATGTTTTTTTTCTAGGATATTTAACATGGAAAAAGAAATTTCGGTAAAATTTATAGCTTTTTCATGTAAGTTTAAGATGTAACAAAAATTCAAAAGGAAAATACAGGAAAAAACATGTACAATTTTGTATTTACTCTCAAAATTTACTTGAAAGTGTAAAATTGACATTTTTTTTAGGGTATTTAGTGCACTTTAAAAGTAATTTTACTAGTGAACTATTAATTTTGCTGTAAAAATATGACGATCTTTTATATTTAATTGTTTTTACTTGAATTTTCGGGTAAAACTATTAATAATAATAATAATAAAATAATATATTTGTAATAAATATTACAGAAAATATAGTCCATCAATAAACTTTGTATAATTTACAATGGTCAAGATAAAAAAATATAAATATAAATATGAAATAAATGACAAACTTACAACACAATTAGACAAACAAACAAAGAAAAAAGGAGCCACAAAAGAAAGGAGGGACACTAATTGCCAGGAACTCCTCGATGCTATATGGTTCTTGATTGGTTAGCATTTCCTTTATTTTCTTTTTAAAATGATTGATTGGAAGATCTTTAAAATTCTTGGGCACTTTATTATATAATTTGCTTCCCCAATAATTTACTGCTTGTTGGGAGCAAGTAAGACGGTGATAAGGCATTCTCAATTCATCGCGTGTTCTAGTATTGTAGTGGTGAGTGTCTTTATTTAAAGGAAATGCATCTTTATTTTGGTGGACATATGCAACTGTATGTAATACAAATGTAGAGTAGTAGTAAAGTAAGTATTTTTAATTTTTTGAAATGAGTTCTGCAGCTCTCCCTCATACCCAAGCCGCTAAGATATCTTATCGCCTTCTTTTGCAGGCGATTGCGATTGATTCATGGAAAATACGAAATTCATACGCCGCAATGTGATTGGTTATTGGATTATTTATCTGTGCGTGTAGGTAATTCTATTCGTTTGTCGAACTTATTATTGGCTCAATGATATCATGTACGTCACAAACAATCGTAGGTTTCGCGTAAGCGTGTTCATTCTTGATCCCTGGTTGAGCGATTCAGTATGACCTATTAGGTGCTATAAAAGAATTAGGTAAGTTGCTTGCTCTCTTTATAAAAATACATATGAAAATTAGGTAAATATGGAGTTCATACATACGAATTTTACAGTACAATCTTTGAAAAACACATCAGCATGTGAAATTTACTAGATGGTAGAAATTTAACTTTATGAAGCAAATTTACCTGTAAAATTGTAGGCAACTTTATTACCAACGATTTTACATGTAATTTTACTGCAACTTTTTTTTACAGTGTGGGGCGAGGTAATTGTATTTTATCAACCTTGTAAACTCTAATTATTTATTGTAGATTTAGATTTATATTTTTTTAAGTAATTATTGGAATTTGTTATTTAGCCAAATGTTCCACGTTTCCACATTTATTGTCTTTTTCGAGTTGTTAAAATGTGATAATATCTACATGTTTTAATCCATATTAAATTAACAAATTGAAATTTTGTAAACGACAAATGCATAATTATATATATGAACGCAAACAATATAATATACAAATATTGAATACTTAATATGGACTAAACAACATCACCTTGTGGTTAAGATAATGTTAAATCAAAAATCAGTATCATTAAATACATGCTATCATATCTTAACATGTCGAAAAGACAATAAATATTAAAACGTCACTGATTTAATTGTTTTAATTAAAAATGAGCCAAAAAATCCACTATTTCCCTGATTTTTAATTGATACTTATAATAATAATAATAATGATGATAATCTTCATGTTATGCGAACTGACATTCGCGACCTCTTCCCAAATCGATAACTGTAACATTGTTATAAGTTCAACAAATTAGCCATGGCAGTCGGGGACGAATTTTCGGCATGTTCGTCGCGAACTTGTGACGAATAAATTAAGGAGAGCGGACCGCGTGGAGCAACAGCACGTCGCCTCCGAAGTTTCCCAAATAATTTCCAGCTAGGGCGGACGCGGCGTCCGTGAAGACGCGCTGATGTCCCTGCGGACGCAAAAAGACGACAAGCGGCAAGTAGATGAGCCCGGCTTATTGCGAAGACCGTAAAGGAGGTGTAAGCAATAATGGTAGCGGTGGAACTTCACGGCTGATATTTTTTTCTCTCTTTGTTTTTTGGCGTTACGGGTGAAGTCTTTTTGAACATTTAAGACGTTAAGATTAGATTAAAATTATTTGACAGGAGTAATTGCTATTATAAAACTATGGTTTCAAAGCAACAACGGTAAAAGAATATATTGTAACGCTACACAGAGTAGCCTACAGCCCGGATTAAAAAATAAATTTTAAAAGAAATACATTAATTAAATTAGAAAAAATCAAATGTTATATATCCCAGTGTCATCTATCTTTATTAATTTTGATTTAGAAGTGTGCTCTCTCACCAGCCAGATGGCATGCAGGGCGAGAAATTTCCGATCAAGGGGCGGTGACATAAAAAAAATAACAAATAGCTCGTTACTCTCTTATATCTTTAGTAAGAGTAGAGATTATGAGTAAGGATGTCGTCAATTGTCCTCTCCTTCAAATTCACTGTCAATGACCAGTTTTAATGATATCATAGGCATGATAATATCGTGCCTCAATGGTATTCGATCTCTTATGTAAAATTAAAACATTTAAGTGTGGATAAAAGTGATTTTATTTAATAAAAAAAATTCTAAATGTGAACTTGTTTAAAATCACCCACACAAATCTTTGGATATTTATCTCAGGTAAGTACGTGAGTCCGTTTAAATAATAACACTAAAGTTTTATTAGTAATTCCACTTTTTGCAATTTTAAATTCATAGTTTCGAACGTAAATACGTTTAAATTAATTTTCAAAATTCCCGCGTTTTCTGACCGTTCAAACGGAGTTATGTTAGGCTTAAAGAGACGTGTGAAACAGAGTAGCCAACCTTGATGGTAAATTACTGGATATTGGTTCGTAACGTAAATACATAACAAATACTTATAAACCTATTTACACAAATTTCCCCAAGTAACTGCGAACGGTTTCGCAGACGATACAAACAATTTCTAACCTCAATTCTTTCTCGAATAAAAATGAAATTCTTATAAGTATAATAAATTTAGATTAGAATGGAAATAAAACCATTTATTTTTAGGTAGATTTGACGAGGAATACCTTCTACAGGGCCGGATTCTGCAGACATCGGAGTGGTCAGGACTGTTCAGGTGTCGAATGAGAGCCCTGGTACATCTTAGGCACTTCAGATCACGGCGTCTGGCTCAATCAGGACAGGAACATATCAGGAGACTCAGGAAAATCGTCGTTGAAGAAAAATTACCCAAATAATTTGGATAATATTTGTGTGATGAACTTTGTTTAACAAATAACAATTATTTTTTTAGGTTGTGATTTGGGATAAAATTGGATTTTTACGAAATAGCTGT
The DNA here is from genome assembly GCA_004143645.1 of Protaetia brevitarsis. Taxonomy (NCBI): domain Eukaryota; kingdom Metazoa; phylum Arthropoda; class Insecta; order Coleoptera; family Scarabaeidae; genus Protaetia; species Protaetia brevitarsis. The sequence goes on from RXPK01000070.1 coordinate 1,848,808, forward strand.
TAAATTTTTCAAGAACAAATTGAGATAGATCTGCCTCGAACAAAGCTCTGTTAGTGAATGGTTCGAATTGAAAATATTTTAACTGACTTGAAAGCGATTGTCTTCGTCAAGGAGTCCAACTGTCTGTGAAAATCCGTTAATATAACCGAAATGAGGGGGAACATCCATTGTTTTATACATGAGAATATTCATGTGACCGAAAGAACTGTCAGACGTTTAAACGAAGTGAAAATAAATAAAATTACAAAATCTGGAATCACCTTACAATTGAAATATGATGAAGGTAGGCGTCAGTAGATCATGAGAAAAATTCATTTCAAATTTTTAAACACTTATTACTATATAAAATTAACAATCTTAAAATTCATTATTGCACCTAAAAGGTACGCAACCATTTATACACACAGAATTGTTACAGAACGCAATTCCCAACAATTTCCCCAAGTCTTTCTGTTGACATATCAAAGCAATTGGACTGCCAATGCATATACAAACATTATTAGACTAAATTTAACTGACATAAATACACAGTAAAAATAATAAGAATGTTCATTTGAATTGAACTTGGATCCAATTTTAATCTGTCAAAATCTATTGTAATAGTATACTATTCAAATTCTAATATTCATTTTCGATGTGTTGGTGTATCACTGCTGATCATCTTGCTTCCTGAAGGAAAAATTCTAAAGGAAAATGCCTTGAAGGACTTGTCAAATGCAGAGATTTCCTACATCACCTGGACATAGTCTGGCTGTCTGCTGCTACATATTATATCCTTTTTCTTATAATATCTAATTAGTTTTAAAATATAACTAAGTAAAATAGTAACATTCCCTTTTAAATAATTGTAGAATATATTTGCCATAACAATATAGATTTATATTTCAAGCTGTCCATAATTATCCTAACTAAAGTTAACTTCCCAACAACGTAAATCTGCTGGTGATATACCGGAAATAGTACACGCCGCGCCTGCCGAAATAGATGAATACGTGCTCGCGGTCGTAACCGTTAACAATTTTTGCGCCTAGATTCTTTTTTGTTTCATGCAATAACAGAGCGTTGAAACCTTTAATAGACGCAGTGAAGTTATTTTATAAGAATCAACAAACGGGTTGATTTAAATATCAAGGCAATCTTACTCTGATGCAACAAAATGCAATCATTTTAGACCAGTACTAGGAATTAACTAGCTTCTATTAAAATGCACAGATAAAATCCCGTATTCCCAGCGAAATTAGGAAAAAGTACCATCTAGTTTGGACAAAACGCACAAAAAGAATGACGAAATCGACAGCCTCGATTTAAATTCCAAGTTGACACCGAGAGAGGGCGTTACCGCCGTTGCACTCTCGTCCATTAAACCCGAGGAGAATATTATGCATGTCTGAATAATTCTCGTCTATCTGATAGGATAGATTCGATTACCGGTCCACTCGTTTGTCTTCCGAAGCTGTCGCAGCGACTGTGAGCGGAATTCCATCTCGTGCGCCTCGCATTCCCTTCCCTTTGTGTCGTCCCGAAAATGAGGTATCAATTTGATTTGGCGCTAGGAACAGAGATGGGGAGCCGATGGATAAAAATGCGCGTGCATCCTCGCGTCTGGCGGATCTACATAAAACCCCGAAGAGCTCCTACATCAAAGGATAGAGGGAGCGTAAGGAGAATAATAAATGTTAAGACGCACTGAGAATCTAAACAAAAAAAAAAAAAATATGAAAAGGCGACAGCTTCGGAATATGAATCAGTTAGCGGATTCATAAAATATTCTAGCTCTATAGTAGGAGGATGTGTGTGGGCTATCGAGAAGGACCTTTCCGCTCTGGAGGAGCTCAGAATACGGTTCAGTTTTATTGCGATTTCCAATAAAAAGATATTTTTATCGCCACGAAAAAGTAGTCGTAAAAATATCATCGGATACCTAGGGGAGAGAATGGAAAGGAAAGTTTTAGATTCTCCTTCCACCGCAAAACATCTTAAAAGCTGCCCCTTGATATTTGCCCCTTTGCAATGGAGGAGAAATGGCCGAACCTCTATATATATAGCGTCCAAAAAGTTTCATTTTAAATTGGATTAGATTCTCGGCGAAACTTTAATCTTGATTCTTACGTCAGAAAAATACGAATTCCTCCCGAAATTAACGCATAAGTTGGTGTTGTGGTCTAAATCAACCCTTGGGGACTTACAGAGCAAAATATAGTGGATGCAAGGGCTTCTCCAGGCCACACCAGCATCTTCAACTGCATCGAACAGACAGTACCACTGTCCGTAAAGGCGGATAAGATCTCGCCCGTTTTCAGCTTCTCTGGGGGATACAGCGTAGATATCTTCAACAGAGAAACTGCGGGAGGGTGAAGCTTTTAGCCTAAAGGCCTCCCCCACCATTTTCCAGGCCGAAGTATTGCTATCCAGATTTGTGCTGAAGGTATTTCAAAGTGCTTGCGCAAAAATGGAAGGGTAGAAATCATCTCCGACAGCCAGGCTGCCTTCAAAGTTTTGCGAGCTCTCAGATTTGACTCTGAGGTAGTACTGGGATGCCACAGGAAACTTAAATAGCTGGCAGAACATCTGAATGTTACATTGAGATGGATACCAAGTCACTCTGGGATCAGAGGCAATGGACTAGCTGACACGTTAGCAAGGGGCGCCAGCGAGCTGCCGTTTGTGGATCCAGAACCGACGCGACGTACGGTAGCTCATATGGCAGCATCAAAACGTTTATCAGGTCTCAACTTACTGCTAGATTAGATTAGATTAGATTAGGATTGGGGTGGCCTATCGACCTGTTTCACCGCGACCTTTTCAGATCTATTGTGATCCCCTTTTTTCCTAGAGGACGCTCTCTAATTTTGCCTCTTAATTAGGCTATCATCTTTGAGAGCGGCTTCTTTAAGTAGCTACTAGCTGTGGGGTTCTCCTCTCCATTACTAGAAACCTTGTCCTCGCCAGGCCTTCACATTGGCACAGCACATGAACTGCATCATCTGCCAGGCCTATGTTATACATATGCCTATTCAGTCTACAGTGACCAGTCAGCAGACCTACAATCATTTTGACAGTCTTCCTGTCTTTATTCAGTAGATCTCTCGTGAGTTCAGGCCTCTGCTCCTTTAGGAACTCTTTTGCCTGCTATTGTCCCGGTGATTTTTGCGAACTTACTGCTAGGCACTGCTGATTTTCGAATGGACTCGTCGGCGCTAGACACTATAAATCTTTAAGGCTTCAATCGAATGAGGAAGGACTCCGTAAGGCAGTCTTGATGAGCAGGGACAGATTGAGATTACTCACAGGAATCTTAACTGGGCACTACGCACTAAATAAACACATGTACCGCATGGGACTATTGAACTCTTCCCTGTGGGAGAGCGGATGAAACTTCTGCTCACCTTCTTGTCACTGCTTGACAGTGGAATAACGCTCAACCAGATTCCGAACTCTTTTGATAGGGCGCAACTGACTGAGAGTCTTTTCTGGTCGAGTTGCTTGTTCGGGTTACATCGCCATGGTTAAAAAAAAACGCGTAGGTTGTTATTTTCATCTCACCAAGAAATGTTGAAATAATAAAAAATTGAGAAAATGTTTCTGTTCGTTGTTTACCCAATCTCTAGAGCTTTCCAATTAATATTAATTAAAAATCCCAACAGCTCCATACCAGGAATAAATCAACCGAGATACCGCCTAATTATTTCAGAGACCTATCGGGATCGCTCTTTCCACGTAATCTGACTTTTTGCGTGTATTTTTTTTTGCTTACTGTTTTGTTTTCCCTATACCACTGGCAATTTCGTCGGGATCTCTTTCCAATATTTCAAACGTAATTAATTCCCAAAGGAGCCCAGAGCGGGGATTTCAAGCATTCCAAATATAGGACAGCAAGGAGGTTTAGGGCCCCCGTCAGCTTACCTCGATATAATAGACGTGAATATCGCGGTCCGACTTTCCAATTAATTGAAAATTACGAATTCGACGGCATCTCGCGTAATCTATCAAATTTTGCCTTGTTGTTTTGTTTTATACGTAGTACGTATTAAAGGAAAAGTTTTTTAAATACGATTGTTGACTTTGACGATTATTGATTATTTTACGTTTTCATTCCTATAATATAAAAGAGTTAATTAATCGTCATCATTTGTTTTATTTTATCCGAAATGAAATGGCAATTCAAAAGCTTCACGCTTCACTAATCCGCTCTACATAAACAAATACATCGTGAGTTCTGTCGAATGTTTTTCGAAAGCTGTATAAACGCATTTCTGCATTTTTATTTTTTGCCGTACACCAACGAAAATACGCAATTTGGCGAATAGACGTATGATGAAAGGTCATTACTTAACATGGGCACAAATATATCTGCTTTGATTCGTATCTACGCGTTAACGTTGTATGTTTATATTCTGGTAGAACAAAAAAAAATAAAGCAATTTTTACGCTCCTCAATTAAGGATACATTTCTGGTGGATGCACAGCTATATATCCTAATTAAACGAAATGACGAACCCTAGCGAATTTACGATTTTTTACGCTCACAGTCTGTCGAAACGGAAACATAAAATACGGTTGCATTTGAAATATTAAACTCAATCTGCCTGCATACCGTTAGTTATTAATCAAACGTCTGCCCGCTACGTCAAGCGCGTACATCTAAAAAAATATACCTACACTCCCGTACCGGAAAAAAAAACAAAAACATCCAGCCAATTTCATCATTTTCCAACGCTCGCTTGGCACAAATCTAGCTTTATACATCATTGTAAAAAAAAAGAACTGGTGCTAATAAACTGATTCGGATGAAAAATGGAAATTCCCGATTCTAGATTAATAAACCGTCCATGGAAAAATTCAACGTGCATTACACAAACGCCAACAGGGATCCAATCATCCCTGCAAGTTAAACTAAATATAAGAAGGAGCTACAAAGAGCGGAAGGCAATGTCCTCGTTGTCATACAGCGGAAAAGTCAAAGACCAAAGCCAGGGCGGTATGGTTTAGCCCTTGGGACAGTTTAAAATTGATTCCTGCTGCCTCTGCAGAACGTGCATGCATCCTTTGTTAGCGGAGAAAGCTAGCGAAGTATACCAAAAAGCGCTTTAGGAACTCATAATATGGGAGATGGCCGCCTAGTAATATTCGGTATTCCTTAACAAATGTTACTTTAAATCTTTATATCTCTTTGTTTCCTTGGTCAAAAGGGATAAAAAGAAAACACCGGCATTGTGCAGGATATTGGATACGCAATACAGAATGTGGAGTACAGTCACATTGAAACATCTATTTGAATAAGGACTTACTGTTAGAGTTATCTCTTGTAAATGATAAAATATTATTTTTGCAATTAGTGCCGTAACCATACCATTTATTCCACTAGTGCCGTAATAGGGTCTATTACAGCACTAGTTGCGTAATAGAAATGGAACATTTAAGCAGATTTATTTTAAGTTGGTCACATTGCAACAGAAATGGAGATGTCAATATGACATTTTGTAAGCAAGTTTGAGGTTATTATATTAAAATTCATTGTAAGATTTGATATTTTTAATTAATCTTTGAAATAGTACAACTATTATAAACATTTATATTAACGTTTGAATTATCTTTCGAAGTGATAGTGATACCGTGTGCAGTAGAAACATTCTGTTGAAAATTATCGTTCTCTGCGATAGTGATATTGCTTCTGTTGGAGTACTCAAACTGTGAACCATTCCCAGAAGTTCCAGGTAGATTCACATTATTTTCTTGTGCAAACATATTTTCACATCAATTTTATTTTCATAGAAGAGGCAATGTAACCTTCAGCAACAGCCGTGCTTTTCCAGCCACCTAATCGTTTTATAGTTAAAATATCACTCCAGTATTTGCTATATGTGTCGCACTGGATCTTCTAAAACAATGTCCAGTATAAAGATGAGGATCTGGTAAATGAAGAAACTGGCAATTTGTTTAGGAACATTTCCATGGTGTTAATACGATAGGGCTATTAATTAAGCAGCCATGACGATAAGTTAGAAAAAAACGTTTGTGAGTAACTGTTTTAGGCCGCAGATTATTATATTTTTTATAAGTTCGATGCAGTATACATCAGTCACTGCGAACATTCTAGTACATTGTTTTTTGTTTAGGTATGTTGACTATAATGGAATCGGAATTGTATTGAAGATCTTCCACACATATATTAATTAATTCTTCTCGCCTAGAGGCTCCATTATATCCTATTATCAAATAACTAGAATATAAAGAATTTACAAAAAGTAACGAAATAAAATCAACACAACCTTTATAGCTAAGTATAGTTTATCATCGGCTTGTTTCAAAAATCTATGAATATCTTCTTCTTCTAAATTTTAGATTTTTTTGTTTGATAACCTTTAGATAGTCGTTTTAATGATGCTTGAAGTTTCATATATTTTGATATATCCACATTTCTATGTACATTTAACACGATCTTAACATCGAATAAATCGATCATAATGATGACGATTTATAATCTTTACGTAGCATTTCAAAATAAGCAAGTAAGACGTTCTCAGAATATGAAGAATTTCCTTTCTTTGCACCATTTTTCAAATTTTGTATCGCTTTTGATACATAGTGTACGATTTTTCCGGAAGTAAAATATTAATGGTTTTTTCAGCAATTTGCCGTATTTCAGGCGGAGTGCATGAAAAAGTTGTAGAACTCATATTAAATATTATAATATAGTTACTTTAGTAATATAATATATAACAAATTTAAAAAATGGGTCAATTTTAAATTAACTTGTCAATTTAAATCTTGTGCCAAACCAAGGTGACAACTGGTGACAACCGCCACAAAATTTCCCTAGATTATCAAATTTTTCTCGTTTTGCTCTTACAAAAAGAGAAATTTTAAAACTAATTGCAAAAAATAGCATAAAAGACACGTTTCATTTGACATTAAAGCACTCATTCAGTTAAGAAACTCGTGGCTACGCCACTCGTTTCTTAAACTCTGAATTCGTACTTTGAAACGTCAAAATGAAACTTGTCTTTTAATATACTATTATGCACGATTAAATTAAACCCTACCCAATGGAAAATATGAGAAGTATGTCTAATAAAAGCAGCACCTCTTTTCCTGGTATATTTTTAATTTATTAAGTAAAAGATAATTATTTAAAAAAATATTATCCAAATATGTTTCGCTTCCAATTCCTTAATAATAACAATTTACTCGAAACACACAAAAAAAATCATGTGGAAAATTTGAAAAAAACTAAGAAAGAGCATAAAACTTCTTTAGCCACCATGAAAAGTATACATACCATAACCAAAATTGCTGTTAAATTATTTTAAGCGCATTTGCTCCCCATAAAAATTCTATGCTCGAGTGTATGTTTTCTTTTTCTTCTTAAAACTCCTACCCTCCGCCTCTTGGGGCTGTATCGCACCTGGGACAGTGAATAAATATTTAAAATAATTACACCACACGTAAGGGCTTATTTCGGTTAGCGACGGTACGCTGGCTGGTGACATCCTTACGTGGAATGTCTAAGGAGTATCGTTATCTTGTGGATGTTGAATTTTCCTTTCTTACTGCATGTATATTTGAGTAGACATCCTTTTTTATTGGCGTGTATGTGTGTACGGAGTAGTCTTGGAGTTTGTTTTGAATGCAACGCAATATTAGTAATTCTACACTGCTAGGACTCTAAGTTTGGTATGGATCAGGAATCTAGTACTAATCAATTGTGCATCTCCAGTATGGTGGACGAAGGTGTAGCGGCAAACTGCTATAACTGAACTTAGCAACATACAGAGGCGTGTATGTTCAGGAGTTTAACAATTGGAGCAATGAGGACTACTCCTATAATACCAATGGAATGTCTTCTAGACCTCCCTCTTCTCCATCTGGTGATAATAGGCAAGACAAGACTCACATTGCAAGAATTACCAAATGGTAGTGGAAATGAAACCAATCAAAGGTTATGGCACGTCAGAGAAGCATGTCTTCTGTGTGAATACTCTGGACGAAAAGAGACAAGCAATTTTTGACAATCCAAAAATGAATCCAGAGGATTACTTCAATCAAGCAGTCAGAGGGCTATAGATTGCTGTAAGATACTAGGATACTGCCCAATATAATTTAGTAGATAAAAGAAATGGTTAGTCTTCCATTTTCACATACAAAAAGCCAAGAGGCTGCAGTGCTTCCGAATGCTCCAATTCAGACGGTTTCCACAAAAAATGAGGAACCTATAATTCTCAAAAATAAAATTCGATAGAAAAGAGAAATTATATTCCAATGTAGTCAGACTTATCGCACCAAATTCCACACGTGCAAACCATAAAGGGAATAAAAGCTGGGAAAATCGGAGTTGCCAACCGAACCGACATCATGCCAGTATATTAAAAAGAATAAATAATATTTCAGATTGGACGGAGCTAAAAATTCAATATTGCAAATGTCATGGATACGTGTGGTGGAGCACCAGCCTCTCTTAATAGGAAAAGTTACAAATTCGGACGATCTCTATTCCGTTTGGGACCGTCTCCTGCCCAAAAAAAAAAAAAATAGCTCGGTAACCACGAACGATATTGATCCTATTTCCCTTCGACTCCTTTCGGATATAATTTTTTCAGCGATTTATATGCTTATGGGAAAACTTCCATCCAGGATGGAAATATTTTCGGGCATCTAGGTGGAAGCTCGTGAAAGGAAAACCATACTGAAATCAAACCCTAATATACGAATATTACATGGGAATATTGGAACAGACGAAGTATCATTAGATCTTGATCAATTCCGATCTTTCTTGGCTATCTATATTGGAAAAGTTCTAATAATATTTCCAGTGGTAGCAGAAGTAATTCAATATAGTGTATGATTTTTTTTTTCTTCTTTTGATCGGAAAACAAATTCGTTACAGTATTGGGGAGGAAAAAGTTTTTGCGGCATATAAAGAGATTGATTTATTACTTCATTTCGTACAGAAGAAAAAGAAATTATAAGGGAGTTTTTCTAAATTGAACCCTCTTAGAAATTAATTCGCCTAAATATTGGTGATTTGATGGGATATTATATTATATATTTCGTTTTGAGGTTGACGAGCTTTAGAATTTAATAAATAAATTGCGACGAAATTAATATTCGAATGGCTTTAGAAATTTAACAAATAAAATATCCGTTAAAAGCATTTCATTAAAAATCTTCTGGATTTACTTAGATTTAGAAGCTCGGATGAAAAATTAATTTCGTGAAGTAACAAAGACCATGAACCACCAATCGGAAAATAGGATCCTTGTTTAACAATAGTTTTTTGTTCAGTTATTCGCTTTTAGATTCGGAAAATTCGAACGAAAGGTTTAATTTATTCGATAATTCATCCGAGAAAATCTCTAATAACCTCGAGTTCCATAAACAAACACATTTCTTATCTGATTACGATCCCTTGCCGCTTAAAATTAAACTAGTTCGTTACTTATTTTGACGTAACGGCTGGCGTACTCTCTACCCTCTCTCTCTCTCTCTTCATCAATCTCGTCCGCGTGTAGCGTAGTTTGTTCATCGCCTTGCCCGGTCGGTAGTCAGTAAATTTAACGCGCAAATAATTAAACTCGGTATCGTAATTAAATCTTTATTAGAGATCGCTTGTGAGAGATACCCGGAAAACACGACAGATTAAACTCTGCGCTCATCATATTGTCCGTGGTTTTGTTGGTGGTAGGATAAAAAAGCCAGATTTATAGTTTATAACGATGCGAATATGTGGTATCGAAAAAGGGATATTGCCATAAATTATCTCGTAATACTAAAAAAAAAATACACGTAAAGAGGAAATGGAGAACTATTCTTACAAGGCAATTTTGGGAATATGCAAAAAACTAAAACCATGTTAAAAGTAAGGGGATATCTTTTACATTCCGCTAGCACTTGTAATACCGGCCGATGGTGCTCCATTTCCTATCAGCGTCGAACACTCGCTTCTTGGGTATATAGAAGCGGATCCGTAGAGATCAGACCAACGAAAAAGCAACCTTCCCATCGGTATTTATATTACGCGCTACATTGCGCCTGGGAGTACTTATTCTGCTTTTAAAGCCGCCGTAAAAGTGGATTCTAAGCCTTATCCGGATCCCAGTTCACGGTGAATCTGTATATGCATACACACACACACAAAACTTCTTTTTTGTTTTAAGGATTTTATCATTAAAATTTAGCATGTACACTGAAGTACAGTTAAAATGTCTGTTCTATACCGTGACATAAATATTTCGGCTGTCACTCAGTGTACAAGTTTAAAATTTTGCATCTTTGAGAAGAAACAAATTGGCGGTTCAAATCTGAACTATGTAATTCCTGTGGAGATAGATCAGTCATTCTTTATTTTAATCAAGGACCTAAAGACTTAATTGCTTTTGTCTTGGGTGTGTTACGTAATCACTGGATCATTTCCAATAAGACAGCTTAAAGTTATTCAGGCTAAGAAGTCCTCTAAACTCTGATTAAACAAGAGACAAACCTGTCAATTCAACATTAGCAACTAGATGCTGCGCATCTTCGCCCAGCGAAGATGGTGGCACTTTTAGAATGTGCTGTACGTTTTAAGTAGTTTTTTGTTTTGTTTTGTTTTTACTTTTGGATGACCCTGTATAGTCGAAAATATGTTTAGGTTGTGCAGCATTTAATTCTGTACAACTTTTGTAGAAAAGATTTGTTCCTAAAAGCAAAAATAGAGCTATAATGAAAGACCCAGTCTTCCTGAACACCCGGTATATTTGAAAATAATTTTAAGTTATGCAACATTCAATTCTATTACTTTTGTAGAAAAGATGTTTTTTCTAAAAGCAAAATAGAGCTATAGTGAAAAACAGTCTTCCTTAACACCCGGTATATTTGAAAATATTTTCAGGTTATGCAACATTCAATTCTATAACACTCTTGTAGAAAAGATTTTTTCCCTAAAAGCAAAAATAGAGCTATAATGAAAAAAACCCAGTCTTCCTGAATACCCGGTATATTTAAAAATAATTTTAGGTTATGCAGCATTCAATTCTATTACTTTTGTAGAAAAGATTTTTTCCCTAAAAGCAAAAATAGAGCTATAATTAAAAAACCAGTCTTCCTGAACACCCGGTATATTTAAAAATAATTTTAGGTTATGCAGCATTCAATTCTATTACTTTTGTAGAAAAGATTTTTTTCCCTAAAAGCAAAAATAGAGCTATTGTGAAAAAACCCAGTCTTCCTGAACACTCGGTATATTAGAAAATATTTTTAGGTTATGCAGCATTCAATTCTATAAGACTTTTGTAGAAAAGATTTTTTTCCTAAAAGCAAAGATAAAGCTTTAATCAAAGACTCAATCTTCGTGAACACCCTGTGTAGTGGAAAATATTGTTAACTTATGCAGCATTAAATTCTGTACATCTTTTGTAGAAAAGGTTTTTTCCTAAAAGCGAAAATAGAGCTATAGTGATGGAAAACCCAGTCTTCCTGAACACTCTGTATATTTTTATATATGTTCAGGTTATGCAGCATTCAATTCTATAAAACTTTTGTAGAAAAGACTTCTTTCCTAAAAGCAAAAATAGAGCTGAAATCAAATTCTATCCCCTTTTCCCTATTCTCTTATTCCTTATTGCGTTTTCATTGTCTATTTTTCCTATTTCCTTTTATAACATCCATAAGTTACAGCTTTTAAAAAATAGTTGACGATTTTTCCTATAGTTTATTTTTCAGTTTTTCCCTATTCCCTTTTATCATTTTTGTTTTCGCTTTTCCTATCTCTCTTCCCTTTACCTATTTCCTATTCTTATTCTCTATTCCCTTTATCTATTCCCTGTTCCTTATTCCCTTTTCCTATTCCTTTTTCTTATTTCCTTTCCGTAGCCCCTTTCCCTATTCCCTTTCTCTATTCCCTCTCCTTATTCCCTATTCTCTTTCCCTACTCCCTTTCCTAATTCCCTATTCCTTTTCCGTGTTCCCATTCCCTTTCCCCATTCCCTTTCCCTTTCCCTATTCCTTCTCCCTATTCTATTTACCCATTCTTGTTCGGTGTGTTACGTAATCAATGAGTCATTTCCAATAAGACAGCTTGAAGTTATTTCAGACCGTGGGCTAAGAAGTTTCTAAACTCTGATTAAACAAGAGACAAACCTGTCAATTCAACATTAGCAATATAATAGTAATTTTTACATCGAGCTAATAACTAAAGCAATTGCAACGTATGTATGTTGATGAAGATGCCTTTTCGTATATGTTAAGGCATCCCAAAATCTTTATTCTTTTATTAAATAATGTTTTTTCGCTCTATTCCTGATTCTTCTGACTCATGCTCACCGAAGAATATAACAGACTTTTTGCACTAATCACTTGTCAAGTCAAACCTCGTCAATAACAGTATATGACAACACCAGAAGGTGAATAAATGCGTGTCTTCACACAATACCGCCGTATTAAGCGTGCACCATCACGAAAACTATCCTATATACCAGACAGAACGTTTCCCTACCCTTCCTAGTAGATCGGTACATCGTAATTATAATGTGTCGAGAATCCGGATGAATGAGATATTAAACATAGTGACTGGGGTGCCGCGCGCAGAGGTAGTAATTATTTTTTTTCAACACACGTCGGCTGCTGACTGGTAGACTTATATGAAAATAAAAAGATTGTGCATAAGAGGCCTTCCAGGATCTGTCCGGAACGCTTGATTTAGATCCGATTTAATCTAATTACTATACGCTCGAGGTTCCAGTTTTAATTATCACGTTAGAAAGTGAAGGATGGTGTAGGGAAGATTTTTTTTTTTCTTAGTGTTTAAAGATGGAAACGAATGGAATATTATGATTATAAACCGCTTAAGATGTTATCCTGGTCTGGATATGCATCACGGAATGTTTAAGCGATAAAAAAATCTTATTGATGCATTAATTTTAACCGCTTGATAGGTTTACATAATTCTATGCAACAACAATAAAAATTATATGAAAATTATGTCTAATAAGAATAATTGGTATTATTAATAATAATAAGAATAAATATGTGGGAATAAGTGAATTTTTTTAATAATTGCACATTTTAAAATTTTAGCTAGTGAGATTGTGATCATGTAAATAGAAATCGAAAACAAAAAGTGAAGTACAAGTGTGTGACGCTTATACGGACGCACATTAACGGATAGAACATGTCTCTCTGAGTTCAGAAGTAGCCTCCATTTTTTGCGAAATGAAAAAAAAAGTAGTAAAAACTTATTTGAAAAGTGTACTGTTGAAAATATTACAGTGTTGGCGTTAATTTTGCGCTAGTCAAATATTTTAGTGTTGATTTTTACAAACTTTGCCAGACGAGTTGACTACGCGTATTTAATAGAACAGAAATTACTAGAATTTTGTGTGAATTCTTTGTTCAGATATGAGGATTGACTATTTTTCTAGACATTCAGAAGCATCAACCAAAATTTTTCCCTTGGATAGAAATATAGAAACCCCACCTAATCTAATACAGTATTGCATTATACGCACCACCTGCATTGCACGTGTATCTGTTTTCGTGTTTGATTCTCCGTATTAACATATCCAAACAAACCACCAAATGTGACTGACTTGCAAAGTGTAACCTCGTGTTATTAAACGTTAATTCCAGTGGGCATAAAAAATTTCAACATCTTAAAGATGTATTGGGAACATCTATCTACGCAATTAGTTTAGACTTGAATCAAATAGCATAAACATTAACTTAATTTTATAATGTTCTCAAAAATCATTTTAAAAGTAGTACGTTTAGTTGAAACCAAAACTTTTGAATGAGTGGTTCTGTATATTTATAATTGAGAAAATGTCTTAAAGAGATAATATTATAGCACTAAGAAATAGGAGTTGCATATTAAAAAGACATTGTGTTTAGAAAACGGTGTTAAATCATCCAATAGATCGCATTCATTTAGTTAAACGAGCTAGTAAATTTGTCTAATCTAGATCAAATAAAATGTGACTAGAAGTATATCATAATTCCACGTGTTAGTTGGATAAAATAACCCCTTAGCAATAGACAATACTTGACTATCTTTGTTCGTCAAATTTAAACTTCTATAGTTCTCGAAAAAATAACACGAAAACAGTGTGGACCTCTCCTGACTATTAAATTAGTCAAAAGAGTGTTAAAATTTTCAACAGTGTACGATCTTGGGTAGAATAAATAAAAACTAAATATAAAAATTGTAAATTCAAATACATAAAGGGTAATTATCTATCCTATTTTAACTATGATGCAGTGTGTGAAAGTGTAGCATCAACGAACAAACCTTATATCGTATCTAACTAAATACAATTTAAATTTGAAATAGCGTTAAGTTTAAACATGCGTCGAACCTCGCTATGTATCAACGCTTCCCAGTTTCTCTACAAGAAAAAAAAGACTACAAATAGAATTTGTTTTGTTTTTTAAATTAAAACACCTAATTTTTTTTATCAAAATTCAAAGGCTTTTGATTTCTTAAACGATAGGCAGTGGTGAAATGATGTTTTCGGAATTGAAGTGTAACAAAATCAAAAACACAAAAACAACAGTCCGAATATTTCCTTAATATAATTCAGCCAAAGACCGCGAGAGTCACAACGAACAAATTTTCCGAATTCCTCAAAAAAAAAAAATGAAAGAGAAAAAGAAAAAGCAAAAAGCCAGCGCCGATAGAAAGAAGTACCACGGATGTGAAATTAGTTTACCCGGGCCTCCTAAATGAAAACCCACGGGGCCGGGGGCCGCCTACGATGCGCCCCGTCAAAAATAATTACCACGCAAATGTGGCAACGGACTTCAACTCCCACGGAATTTCGGATCTTTTCGCTTTCTATTTTCGCGTCGTCTTCGTCTTGTTCGTATTGATTTTTGTGTGGCGTGTGCACACACAGAGAGAATCACCACCGCAACTACGGACCGTCGTGAAAACGTCGCGCGCCGCTCCAGAGTTCCTCCAGATGGACGCTAGGAATGGAACGGGCGTGTGTCGGATCGTCTCTCTCTCTTCAGTCTCTCTCTCTTGAGAGAGGTAATCCGCCGGAAAAGGAGGCATTTTTCATAATTTCTGCTCTTTAACGGGGCAACGGAATGACGCTGGGATGGCTTATAGTTATAAGTCTCCGATGTGAGATATTTTATTACGACTTTTTTTCCCTCTTCTCCATTTTTTTTTTCTTTTTCTTGCGGCCCTTCTTTGCCGTGTTTCCGGACGTTCTTCTCGTAATAAATTAAGTACACGTTGGACCTCGCAAGGAGAATTATTTATTTTACGGAAGGTGTGTGCGAATATGTGCCACTGCCGCTGCGTAAATGCTTTCATAAAAGAAATTAATGGAAACGCAGTAGAACGAATGTAATAATTTTGTCTGATGGTTACTTGAGGAAACTTCCCATCTCGATGAATATTGTAGATAGTTCGCACCGATTTACCTCTCAAAGTAGGCAGCCTACACAGAGAAAAGTGTTTTCGTACGCAGAACAATATTTTGTAGTAAACACAGTGTGAATAGTATTTACCACAATTATACAGGGTGTATCAAATAAAAAAGTAAATTTTGCTCGGGTGTTAACTACACGACATATAAAGCACAAACCCACCGAAACCGGATTTCACCATTAAAGAATAAAAAAAAAGTAAAATTTAGAGCCAAAAATTCTTTAGTCCGGGCCTGATGCTAGGAAACGTCATGTTAAGCACCCGCTAAACGTGGTATTATGTATAAATACATTGCACTCATTTAGTATTATTCTTAATGGTATGCCGTAAGTTCATTTAACGTCATTCTGAATAAATAAAGGCCCTTGTAAAAATAGCAAAACTGAGGCATTTTAAATTTCTTCTTTTTATAAAATAAACATTCCTTATTTGTTAACAGCATTCTACGTAAGTCTACAAAGTATTATTTTTAATATCCAGATAAGACGTTCGAGTTTCACCGGATATGCGACTTCAGTAGTTGTAAAAAACGTAAATATTTTTCTTTTGCTTTGTCGAATCGAAAGTTAGTTGTTAATAAACGGTACCACATGAATCTGAGTTATTTCTTTTGGATTTATTTAATCATATAACGCAAATGAATTGAATCGAATTACACAGAAATAAATGTAGATACAGAAAATTTGCAAACACGCCTTTTTACTATGATGTCGCGCGAAAATGAATCTATACATTCCCGCGCTTTTGCCGATGCATCAAGCTTCGATTTTCTTTATATGAAATCATGATGGTCCTGAAAGGATTGTTTTTTTCGAGACGGGAAGAATTTAAATAAAATGTTCGAAGTGGCTTGCACTCCAAGCGGCGATCCACACAAAAATAACAGCGGTAATGACTGAATGATAGTGGTATGTGGGGGTATACTCGGGACAGCATTTAGGTTGGGCACGGGTACGGCTCTTGCCCGCGGCATTTATAAAATATTTTTTTTTCTCGTTAATACTTACAAATAGACCCCCTGTGCATCAAGACTTTTTGATTGTATATGATTACAGCTGCTACATATTATTATATTTACCTCTATATCGGATACACACTGTATAGTCCAATCTATCAATGCCATTCTGAGAATCTACTAACCAAAAAGTAACGAGTACTATTTTATTTTAGTTGAATATTATGGTACCTAGATTATATAAATATGGCTAATTATTGTAACAAAGAAGCACAGTAGAAACCACCGTCGCATAAACTTTGTACGCGGAGCAATCACAAATCAAGCAAAGCCAATCAAATGACTTGGATTGAAATTGCAGATTTCCTTCAACCAATCAAATTACGTCTGACTAATTTATGATTGCGTTTGACATGCTCTACGAACAAAACCACAATTAGTAAATTCTATTACAATTAGAATGGTTTCTACTTATGTATCATTTTTAACAAATTAAATGCGAATTGAAGCTCCACAAATCTTCGGTTATTCATGCAACCGAAACTACAAGTATTGCATACCGAGTAATGCATAAATCAGAATTGTTTGCAAATAATTTTTAGTTACTATTTCAGTGTGCTTCGATTGAATTAATAATCGAAGATTTGTGCAGCTTAAATTCGCATTTAATGTGCTAAAGATGGTACACTACCTGCCAAAATTAATGTCGTAGTCCACAGCGATTTTTTGTATTTTCCAATCTGATTTTTTTAATTACCAAGTGTTTTATGCGTAGATACTCCAATAAACTTCCTACCTGCATAAGCCGATGGTAGCCGAACGCGCGCCTGTTCAGATGATGAGCAGTTTTTATAGTCACTGCGCTATAGACTATGACATTATTTTTGTCGGGCAGTATACAAGTAACTGCTTTTGTAAAACTACAAATAATGATGTGCTGCTTCATACTTTTATTTCACCTTGATGAATAGCTGTGGAATACGTACTAACTATCATTTATAGTATGGCATATTACAATTGTGGTGAATAATCTCACTATATTTTTCCCCGTGCATGTTATCCGAAAAACCGATCGAAGGGAACACATGATAACGAGGTCGCTCACCTCATTAATTATTACCGCCTGCCTGCAAATACGAGAGGGTAGATCTGATTTCCGCTATAGCGAACCTATAGATATACCTATATATATACCGCACTGGGTCTACTTATTTTACGACCGGCAGTATAAATTTGTAGATAAAATAAGAGATGATTCCATTTTATCTGAAAATCCCCGGGCGCCTCATAAATCACAAAATCGGGGGAAGTATAGAGAGTCGATGGGGTAACAGCGTCGATGAAGATGGAAGAAGCCGCAAGGAGGACACTCCACTTATCTGTGTCTGATATTTATAAGTCACTCCCCGACCCCCTAATGCCTCGCTATCTCCCCCATCATCTCACGGAGGTGAGTCACCGACGTACAGTGAGCTCATACAATTTAAAAGTTTATTTATCTGAAGACACCCTTGAGAGAGGGGGGCTCCAATGTGCGGCTCTGATAATGTACAATGGGAACGCGGCTGAAATTAATATCAATTCGTTTATTGCCAGAGGAAGTCGTATATCTATTGCGTTGAGAAACAATTTTCTGGTGCGGTTGTTCAAGCTTAGAGGGTTCTTAAATTGGTATCCGGTGAATTAGTGTATAGAGTGGAAGTGTTTGCGAGCATACCAGTGCTGAGCAAAAGAGCAATTAACTGCTTCCATAAGCTATAATTACAGTTACTGTATAATTGCATATCAGTATCAGTTGCAATTATTATGATATTGATAATATATTTCCAATTGTACTTCAATTAATTTTAATAAAGGTAATGGAAATATCCTTTTTAAACAAGGTTGGCCTGATAAACTTTCAGCAGCGTGGCTTTTGTAAGGGTTTCTCGACCATAACGGCCCTTACTCACATTCTAAACGCATTATATACACTTTTGCCAATTATCAGCAGACATATTTCACTAGATCTAGATTACAAATCCACCAGAAATACCCTAGAATTGGAAAAGGAATTACTTTATAAATTATTTTAAGAGAAGCAAAAAAAAATATTTTAAAAACGAGTTCTATATTTCTTTTTATACACTAAAATAACAAACATACAGTAACACTAAAAAAAAGGTAATACATTTTTATTAATTTAAACAATTTAAACAAACATTCATATATATTATATTATATTTTCTGGCAGCAGTTGTATTGTCTTAATGAGAAAAGTCGTCAAGTTTATGGATCAGTATTATTTTTGTTCATGCTGCAAATGAAAAAGAAGGTATTGATTTCTCATGATAATGACATAAGAAATGCATATCAAAGAAACTCGTACAGACTCTCGAATTTAGCATGACTGGGTTATCTTAAGCGGATCATGTCCATCATTTATTAAATTAAATAACTGTCTATAACTTAACTGTCGCTGACTAGATTTAGCGAACCAATCATAAGGTTTCTCGGATTAAATATTCTAAATTACGCGGTAAGAAATCCCTTGCTGCTGATGATACGGCCAGTTGCAAAGAATGGCTAAACATTTTACTAATACTATTTGAGGATTATATTCTTTCAACTTTACATAAACCCCATTATTAACACCAGTCATAACGGATGCGTTATCGAAACCTATGCCCTGCAAATTATTGATTTTTAAATTAAACTTATGTAAAATTGATTTTGACGCATTTACGATTCCATTAGTATCAGAACTTTCCAAATACATATACTAGCTCTAAGAAAGTATGCACAATCTTTCGTAAATTTTCGCTAAAATAAATTATAGTACAATCCAAATATATGGCAGCATTTATGTCTGTGCTCTCGTCTAACAATATGCTATATGGCTTCTCTCCAATATCATCGATCAGTTCTTTAATGAAATGGGGAGCTAAAACATTTTTAATTATGTTTTTACATTTAGTACGATGCAACATTAGGAAGTGAGCCGTTTCCTCTTTAAAAATATCCTTACACACATCATTAAGATGATCAATTGGTGAAATTGCTGTATGTTTTGCAATAAAGAGAGACAGTTTTGCTTCAGCCAATTTAGTCGACTGAAGTTGATTTTCTTTTTTGAATGATATCTTTGGTTGTGTTCTTCCAAAAATTAAATTTGAATTTTTTATATGTTTCTTACTTTTTCCGTAAGTTTTAAGATCAGCATATCTGGATTTAATATAGATGAACAAATTTTGCATTTGGCAACAAGACCTTGTGTGCTCTCTACTGCTTGCAGCCACTGCTTTAGTTCAGGATCTTGGAGCCAGATTTGCCTAAATTTCTAGGTATATTGTGGTTTAGGCATCTATTCATAAACCACCAAAAACTATGTATTAAATTATAATATATATATATATATATATATATATATTATATATATATATATATATATATACTTGAAAAAACTTACCTTAATAGTTTATATCGGTAGGTATAGCACAAATAAAAAAAAGATTCAATAATTAAAACAAAATGGCTTGAAATCCTGCCAGCTCGGATACATGGAAAAGTAATAGCGTTGTGATTACGGCGGGCGTCCAACCAACATAGTGTTATTTGTTTACATTTTTCAAATAAAACTCTTGGCTTGAAAATAAAGATTTTAAGTAAGGTGTAATACCTAATATATTAAAGCTCTATTGCCATCAACTGTTTTTTTTTATATTTATGCAAAAGCGTATGTTATTAATACTTTCTGGTTTATTTTATTTTACTGTATATAAACAACTCCCTTTTATAGGTGTATTTACTTTGCGCGCATGTATCTAAAGTAAAATAGTGATCATCCTAACAACAATAAACAATATTTATTTTAAATTACATGAAAGTCATTTGAATGACTATTGGTGATTCACGTCTCTGTGAATAATCGCATACATTAAGAGGAAATAATAAATTTCATAGCTTTGCATGACAAAACAAAATTGCTGTAAAAGTAAAGACATCTTTGTAGTTAGTATAGTATATTACACATAATTTATCTATATATGTATTTTATTTATACCCTTTCAATGGTTTTATTGCTATAAATCCCCTTATATTTAATTTTTTGTTTATTATAATTTGCACAATGTTACTTTTAAAATCTATTACACAAAGGACATTTTATTTTGTACTTTTATTTATTTATTTATATGTATGTATGAAATTTAATCTTCGTGTTCAATGAATTCACTAGCTTTCTTACTAAAATTAAAGAAAAACCACTAAGCTTTTCACTAGCCACTAGAATATGATTTGTGTACACCAGACGTGCTTTCAACATACCAGATTTAGTGGAAAATTCACCAAGTTGGCAACCCTGATTATATACGAGGATTGATAATGCTGAAACACTAGAAGATATTGGAATTAGAGGAAACTGGAAGAAGTAACTATTATCTTATATTACAAACCGACAACACAATCTATTGTACGATTCAAAGCGAACAAGAATTAATTAGCGAAATAGGAAATCAACTCTTCCGCAGAACATATTTGTTCAAGGCGATTGAGTAAGCATGGCCCAAAAAAATTAATTCATTCAACCCCATCCAAAAAAACCCAAACGGAAGTAGGTGCCATTTTCCTGTGTGTAGGTCGTACGCCCTAATAAATTATTAAAATTTAATTTTCTGTCTATTTGGCCATCAGTACGGCGAATATGGGCCTCTCGTTCAGGACGAAATTGCTTGAAATATTAATGAAATATAAATACAGGTGTTTTGTTTCCTTATACGCGGCCGGGGGCCCGGTCGTTTTCGAATTTTATCTTTTCCGGTACATTAGCCAGCCCGTGGAATTAGAGCTAATTGCTCTAAATGTTTGTATCGCCCGGGAAGTTAATTAAGGTAATGCAACGGTTCAAGGGGGGGAAACGAACCGCCGCTGCATTGGCCGCGAGGCTAGCAGATATGCGAAACGACTTCCAGAAACGTCGTCTGGGAAATTACAGCGCCGCTATGGGGAGAACGAGACGACGGAAAGCGGTTAATATAATAAAGACATTCGTGGGGGTTGTGCGTGTCCATTAAGTATTTATGTAATTAAAGAGAATTGTTCCGGATCCGACACAATAAGAGAAAGGAATCTTTAGTTGTGTAGTTTATTTATTATTAAGATGTGGGGATTGTTCTAAGTTTAATATCTATGCGGAGTTTACCACTTGAATTTGGTGGAATTATTATGAAAAAAAAAAACGAAATTTCTTGTTTTTCATTTAAATATCTGTTTGCTTATATTTATAAATTAGTATTAGAATGCTTTTACCGTATATAGCTATACTTAAACATTGTAATCCAGTATTGAAGAATGAATGAAGTAATTTCGAACGAAGTACCGATGAAATGAGCGTGAACAAAACAGTTTTTTAGCCCAAAAACCTGAACAGTGCTATTCTCTGATTATAAACTTCATCATGCAATACTTTTTTTACATAAACAATTTCATAAAATTTACTTACTTACTCTTTGCTATTATCAGTCAGATATACAGGGTTTTGTTCCTGGTCAGTAATTATATTTTTTTTGTTTGAAGAAAGAACCTTTGAGACAGTGACGTGTATTATTTGCTGCATGTGTTTTGGGATGAAATAGTCTTTAGTTGATCAACTTTTCAGGACGGTGAATGAACGGGAACATTGCGATTTATCCGAAAACGTTTGCGAAAATTAGAAGTTTGACCCAGATTTGTCTCTATTTCAATGGTGCCAGCGAATCGCTTATGGAATAAGTTCGAAGCCCTCAAACGACAAATTCCTCAAGAGATTGTCAAAATTCCGTAGCTTTAAGGCATGATTTCGGATCGAAAGTACATAATCGATGGTCGAAATAGCTTAATAACACGCCTCGTTTCATATTGTAAGAAGTACAAGACTAGCTTAACATGGGATAATACGATAAATTTACAAACTAATCAATTTACAGTGTAACGAACGGGTTTTCTTGTCTGGAAACTTTTGGGGATGGCTAGCCCAAATTCAAATTGTTACTCCCTGTTTGTCTTTGCAATTATCAAAAATGATTGCATTCAAAATCGAAGCTTAGCTCTTTTTTCGGTGGCACAAGGTCGTGGGTTACTGTAGTTTTATTCGTTTTCTTTATTTGGGCGCCAGCAGACAGGGTCTGCAAGAGAGGAGCGTAAGAGGCAATAAAAATAGTTAAATTTACTAATATTAAGTTTAATAACAATAATAAAGTATAAAATATAATATGATATAAATATATGAAATAACGGTTGAAGCACAGTGTACAAATTTCGCGCAATGATATGTAACAAAATTCACACCTATTTAGGTTACCGGCAACTTCACATATATTATATGTAAACATTAATCTGACAGCGAACTATTACTTGTTACTACGAAGGCTTAGATGGTAAATTCCGACTAAAAAGCTACTATGTTATGAAATTACAATGCTTAGATTGAAATTTAAACGGAATGTTAATATCACAAGGCCAAACGGTTTAAATAAAACAATGCATTAGCATTTATATGCAGGTACGTAATCAGATTTGTGATCAGCTGTCACCTGAATCTTACATTTAAGGTTAATTTGAATTATCGAACGAGCTCGTATGCTTACTAGACATTAACTTATACTATATAGAAAGTAAAAGTACTTATCTATTTCCTATATGGTGATAATGTGGTTGTCAACATCCAATTGTATCTTGTTAATGTTTGAGGTTGATCGCACTCAAGATATCCCACAGGAAATCTCTGCTGACGTTCATACAACGGCAGGATGGTTGAATACACAGGAATATGTATACAGTTTTTGTGTTCTTGAGGGAGGTAACTCAGTTAAACTCATTCACAGCTCAAGATATTGATAGAAATACTCTTGGCTTCACCATTTATAGGAATTGCTAATGATATTCTCCCCTAGGTTAATCGCAATGGATAATATGTCGCATATGATGGATGAAATACAACTTTAGATGATCTTGAGCAATGCACATTCGATGTACTCGAAATAGTTCAGCCTTTTTGTATGACTAGTAGCCAACTTGTAAATATGATGTATTGAAACCCTGTGATGAATGTAATTATGTCAAAGTGCTCCTTCGTTTTCAATTTGTTGATGTGATTAATGATTCATTCTAGAGGTAGATCTGCTAATAACTGGTATACTGCGGAATATTAATTAAATAATGCCAATCTTCAAAACATGTGCTCATGCATCCTCTAAGTATAACCAAAAAAGCCTAGATGATATTAGCTCAATTAAATTCACACATCAAAACGTGAAAGGTTAGATTACTTCAGCTGACGTTGACTCGTCGCCTTATACATGAAGAATGACAACCCGAAATCCCCTCAGAAATATCTCACAGTAATGGTTACCAACATCACTTAGCTCATGAAGTTAGCTGTCAAAAATAATTCGTGACTCTTACTATAAATATAAGTATATATAGTGGTGTGAAAATGAATCGTAACAAAATGAGACAAGCCAAATTCCGTCTCGCAGAGAACCCCTCCTGCTCTTTTGACCGGCGAGCCACTGCTGGGAAACAAACTTTTTGTTCGGTAGCGAATGGTTTTAGTAATTTTAGCCAAAGATGTTTCCCAACTGTGTTTTCCACCATCAGTCTAAGCAGGGCCGTTAGTTAGCCTAATGATTGTCGACTTACCCTTCTCGTCGGCTTGCTCTTACCGATGATAACTTCATACAATTAAATAAAATAACAAGTGAACCAGAATGAACAATATACAATTTTGTTTCAACGAATTTTTTTTTGTGACAATTAAGTAAAGCTAACAATCTACGAATTTAATAAAGTATCAAGCAAATGACAAAACAAAACACAACTATTTAGATGAATTTTTTAGGCTTTACTTAACAATGTTGATTAACTTAAATTCTAGTAATTGTTACTTTCAAATTATTTATTAGGGGAGAGAGAGAGAGAGAGAGAGCGAACGAGTTACGGTTTTCACGTAATAGCTTTAAACGAAAATAGATTATTGTTTCCTGTGAGGCAGACGCTACTCAACAAATGCCACGGTACCTATCAACTACGTATTAATAAAATGAATTTAAATTCTCGCATTATACAGGATGGAATTTCGAATTCTTACAACAGCATAATTCGAAAAATATTTGAAACAAAATTGCAAAACAAAAAGTTTAGAAAGATATATTTAAAAAAATAATAAAAAATCAACAAAAGCGAAAATAGAAAAATATTAAAAAAATTTAAAGTGAAAAATAAAAAATGTTAAAAAAATAAAAAAGAGACAGAAAGCGGGGGAAGGGGGTACTATTAAAAAAAAATGAAAAATATAAATTGCAAAAAAGAGATAAAAAGTTTTGAAAAATATATTTTAAAAAGGAAAAAATAAACAATTACAAAAATAGTAAAAAAAAAATGGGAAAACGTTAAAAACAACATTTAACTTGTAAATATTACATAAGTAACAAAAATTCTAAATGATAAAGACGGAATAGATTGAACTTTGAAATGCACCAGAGATTTTATTTAATCTTTACGACATTTCTTCTCACAGAGACTCTATCCTCTTGTAATCAACTTTAACACTAATAAAAACGTCCTCTCTTCATCGTCGTAAATCTAAAGAAAAAAAAAAAACATACCAGACGACGGTCTCGCGAAATTTTCCATTAAATTTAGCACAATGCCCAGGAGACCGATAATTTTCGGTTTTAGACCGAAGAGTCACTCGCCTCCTCGTTCCCCATTAAAACTGTGATGCGGACGCAAATCCAATTTCTTCACCGCGCGATGAATCGCGTTTAAATCATGGTCTGTTTGACGTTTCATCTGCGGTCACAATGGCCTCCACGGTCGCCGGCTCTTATTTACACGGCGATCAATTACTCCACATACGGATATCTGGAGCGGCTGTGCGACTGTCGGCTGTCAAAAGAGGAAAACAAGAGCGCTGCTGCCGTCGTCCTGAGTAATCGATTCAATCAATATATTTATGTAGGCGGATGTTTTCATTTAAATTCGTTTAATTCTTATTTTCCGAGAGAGCAGGGAAGCGAATTCTCTTAGAATAATATACTCGCTCCTCGCCCATTCAAAGTTCGAACCGTTGAACGGTTTCGTTAAAACGGCAAAATTTTATGTAACTTTTCGGAATAATCGAACAGAAAGATTCGGGTTCCCCTCGGTATTATCATCAACTCGGGCGCGCCCGAAGAAAATCTCTCCCAGTTAGTTATTTAAGGCCACGATAATCGGTAGGAGTATCATAAACTTTGTCTTTAGTGCTTCAACTTTTCCGGAAGCACTCAGAAAGAGAGAGAGACGGCCAATGGTGTGGGGGGTAAGTGCCGTAAAAGGTCCTCAACTTTAAAAGTACTTTCCGATAAATTATTTAAACCCAAAAGTGTTGTAGATTACCCAAAAAAATCGAGAACGCGGGTGGGATTGAACGGCCCTGGTTAAAAATAGTCTTTGGGTATCGTTATTTTTCAATTAAAGCCATTCTCACCTTTAATATTCTTCAATTATCGCTTTTTTTTTATATTGCTATCCAACTTTTTAAAGAGCTTTCAAATATTACCAACTTTGTACAGTGTGGAGTACTGGTACTAATATTAGCTATTGTGGAATTAAATACTTGTCTTTCCTCAAAGTAAATCATTTGAGTCAAAGAGTTTTTTTTTTATTAGTTAATATAAAATTTCTTAAGTTATCTAGTAACATAATACTAATATCATTCCAAAACAAAACATAACTTACCAGAGCAAAATATATTGGATGCTGCAAACTCTAATTGACAGCAACGTTTTCGCATTACTTTCTACAAGCTCAAATTCAATTATAAGAAACAAGGATAAAAATAATTTCCATCTGTGCATGTCCATAATTAGGTTATCTATCTAGCAATAAAATCTGTTGTACCTGCTTCCTAACTATTTTATTAAATTTTACTGTGAATCCTAGCAATTATTTTCAACTTCGAACACAAAACTACACTGAGAAAAATTAGTGTACAGAGCTATACGCAACGCTGTGTAGATTTAATTGTATATAATTTTTGCATCAATTGTGCATTTTAGGCAACAGTACTATTCAAAAATGTAAACTTAATTTGTGTATTTTTGATTGTAGGCTTTTATACACAAGGAATGTTTAAAAATGGCACAATGTGTATGCATATCCGATAATCGGTTGTGTTAGACAGATGTATACAATTTGTTGCTACGAGATGAACTTGAACTGCACTATGTTATTAAAATTTACTGTTATCAAATATTATACCAATATACATATGGTCAAAGAATGTTCCACTGGCGTACTATAGATGGCACCATAAGTATTCTCTTATGGAAACCACTACAAATGCACAACAATAGCAAATGCTGGTGATGTCATCTGTAGTGCGCCAGTGGAACATTTTCTTTGACAATACGTATACTCCTATAATATTTGGTATTATATACCTTTGTAGAAATGTACCGCAACATTCCATTTTGTAGATAATTCATTGATGAATAATGTGTAATTATGTATATTATAGTGTAAATGAGAATACAATACTTGTAACCTACCCCTTCCCGTTTATAAAAATACATGCGCATTAGATGTTTATCAGATTCATATTGGATGCAAACAGTCACATGATCGTCACGTGCACCATGCGTTGAGTCTATTGGTAATTGATGTTCATTTTAGCCATTTTAGGCAAATATATGCGTTTTGCACGTACAAGTTCTATCAGCTTGTATATTAGCGTTGACCGTTGCGTCCATTATTTTTTTCTGTGAAGATTGTTAGACGCGTATGTGTTTTACAAAGGTAGATGATTATGTAAAAAATATGTTAATAGAATGGAAATTAGATGAATTACAAAAAAACATTTGAAGGTAAATACTGCGATAAGAAATCTCAGGGCACCGTTTCGAACTGAGCCTTTTCCGAAGCTATTGTTGTCTCTTGCTATCTGGAGATGATATGAGAGAGACAACAATAGGTTCGGGTGGGTTCGTCAGGAGTGATATCCTAAGACTTCCTGTCGTCGGGTATACTTATTCTTAAGTTCATTGAAAACTTGTTAAATTATTACATGCTTTTATTTCTTCTCATCTCCCTACATCATTTGTACAATTAAATGCACATAATACACAGGTAAATTCAGATAAATTTACAATAAAATGCATATATTACCACAAAAAAAATGTGCATTTTAGCAGCAGTCGATAGGGTTTTATGCACAAAATATGTATACTTATTGGAGCAACGTGCATTTCTATCTGCACAAGAAAATATTCATTATCACACAGCAATGTATTTACATCTACACAAGAAAATGCCAAAATGTGCACTGAAAGTATATAGTCGGGAAACAATATGTTTATATTTTGACATTTATTTGTTTTAGTTAATTCACAAATCGTGCATTTGAATACATTTATTTGTGTGTAAACATCTACCACAACTACAATGTTTGTTTTCACACAATCTTTTAAGCACAATAAATGTAGTAAATTATACACAATGCGATCCTTGTAGCCATCCTGAATACAATTTGTGCACACCTGATGCACCATTTTTTCTCAGTGTAATAATCCCTTCAAGTGGGGTAAAATGCTTAATCCAAAACTGACTGCAAAATACTCTCTTTCCCGTCATAAAAAGGAAAGAGGCGAGAAATGGCGCAGTCAGCGGGAGGAATTTTGGACTTCAAGTTAAAAAGCTTGGTAACCCACAGCTTGATGCATGTCGCTGCGGCCGTAGTCGTGAGTATTGGTTTTCGGTCACGAACTAACAGGGGGAAGATTCTCGCTGGACATTACGGTGGTCGGCCGGCAAACCTTTTAATAACTTTGCGCGAAGTTGAACGTATGGTTCGCACGTCCCCATCTGTCAATTCGAATTTCATACTTGAGGCGGGCTTTATATTATTGCTTCCTTTTGCGTGGTTTTAAGATTCCGTGACGGTTTTCGCAGGCGTGAACCGTGTCAGAGTAAAATCGCTGAGAATTTAATATCTACAGAAATGAGATTATTTTTTTCACGTTATACCGGGTGTCCAGCCTAAGATGCAACGGTCCATAGCCGATTTATTATTGTTTTTTTGGAAAAAATGTTTCAAATAAATGTTGCCTCGAATCATATTCTACACATTTTAAAATTAGTTTCAGTAATGGTGGACTTCCGGTTGTACCGGAAGTAGATACTAACTTTATTATTTTAAATGGAACATCCTGTATATTATTGTATTTTTGGATTTCTTGTTAAATTTAAATAACAATACGTTAAGCATACATTGGGGCTAAGTTGTACGGTTTCCGAATTACATGACGTTTTTCGAAAAAAATAACATTTGCAATGTCTGCGGTGTTTGGAAATATCTCCGGAAATACGAAAGTTAGAAAGATGCGGTTTTCAGTTTTCGCTTAATCATGAAACAGCACACGTCTTTTATTTTAAAATTGTTGCGTTTAAATTACAGAAATATTAAATAGGGCTCTGTAATTTTCGAACTCTAAAATCATGGATAACTTGATTTTTTTTAAATTGAATTGTATAGCAATTTTTACATAAATGGACGTAGAATTTAATTTTCTTTCGATTTTATACGAGTGTCATTGTGTCTATCTCCAAAGGTTTTGGAGATATTCGCGATTTTTCAGTTTTTCATGGTAGATACGTATTGCGAAGCGCCGGCCACCTTCCCCTCGCATTTCACCAGGCTTGTGACTGGCAGCAATAATATTGGCATGTTTAGAAAGTAGCCAACAGAATATAATAAGACTACTGGAAACAAACAAAACTTGAAAATTACAAAAAAAAAAAAATATTCTATTTTTCTTATTGTATTCTGTTGGTTACTTTCTAAGCATGTCAGTATTACTGCTGCCAGTCCCAAGCCTGGTGAAATGCGAGAGAAAGGTGCCCGGCGCTTCGCAATACCTATCTATCATGAAAAACTGAAAAATCGCGAATATCTCAAAAACCTTTGGAGATAGACACAATGACACTCATATAAAATCGAAAGAAAATTAAATTTTACATCCATTTATGTAAAAATTGCTATACCATTCAATTTAAAAAAAATCAAGTTATCCATGATTTTTAGAGTTCGAAAATTACAGAGCCCTATTTAACAATTTTAAAATAAAAAACGTGTGCTGTTTCATGATTAAGCGAAAACTGAAAACCGCATCTTTCTAACTTTCGTATTTCCAGAGATATTTCCAAACACCGCAGACATTGCAAATGTCATTTTTTTCGAAAAACGTCATGTAATTCGGAAACGGTACAACTTAGCCCCAATGTATGCCTAACGTATTGTTATTTAAATTTAACAAGGAATCCACAAAAATACAATCATATACAGGGTGTCCATTTTTAAATAATAAGTTAGTATCTACTTCCGGTACAACCGGAAGTCCGCCATTACTGAAACTAATTTTAAAATGTGGAGAATATGATTCCATGCAACATTTATTTGAAAAATTTTTCCAAAAAAACAATAATAAATCGGCTATGTACCGTTGCATCTTAGGCTGGACACCCGGTATACTGGCAGATATTCTACAGATATCAAATTTTACATCATACCCTCTGAATTCGTACAGGGTGGATTAATTAAATTTCGTTTTATATTCCGCGAGCGGTGTTTATCTCGACGCAACGTGAAACGTTAAACAATGCGTTAGCGTTTAATGTGCGAAATATTTTACGTTTCGGTTTTGTTAATGGTGTCCATTTCTCACTATTCGGCCGGCATGTGGAGAGTACGAATAGCCAGCTTCGCCCCTAATGAATGAAAATATATTATTTATAATAATGCAACGGGCGATATATTGGACCGCGTTGGCGAACATGCGTATATAGGTATACAACGTCCATAATATATTTTCATTTGGTCGATCATCATTTAACGCTTTTGTCTCTCTATATATTCTACATTTTCTGGTACTGCTATTGCAGTCGCCATAAATTGCATATGGCGTACTTCCCTATGTGCTATAAATTGCGAAAAAAAAAATATCAATTTATCGCAAAATGTTTTGATTTTATCGGTCATGTTTGTTGCAGCCATAACAGATGAATTATTGCAAAAAGCAACATAAAACGCAGTACATTTACTAATACCACTGGGGTGCGGTCACAGGATTGACCTTACGATTTATTGATAAAATGCAAAAACCATGTATTATAATATTAAAACTTACTCTTCTTCATTTTATATGTCTAGATTCCTACACTGTTTGAAAATTTAACACTTTCTTGACTAATTATTAGTCAGGAGAGGTCCACACTGTTTCGTGTTATTTGTCGAGACTATAGAAGTTTAAATTTGACGAACAAAGATAGTCAAGTATTGTCTATTGCTAAGGGTTTTTTGTCCAACTAACACGTGGAATTATGATATACTTCTAGTCACATTTTATTTGATCTAGACTAGACAAATTTACTAGCTGTTTAACTAAATGAATGCGATCTATTGGATGATATAACACCGTTTTCTAAACACAAAGTCTTTTTAATATGCAACTCCTATTTCTTAGTGCTATAATATTCTCTCTTTAAGACGTTTTCTCAATTATAAATATACAGAACCTCTCATTCCAAAAGTTTTGGTTTCAAACTAAACGTACTAATTTTAAAATGATTTTTTGAGAACCATTATAAAATTAAGTGAATGTTATGCTATTTGATTCAAATCTGAACTAATTACGTAAATAGTTGTCTTCAATACGTCTTTAAGATGTGAAATTTTTATGCCCACTGGAATTAACGTTTAATAACACAAGGTTACACTTTGCAGGTCAGTCACATTTGGTGTGTTTGTTTGGATATGTTAATACGCAGAAACAAACTCGAAAACAGATTACCGTGCAATGCAGGTGGTGCGTATATATGCAATACTGTATTAGATTAGGTGGGGTTTCTATATTCTATCCGAGGGAAAAAATTCTGATTGGTTGATGCTTCTGAATGTCTAGAAAATAGTAATCCTCATATCTGAACAAAAGAATTTCACACCAAATTCTAGTAATTTCTGTTTCTACTAAACACATGTATCAATTCGTCTGGCAAAGTTTGTTAAAAATCAACACTAAAATATTTGACTAGCGCAAAATTAACGCCAACACCGTAATATTTTCAACAGTGTATGGATAGTAAAGTGCCTTATAACCATTTCATTTATAAACAGATTTCTTGTTTTTGAAAATTTTGAGAATATTTTGAAAAAACAACAAAGTTCAATGACAAATTACTTCTGTTTTATTATGAAGCTCAAAAATATAAGTAATAACCCTCGTATTATTAGCACAGAAAGCGACTAGCCATACAAAGTAAACGATGAGTCCAGTTAAGCATAAATTAATAATAATAATAATAATAATATTCTTATTGTCCAACAGGAAAAAATTCCAATTAAAGACAAAAATAAAAATAGAAAAAGTAAAGTACAGCGTTCGATAATAACCATAATACACTAATTAATACAAACAAAATGAAAGAAAAAAGAGAAGCATTATTTAGTATAAGCTAGACTATTTTACAAAATTAAAGTTATTCACAAAAAAAAGTAAGGTTAAATACAAAAGAGGTGCAGGTTAAAACGGATCCTGAACATTGGTCGATGTTTCTAGACATATTGTTAGGGGAGCCTTAAGTAAATGTTGGTACGATCTCTAGGAATGGAAAAGGAGCGGAGATCTACCACTAAGCGGAGACACCAAAATCCAACTGTATCAAGAGAACTGTGCGTCAATGTTATTGTGTATTAGGTTCCAAAGAATTGCACTAGCTTCATTCCTTCGTTGCGTCAGTGAACAGAACCCAGTCTCCCAAGCAAATTAGTAACTCGACCCAATATTATTTATTATACAAAAAAATCCTACATAATTTTCACTTTAAACCGGTAACTTAAACTTTTTTACTAGTGCATGAATCACCTTCACATATAAACATCTTAAATATTCGCCCGACAGCCCAGTTTCCGAATGCCGACGCTATAGATTGTATGCGCAACAATAACAAAAACTCGGAAAGTAGATCGCTTTCCCCCCCCCCGACTAACTGAAACGTGATCTGAGCCCCGTGGAGCGCAGAAAAGTGGTGGGAGAATTCATTTTCGCGTTTCTCCCACGGAAATTCGAATATTTCTGCTTATTTCCTCTGTTAAGCTGTTACCTGATACGCCCTCGTATATACACGGTAACTGTGTGAAGTCGCGCGGTCGCCATTCGAAAATGATGGAAAATGCTGCATACGTGTAGAGGGGGATGAAATTGTCACTATATTTACACATTAGTGATGCCGATATCGGGGAACTGTCTGACGCCTGCTTTCGCTCAGACTCGCCAAATAATCGACTTAGTTCTCCTTAGGGTGCTCTAGACGGGAATTTGTGTCTATACGTGTATAGAACACGGTACGAGAATGCAAGTATGTACATGTAGTCAATCGGTGACACACGCGATGGAGCACCATACAGGACCATGAAAGAAACGCAGAGTTAGCAGTTAGAAGATGTTATTATTATTTATGTAACTTCTAATATAAGCTCCACTTACAACGTTTCTTGTAGATCTATGATGTTGATACGAGTAAATATATTGTTGCGCTACACAGAGTAGCCTACAGCCCAGATTAAAAAATAAATTTTAAAAGAAATACATTAATTAAATTAGAAAAAATCAAATTTTATATATCCCAGTTCCTCTATCTTTATTAATTTTGATTTAGAAGTGTGCTCTCTCACCAGCCAGATGGCATGCAGGGCGAGAAATTCCGATCGAGGCGGTGACATAAAAAAAAATAATGAATAGCTCGTTACTCTCTTATATATTTCAGTAAGTGGTAAGATTTGGTGTGTGATGTTGTCAAAAAAGT
This sequence comes from Protaetia brevitarsis, assembly GCA_004143645.1. Taxonomy (NCBI): domain Eukaryota; kingdom Metazoa; phylum Arthropoda; class Insecta; order Coleoptera; family Scarabaeidae; genus Protaetia; species Protaetia brevitarsis. The sequence continues at coordinate 1,882,032 of RXPK01000070.1, forward strand.
CCTCTCCCTCAATTTAACTGTTAATGGCCAGTTTTAAATGATATCATAGGTATGATAATGTTGTGCCTCAATAGTATTCATTCTCTTATGTAAAATTAAAACATTTAAGTTGGATAAAGTGATTTTATTTAATAAAAAAAAAATTCTAAATGTGAATTTGTTTAAAGTCAGACATAAATCTTTGGATATTCTTATCTCAGGTAAGTACATGAGTCCGTTTAATTAATAACACTAAAGTTTTACAAATAATTCCACTTTTTGCAATTTAAATTCATAGTTTCGAACGTAAATACGTTTAAATTAGATTTCAAAATTCCCACGTTTTCTGACCGTTAAAACGGAGTTATGCTAGGCTTAAAGAGACGTGTGAAACAGAGTAGCCAACCTTGATGGTAAATTACTGGATATTGTTTCGTAACGTAAAATACATAACAAATACTTATAAACTATTTACACAAATTTCCCCAAGTAACTGCGAACGGTTTCGCAGACGATACAAACAATTTTCTAACCTCAATTCTTTCTGAACGAATAAAAATGAAATTTCTTATAAGTATAATTAAATTTGAATTGGAATTGAAATAATACGTTTATTTTTAGGTAGATTTGACGAGGAATACCTTCTACAGGACCGAATTCTGCAGACATCGGAGTGGTCAGGACTGTTCAGGTGTCGAATCAGAACCCTGGTACATCATAGGTACTTCAGATCACGGAGTCTGGCTCAATCAGGACAGGAACATATCAGGAGACTCAGGAAAATCGTTGTTGAAGAAAAATTACCCAAAAAGTAGTAGGTAATTTGGATAATATTTGTGTGATGAACTTTGTTTAACAAATACCAATATTTTTTTTAGGTTGTGATTTGGGATAAAATTGGATTTTTACGAAATAGCCGTTAAATTTTTCAAGAACAAATTGAGATAGATCTGCCTTGAACAAAAGTCGGCTGTTGAATGGTTCGAATTGAAAATGTTTTAACTGACTTGAAAGCGATTGTCTTCGTCAAGGAGTCCAACTGTTTGTGAAAATCCGTTAATATAACCGAAATGAGGGGAACCTCCATTGTTTTATATATGAGAATATCCATGTGAGCGTATGAACTGTCAGATGTTTAAACGAAGTGAAAATAAATAAAATTACAAAATCTGGAATCACCTTACAATTTTACATATGACGAAGGTAGAGCGTCAGATAAATCATGAGAAAAATACATTTAAAATTTATTACTATATAAAATTAACAATCTTAAAATTCATTATTGCCTACCTAAAAGGTAGGCAACCATTTATACACATAGAATTGTTACAGAACCCAATTTCCAGCGATTTCCCCATGTCTTTCTGTTGACATATTAAAGCAATTGAACTGCCAATGCATATACAAACGTTATTAGACTAAATTTAACTGACACAAATACACAGTAAAAATAATAAGAATGTTTATTTGATTTGAACTTGGATCCAATTTTGATCTGTCAAAATCTATTGTAACAGTACACTATTCAAATTCTAATATTCATTTTCGATGTGTAGGTATACCACTGCTGATCATCTTTACTTCCTGAAGGGAAAATTCTGAAGAAAAATGCCTTGAAGGACTTGCCAAATGCAGAGATTTCCTACATCACCTGGACATCGTCTAGCTGTCTGCTGCTATATATTATATCCTTTTCCTATTATATCTAATTAGTTTTAAAATATAACTAAGTAAAATAGTAACATTCCCTTTTAAATAATAGTAGAATATATGTGCCATCACAATATATTTATTTATTATTAAATTAAATTTGTCAGGAGTGGTTTTTAATATATGATTATTAAAATTTACAAAGGGATAAAGTTGTGCACTAAAAAATAAATATAATACGAAATATTCTAGTATGACTACCTTCATCCTGCACCTAACAAACTCATAACTCTCAACTTACTCCCAACCGGATTTAAAGCTCATTTCCAGCGTATGATACGCGTATATAACTCTTACTTTACTCGTACTCGCGACGAAACTTCGCCTACCTAAGGTTGTACCTACGTACAACTCGCTCCGTAATATGAATAATGAGTTTTAAATACCCCTATCTGTACTTCGTCTCGCGATTAAGGAAGATGAATGTCGACAGATCTTAACGGGCGAACTCTGTCACTCTCTCTCTCTCTCCGTGTTGCGCGGCGGTAGTTTCGTTGCGCGAGACGAAGCGTAATTCACAGCCAATTGATCACGTGTGAATTTGGCCGTCTGTCGTCGCCAAAACGGTTCAATGGTAACATCTTCTCCGAACGCCGTCGTGGCACGTGAAATATGAATAAAGTTTGTCGTCTTGCGGTCGGAGTTGATGTAATGTCAACTTAAGTGTGAAATAATCACGGAATATACGATGGTAAAACTTGTAGTAACTTAATATATATGATGAATGTACTATATACAAGTAGATTAAATTATTTGTAAAATTAATAAAACTAAATCAAAAAATAAATATTGTATATTTATTAACAACTAACAGTTTTCCATCCAAAACAAGTAACAAACTAAACCATCCATAATTAATTTTATTCGCAAACTATTCAATGCATTGGTAACTGACGAATAGGCAACCAGTGTATACTAATCATTTGACGTTGACATTTCACAATTAATTATTTCTCACTTAATTTCATTCAGTATTTAATTAAAACATACATTTACTAGGGCAAAGCTTTGTTTTCAAGCATGTTTTTAAAATGACTACCTCGTTTGTACTCTTCTTTTATCATAGTGTAAAGCAAAAGTGTTCAAGTAAAATCTTTTCGACATTAAAGGAATTTTAAAATAAAATTATTCGACTTTATCAGAAGCACTGCTCACTAATAGAAATTATTGGAGCCATAAAGTTTAATAGACTCCATCGATCGATTCTAAGACCTCCGGAGCGAACCGGCACGAATTCACTTTAACACTAATCAAGCGCATAATTGAAAACCCCTAGTCGCCACGTCGGAAATATTATTCATCGGCTGAAATTCTGCGAAGAGTAGAAATGAAAAACCGCAGAGTTAAAACGGAGAGGAAAGAGAAAAAAAAACACGAGAAGATAGCGAGGCGCTTAATTACAATAAATGCAGTCCTCTATCGGTTTCGCTTCCCGTCATCGAGAGAGCAAATAAAACAATGGAAATTCAACCTTCATTATGATAATTCCGAGCCGGGCGATGCGAGAGAACAGGATCGCTCTCGGAAAAACTACTCCATTATACAAATATTTGTCTTCTTTCCGCCGGGAAGATGGAAATGTCTGAATGTAGATGGTATTATGTTAATATGAAGAAGTGGGGAAGCCGGGAGACGTAATATGTAAATAACAGCGGCGTACTTTCGCCCTGTGCGCATCAGACTAGACGCTGGGAAAGAGACAGCTGATGAGTGCGAGCGGTTTTGGATGGCCAGGCATGTGTGTGTGCCGCCGCAGCAAATAAATTTACTGGCATCATAGCAAGCGGTAGTTGGAGGTAAACGCGCGATATGCATGCGCTCTACGGAAAAGGCCGGGAAAATATTTTTACCGTGTTAGTTTTGCGAAAGAGAGGAAAAATGGCGTCGGACGAAAGTAATTTCTGCTGTCGAGAATTGTTATCTTGGACTAAGTTATGTGAACGCCTGTAGAGGCTGTTTACACTTCAGCTGGCGGTTTTTCCAGAAAAAAAAATCGGCGATTCTTTTGTTTGGAGTGTTCGTCTTGGTAATTTAGTTAATGTCCATGTTCTCATAGACAGAAACACTTTCTAGGTGATGGGTTTCTGAAACAAGAAAAAAGATTTGTTAGAGGAGATTGTTTCATAGCTTGCAACAGATACAAAGCTACACAGTAAAAAAAAATTACAGTAACATTCTTGGTATTTTTTACGCCTGGAATATTACTGTAAATTTGCAAGTGGGCATGTAAATTTACAGTGACCCTGCAAATTTACAATTTCATACTTACAGCATTTGGATGTAAAATACAGCAATTTTTGTAATGTTACCGATTAACATTTCAGTTATCTTACTGCAGAATTACTGTACAGCTATGTAACTTTGTAATTCATTGGTCCATCTAACTGTATATGGTTGTACATATGAAACAAGAACAATGATTTTGAGCCATCTGTAAATAAACAATTTTGAAATGAACAATAGAATTCTGTTACGGCGCGTGATTTATGTTGACGATACACGTGTTCCCGATAACGTCTATAGCTTCAATTGTACTAAACATTTTGGTCGTACGCAGGTGTACACTAGCGACACTTTCTAATTGTACGACCTACAGGGTAAAATAGAGCCCACATCTTTAGCGTGGCTAGTAGACGGATTTATGCAGTAACTGGCCGCTTCGAAATATGTAAACACAGATGTGCGGTCTCTCGGTCGGTTAATTTAAAAAAGCTTAGGCTGGATTTATTAATATGCGAAGTTGAATGCATCTCTTATGTATTTGTTATCTTTGCGTAGGAATAAATTTATTTGATGTTTGAAGTATTTCGAATAACTGTAGTGTTATTAAATGGTTTTAAAAGGTATTTTCATTTTACAGTTGAACTACGACTAGGAACTAAACCAAAGGCATGTTAATTATACAATAAATAGCAATATCACTGGGTTTATTACTTTTATTCATTTCATACGTATGCAAATAATAATGAAACTATCAAAATGGATCGCATGAAGACATTTAAAGTATTTAGCTATACTGAAATCAGTAAAGCATATCTCCGTTATGAATGAAACACTTTTTTCAATATTACTGAACACATTAACTAAATTGCGACAGCCCCTATGCAAGATATTAAACAATATTGTAATAAGGATTATTACTACTTCTTTATTTTTCGTGAAGTTGGTGTTGCGCCAATTAATTGATTAAATGCAGAGAAATTTGTAGTAATTTCGTTATTGACAGAAATGCATGTTTTGTTTTCCCTGCAGCGTTACCCATATATGCTTATATTTTTTAATCTAATTAATGTCTGATGATTCATATCATTTTTTTTAATTCGCTCCGGCTTCCTTCTTTAACATTAAATAATAAAGGAGATATGGCGAGGATGCATTCAAAACCATGATTTTTATATCAGATATAAGAACGAAAAGCTCTACATTCGTCAGAAATATTTTTTATTAGTTATAGTAATGGTATGTTTCCATTAATATTATAATAACAAGATAAAATGATATTTCGATTATAAATTCCCTAGTTTCAAAGATTTTACTTCAAAAGTCTCACAATATTTTTTCAAAAGAAATACAAAATATTTGAATTAGTGCTAAATCGAACACTAGTGATAGCTATAAATACAAAATGCCGCTTTAAATTAATAATTAATGATTAGTTTATATAAATATTAATTCTTCATTATGTTAATATAGAAAAAAGGAGCCGCGGCGAATTAAAAATAGTTATGAAAACAATCATTATGAATCAATTAGATTAAAAACACAAACATATGTGATAAAGCTGTAGGGATGTGTAACGAAAACAAAACATCTGTTTGTATACAATATTATATTTAAGGTAAGTAATTGAAAAAATTCGAATTGTACTAACCGAGGTAAGTCGGCAGGCATAAGTATGCGCCTTTGATGTATTTAATTCTCTCTATTTTATAAAATCAATATTTTTTCTATGTTTATTTAGTGCATTCTTCCTTACATTAAAAGTAGATTTACTACAAAAAAACACACCGAGATCGTACATCTGTGTTTACATATTTCGAAGACGGCAGTGAATGCATAAGTCGTCTACTACCCATGCTACACATTTAGGCTCTATTTTATGCTGTGGTCGTACATTAGAAAGGTGTCGCTGTGTACATTGACACTGGATAATTTGTATGAAATTCATATGTTGCTCATATGAATGCACAAAAGCAAATTCAAATTGGCATATGTCACACTTATACATATTTTTGTAAATAAAAACCTCAACACATATGCAAATAGTTGACGCCAAATGCAGTCTAGTGGGGTAGAGAGTCGCCTAAACACGAGTTTGAGTTCGGGATCACGGTCAGACACGAATCATCCCCTCTCCAGATACTTTAAACAATACTCTTATTGTGAAAATACAGTTTTAACAGTAATATTAACATTGCGAAGTAAAGGTACGTTAAAAACTTATCCGATTACATTGATATTTGTAAATTTACAGTTCGTACCAAATAAATGCAACAAGCTTAGTGTAAAAACGCCGTTACAGTAAAAATGCTGTAAAATAATGCAGTAATTTTACTGTAATATTACAATTATTTTTTACTGTGTAGATCTGTAAAATTTTTACCAATGTTTCAATATCAAATACAACAATCTTTCCTATTTCCAGAGATGTTTTTTATTCTTACTTATTCTGTAAAATTTTTACCAATGTTTCAATATCAAATACAACAATCTTTCCTATTTCCAGAGATGTTTTTTATTCTTACTTATTCTGTAAAATTTTTACCAATGTTTCAATATCAAATACAACAATCTTTCCTATTTCCAGAGATGTTTTTTATTCTTACTTATTCTGTAAAATTTTTACCAATGTTTCAATATCAAATACAACAATCTTTCCTATTTCCAGAGATGTTTTTTTCTTCTTACTTATTCTGCGTGTATTTCCTTATTATTTTTCTTTTCTTAAATTCTCCCAAAATTTATGAAAGCCTATTATCTCTAAACTTCCTCCCCATTTGACTGAAGAAGAAATTAATTTAGCTCGAAACGACTCCCGCTTTCTCGCCGAAATATTCGCAGCCATCGCGGCCGCAAAACTACAAACAAAGTTTTAATATTTCCCCGGCGTCTAATTTTCTAAACCTACCTCCAGGACCGCCGTATATATACGTGAGTCGACTGCTGCGCGCCTCTAATCTAAACGATCCGTTAGGGGATGCGTCTTGGGCGCCCCGATCTTTTCTTGTTGTACTCGGAAGAGTCGTAAAGTTGCGTCGTTCAACATTCGACTCAAAATTACATTACATGCACGCCGGCTGCGTGCGAAAGTCATACTAGTTAGTGCCACTAGTATGACATGGAAGTGGGGAAAACACGTAAAGATGGTCTTTTATATACGAGGGGTGACGGAATAATTTCAGGGATCGTTACCGATTTTCCGCCACTGTTTCGGGATTGTTGATCCGACGTGAGGACGCAGGAGAACTTTAAAGTAACGAGGAGTGACTCGGTCGACGTGACCCGTTTACCGTATTTCACCGATTAAATTGACTATTTAAAAGTAAATATACGCGAAAAGTAACACAATACCGATTTAAATGTCGATTTTATTTTGCTCTCATTTCCCATTTCTCAATACGGTCCGAACGCGACGTCCGGAATGGGCGTACATACCGAAGCGATCGCAAACGTAAACTTTTAAAAGTTACATCGAGCGAAAATAACAAAAGTAACGCGCTGTATTATGAGGAGTTTTACGACACGGGATCGCCTTCAAGCTCTTTTTATCGGGGGTACAGTAGCACCGACGGTAAACTTTTAATTGACTTTCGTAATTCCGAAGTGAGATCTCGGTAATCCGCTTCGGGACCGAATCGATTTTCATTACGACGACGATTTCACATGTCGAGAAATCGACGACGCGAACTAATAGACTAGACCGGGTAATTACCGAACTAACGGACACGGCCCCCGATACATTATTGGATCTGTGTTAAGAAAGCCAAGTCGGCTGCCGATCTTGCCTTCGCCCTAGGAATTGTTTTGGGGGTCGGCACGCGATGGGTATTTATTTAGAGCTGCAAACGAAGCCAATGAAGCGCACTGATGCACTGAGAGAAATACATACTATATAAGTAAAAATTCGCTAACGACAAGTAAATATCTGGCTTAAATAGGCGCCAAGTCAGTTATACCCCTAGAACAAGCAAATGAGTTTTCTTAAAATGACTTACCTGCTATAAGCTACCAGTTTGTTAAGAAACAATATAAAATTTCTAGTTAATGTAAGTTAGAAAATTTGCTGCTCTACCAAACAACTTGCTTGTAGTAAATTACATTTCTTTTAATAGCGAATAAAAATATAGTCATGATAAATAACGAACTTACTGAGAATGATGTTTTAGCCGCTGGTGCTTACTTTCTTTTCATTGCTAACAAGTATAATATCTATATAGTATTAAGTAAAACTGCCCATTGACTTAAGTGAGCCGCTTAATTGGCGTAAGTGAGCTGCTTTATTGGGTACAAGTGAACGCCTACTTGGCGCAAGTGGACTGCTTCCTGGGTATAAGTGAGTTGCTTACTTGATGTAACTGGACTACTTACTCGGAATAGTGAGCCGTTTACTCAACGTAAGTAAACTGTTTACTTGATATATGAAGCCGGGTTTTACTAGGAGCAGGTTTTATGCGTCGCGTACAACGTAAAACGCTCAGCGCAATACGCCGTCCACTCAGGTCAAACAAAATAGTTGGCGTCGTTTTCCTATAAAGCCCAACTATTTTATTTGGTTTGAGTGGATGACGTATTGCACTGGGCGATTTAACGTTGTAGGCGACGCATAAAACCTGCTCCTAGGAAACCCGGCTTAAAGTAAATTTATTAAAAGCAATAAACTTCATGTGGTGTCTCTTTTGCTATAATCTACAGCAGAAGAGCTCAAGGTTCATCAAGTTCATTAAACATTGGCTGATGTGAAACCCGTAGAGAAGAAGAAATGAGTAATAATAATAAAAATGCGTTAGTGTATATAGATCTTTATTAATATTTGAAAAGAACATACATTAAACTATAATAAACAAAATGAGCCTCGATAGAAAAGACACTCTTACATAGAACTATTATGCATACTAATATGTGCGAACAAATACGTACTTCTTTTTATTATTGGTACTTCAGAAAAATGTGCTTAAATTCATTTAGACAAAAGTTTGTGAACTTCGTGATATTCATTGTCAGCCGGTCATATGCAAATTACTACCTCCGACCTTCGTTATTTGGTTTCTATATACTATAATGTAGTACCCATCTATAAACAAAAATCGTGAAAATCGCACTGCAACCAGTATTCTTAAATTTATCCTAAGTAGCCCACATAGCATTTACAAACTCATAAACTATTTATCAAGTACTTAAATATATATTACTTACCTTCAAATGCAGCAATATAATCTGCCAAGCCCCACTCTCTAATAACTCGAGTGATATTTAAACACCATTTATTCCTAAATTGCAATACGGATTACGTAGCACAACGCATCGCCCAGCAAGTCACAAATAAGAATGGCGTCGGCGTGCCCGCTTCCTATAGAGCGGTAATTTACCAGCTCACTTACTTTAAACAAGCCGGCAACTGAAGAACAATAAACATTTTATTTACGGAACGACGCGCTTGTTTTAAAACAGCTTTTTACTTAGGACTAATAAAGAACTTATTTATGCTAATAAATAAACACAATATGCTAGTCTTACAAATTCAATCATTAATAGCAAGTAAGCCCGCAATTATGACAAGAAACAAGTTTTAGCATTATCATCTTACTAATGCTTAATCGGCAACTTTATTATGAATATACAACTCTTACCTACTGTTAATAAAAATTTCATTAGGAGAACCCAGTGCACTTTAAGCAAAGGCCTTATTTAACTCATTTTTCTCAGTGTGTTGGTGAAAAATTCTTAATAACAATTATTGTAACTCACGACGTGAAATTCTTAACGATGAACTACTAGAATATCAGTTGAAGTTTAGGCTATTTCTATCGTCAGTTGGATTGTTTAAATCCGACATTTCGGCAGTGTTTCTACTCTCGTCATCACACTGAAAAAAAAATTTAATCATCATAAATGAAAATACAATTATCGTAAGTAAAAAGTTCAGCTGGATAGGGGACAAAAGCACAGATTACTTAGCACTAGTAAAAAAGAGATCCTAAACACTGACACTGATACTAACAACAAGCAATCTAAGTTACTTACGGCCTGATTCATACCGGTAACTTATGAAGTTACTTATGATAAGTAAACTGAAGTAGTAAACCAAAGAATATATGCAGTTGCGGTAAGTAAAAATTTGCTCATGTCAAGTAGATGTATTGCTATGAGTAAACTATTCTATAATCGCTATCACACCTTCATTATTAACCTCAATTAATGCAAGCTATTTGGATTACTTGTGATAAGGAAACAGTATCATTAATGCACGATCACTAGATACCTGATATATAAAAAGTAATGGTTTTCTATATTTATACAATATACTTACCTTAAATTTGTTGTTCAACTTATATATCAACTAAATTTAAATAAAAAGCAGTGTTATTAGTAATAGTTTTTTTTGTATAGGACAAACACAGTGACTACCTGATATGAATAAAAGACATTGGTTTCGCTCTAACAACAGTTTATTTTTAAACAATTTACAACGTAATCACTCAAAAATATATTCCTTAATAATGGAAAAACAATGAACAAAGCAATAATAAAAGATAAGGTAAATGAGGCCCCCTTAAAACGTTATTTAGTTATTGAAATTATTTAAATGTTTAAATCTAAACAAAGGACAAGGAGAAATATGGCTTTGAAGTTACAACTAATAACAACAAAGAAATAATATACCTAGGCGGTAAACTTGCGGTTTCTGTTGGTTCTTTGCACTAGGCGTTGTCTCGGCGAGTTGATCTCTGTCGGCGTACCTCGGCTTCTTCGTCACGGTATCCTCAGATGCAGATGGCACTTGGACTGTCGGATCACTAGCTACGGCATCCACACTTTAACTTCACCAGCGGGCGCAGATATCATCACAGTGATGAGGAATTCAAATAGCCCACCACGTAGTTTAAAACTGCAATCTTGAAACATCCTATTGCTTATAAGCTCGGTACTTCTTCTTTCGCTGGGATTCTTTATACGGATGAGGCCTTGAGTTAACCCACCCGATATTTTTAATATATTTGCGTTCCAACTGGCCTACAATGGCCGTACTCCTGGCCACTCTTTTTCGACGACCTTTTCACACGTGCGCCGTCCGCAACTCTTATTTGACACTAGCCCGCGCTTGCGCGGGTAGCAATCTCGGGGACTATTTTATTACTCCGCCGCGTTAGCCAATCAGGAACACTAAAACAATCATGTGACAAGTTGCTAGCTATTTAAGAAAATGCATGAGTTTAATAGCGATCAGCATTCTTGTTACTTCTACTAACCGTGTGCTGTAGTCATAAGTAATACGTTACTTAGCACAAATTCGTCAGGCACGCTGTATAATAGCCGTTAATAAAAGCACTATTTACAGTAACAACTTGCATTCAGGAAACTGGGTTTAGTTGCAGGTACTAATTGAAGATAATAGTTCCAAGCAAAACTTTACCTATGGTAAACAATTTTTTGTCAAGTATACAGTTTACTTAACCCATTTTTCTCAGTGCAGGATAGCCCTGATATAACTACGACAACCCTAATTTATTCTACCAATGTAATAAACCGAACTTTATTATATTTATATAAGAGTTTTATTACCTTATTATTACATTTTATTGTATTTGAATTTAACGGACTAATTTACGATTAATTTTTCCCATTTATCTGCAAACTTAGTGTCATTAGGCTCTTGGCGTTTTGTTATTTTAAATTCTGTATGCTTTGGTATTTTATCCGAGCCTTCGCACCCATAAACCGAGATTTAAACCACCACCTTAAGATAGCCCACCCCATCTCCATTGAGGTAAACCGTCAGCTACTGCCGTCTGCTCCTGCAGATACACCTAGTCTCGCTTGTCGCAGCTATTGAGCGAAGAATAATTGCTTTTCGGAATCGACAACAGGTAAGCGATCTCCTGGACTACCCACAGATGGCGCTTTTTGTTTTGCTCACGTTTAGGATTGGTATTCAAGATTTTCGACAATTTTAGCTTCCAACTAGCGACACGGTAAGTAATAAACTTTAATTTTATCAAAAACTAGTAAATTAACTAATGCTTTTAAGATATTTTTTTTACAATCCTTAACGACTATACATTTTGCAGTTCCATCCACAAACAGAAGAAAAAAAAACAACCTTCCAGACGATCTAATTGAATTTTTGTCCATTGTGCTGCCTTCCATTTACGCTTAAAAGGCAAAAACTTCTAGTAATTCGACCTTTCTGGATATTATTAAAACTTTCAACTCTGCTCAAGCCTCAGTTGTCTGGATAAATAAAAAAAAAACTATTCCGACAAAGCTGGCCAATACGGGGTCGGCAACTTTATCCATTAGAAAACGGCATTTACAACTCCCACCCAGGCAAATCCTATTAAAATAGAGATGTAATTCTAATAACAATAATAACCGCTAGATGGAGCTGAGATAAACGTTTCGTAATTACTCATAAAACTTTCAACTTTCATTTATTATACCGGCCCGTATTGGCGGCCTAGATGGTAGATAATGGGGAGCGATTTTAGAGAGTAGGATTTTGACAAAATTTCCGCCATAAATTTTAGGACCGAAGCGTGACAAATAGCGCTCCAAAGTTCTTATCGCCGCTGATAGATGGGGCTGTATACCGAAACGAAAACGCAAGGCAGACAAAAATCGCTTTATATAACCGAGCAATACGGTGCAATTCAAATATGCGAATCATAAATTATTCTACTATTTAATATCTTTAAAAATTATGATATTCAACCACAGAAGATTAAATTACAGCATTATTTTCGGGATACCGTGTGTGAATAAAAATATTTTTGAATTATGCAAAGATTTATTCTGCGATATTTTTGCTGAAAATATGTTTAGCAAATGTACAAAAACAAAGCGTGTTAAAAAAAAACCGTTTGCCTAAAATTAGAAGTAAAATGTCTAGTTCTTCGGATTTTTTTTAAAATAAACTCAAGTAAATTGCATATTATCGTAAAGCTGACAAAATAAATAAGATTAAAACAAAAAATTATTTATGTCAAAATTCAAAATATTTGGAAAAGAATTTCTAGTTTTATTGTAGAAAATTTCAAACGTGTCTTGATCTACACTTTTGAAATTTTATGTAATGAAACTAGAATTTTTATCCAAATATTTTGACGTAAATATTTTTTTTCATTTGAATATTAGAAGATTATATGGAGACTTTATGACAACCCTGTATAGAAAAACTTACAATGATTTTATGTAGCTCGCAATCAAAACTAAAACTACATAATAATGTTAAACACGGCTGATAATATTACCTTGGGGACGTATACACACCTATTTATAGTAAAAGCTCACGTCATTTGCTGTAATTAACAGCCTTTGTAGCGCACCTTATGCCTTATGAATGCATTAGGGTATTACGTACTAAATTACGGTGGTTGCCTCTTAAGCAATAAGACGTCAGACGTCAGCTTGTAATCAAGGAAGATTGTTAGATAGCAAGGTATGCGATAATTCAATAGAAGGAGTTCTGTATTTGTATAGCCAAATAGAATAGAATATTCATGTTTGCGCGATGTATATGAGAGGAAATATAGGAAAAGAGGGGAAATATTCGCTTTGAAACGTCCTGGAAAAAGGTTAAGTCTTAAAAAAAATATATATAGAATCGATAGATGCGATGTTTATAATGACAGATTAAAATTTAATGTGTAATTATGTAAACAGTAACGTGTATAGATTCCTTGTTTCATGCACATATTTATAATTTCAGATTCAGAGCTGGCAATTTTAAAGCCGGTATATGGTGTGAAATGCTTTAATATTTTCCTTTACAAGATTCCTTAAACCAAAAATAAATCCAATAACTAAATATACCTTGACTTTCGTGTGATTTGTATATACAAAATTAATAATTTTATTCTTTGTTTATGTTTATCACCCAATAAATATAAATCTAAATCATATTTTTTATTTTTTTTTCACACGATCTTACGCACAATACCTTCTTTGATATGCATACCAAATTTCATTGATCTAGATCGATAAATAAAAAAGTTATAGACGATTTAATCGATCGATGCACGGTACATCTGTCAATGGAATGCGGATCAAGTTGGGGTGAAAACCGATTTCTTGGACAGGACTACGCTCTCCTATCCCATCGCCAATAAGACAGACGGAGTGCGGACGATAGAGTGGGGATGAAATGGGCTACGACCTTGTCTATCATGCGCACCGCAATGTAATTTTCATGTTGCGTTTGTTGCACGTTGTATGGGAGACGTGAATTTCAAAACGCGCGGATAGATTTAAGACAGAGAAGGTGCCGCCTTGTCTTTCATACGCACCTTACGGTCGGTTTGTTTATGCGAAGTAAATTCAAAACAGCTGGACCGATTTTAATAATTCTTTCGCTTTTAAGGAATGGATAGGATTCTTTTTTAATATTGAAATTGATTTTGTAAAAGGGGTAGGAAATAATTTTTTTTTTTTAATACGGAGACGGTTTTATTTGATTCAACTAATTTGCAAGGAGCATACTGACATACGCCTTAATTCATCGATTGAATTATTGATAATAATTGAGTTAGTTCTGACAACGGCATATACAAAGCTTACTTTTAAACACGCCAGTATTAAACTACCAGTCCTAAGCCTGGATAAAGTGTGAAAGGTTTGCTTACAGAATCAAATTGTACTTTTTTTATTATGGCATTACATATTGTAATTATGACATATTTAAGTATCCAAACGCAAGACAATTAACATTAATCCCCTAATTCGCGAGGACCGCATCTACCACAAGAAATGGAAGTATGCCTAACCGCAAACACCACTAAAATCCGCTAAAAATAATGTGAACGCATCTGCCACGACTGCAACTAGCACAACACGATATTTTTGAAGGACACTGGAAGTTCTGGGAGAAAAAAATATATGCAGTTTTTATAAGTTTGAATGTTTGTTTATAGATTTCAGTAACAATAATAGGTAAATCTTGAGGGATGGCTAAGATATCGGTGGATATAATTATTACTGCTATGCTATACTTCCTAGCATTAGCCCACATTTTTATATTAATATTATTTAGCATTTTTTAAAGTCATTGGGTGTTGTGAGACATAAAAATAAATGTGATTTTTATAAGTTAGAAGGTTTGTTTATGAGTCTCAGTAACGACAATATGTAAATCTTGACAGATGTCAAGGATGTCGACAGATGTAATTATCACTGCTATATCGTCAAACAGATACACTTCATCACAGACTACATCCAGACGACGAACTCAATGTAAATCAAGATGCCGCTTCGGATTTTTTTTCTCTCTCTCAGAAAAATACAAAATTTAGGTAGATGGCGCTTGAGTGTTTCCCGCTTAATTTCAAAAAGTATATACTTTCATTTGTATTTATTTTAGAGGACAAAGTGTTTAAAGATTGTATTTGACTGTATTGTTATTTATATACATATAAACAAGAATATAGTCCAATACAATAATCATTAAACACATTACAATAATTTTTTAAAACTTTATTTCTTCGTACTACTGCATAAAGGTATAACAAACTAAAGATAATATAACTCTTTGATTTTATTTTTATTTACAAAATATTAATATGTAAAACAAGTACAACTAAACAGTCTACTAACTAGGTAACAGATAAATTTTAAAATATTGGTTAATAGTAAATCTTTTCGTTGCCAGTATCAATAGAATTTACCATATTCGCAAAGAGAAGTCGCCGGTAGTTGTAAACAACTGTGTATAACACCCTGATTCTTGGGCTGCAATTTAGAACTTGCATTGGGTGGTATAAAGACTAATTTAGTGCAGTCTAAATTTTTAACATCAGGATGCGCTGTACAATTATGAATTAGTAATAATATTTTTCTTTTCCTACACCATTCTCGCAATTCGTTAGTAAAACTCTCGCAAGTCTTCCAAGCTCTGCTATTGGATTTATAATTTATAGGTAGTTGTTGAAGTTTTTAAAACACTTTGGGTGTTTAACTATACGTATAGTTAGCGTATAGCGCTTTCTCTATTGCATGCAATTTTTATTGCACGCAATAAAAAAAAATTGCGAACTGTAAAGCGGCCTTTACAGACGGACAAATTACTTACATATATTGGTGTAAACTTACCTATCAAGCTGTCGTGGAAAGCAAAATAGCTTCTGTACTTCGGTTTTAGAACGACCACAAGCTATGCAAAACATTTTCGCAGAATATGTCACAAATGTCACCGTTTTTGAAACAATTTCGAAAAAATACTTACAGCAATATATATTGCAATGCATCTATTGGTAAAAATGATACCTTTTATATTACAATACGAGGCGCCATCTCTACTACTATTTCGTTTTTAACATGTTGTCGTATAGGTTTCTATAATACGCAGTCTTTTAAACAGCGCCTCTACAAAAATTTTGAGTTTTTTGGAAAAAGATAACCTTATACTATATTTCCATTAGATAGAAAAGAATAGAGAGAGAGCGGTACATATCTGAATGCGAGTTCGTCGTCTGAGGGTAGTCTGTGCACTTCATAACACTATCCGCCATCTTCAAAAGGCATTGGGAGTTGTGTGTAGCGTGAATAACCCTGTATATGCATCGACCCGGTACTCTCCCGTGCGTAAACAATCTATCAACGTCGATGCGGCGCGGCAGTTTCCGAAACTATTGCAATTGTTGCTTTAATGAAACGGACTCCGCGCCGGTCATAAATTAAATCGGGGAATTTAAATAATTCGCATGTTGTAACACGGAGAGGGAAAGAGAGAGAGAGAGAGGGAGAGAGAGAGAGAAAGAGAGAGCGTCACAATACGGTACTAATTAAAATTTTCCTAAATGCGTAACCGTTAATGCGGACGATTCGCAATTAATTCGGCGGAAATGAAATATTATTAGGGGGATTCTTTTCGGGGATCGTTTATGCACGTGATGTGCTGTATGTAATTTGCCGGCCGGCCGGCCGATGAATTTCCGCAAAAGCGAAACTTCCCAAAACAAATATCGTTAATTTTCAGGTTTTAATTAGCGCGGTGAATGTGCCAGAAGTTTCTCTGGGGAATTAAAAGTATAATATATACCGGCTTTGATTTGCCCAGTGTTGGATTAAATTCGCTTTATTATCGATACTTGTTATGTAAGGGTCTAATTTAGATTAGCTTTGTTTGTTTGTTCTTTCTGTTATATTAGATATATACTGGATTGGAATAGGAGCACCTTTAAATAGCGACGTAAACTTATGTACAAAAGCCCGCCGTTGTTAGTAATAACCCTCGCCTTCTATGGCTATATACGCAGTCGTTCCATATTAACATTGCGTCTATATTTAAAGATGTACACTGGCTAACCCGATATTTACCCGATCAAGTCGATGAAGTCACAAAATCGAAACTATATATCCGTAGACTATGTACCGTAAAGTGGGGCAATTCCGATCAGTTTTATGTACTATTTCTGAGCTGCAATTATTATTATTGATCGAAAAAAATTGAAAAAAATTATATATAATCATACATCTTTGAGCTACAAATACCATCATGTATATTAACCCAATGTTAAACCATTAACCATTTTTTTTAATACATCAAGCGTCATCGGTTTTGCTCCATAATAGGGGCAATTCCCAATCACCCATCTATTTCTTATAAAAACGATTTGAAAGCTACACGAGGTAAATCCAATAACAAAAATTTGAATTTAAAAAAAGGAAACTTACGGAAATAACAGAAAATATGTATTATAGAAATGGCAAACAGATAAATAATGACATAAACTATAATAATTCAATAAACTAAAACTAAAACAAAATTTCATCCAACGCGCTTCGCTCTCAGTTCAAAAACGTAGCTTCCCCTTCTATGACCAGCTGGATAATTTGGTTTTTGGAAATTTCCTAAATTTCGTCAACTTGGAAGTCATCAACAAAAGTCATCTTTTCTCTTCATTAGAAACTACCGGTTCTTTAAAGTATTCTGAAGTAATAATAATAATAATAATTCATGCCTTCGCACCCCCAACAGCTTTCGCCAATTACAGGTAATGAATATGGCACCCATTATTTTCTGATGCTTCATAATGGATGAAGTGTTCTATTTTTACTGTCCTGATAACGCTTGGAGGTATTGGGGTTATAATGCTGTCTCCCGCCAGGCCATACTTTCTTTTTTATAGTTTCTCACCATAATTTTCAATAAAACCAACGTAGAAACATGAGTATGTCATATTTCTACGTTGTTCTATGAGCATGTTCTTTGTTCTGTATGACTGTATTGCAAAACTTTCTTATCCTTTCTATAGATGCCAGACTAAATAATTGCCGTAAAATCAGCATTGATCGATTTTACCCCATGCGATTGAAATTGCCCCACTCTACGGTACGGCCCGTACCATACCTAGAACAGAGCAGATCTGGGGATAGCAGATATGATCTTACCGATAGCCGGAATATTTTTTTTTTCCGAACTTTTTGATTTGTTTATCCCCGACATGAGTAACGGGATTACGGAATTTATTGCCGACATTTATTTCCGTTTTTATCTGCCTCTATCGCATGACGAGAAAAAGAGAGAGAGCGATGAAAAACTTCTTCCCCATACAGCTCAGATATTTTATATTTTATTCTCCTTCCGATGATAACAACGGGAAACTGCATTAATCAAATCAAAGTTTGAATTTCAAATTAGCCGACATCCTGCGTCCCTCCGGTATACATTCACATATATCACATGGTATGACGTCTTGATATTATACAGGGCGTGCTGTTAAGTATCTGTCCATATATTTTTTTTTTGTAATAGCGAATTAAATTGTATAAATTATACACAGATAACAAGAATTCTTTAAATCAATTCTTTGCCGCTATTTAAAAGAGCAAATTCTTTCAGTTAATATACTTTCAGATGAAAGAAATATTGAAATGTATTAACTACACTATTAACAGCACTACAGACTTCAAATTTAGCAATTGGTGCGCAATCGTCACCAATTCCGTTATTTTAAAATGTTTTCTTTTGGTACAAATTTCTGAACACCTCATATATAATCCCTTACGTTAAAAGCGACAATATGATTTCACATGAAAGATATTTAATGACGATTTTTTTGTTATTTCTATTTGAATTGTAAAACCTTCTTTCTAACCACTTCTCCTTAACCTTTTATTATTATAGGAAAACTTTCGCATTTTATGGTCGAATTCTCGCGATCTAAAGCGCATATTTCACTACGAATCATTCGATACGTCAAAATACAAGCGGTAATAAATTGTCGGACTCGTTTAACTTTCCCCATTCAAATATATTTGAACTGCCAAACGAAAATCAGGACGCCAATGTATGTGCAGTTATTTCTGGTCGATATTTTAAAGCGAACGAGATTGCAGTTTTAGATTTAATGTTAATAATGTTGTATCTACTATATTATTTGGAAAATTTGTTTGTTTATAAGCGAAAAAATAAAACAGTAGTACCAACGTTGATTTGAAAAAAATTATTACATTACTATGTTTCGCTAATAAAGGGACAAATATAAAAATTGAATCCCGCTTGGATAGATGAGCGTCTAGATATTTATAAAAAAAAAACATGCGCTTGCGTCAGCTCATCTTATACTATGTACGAACGCGTGTTTCTCTGATTTTTCTTAATTTGGTATAGATTTAGATTAATCATAACTAACAGCTTTCTTGCGGATTTCGCCGTGTGCCAAAACTTTCGCTCGACGTTTCGCTGTTCATACTGACAGCTTCTTCAGGATAACTGAACTGATTCTCCATGGTCCGACATTCTTCTTATATACGCCCCTGGTGCATCCAACCGTGTAGTTTCCGCTCCATTGACCGTGACGGTTCGTAGTAGGCTCTTCCGCGTGTTGCTAAGGTGGTACCCTTCTTCTCTGTTAACGGTTTTATTCTTCTCTATTTCTATGACTTCCCTGATGAGTCTTTTCCCGTAGTTCTTGGTGGTAGTTATTACTTTTACATTCTTAAAATCCATTGACATACCCACTAACATACCCACGGAGGACGCACTGGCCTTACTTCCAGAACTTAGACTACAAGAAGACATCATTGAGTTAGTGAAACTGTGCTTATCCACGACATACTTTTCATATGAAGGAAAATACTACGAGCAGAAGAACGGAACAGCAATGGGAAGCCCTTTATCACCAGTAATAGCCAACTTGTTTATGGAAGCATTTGAAGAAGAAGCCCTAAGTTCCAGCGATATGAAACTCAAGTGTTGGCTGCGATATGTCGACGATACTTTTGTAATATGGCAACACGGAGAAGAACTAAGAAAAACTACAACAGTTCTTGGAACACATAAACTCACAGCACCCAGCCATCAAGTTTACCATGGAGAAAGAACAAAATGGAAATCTCCCTTTCCTGGATGTTATGGTTAAGAAAACAAAAGAGGGAATGCTACAGCACGCAGTATTTAGAAAGAAGAGGCACACCGATAGATATCTGCATGCAAGATCTCACCATCATCCGATGCAGAAGAAGACATTAATACAAACATTGCTATCCAGAGCCGAAACCATCAGTGACGAACAACATCTTACCAGTGAAAAGATACATTTGGAGAAACCACTAAAGAAGAATGGTTACACTGACATCGACATAAGGAGAGCCACTAAGAAGAAGACGACACTGGAGACAACTACAGAACCACTAAGAAGAAGACGACACTGGAGACAACTACAGAACCACGAAGAGGGATGGCGTGTTTACCTTACATAGCAGGAGTCACCGAAAAAGTAGGCCGAATTTTGAAGAAACGTAACGTACAAGTACGCTTCGGGACTGCAACGTCGATCCAGCAGTATCTACCGACCGCAAAAGATAAGATACCCAAGGGGCGCACAGAAGGTATGTACAAGATAACATGCCAATGCGGACAGTGCTACATCGGACAAACAGGAAGAGCCATCGACATAAGAATAAAAGAACACGAGAGGGACGCAAGATTAAGAAGGACCGAGCAATCAGCGGTGGCTGGACACAAAATGGATTTCAAGAATGTAAAAGTAATAACTACCACCAAGAACTACTGGAAAAGACTCATAAGGGAAGCCATAGAAATAGAGAAGAATAAAACCGTTAACAGAGAAGAAGGGTACCACCTTAGCAACACGTGGAAGAGCCTACTACGAACCGTCACGGTCAATGGAGCGGAAACTACACGGTTGGATACATCAAGGGCGTATATAAGAAGAATGTCGGACCATGGAGAATCAGTTCAATTATCTTGAAGAAGCTGTCAGTATGAACAGCGAAACGTCGAGCGAAAGTTTTGACACCCGGCGAAACCCGCAAGAAGCTGTTAGTTATAGTTACACCGGCCGTGAAAGCCTACGCAGTGTTATTTAGATTAATCATTTTTTTTTATTATAATATGTAGTAGCATTCATTTTTTTTTTCATTTAATCCGCGCATTCTTTCATATATTTCTGATGTAGATCGTGTAATATCTTCAATATCTTATTTTGTCGTCTTTGTAATTCGTCTGCGTTCCTTTTCGTTATTTCGCTGCTTACTATACAGTAAACATGTGGGATGTAAATATGGAATGATATATTGCCCTTCTCACGCGCTCTGGTATTAGATTCCTTATTGTAGATCCACCAAATGTTTTTTTTTTAAATAAATGGAGAAAATAGTGCAAATAATTCCTAAGAAAATTTTTAACGCACTCGTGGAGCTCCTAAAACTTCCCACTCACATTATTTGTCACTTTCCCTACTCGTTAGGTAATATACAATTCTCTTGAAGCGACCACAAAAACTACTTCCAGATTTAATTAGGTTACCATCGCGCGCGCTCCATCTCTTATATCCCCGAACTTTTCCTTCCCCATCAGTTCCTTCTCGCTTATTCGACTAACTTTTCGAACGCCACTAACGCAATATGTCAGCGTTCCGGTGAAATTACGTAATTTTTACATGCCCCGACTCATTCGCCGTGTTCGGCTCTCAAAGGAATAACGTCGACGCGAAAATGCAGTGACATGCACTTCTCTCAACGCTGACACGCACCTTTGGGAAATCTTCCTCCGCTTTCCAACGAATCTTCCTAATGTCACTCTCGATTTGGAAGCGAGTACGAAGTGGTAAGTTGTGAGCGATCTGGATGCGGTTAATTTTTCTAGGGAAGCTTTATTTCTATGTGTGCTTGAAGCAAATTTTGATTATTGGAATACTTCTTTAAAAATTGCGCTTTTACTAGATTTGTGTTCAAGGGAAAACTTTTTTCCAAAAATATCCCTGGGTGTTCAACACCATCAGGTACGCAATAATAAAAAAAAAATGAATTTAGCTTACGGTTTCGTCCTTACACAATCCAAATGTTTACCTTATTCGTCCAATAGCGAATTGGAGTAGTCGTCATTCTCTCAGGTCGATAACCAAGGGGAACTGAGGGAATGTCGGAGCACAGATGAATCGGTCTTAAACAGTTTCGAATGTCGACTTGGCGTCGCGCAACCGCGCGGAATCAATATTTGATTGGCATCCTCGAGGAATCTAATACGGAAACTCCGGCGTAACTTATAACAAGTTTCTTGATGTCTCTCGTACAGTAGTCTGAGCACACAGCTTGGGGTTAGTGTGTAAAGACACGGAAACATAAATAGATCCCGGCGGATTGGTGAAGTAGTAATAAGGACGTTTATTACACGAACTACAGGGGAAATCCTTTGTTGCACTTTGATCTCCGTGTAGAATTTAGTGTTGTCGTCATCGGTAGCATCGCAAGAAATTGTGTGACGTTTTACCTGACCGACCTATTGACATATATGTCGCAATAAACACACTTTTCGTATTACTGGTATCTCACAAAACATCAAACCTGGGATATGCCCCGGGATGATATGTTAAAAAAAATTCAGCTTTGTGAAGGAATTCATCATAAAGCTAAGTAACAGGAGCGAGTGGGATCATGACACCATCTTGAACTTGAATAGAAATGCCATCAAATGGTATACTGATGGCTCCAAAACGGCAGAGGGAACTGGAATAGGAATATATGGGCCTAGAACCACATATTTCGACAGCTTGGGAAAATATCCAAGTATATTTCAGGCGGAGATACACGCCATTGAAAGATGTGTCCAGTTCAATATAGATAGAAATTATCGGAAGCAGGAGATTATCATCATGTCTGATAGTCAAGCAGCCATTAAGGCGCTGAGTTCATATGAAATCAGTTCCAAGATGGTCTGGGAATGCCTAGGGAAATTAAATGAGCTAGGCAAAAGAAAGTAACCCTCCTGTGGGTTCCGGGTCACACAGGAGTGGAAGAAAACGAAATAATGGATAACCTTGCAAAAAAAGGGACTGGAATGCCTTTTATAGGGCCCGAACCCTTTTGCGGGTTAAGTAGCAGTGCAATACTGAAGAAATTAAAAACAGAAATGGAGCAGAGAAGATCCAGTTACTGGGAGAATCTCCAGCGAATGAGGCAAAGTAAAATTCTTCTGGGAACTTATAACCAGAAGAGGTTTACAGAATGCATCAACCTGAGTAAGAACAATGTTCGCATATTAACAGGAATACTTTCAGGCCACTATAAACTGAAAGGACACCTGAGTAAGCTTGGATTAACGAAGGAACCTGAATGTAGATTTTGTGGGGAACAGGATGAAACACCCATCCACCTCCTGTCAAACTGCGTAGCACTGTGCAACTCGAGGGCATTGCACCTGGGAGCATGTGAAATCGAAGAGGGAGACTTACCTAGACTGGGGCCCTCTGACATCCTACACTTTCTGAAAGGAATAGGATTGGAAGGCCAACTGTAAAGCAGCAAGAATAGGGGACACAACCGATCTTTTAAGTCGCAGTGTAACATCACCCTTCTATCTACATACATACAGACATACATCTCACAAAACAAAGACCCACGCACTCAAATCCGTTTACAGCTTCTTTAATATTAACTGCCTCTCATATAAGATTATTTTAATCTTGTATTTCGCAAATTTTACCGACTTGTAAGTCTGAAAAAAAAAATACCATCACATTAAAGTCTTCCCAGACATCACGCGTTCATAAACCTTTGACGGCCGGCAGACTATTGACCGTCATCCCTTCCGGGGAAGTTTGAGGAAGCAAAAAGTTATTAAATCACTTTCAAACCTCCGCCATAGTTTACGCCGGTCCGCGTTATCGGCACCGGGGAAGCGACGCCTAACGGGCAAAGTTACCAACTATACCATAAAGTATTACATCAATTCGCTGCCAGACGGGGACAGGCCTGATTAATGAACCTCCGGACTGTATTGAAGGGTTAACGGCATCAAAGAAAAAAAGACTGATGATTCGACGATACAACAGCTTGTGGGGCGGCGGTGGTAGTAGTAGATCTTCTAGAGTCCGCAGGACCTCGCTTAGGAGGGTCGCTTTTTCTTTGCATATAAATGAACTGATTTTTTCTCCGTTTTTGTTTGCCCTTTCTCTTCCTTCTCTCGGCATAAGGATAGGACCGAATTTAATTTGGATGATGAGGGTACCTGGTATTTTACGTCCTGATAACAAAGTTTAACTTTATACAACGATAAAGTATTGATTATCTTCTCCAGGATCTCTCCAGGGATCCTGCTGTTCTAATTTTGTAGGCCAGTTCTTTTTTTTTTCACGATATGGCGATCAGATATTTGCGAGCGTTCTTCGATTTGTAGAGATTGTATCTCTTTTGTGTTAGCTATGCGGAAATTAGTTTAGTTAAAATGTTGGTGTAGCACAACGTTCCGTATTACAACCTTTATTATTTATACAATGTGTCTCATTGTCAGAATAATTATTCCTAATTTTCAGAAATGATTGAGGATATTAGTTTTTCTTCTGGGGTTACAAATATTTTAAGTAGTTTTCTACTTATAACTGTATAATGTGTAAAAATAAACTTAGTGGTCTACTATGTTGAAAACTAATAGATAAATAAAATTCAACTGTCAAAACTTTCGAAGTGTATGATATTTTAATAGCAACCAAAAGTAAAATCTATTTGCACAGTAACTGCAAATAAATACAAGTTGTAAAGAACAACAAACAGAGCAACAATCATAACTAAAAAAAAAAGAAGAAAAGAATAACAAGAAAAACTAAGAAACTAATACAGTAACCACGTAAACATTTACAATAAGTGCTCGATTAAACCACCTTCATTCTCAAGATCTCGCATTTCTGCCAGAGGTAGTCTATCAAGAATTCCTTCAGCGTCATTTTGTAATAATCGAAGATATACTTCTGATGTAAGTGTATGTTCGAAAATGATAGGACCTATTAAGCCGTTGCCTAATACTCCACACCACACGTTAAAACCGAAGCGAACTTGGTGTTTAGATTCTTTTTTTAAATAGGGATTTTCAACCGCCCAATAGTGACGGTTATGTTTATTAATTAAACCATTGTTGGTAAATCTAATTTCATAAATAAACCTCACTAATAAAAACACTGGCTTTCACGGCCGGTGTAACTATAACTAATACATGCAGAAGAAGACATTAATACAAACATTGCTATCCAGAGCCGAAACCATCAGTGACGAACAACATCTTACCAGTGAAAAGATACATTTGGAGAAAGCACTAAAGAAGAATGGTTACACTGACATCGACATAAGGAGAGCCACTAAGAAGAAGACGACACTGGAGACAACTACAGAACCACGAAGAGGGATGGCGTGTTTACCTTACATAGCAGGAGTCACCGAAAAAGTAGGCCGAATTTTGAAGAAACGTAACGTACAAGTACGCTTCGGACTGCAACGTCGATCCAGCAGTATCTACCGACCGCAAAGGATAAGATACCCAAGGGGCGCACAGAAGGTATCTACAAGATAACATGACAATGCGGACAGTGCTACGTCGGACAAACAGGAAGAATCATCGACATAAGAATAAAAGAACACGAGAGGGACGCAAGATTAAAAAGGGACGAGCAATCAGCGGTGGCAGAAACACATGGCACGACACCGGACCAAATGGATTTCAAGAACGTAAAAGTAATAACTATCACCAAGAACTACGGAAGAAGACTCATCAGGGAAGCCATAGAAATAGAGAAGACTAAAACTGTAAACAGAGAAGAAGGGTACTACCTTAGCAACACGTGGAAGAGCCTACTACGAATCGTCACGGTCAATGGAGCGGAAACTACACGGTTGGATGCACCAGGGGCGTATATAAGAAGAATGTCGGACCATGGAGAATCAGTTCAGTTATCCTGAAGAAGCTGTCAATATGAACAGCGAAACGTCGAGCGAAAGTTTTGACACACGGCGAAACCCGCAAGAAGCTGTTAGTTATACTCACTAATAAAAATTTCACGATTTTCACTTTTTCCTTAATAACTCAAAAATTATTCACGATTTTTTGAATTTCTCAATATAATTTTGTTGCTCACATAATTGCGCAACTTTTCTTCAATTTAATCACTTTTATATCTTTCACCATTTACGAAATCCCCATGCATGGGGCCCTTATCTTGGACAGCCTGTATAGTATTTTTCTGAATTTTCTTGCAATACTAGGTGATATGATTGCGCTGCACATACAAGAAATCGCATACTCACATGCTAAACATAAGGAATAACGTATATGTATTATGCAATATAATATGCACCAATATTTTTTTGAAAATTTGAAGATCTTCCTTGCGATTGTGAACGAAACGTCGGCCATAAGAACATCCAGGACGCAGAAGTCTAGCAGACTGTACCATAACTAAATGTATACTTGGTTCAACCAAAATAAAACAACAAAGGAGTTTTGTTAAACCAATGCATGTATATGTTCAAATAAATCCTGTATCTGTCTTTTATTATTTGTGTTTATTTTTAAAAAGAGATCCATTATATTATCAGAGCAAGACACCAAGATTCTGAGATAGATTGCTTGCTGAAAGTACATCGTTCCGTAAGCTTCATACTCAACTGGAAGTCAGGCAAGCCATACGTACAGTCTCTTGATTATTACTCAACGAAATATTCCAGTAGCGTAGCCCGGGGGCAGGCGATTTCTCCCCGCATCTCACCGAATTGCACAATATTTCAACTCGGCCGGTTTGCGTCCGTGGATCCTCTAATGCAGACAGATATACCAATTTGCTCGGTCCAAAACCTGGCGCTTTAAACTTTGAACATTACGCGGATGAAGCTTACATTCGTCTGTCCGGAACGTTACATCCCCCCTCTCCTCTCCCCCTCCTGTCTCCTGTACGTATCTCCTTTCTTATTCTTCCTTTCCACGGTCCCGATGCCGCCACTGCTTTTATTTTTATTTCACATTTTTAGACGGCTGGGCTCCGTCGTAAGAGGATTTTTCGTATTATCTCAGAGACGGCCTTCCAGGAATTCAAATGACTTTAAATACAATTTCCTGCGAAGAAACAAAGGAGCGTATATATTCGCAGTGATTTACGAGCAATGTGATATTGCTGTGGCGATTCGCAATTTGTGTGGAAATCTTTCCTGCTTCCGGTGCGGTTTTATAAAGAGGAATGGAATATGCCCTATAACTGTTATTTTAGGTTCATTCTGAAGCAGAAGGATTAGAAATCATTATTTAGTACGAATAGTTACATAAATTAAAAGTGCTGACGTTCAGTAGCACTTTGAAGTTGAATGATGGTATTTATCGAATTTTTACTTGAAATATTACTGAAAAGTAAGAATACATATAAGCGAAACAAATTAAGTTTTGAAACAAATAGTACCAAAAATGTTAAGGTAGAGGTTTATGCTTACTATACAGTAACAATCATTAAGATCTAATGATATTACATAGGGTTATTATTTAATTTACGAAAAAGTGCAATATAATTGACACGAAAATATTCGTCTAGACTTTTCAATGTTAGCGCCAACGACCGCCAAGCTGATTCTTTCTTCTAGGTGTTCTCCGTAGCCCAAGGAACAAGAACGAACAAAATTCAGCTGCCACTTTTTGCCTCTAGCTGAAAAATAGCTAAAAATCTAGTAGCGCGCACAGTATACAATATTAGCACTGCACTAGGACGGATTTTCAATTAAGTTACCCTTACACAGTTTTGTAATTTTGACAGGCACAATTTATTTGTAATTGCATAAGTAATATTTTACCTATTATACTAAAGTATTATACGGGGTGATCCGCAACTGACGTGTCAGCAACTATTATTAAAAAAATAAAAAATATTAGTTTTACTCATGCATGCTCTGTAGTATTATTAATTTAAATTTAATGATTGGTAAGTAAGCGCAATACTTATAACTTAACACCTGCATAAATAAAAAAATCCAATTATTAAATTAAAAAATTATTAAAAAGGTTTAAATTTAATTTTTTCCAGAGCAGGTATCTATACTGGCAGTGAAGTGATATTTCTAATATGTAAACATTAATAAACACAATATATCAATTTTTTTTTTGCCAAAGGTAAATGAAAATAGATAATGACAGTGGGAAATTGATTTTACAAACATTTTTTTTATTGTAGATAGTTAAATTTAATGCAAAGTAATGGGTAATCGCCTGAAATTTAAAGTAATATTTAGACTTACTCAATTATTTAATGTCAATGGTCGCGTTTTTTACATCTTTGACGATCTTATTCTCAAAACCGCAAACCAAATAGCATACAGTGATATTTTTTGCCGCTAGTTCGAAAAATATACCTAAATTCTTTTATTTCATTTATTCAATAGAGTCAGATATTTACAATATACCTATCCCGTAAAAATTATGTTCACGTCTTCTATTCTCGCTCTTAGTTAGGAGCACGGTTACTTTATTCTCTTGCTGAACTGAAAATTATTGATGTTCATATCGAGGGTAGTTCATATTGTATCAGTCTTTGGCGGTATATCTTTCCAAGCTAATACTGGCTACAATATCAATAAATTATGATGTATTGTGCAGTGAATTAATCAAGTGTAAATATCAAATAAATGACTTAAAATGTTTTTTTAAGTGAAACGTATCCAGATATAGATGAAAACAAAATCCGGCATACTTTAAATAAAAATAAAAAAGAACTTTATTTCCAAATTCAAAACAAAGTGGAACAATAGCCATAGAACTAGAGAGAAAAAAATTAATGACTACAATGAATGGCTAGAAGGTGTTTTTATCGTAAAACTCGACACCGAAAAAGAAAATACTACGGACGAAGCACCACCATCTCCGAAAAAAAGGTCTTTAATAACAGGCCTCCCAACAAAGAAATTCAGTGAATGTTGTGATCGCACTAAAAAGTATAAGATTCAACAACTGCGTGAAACTTTTCCTGAGGAACAACTTCAAGCTGCTGCTAATGGAGTTAATACTCTAAAATTATGTAGAGCAAAATACATGGCGACAGAGAAAGCGTTAGCTCTTATGATAGATGCAGATTTATCCAAACATCAATATGAGGTAATAAGAAATGCACTCAAGAACAGTGGCCACGATGTTCTTCCTCCTTATTACTTAATAAATGAAGAAAAGAAAAAATGCTATCCTGCCAATATAACTATTAAAGAAAGTTGCGTACAAATGGAGTTACAAAGTCTTCAACAACATGATGAAATGTTAACCGATTTTAAATGTAGAAATTCCTTAAACTTTTATTTCCTCTATCAATAATTACCCTCTAATATGCTAATTCAAGTATTATTTCTCATGTCATAAATAGATAATTATATATATATAATCACTGTACGAAATTTCACCACGGAACGGAGTGTGGTTCAAAAGTTATTGAATTTTTTCCGCAAAACCACCTAAATTGACTACTGTGTGGCGTGGAGATTTATCTAGCGCGTTTCGCTGTAAATTTTTGCGGGAATAATAATTACAAATTAGAAATTAACTCGACGATACATCCAGGTATAATTTCGCCCTGATATTCATAGCCGAGGAGCGTATAAAATAGCCTTTATCACTCCATTTCACGCCCATAAAACCTCACTACGTCCCGTAACCCGAAATACGCACGCAGCCGGTAACACGCAAACATTTCATCCGGCCCCGAGGCGTATAAGATACGGGGTACCGCCGTTTTTCATCGAAATAAGAAGTTATTGCCCATAAAAGTAACTCTTAACAAATAAATGAACAAATATATGGCACTATTACGGTCTCAAATCCCGTGTAACGCCGTCCGCGCGCGCGATAGGTAACTTACCCGGACAAATTTTATAATATAAGCCCCCTCTCTAATATAATATATAAGTGCGTATAGATAAATTAATTTACGTTTATAGGCGGCGCGTGTGTAAGCCACACTCGGCGTAATTTCCGGCTGGTAATTTCGTAAATTATCAGTTCTCGGGTGGGGGGAGCTAATGCGATTTGAAAAACGACGAAGCCGTACGAATAAAAACCGCAAATTGGGCACGCAGAGGCAAAAACGTTGCACACATGGCTGTGCGCACGAAGCCCAAATTAAATACTGGGACGGAACGCTAGGGAGTTTTTATACGTTCAAATTAATTTCGATTTTGAATAAACACCAAAAAATTAATAAAAACAATATTTTCGGGTAATTTTTCGCTTTCGAAAGCCCGGAATGGAGTTTTTCCTTCATCGATTGTACAATATTGCTTAGAAATAATTTTAATCCGTACATTTCAGAGTTATTACTATATTCAGAATTTTTTCATTAATGGCGCGTCAATACATTTGTTTGAAACCGTATTTTACGATACAAATAACTGTTAGGATACACATTCAATATCACATATTGTGATTTTCCCGGCTAATGTTCTTTACGGAAAAGATAAATAAATAAATAACTTTCTAATTAGATCTGCCTTTTCTTTGCAGATAGCATGAGAACTCTTACTCTCAGGGTGAGTATAGTTATTAGGAATATTCAAACAAGTATTATCAATTATCCGGTATAATTTTAAGATTTTTTTATTCAAATATGAACTTTATTTAAAATCTCTCGCGCTATCATAAGAGAATAGAAAACCACCAACCACGTTTGCCAACTTATAAAAGCTCAGAATTTTAATCTCCTACGAAATAATAACATCAAACTATTATAGAAGTTATACATTCGTTTATACAATAATTTAAATAATGTTTTGACCAGATACTTCGTTTATCGGTTCATACAGACGCCAGACTACCTCCAAATGTGATTTCCTTGTAGTGACAATCCAGATTCGCTCGTATATTCACTCCTTCGTTACATTCAGGATGTATGATTAGACTCGGAACAGCACACACATGCACACTCCCATGTAGAACAAGTACCCAGATATAGTAAACACCAAATTTGTGAATTTATCCCCTTCGATAGCAAATATACCCCCGCAATATGGTTTAATTGATTTATATTTGATGAGAAATGACACAGCTTTTTCAAAGACTTTTTATCAACAACCCCACACGTAACCAAGGATTTCATACATTTTCTTTCAACGAATTACATTGAGTCACTACCCCATTCAATTAAAATAGATACCTAGGATACCAGGCTATCGTACAGTTGTCAGACGATAAGTTATATTCAACTTCCATGACTACTAATCGATTTAATCAATTATACTGGACTTTACACCACAGGTGGCGTACATAAATAATATTACTTTTCAATATGGTTGGTGGTTACCCTCTTATGAAACACAGCACACAATATTAAATCTAGTGCCTATGATGTGTTGAAAGCCAAGAATGTAACTTGATTCCATTGCTTTATCTA
Organism: Protaetia brevitarsis; assembly: GCA_004143645.1. Lineage (NCBI taxonomy): Eukaryota > Metazoa > Arthropoda > Insecta > Coleoptera > Scarabaeidae > Protaetia > Protaetia brevitarsis. The sequence continues at coordinate 1,913,567 of RXPK01000070.1, forward strand.
CTATAATCTACTTCTAATAAAATCTGTTTAAAACTATTAAAATTCCGATTTTCACAATCCAGCACAAAAATTAAACAATACCAAAAGGCCAAAGATGAGTCAAAGTTATAACACGCTTTTTTTCTTTCAATGCTAAAACTGAATATAAAATAAAACTGACTAGTGTGATACAGATGACGAAGAAACAAAAGGAGTCCCTAAACTATTTGTTTGATAAGAACGTTGAAAGTATTTTAAAAGAAAAAATCTAACTCCACCTCAGGTATCGTTACTGAAATTAAAACTTTTTAAACAACCGTTATACATTCTAATCGCTATTCTAAACCGGGCAAAGTTGAACATGAAGCCGTTATCGGCAAGAAGAACCTCCCCTCCCCCATAACACTGTACACAAACACACGTGTGACATGGGCCATATTAATCTTGAATGGCCCGAAGCGATTCGCGAAACACACGAACGCTTTCCCTAACTTTTAAGTGGAGCACGCATCGGGGAGGTAGTAGGCAAATAACGTTCTCCATGTAATTAATCTTCGACATTCCTGATAGCGTAACTTCTAAAAACGGATATTAAGCCAGATAAAGCGAACGAGATTGTAACGAAATTTAATACGTACCAGAAACATGCTACTGGCGTAAACAACTATACGATAAGGGAGACAGTGTTTAAGTTATTCGTTTCCAAAGAAGGAGTTACACCTCAACTTAGTATGTGAATAAAAGTAGAAGTATTATAATATACATCTGTAATCATTAAAGTCATCACTAAGGGTAATTCTGCAAGAAGGATTAATGGGAATTATAATTTACCCTTACGAAATACCTCATTCAATAACAGAAGATCCACCTTGTCTATATAATCCCCCATACCTGTCTTAACCCTCGTCTATCTAAGTAGAAATTGCCAAACTATTCACCTCTTAACTTCCGAAGACTTATCAAGCCTTATTGCGTTGGAAAATCGATTTGATTCACGCGCCAACACGACGTATTAGGCCAGGTCAAGTTTCACTTATGAGTAGGGTTTGGAGGTTATGACAGCTATTCAGTTATTACGTGACGTTTCGTTAAGGATCGATTGCGTTCGAATGAATAGACTGCCTTACCTATATTATCTAACGTGCAATATCTGCCGAGTTGAGTAGGCGACGTCAAATACTGGTAAAACTCGATAAGCATTTCGTGTGTCCAGAAAAGAATTGTTGATATACTGTGTCAATTACGAATGATTGGAAGCTTTTCAAAGCTGTAGTCTTTTCTTTTAAATCATAATACGTACAATGTAAGCATACCCCAGTGACCAACTATATTTATTTCATATTTTATAAATATTTAAAAAATATTAAATCTTTCTTGAATATTAGTTATATTAATATAATATGCATAAAATATATTATAGAAAATATATTAGGCAAAACATTAAAAAATATATATGTTATGTAGCATTAATAATATTTATGCAAATGTTTTCTCAATATATTTTTCATAACTCTGCGAGAATATTTTGCTTTGTATTTCTGTAAATATTTATTTCATATAAAAAAAAAGATTGAATTTTTGCTTTTGTACATTTGGTGCGTAGGACGAATAATATAAAATGGGTAAAATATGCATACATATAAAGTAGGTATGTACCTATTTAAAATGATAGTTTAAAGATTAAATTAGATAATATATATCTAATATAATTTAATTAGTATCTAAGTTGAGCGCTGTAACTTTTCTATTAATATATCTGCGTTTTGTATTATATTATTGTAATATTTGTAAGTTGCGAACGTCAACTCAACACATCTATTCATTACGGTGCCGGTGTTATGTATATGATTTAGTATTGTTTATGCGTCTATGGATTAGGTACATAGAATGCATACGCGCACGTGCGTATCATCAACGTTTTCATTCGTTTGTCCAATACATGTTATAGTTTATATAGTATTACGATTAGGGCAGATTAGAGTTAACTGTATAATTATTTGTTGCGGGGTGTGTTTTAGTTTTTGTGGTGACTACGAGGTAAGCAAAACTTTGAACATGTCATGGCATTTATAAGATCATTGGAATGCTCAATATCGCTATGTACAGAAATCCTTCAATAATATAATTGTAGGAATTTTATGCATCATATATGTACTGCACCTACCCAATAAATTGCTAGTTGATTTGCTTAAGAGATTCATCTCGGTAGATAAGCGTCATAACCTCAAATAGAGGTTAGAATACGTTGTGTTGTTTTATTGTTTGTACGTAGAATTTTTCAAATATTATGAAATAAAGTAAAAATAAGTATCGTAAGTATTAGAATGTAGCTACCACTCCAATTATTGTAAATGCTCCAAATGTATTAGTAGGTGTTGATAATGTTGTGCGATATTTTATTCATGGTATGATCTAATACAATTGGCATTGTTTTAGAGGCCACAAGGAAACGCCATGAGAGCGTCACTACCGAAGATATGAAAAAAGCCATGGGGTTGTACCTGGCACCAGCCAAGGCTAGACATAAGAATGAGTCTTTTTCATTTTTATTTGCTTATTCAAATGAAATGATAATAAATACGTTTGTTTTTTTATTTAGAACACTTCAATTAAAAAATAGCGATTAATTTAATAAACCTTCAGTATGCCTTAAAAGATGCAAGAAGTATTAATTATTATCTTGTATGGTAAGTGTGAAAAAACAAGTTCTTACTTTTTAGACAACTCTATGTATGTTTCAACTTTTCGTTATCGACGTTATACATTCTAAATAACCAAGAACAATTTTAGTTTATTTTGACAAATTAAATAGATTGCATAAAAAACCTCAATTTTCATATAAATAATTTTAGAAAAAATATAGCGCTTACATTAATTTTAAAATATGGAATAAATATTTTAATTGAATATTTTATCTATATTTAGAAAAAAATATGAAAAATATATTCAAAAACCTCTCACGAAAAATATTTATAAAATATATTTTTAAAAATATCTATGTAATATTTCTGGCTGTTAGGGTAGAAGTTATAGCACTTATTTCTAAAGAGAATTACGAAATTTTGTGCCAAAACTCCTGTAGCTATGCTACTATAAACGAATTTCAAACTTCTAAATACTCAACCAGCGCCTTTCCTTGATCTCCATATTATACTGCATCTAATAAACTGGACCGTCGAAGTATTTAAGAAATGCGCCCAGTAGCTGCGCGGGATCGCTTGTCCTCTATGAAATCAAAGGAATTTCGGAAACTTAGGTCGATATAAACTTTGTTTCACGACCGATTCCTCTCGGTCAGCGGCAGCGTGCATTCTCCGTTTTATTAAATTCTGCAAATTCCGGTCCCGCTCAAAGAGCCCGTCGTCGTTGTTGTTGTTGTTGCTGCTGCTACAACTGCTTCTGCTGCGGTCTGGTCTTTCCTCTCTCTCTCTCGGGTGTAGCGGATCCGGGAACAACAGATGGACGACAAAATGCCGCAACCGAGTCCCCTATCGGCGATTGTGGTCCCTTCGTTCGCCTCGTGCAAGGAACGACTTTCGAAATAAGACGAGCGACTGCGGGCTCTTCTGTATGTTCGCCCGGAACGACAACAGGGGGAAAAAATTCAAAGTTAATTAAAGTGGAGCCCTTATTTTGTGCGATCCTCCGCAAATAATAAAGCTCGGGGTTTCTCCGAAAGAAGAAAAACGCCTTTTCTTCCGCTACAGAAAGAAATTCTAACGAAATTAAGGCCAGAATGCGTATATACGTCCAGGAATTGACAATAGCAGAGGATTGCTAATATTGGGGCATCGAAGGAATTTTTCGCACAATTTGTAATAAGAAAATAAGACGATGAAAGAATATACAAACAAAAATAACATTGGACGAAATAGAACGCTCGCCTTCAATTTTTTGTAAATTCATATTCGCTAAAAGTAAATTTTCCTATTATACAGCGTGTTAAAAAAAAGGTTGTCGGATATTTTTACCCAATTATAGTACTGGTGGAAATAAACAAAAAAGTCTTAGTCAACATGGGGCCGCAATTCAACTGTTTTTGACATATAGTCGATTGCATATTTTAAAATAAAAAAAAAAAACATTTTTCGGTTTGAGACTAGTTTCCCTTTGTCAAACAACTGATTGTGACTTAAAATTAGTTCTGTCCGACATCTGTCATCAGATTATTTATCATTTGCGTCAATTTTTTTTTGTTCTCAAATTATGCATAAGTACACAAATGCAGAAATGGCTGATATGCATTTTATGTACGGTCGTGCGAATGGTAATGCCACTGAAGCACGGCGTATATATGCCGAAGAATTTCCAAATCGGTTGTTACGAGTGACAAGATTTTCTCAAGATTTCATATCCGGCTGTCCGAAACTGTTCATTTAAAATTAATGGTGGTTCTGGTAGACCTAGATCAGTTTCTTCTCTCGCAGTAGAATTAGATATTTTGAGACGGGTAGGAAGACAACCCAAATATTAGCACCCGAAGACTTGCCGCAGAACTGAACGTCAGTTATCCTCTCATTTGGAAATTCTGCGGGAATAGCAGCTCTATCCCTACCACATTCAACGCGTGCAAGTTCTTGCTCCTCTCATTTATGATGCACGTAGGGTTTTTTTGTCATTGGGTTTTACGAAAGCTGGCAGAAACTCCTAATTTTGCGACTCAGATTTTATTTAGTGACGAGGCTGGGTTTACAAGAGACGGAATATTCAATTTTCATAACAATCACGTCTGGGCAGATGAAAATCTCCATGCTGTTGTTGAACTGCATCACCAAAACCGTTTTTCGCTAAATGTTTGGCTTGCTATTTTTGGAGACTGTTTAATTGGTCCAGTATTTCTCCCTAATCGTTTAACGGGACAAGTATACTTGGATTTTTTAAGAAATGAATTTCCCGTTTTGTTGGCAGACGTGCCACTTTTTAACAGATTAAATATGTGGTTTATGCACGATGGAGCTCCTGCGTATTTTTCTATCGTAGTTAGAAATTTTTTAAATCAAGATTACAACGAGAGATGGATAAGACGGGGTGAACCAACCGCATGGCCTCCTAGGTTCCCTTACCTGACACCTCTAGACTTCTATGTTTGGGGGCATCTAAAACAATTAGTGTACGCACGATCTGTAAACAATTTGGAAGAACTCAGGCAACGAATCGTAAATTGTTGCGAGGAAATTCGGAGGACTCCAGGAATTTTCGAAAGATTGCGTCGATCTTTCATAAGAAGGTGTGAAGCGTGCTTAGAAATGAACGGTGGACATGTAGAACAATTTCTCTAGTTTTACTTTAAATAAACATTTGTTTAATTTACATTGCGATCAGAATTTCTTTGAAAATTTTTATCCTACTAAAACAATATGCAATCGACTATATGTCAAAAACAGTTGAATTGCGGACCCATGTTGACTAAGACTTTTTTGTTTATTTCCACCAGTACTACAATTGGGTAAAATATCCGACAACCTTTTTTAACACAGTGTAGATCCCAAGTCTGCCTTCTTATTACAAACATTGCTAATTAATTCTTGTAAAAGCGTCAGAACAACCAATACTATAGAATTGATGAGCTTCTGAGACAATTCACTCACGCCCGAGACTGAAGTTGCTCTAAAGTTATTTCCAGTATTATTGTTTTGTGAAGGCGCTTTGAAGTTAGATAACGAATTCCAGGAAGGTATTTGAAGATATACAAGGCCTTTGACTTACTTCATTAATAATAACTAAATTGTGAGTTGGAAAACATCTATTTATATATTTGGCACATTGTTTGGCTTTTTCTATTTTAGCTAATTTAACTTTCAGACATAGACAATTTAAAGTTCTATAGATCCAGCATTTGAACAATAGATAATAGCTAATAGCTGTTGCTTCTAATTGGAATTAACCAATCCATTTTTTTTTAATGTTTCTATATATGCGCAAAATAACATAGCAATATATATAGCCACATGTGATCTTATTTTTATCACTAATACTGTTTACCCAACTATTGCTATAGTTTGGAAAATTTCAACGAAAATAGTGTAGTAGAAATATTTTTGATATGCTAGAAACACCAGAACCTTATCGAAAGCACGGACGCGAAAAGTTGCAGAAAAACATCTACCGTAATTGATTTCGAAATGCGTCTTTTCCCTTTCAATTCTCGGCCGTATCTCAAAGGCTGACAGGTAGAACGAGACAAATTGTCGTCCCAAACTACGAATTTATGCGTCGTCGACCGTGAAGAGAACAAACAGTGACAATGAATGTAGCCAATAAAGTATCATCCTTTAGGGGCGTGCGGGGAGGGATGAAATGAGGCCGATCCCTTTTGACAGCGGAAAATTTGAATGAACCCGGCGCTTCCTTCATAAAGGTCCAACGACTTTCCGTGACCTTAATAAAAGTCAGACAAGAAATATATAAGCGCCGATATTGGAATCGAAGTGAGGAGGATTTGGAGAATCGGCGTCGTTGCACGGTTCGGGCCCTTCGCAGTAACAATCTCGTACAACTTACGTGCCATCAATAAACCCTCGGCGGTCCAGGACGCGTTCGCCTAAGAAATTCTCCTTATTTGCGCCCGTCAGACGGGTATACGGCGAAATGTTCCCAGTCAGCAGATCAGCGGGTGATCGAAAGTGTTCGCCAGCCTTCCCTCGAAAGGGGGACGGAAAAATGGTTGAGGAAAAAGTGCGCGCGGAGAAATTTATACCCGATGAGGATAGACGAGTTTTTTCCCTGCCCTTTGACTTTTATTTTTACCGACTGATAGGACGCGTGGAATTATGTCGAACGATATTCCTACAAATGGCGAAATGATCTCGGAGGATTTACAACAGCCATCTTCGGTCGGGGGATTCTGCTCCGAATTCGGAGGAATTGGAATTTATCTCGGGTGATGGTGTTAAACGTTTGACACAGTCAAAATTGATACCGCCTACGGTCGAAAGACAATTGAATCTGAATTTAAACGATAGAGTTTTGTAACGAAAAACCTAATTCCATAAAAAGCTGAAATAATAATGGATCGACTTAGGAGCGTCGTTGGGGATGCAACCCAAAAATACTGCTTTGGATGTATACACTTATACATCAGTAGCATGGAGCAAAAGAACTAATCTGGCCACCGCGAGAATTAATCTCTCGAAAGTGCAAAGATTAGCATGTGTATGCATAACGGGGGCTATGAGAACTTGCCCAACAGCAGCTATCGAAGTAGTATTGGATCTTACCCCCCTCCATATTGTAGTGGAGGGCGCGGCAAAAAGAACCACACTCAGATTGGTCAAGGAAGGAATGATTAGGCATAGGCCTCAATCTCCTGACGGTGATCAAACCTGGGATATGCCCCGGGATGATATGTTAAAAAAATTCAGCTTTGTGAAGGAATTCATCATAAAGCTGGGTAACAGGAGCGAGTGGGATCATAACACCATCTTGAACTTGAATAGGAATATACAGGCCTAGAACCACATATTTCGAAAGCTTGGGAAAATATCCAAGTATATTTCAGGCGGAGATACACGCTATTGAAAGATGTGTCCAGTTCAATATAGATAGAAATTATCGGAAGCAGGAGATTATCATCATGTCTGATAGTCAAGCAGCCATCAAGGCGCTGAGTTCATATGAAATCAGTTTCAAGATGGCCTGGGAATGCCTAGGGAAATTAAATGAGCTAGGCAAAAGAAATAAAGTAACCCTCCTGTGGGTTCCGGGTCACACGGGAGTGGAAGGAAACGAAATAACGGATAACCTTGCAAAAAAAGGGGCTGGAATGCCTTTTGTAGGGCCTGAACCCTTTTGCGGGCTAAGTAGCAGTACAATACTGAAGAAACTAAAAAAATGGAAATGGAGCAGAGAAAATCCAGTTACTGGGAGAATCTCCAGGGAATGAGGCAAAGTAAAATTCTTCTGGGAACTTATAACCAGAAGTGGTTTACAGAATGCATCAACCTGAGTAAGAACAATGTTCGCATATTAACAGGAATACTTTCAGCCCCACTGTAAACTGAAAGGACACCTGAGTAAGCTTGGATTAGCGAAGGAACCTGAATGTAGATTTTGTGGGGAACAGGATGAAACACCCATCCATCTCCTCTCAAACTGTGTAGCGCTGTGCAACTCGAGGGCATTGCACCTGGGAGCATGTGAAATCGAAGAGGGAGACTTACCTAACCTGAGACCTTCCGATATCCTACACTTTCTGAAAGGAATAGGATTGGACGGCCAGCTGTAAAGCAGCAAGAATAGGGGACACAATAGATCTTTTAGGTCGCAGTGTAACACCACCCTTCTACCTACATACATACATAGGAGCGTCGTCATTTTCTCTAACAGGGGGTTAACACTTAAGTGTTGACTCTAAGCTGATTTAGAATTGTGTAAACGCCTTTCCTTTGGCATTACCAAAACGCAAATTAATGAATGGGTACATAAAGTCACCCAGACAGATAAAGGAAGGGAAGCCGTATCTATCGTATATATCTGTCAGTATTTACCATCAAGAATCTGCTCCGTCAAACTTCCCTGTCTCAATAACGTGATGACGGTTTCTAATTCCCCTATAATAAATGCGCATATATACATAACATTAATTATGTATCCCATCATTTTACCGGGTGTTTCACGACTGTCAAGGCATACGCTATATCCGTCCAATTTTAGATGCATCGCCGCCAGGCAATTTTGGATCAAACTCTCGAAACAAATCCCCGCGCGAAGCTTAAAGACGTCAGACGTGTACATATGTTAATCGCGCGTGCCGTCATATTAGACGATTAGCTCGACGCGGAAATAAGAGAGATCTTCCCGTTAAAACTTTATATCGCGTCAGCTTATCCGTCATACTCTATTATTCCCCAGTTCGAAGGGGATTACCCCTATAGTAGACGTGTCTCTCTAATTAGTTGTTTTATATGCTGGATATTGCGACGAATAAATTGAGTATATCAGATTTATAGTTCCAGGATTTATTTTATTTATGCGATGGGAAAACATTATTCTTTTTTCTGCAAAATCGTCTATAAGCTAACATTTCAAAAGTGTAATTCTCTCCTGCTGTAATTAAAAATCCAATCTCCACAAAAAAAAAAGATTAGATTTGCCTTTTAAAGTTTTCAATTAATCTAGACAAACAAAGCCAAACTGTCATTGTATACTATCTCTATATCCAGAGATCTCGAAGACTTGTGTGGTGTAAACGCCAAAAATCTTATTGTATTCAGCATCTCATTATTCGCCCCTAATTTGCCATATAATTCCACTCTAGAGCGCAAATATTAGTAAAGATGGTTATCTCAACCTTTTGTCTTTCACCATACACAGAGATTCAAAATGATTGTCAAATCCGCTCCTATAGATAGTAACAGGGTGTAGGTATATGCCGCGTGTTTGTAATGAAGGTTTGAACTAAGTCAGTGTTGGAACATAAGAAAATAAACGGATCTATCGTAAATAAGGAAAACGTAACCTATATTTGAACTCGCATTGTATAAACGACTATGGATTGGTGTTTCTGCTTGTAAAAATTAAATGTAATTAATTTAACTTTACTAAATTATGATTTTACAATTCAGTACTAACTGGTGTTTAACTAAATTTATTTATTACTTTAAATTATAACATACAATTAGTATAATTATTAAGTGACAAAACTTCATCTCTCAGTTCTTCTATGGTATGCATGTTGTTTCTATAGATCCTATTTTTTAGATAGCCGAACATGAAGTAACCTAATGGGGTTAGATCAGGCGACCTTGGTGCCCATCTTTGTGCTTTAACGAACCTCTCAGCAAAAAACTGTTGAAGATATTGGCAGGTTTGTCGAGCAGTATGCGCTGGAGCATTATCTTATTGAAAATAACCTGCTTCAAGCTCATTTTCTTGTAACTCTGCAATAAACAATTCCAACATCTGTTGGTAACGTTGGGCTGTTACAGTTTCCTCGAAGAAAATCGGCCCTATTATTCGTTACCTGGACATAGCTAACCAAACTCCAAGTTTTACGGGATGCAATTGCGTTTCTCGAAATTCGTGTGGATTTTCTGCAGACCAGATGCAATAGTTTTGTAAATTGATATAGTCTGTTAGATAAAACCAGGCTTCATCCGAGAAAAATGATTTATTTAGCGAGTCATCGTCCCTTAAATTGTTATTAAACCAATGACAATATTCCAATCGCCTATCGTGATCTAATGGTAATAATTCCTGTACCGTAGAAAGTTTATAGGGGTGAAAATGTAACTTTCTTTTGACAGCTCATTGCGCTGAAGTGTATGATAAGCCTTTAAAATTATAAAATTTAATAAACTATTTCACTTAATGTTAATATTGATTTTTTTACCTGTTTGTTGAGCTATTACCACAGATAAATTCCCTTATTTTCTTACAGTATTCAGAAATACTATTGTTGGTGATATTAGATGTAAATATAAACCATTTGAAAAAAATTATAAGATAAATAATCGAAAGATACTACAACACGCACGCCAATGTCGCTACATGTCAAGAAAATTCATTTAATGTATGAAATTTGTATGCAGTTAACTTCGCTCATTAAATTGGTAATAAGTATAGATAAATTTTTCCGGAAAACAGTTTTTTCTACGGCAATCATTTTGAATCACATGGTATATGCACCTATGACACATCCAAAGTTGTAAAATATTAAATAGTGAGAGAGACATATGTATAATTCTACATTAATACATTTTGACGAATCAATAATTATTAATAAATAAATTAAATAGTGAGAGAAACATATGTATAATTCTACATTAATACATTTTGATGAAGCAATAATTATTAATAAATAAATTAAATCTGAACGCTTTTCAAACATTTGGCATCGTTTAATAGCGAATTTCTTTGAAGTTCATTATACTCCGGTACTTCTTCCTGCTTGCTATTGAGAACCATCACATCTGTGCTTTTAATGAAAGAAACCTTTCTATCAGCGCAGCGAATACAAAAACTCATTCAAGTACCAATATATAATAGGAGAATATAAATACAAATTTCGTAAAATACAATAGCCGCTCTGAGTTCCGCTTCAGATTATTACGGCCACATAACTTCAATTATCAAAGTTAAGCGAAACTAAAACGCTTTATCTGTGCAATTATTGCTCGCAGAACAAAGCGCAGAACTGCAGTTTCTTCGCTACGTGATTCAAACTGAAACGCGACGTGAACTGCCGCCACAGACTTCTCTTGGCGTTTCCCGCACCTAGAGTAGTTAATAGCGTTTGGCCGACGAAAATTATTTCCGCATCGCTCGACGCGCGGACCTAGGAAATAGAAGTCCTTTCTAGGATGATGTGACCGACATACATAAAGCCGGGGTATGTACACTTCCAGACACATGCACGAGGCTAGTTCACAGAGATACACGTATGTATAAATAGAGGACGGTGGATTAACGGACTGAAAATACCTCGGGCGTGTGGACGCTCCGAACAGATAGAAAGAGAGCCTCGCACCGTTTGGGGGGTTTTCAGTATAATGTGCAGCTTATAAAGGTCATGGCCTCCGGGGGCAGATTCATCCCCCGTCTCGCCCTATTCGCGTGAACCGACGACGGAGCCGTGGTCCTGTCTTTTGTCGGGGCGCAGGAAATGATTAGCGATGCTTCCCCGAGGTGGCACCAGTTTTGCCTCGTCCTGTGTCTCTTTAGACATTCTCTTCTCGGGGCCTCTCGAATACCTAGCATGCACACAACGAGCACTGAAAACAGGGCTCCGGTGCATTACTGCGTACCCCCAGGCGATGCGAATGATGTCGCCGTGGCTGGAAGTTGGAGAGATTCGCTCAGATGTGTGCGTTGGCGGATACTTATTCGAGAGGCGTAAATTAGGATTATCTTTTTAATTAGCGTTTAAATTGCGAGATAATATTTTTGAATGATTCAACATTATATTGTGTTTCTGTTCTTCCCTTAAGCGCTCGCACTGGGGAAAGTAAGAAAATTATTTTCATATTTTTAGCGGTCTCAAATTTTTCTACCTAACAAACTAAATGAAGGGATATTTCGATAAGCACAGCTTTCCTTGGTAAATAAACGCGATTAAAAAATCTTATACTATACAGGGTGTATCAAATAAAAAAGTAAATTTTACTTGGGTGTTAACTACACGACATATAAAGCACAAACCCGCCGAAACCGGATTTCATCATTAAAAAATAAAAAAAAAGTAAAATTTAGAGCCAAAAATTCTTTAGTCCGGGCCTGATGCAAGGAAACGTCATGCTAAGCACCCGCTAAACGTGGTTTTATGTATAAATACATTGCACTCATTTTGCATTATTCTTAATGGTGTGCCGTAAGTTTATTTAACGTCATTCTGAATAAATGAAGGCCCTTGTAAAAATAGCAAAACTGAGGCATTTTAAATTTCTTACTTCTTTTTATAAAATAAACATTCCTTTTTTGTTAAGAGCATTCTACGTAAGTCAACAAAGTATTACTTTTAATATCCTGATAAGACGTTCGAGTTTCACCGGATATGCCACTTCAGTAGTTACAAAAAAAGTAAATATTTTTCTTTCGCTTTGTCGAATCGAGAGTTAGTTGTTAATAAACGGTCCCACATGATTCTGAGTTATTTCTTTTAGATTTATTTAATCAAATGACGCAAAATGAATTGAATCGAATTACACAGAAATAAATGTAGATACAGAAAATTTGCAAACACGCCTTTTTACTATGATGTGGCGCGAAAATGAATCTATACATTCCCGCGCTTTTGCCGATACATCAAGCTTCGATTATCTTTATATGAAATCATGATGGTCCTGAAAAGGATCGTTTTTTTTTCGAGACGGGAAGAATTTAAATAAAATGTTCGAAGTGGCTTGCACTCCAAGCGGCGATGCACACAAAACTAACAGCGGTAATGACTGAATGATGGTGATATGTGGGGGTATACTCGGGACAGCATTTAGGTTGGGCACAGGTGCGGCTCTAGCCCACGCCATTTATAAAATATTTCTTTTCTCGTTAATGCTTACAGATAGACCCCCTGTGCATTAAGACTTTTTGATCGTAAATGATTACAGCTGCTACATATTAAAATATTTACCTCTATATCAGATACACCCTGTATATTTGAGAAATTAAATTTTAAAATTAAGCAATTATTGCTATGAAAGATTTACAACCAGAAAAATACAAGTTGATCCTTTCATATACCCGATTTATTTTATATTCATAAATATTTAACATAATTTTTTGAAACGTCAAGAGCATATTGCATCGTTGTAAATATATGAATAAATACCAAAATGTTATCTATAGATGCAACACTTATTAACCAACTAATAAATATAATTACTCAGTGCAACATATTTGATTTACAATGTTTGGTAATCTTCAAAATTCCATAACAGTATAAAACAAGCAACAATATTTATATCTGCTATATCAAATAATATTAATTTATGTTCATTTCCGTGACGTACATATGCAACGCGTTAACAACAATAAACCTTCATCAATACTTGATATAGACAGGCGACCATTAAAAATAAATTATCGGAAAATTTGAAAAAATATACCCACATTAAATATTGGTACCGTATTTCATAATTATTGCCCGTAATTTATATCCGGATGCGAACTCGCCTATAAATAAAATAAAATTTATTCACCAGTAGGTTTTTCAATTAATTTCAATAATACGGCGGAATCACTTGCCCAAAATACCGCAGGATCCTGGATATAATTCACAATCCATATACTGCGGTCGGATTTAAGTATTTATGGACACACCAACAAACATGTTTTTCAATTAATATCAATAAAATATTATGCTCTGTTGTACACTTGAGGAAACAAGTAACCGAACGATTCGAAATGCGACGACCGAGAGAGAAGATATCGGTTCCTTTCCCCGCTACCCCTCCCCCTCTAGACGCCTACCCGAGCGGCATTGTATTTTCTTTCATTTACCTGCGGACGTTCGGACGTAGCGTATTGGAGGCAATAGAGACATACCGGTGACGTCATACTGTCGACAGGTGTACTTTGAGCAATTCGGCACGGTCTGTGTTAGCTTGTAAATACGATACGGGCATGTATTATATTTACTTTTCGCCTCATATCTACTTATTGAAAGCGCATCGCGCGCGAATAGTTGACGGTATTTAAACTATTTTTGCAAATTTATTTCATTTTAAATAAACATGCCCATATAAATGTCATCCGTAAAATAACATAAGACTTCTTTCATAATTATAATTATTTCAGTTGTTGTTTGAAATAATCTTGATTTATGGCAGGACTAACGTCTGTAAGGTTACCTATAAGTTCTCAGGAATACGTGAATGGAGGGGAATACCATAATAATTATGGTATATAGCGCTTATTGACCCATTAGCGGTAAATGTTACTTAATAAAAGGTTCTGTATAGATATTCCAATTAATTTTGGGTGCCATGGTAAGTTAGTCCAACCCTTCTTTAATGTTTAAAATGTGCACATTTAATTATTGTTAGTAGGAAAGGAAACAAATAATGGAAAAATACAGAGTGTTCTCTTTAAACTGAAACAGTATGTTACATGGTTTAGCAAGAAGCGGTCACTTCCAATGGTCAAAATATTTTAAGAACGTAGTTCACTATCAATGACTTATTAAAAATTGTAATTAATTATGATGTTTGGTATTCCATACACTTCTACAATGCCAACCACCTTGTAATATAAAAATAATATGTATTTCACGTAAAAATACAAGTATATATATCTAAAATGTAAATATATTATAGAAACAGCAAACTTCATTTGACTTTCTTAGAATTTTATTGAAAAGATAAAGAAATATCACAGAAGTTATGAGGCAAATGAAAAATATATAATAAATAATTAACAAAAATAAAATACTTGAAAAAATGAAACAGAAATTCTCAAATAAATAATTAAACAAATAATAAATAAAAAAACATTCTAATATAAAAGCAAGTAAATTAATAAGAAGTTCAATGTCCATCCCCATAGATTTTCTATGGGGTTCAGATCTGGGGATTTTGACGACCAGCGGATTAATTTAACCTCAGGGTGATTGACAAACCATTCCGATACTTGCCTGGCTGTGTGAACAGACGAATTGTCCTGCACAAGCAATATTGGATGGTCGGGATACACCGCTCCGACGCTCGGAATTAATACTTCTGCCAAAATATTAATATATTCCTCAGCATTCATTCTGGTATCTATCCGAACTAGCTCTCCCGCTCCTGTAGCTAACATCCAACCCCAATACGCTAGGCTTATTCGACTGCTTTTTCGGACAGTTACCACATTTTGCGGATCAAATCTGGTCCTATTGGGCCGCCATACCAATTTTCTAGACTGCTGTGATGTCGAAAACACCTTTTCGTCTGTGAAGATTACAGTGGACCAATCTCGATGAAGATTTGTTTTCGCAAAATGTAGTCGCTGTTCCGCATGTCCTGCCCGAAATTTAATTTTTCTCGTTGGCCGTCGGCAGTGGGTTCCATTCTGCTCCAGAAAATCTCTTACGGTTCTAGGGACGCATTGCAAATGCATCTGCTCTACTATAACAACTGACGAAATTATGGGGGTCTCAGCAACTAAATTTAATATCCCGTTGCGTTGCTCCTCAGTAATTTTGATAGGGCGCCCAGATCTGTGTTTCGTTTGCTGTGCGACATTTTCGTTTTCCTCCATCGTGTTATCCAATAATGGACTTGAGTTTTCTGAAAATATGAATTTCACATCAGTAAGTATTATTTTTATAAGATTAAAAGGCGTCTATTTATAATAATTGCAAAAATTGAAAATGCGGAAATATCCACCAGATTCATTTAATTTTAGTTAGGATAGTAAAAGAGAGAGAAAGAAAATATGTAATTAGTTTCAGAAATTGTAATTTTTTTTTAATGTTTCTAAAAATTTGATTGTCGAAAAATATATTTGTGTTTCTATGCGACATTATAAACAATAGTGACAATTTCTTACCGACAAATGCTCTTGCTCAGCAATTCGTCCAAGAGATAGTCCTTGCTCCCAAAGCGTCACAATGCGTGCTCTCGTCTGTATATCAGAAACTTGCGGCATTTTGATGTTAGAGATAATTGTGGTTTTGATATACTGATATTTTCACTTACAACGAACCTTATTTATAGGATATTCACACATTCGGCATCTTTTATTTCTTAAAATCTCATTAGTCCTTTTCAGATACAATTAAACATAGTCTTCCTAATCTCCTATTTAGATGTGATTGTAAATATAATTTTAGTTACTACACTTGACCAGCCTCATTTATAGCAATTAGAATCTCATTAATCGTTTTTAAATCACAATTATACCTAGTCTTCGTAATGCCGTATTAACAGGCAACTATAAACATATTCTTAATTAGTTAGAGATTAGGACTATCTCTTGGACGAATTGCTGAGCAAGTCGGTAAGAAATTGTCACTATTGTTTATAATGTCGTATAGAAACACAAATATATTTTTGGACAATCAAATTTTTAGAACCATAAAAAAAATTTACAATTTCTTAAACTAATTACATATTTTTTTTCTTTCTCTTTTACTATCCTAACTAAAATTAAATGAATCTGGTGGATACTCCGCATTTTCAATTTTTGCAATTATTAGACGCCTTTTAATCTTATAAAAATAATACTTACTGATGTGAAATTCATTCTTATTTTTCGAAGTATTTTATTTTTGTTAATTATTTATTATACATTTTTCATTTGCCTCATAACTTCTGTGATATTTCTTTATCTTTTCAATAAAATTCTAAGAAAGTCAAATGAAGTTTGCTGTTTCTATTATATATTTATATATTTACATTTTAGATATATACTTGTATTTTTACATGAATACATATTATTTTTATATTACAAGGTGGTTGGCATTGTAGAAGTGTATGGAACACCAAACATCATAATTAATTACAATTTTTAATAAGTCATTGATAATGAACTACGTTCTTAAAATATTTTGACCATTGGAAGTGACCGCTTCTTGCTAAACCATGTAACATACTGTTTCAGTTTAAAGAGAACACTCTGTATTTTTTCATTACTTGTTTCCTTTCCTACTAACAATAATTAAATGTGCACAATTTAAACATTAAAGAAGGTTGGACTAACTTACCATGGCACCCAAAATTAATTGAATATCTATACAGAACCTTTTATAAGTAACATTTACGGCTAATGGGTCAATAAACGCTATATATAAAATAGGAGGTAAATTTATAATTAATTATAATATTACCTCCATACCATACCAATATTATGGTATTCCCTCCATTCACGTATTCCTGTGAATATAGGTAACCTTACAGACGTTAGTGCCGCCATAAATCAAGATTATTCAAACAATAACTCAAATAATTATAATTATGAAAGAAGTCATATGTTATTTTACGGATGACATTATATGGGCATGTTTATTTAAAAATGAAATAAATTTGCAAAAATAGTTTAAATACCGTCAACTATTCGCGCGCGATGCGCTTTCAATAAGTAGATATGAGGCGAAAAGTAAATATAATACATGCCCGTATCGCATTTACAAGCTAACACAGACCGTGCCGAATTGCTCAAAGTACACCTGTCGCCAGTATGACGTCACCGTGTATCTCTATTGCCCCCAATACGCTACGTCCGAACGTCCGCAGTAAATGAAAGAAAATACAATGCCGCTCGAGTAGGCGTCTAGAGGGAAGGGGTAGCGGGAAAGGAACCAATATCTTCTCTCTCGGTCGTCGCATTTCGATCGTTCGGTTACTTGTTTCCTCAAGTGTACCTATGTAGTTATAACATTTCCAAAAGGTAACATTTAGGTTTATTTTCTAATATAAATATATTATCCAGTTTTTGTTTCGCAAATTGTAAAACAAAGCTTTATTTAATATGGTGAGTATAAAGTTTACCTGGAGTGTTAACGTATCCTATAAACGAACAACTACAACATCTAACAAACGATCGCGTGTTAAATTAACATATACCAAGTTACAAATCATCCTGTGACATGTTCCAATTTTTCTTTTGCGTGTGCCTCTTTACTTGTTTTTTAATTGCTCTCTGCATTACACGTCAAGAAAAGCTATTGCAGGAGAATTAATTTTCTACTCTGTATAGCGACTGTGCGGTAGACCTCCTCGGTATAATCAATCTTCTGCCATTGATAAGAAGCTTTCATTTTATGTTATCGCGATGAGTAAGGCTTCGCTCTGGAACATTATAACTAGAGGTTTCTTGGGTTAGTAGAGAATGCTTACAGTATATGTACGATAGTAGTAGTAGTAGTAAGGGTAGATAAAACGAAGCGTGAAATTATCAAGACGCGAACATGGCATTAGGTGAAACAAGAAACTGGTGTTGGATGAGATGTCACAAATGTCATTTCATTTTATCTTATTTTCATTGGTTGAACGAGGAAATGTTTCTGATGGCGCAGCCAATTTATATAGAAAGTTAAAGATACTTTGATGAGGGATAATATGTCGTAATACATACAGAATTGACAGTTTTAGAGCTATGGAGCAATTTTTCTTTTTGTAACACTTTCTACTGCTTTTTCTGTTTTTTTTTTTCATTTTTGCTTGCAGGTCCAATACACTATATGATCAAATATTTCTACCCTCTAGTAGGCCATGGAATTTTTCTTTTCTAAACTGAAGTTGGCAGAACAAGTTTAAAAACGTGTTGGCTTATTCTGTGACGTGTGTGTGGTGCCGGTTACGTTAGAGCGTTGACAAATTAAGTTTTGCCATTTTGACAAATAACTACTACTACATACAAACGTTTCAGTTGAAAACAACAAGGTTAACATTAAAAAACAGCTGCAATAAATGTTTCTATACATAACGCCACTCTTCGTTTCATGTTATTGAAGGCATTCCTTAAATTATGTGGTGTAGTTTCCTCACAGACATTTCGGATAGCTCTGATAAGTTCTTCAATTGTATGAGGACAATTTGTAAACACTCTATTTAGTGTGGATAAATAAAATAATCCATAATTGTCAAATCTGGGGGACGTAGTGGAAAGTCTATCATCCGATTAGTAAAGAATCCATGGAATAATGCTATTGTCTTATGGAGTGTTGCATTATCTTGCTGGAAATATCCCCCGCGAAATTTATCATCGTGCAATTGATTTAAAAATAGTCATAAAAATTATTATGATATCGTTGCGCATTTATGATATTATTAGAGAATATTGTACTAATAATCCGTCTGCGAGAAGCAGCAAGCCAAACGCCTATTTTTAGAAAATGCAATAGTGCTTCAAGAATTTCATGTGGATTTTCTATAAACCAGATGCGCATTGTTTGTTTATTTAAATATCCTGATAAATGAAACCATGCTTCATCGAAAGAAAAGGATTTGTCACCGTTATTGATCGTGCCCAAAAACCATTGAGTAATTAAGTCGGGTTACGTGATCAATGGGAAACAGCCTTTGCACGCAATGTAACTTGTATGGAAATTTTTGTAATCTTTTTTAAGGACTGTATGGCATACTTGTATTTGTTGTGAAGCATTACGAATCGATTTCTTAGATAATTGAGTTATTCACTTCTCAGTATCTGGATATTTTTCAACTGTCCATTTTAATGATCTACCACTACCTGGTGTGCCCGAAATTCTTCTATAAATGGCTGCAAAGAGTACAACCACTCTCCATTTACTAATTTTACACCATTAAAGTACGATTCCATAGTAAAAACTTTATGTTCTTGTAAACATTTTTGAGTGTCAATAAATGACAGATGTATTTTATTTGTCACTACCAACGTGGTATTTTTAATAAATAAAATCATGGCTTGCTAGAGGGTACATTTAATTGAATATATTATATTAAGCGTGTCAATTTTTTTTCATGTTTTATTTATTTAATTGTGACATTCGTTTTTAGTTTTCAAACGAAGTATGACATACAATATTTTTTTTTTAATTAGTTCTGCAAAGTATAAGTATATCGTTAATTTTGAATACATTGTACTCCACCCATAATATACATACCTGCTTATATAGACACTAAGGCTGGAAGTGTTCTCAAGTAGTAGTACATAGAAAATTCTCTGCAAAATCGAACAAATGTAGCGAATCAATTGGTTTCTTCAATTACTGAATCTAATTCGTCAATGACCACCCACTTAACCTTCAGTTCTTCTTGATACACTACACCAAAAAATATTTCCAGTGAACTACTTTTTCATTTCAGTAATTATGCCAACACTATAAACATTAAGCAAAATCTGAAGAAGCAGTGGAAGTAGCATGTGGTTGGTTTACTGGTAACAAATTAAAAGTGAATAGGTCTAAGACGCAAAATATTATACTTATCACAATGAACATTGGGCTGCAACTGGAATTCAAGTTTCTTGCTTTAACAGTAGATACCAAATTAAAATGGATATCATATACAGGGTATTCCACGTAACTGGTTCATTAAAAGTTTATGATGTTCTATTATTTACTTATATTTGAGATTTTGGCACCAGTATCTGTTCGATTGGAACTATAAATGCATAATACCTTAACCAAAATATCACTTCCGGTTGGCCGGAAATGGATGTCAACTTTGTTATTTTAAATAGAATGATATTATTTTTTATTCAGTTTTGGATTCTACAACTATAAATACGACAGTTTTCATTAGCTATTCCTATAGCTACATGTTGCCGTTTTTGAGTTATTCAAGCTTTTCTTTTTTTTTAGTCATAATTATTGCATCATTGAGAAATTAATATCTCGGTTAATACTGCAAGTAGAGACTCCAAATTTGCTATGGTATGAATGTAGATATTACTCTAAGAAACGGTAAGCACACTTTACATTCTAACATACAGGGTGTTCAAAACTGAGGAACAAAGTGATATATTTTCAAATGCAGAAAACTCAATTTTTTTAAATAGAACACCCTGTATTTTAATTCGGAATTAGGAAGTAAATATCACCCCCTATCACTTTATATGAGCATTCCCTATACCTATCTTTAATAGATTTTCAGATATGAGCGACTTTTTGTTAAACAGATTAAGTAGCCCTATGTTTAAATGTTTGTAGCTGGCTCTGAAATGGGTTCACGTCAAATTCATGTATTATTTTTGAATAACCATACAAGAATGTCTGTTCGAATAGTCATTTCTATTAATATTGCGTTGTACGAAAGTGTAATTACAATGATATACATAAACACTTTTGGTTAGTCAATGAATTTGACATTAATCCCATTCAGAGCCAGCTACAAACACGCAAAGATAGGGCTACTTAGTCTGTTTAACAAAAAGTCGTTCATATCTCAAAATCTATTAAGATAGGTATAGGAAATGCTGATATAAAGTGATAGGGGATGATATTTACTTCTTAATTCCGAATTAAAATACAGGCTGTTCTATAAAAAAAAAGAATACTTAGTCTGTTTAACAAAAAGTCGCTCTATCTCAAAATCTATTAAAGATGGGTATAGGGAATGCTCATATAAAGCGATAGGGATGATATTTACTCTCCTAATTCCGAATTAAAATACAGGGTGTTCTATTTAAAAAAAATTGAGTTTTCTGCATTTGAAAATATGTCACTTTGTTCCTCAGTTTTGAACACTCTGTATGTTAGAATGTAAAGTGTGCCTACCGTTTCTTAGAGTTATATCTACATTCATAATATAGCAAATTTGGAGTCTCTACTTGCAGTATTAACCGAGATATTAATTCTCAATGATGCAAATATTATGACTAAAAAAAAAGAAAAACTTAAATAATTCAAAAACGGCAACATGTAGCTATAGGAATAGCTAATGAAAACCGACGTATTTATAGTTGTAGAATCCAAAAATGAATAAAAAAATATATCATTCTATTTAAAATAAGAAAGTTGACATCCATTTCCGGTCAACCGGAAGTGATATTTTTTTAAGGTATTTTACGTTTATAGTTCAATCGAAAGATATACTGGTGCCAAAATCTCAAATATAAGTAAATAATAGAACATCATAAACTTTTAATGAACCACTTACGTGGAATACCTGTATATCAAAAGCTTAATTTCCAGACTATGATCTGCATTGCATGTACTTGGAAGGCTGAAGAGGTCTCAATCACGGACTAATCTTCTGGGAGTGGCGAGCGAAGTCCAAGGAATGTTCATTCTTCAGAAGAGGGGAGTGAGATGTCTCTGTGGGCTAAAGTTTAATGAAACATGCAGAGATCATTTTAAAAGTGAAGACATTTTTACCTTGGCGTCCATGTTCATACTGCAAGTTGTTATTTTCGTTCGCAGTAACCAACATATGTTCAAACGATACATCCATAACTACTCCACTCGTACGCTAGAAAACTTAAGAGTACAACTACTGGGGCCCAAAACTCCACAACCATCTGCCGACTGCAACTAAAAAGTTACCAACCCTACAATTCAAAGAGTAAGGGCCCTTTTAATGGAGTTGGAGTGCTATACAATCGACGAGTTTCTGACCCAGGCATTGAACATATCACGTTTAACGTGTACATATATATTTTAAAATTTAATTTATTTAATGTTAATTATTTATCCTCTTGACAATGCAAACTTCTTCTAGATCCCTCATCACAAACTGCACTAAACTGGACGTACGTTTCAATAGCAAAGCTATCATCATCAGCAGAAACACTGAACTGAATAACTACACCTAATTTATAATGGCTGACTGCCCTCATGCTTAACTAGTTACTAATCTTAACTCCATCTAGTCTACTACTTTTACTTAATAAACTATAAAGACAAGAATTTAAGGGTTCTAAACCTGAATTTATTAAAATATGTTTGTTTTTATATATTTCCATACCTTCATAACAATTTAATTGTACATAGTTGTTTATGGTCTTAACCAACTCTACATTATCAACTTTATGGTTTTCTTCAAGTATATTTAGGTCTACACTAGATTTGTCAAACCTTCTAAATTTAAGATGAGCCAAATGCTCCTTATAACGGGTTTTTATTGATCTTTTAGTTTGCCCAATATATACATGATCACAATCTTTACAAGATATTCTATAAATACCTAATTTGTCCAAGTTATCTACTTGATCTTTAGGGTTACCTAAAATACTTTTAGGACTGTTATTTGAAGCAGTTGCTATGTGAAGGTTGAATTTAGAGATTTTTTTTTTTGTAGATCTTTCGTCTAACTTGAATAAAATGGTAATTTAACATGTTTCTTATTCATTCCTGTCACTAATTTCTAATGTACTTACATTTCTAATTTTCATTTTGTTTTTATGTTTTCTAATGGTATTATATACAACGTCTTCTAAGAATCAATTAAATGCAGGAATTTTAATAATTTCTTTAAGTTCTTTATTATATCGTTCTGTAGATCGAGAAAAATTAAGTAAGCGGTGCACCAAAAAGCTAATAGTTGCTAGTTTATTTTTCCATGAATGATTTGAATCTTCTGAAATAAATCTGTCATTAGTAGTGGGCCTTCTATATATGTCTATTTCTAACTTATTTTTATTTCTTATTACTAACATATCGTGAAAAGCAATCCTATTGTTTGTTTCCTTTCCATGGAAGGAAGTTAACTGTTGAAGAAAATGATTGAGCACTTACTAGTAACAAAAACACAAACAATGTCGTCAACGTATCTAACCCAAACACGTGGAAAATATGCTAAAGTATTCTGAGGATTGGTTTTAAATTTTTTCCCATAAAGAGGTTAGCTGTGAAGGGAGATAAGCTGTTAACCATTGCTGTTCCTTCAGTTTGTTGGTAAAAGATACCATTGATTTGAAAATAATTTTGTTTCATGCAGAGCTTCGCCAAAGAAATAAAACTATTAACTTCATTACTGCCCAACTGATTACCTTTCAAGAAATCTTCTAAGTCTAAGTGATATCAACGGGAACGCTGGGAAACAGTGAGCTCACATCAAACGAAACTAAAACTTTATTGTCAGTAAATTCATTGTTTTTAATCTTTTCAATAAACGCGGATGAATTTTTAACTGCTAAATGCGGGGGTTGCACAGGTAAGTGATTAAATTTGTCAAATAGCCATTTGGACAATAAGTATGTTGGACTATTGATATTGGAGACAATGAGTCTCATGTTCTTCCCTGGTTCTTTCCCGGGTTCATGTATCTTAGGTAAACAATACATTCTAGGTAAAACTGGATTTGATACAGCTAATCTATATCTTAAGTTATCATTAACAATATTCTTACATTCTAATAACGTCTTCTTGGTTTCTGTGATCATTTTTGATAACGGATTTTTAGATAGCCTTACGTAAGAATCTTGCGTTAAAAGGGTACTTACACGATCAAAATAATCTGTTTCATCAAAAATGACCTCTTGACAATGTTCATAATATTTTAATTATAAATAAACCTACAGTATTATTATTGATATTAATACAATACTCTGGTCGTGGAGAAAATATATTCTGTAACTCCGTTAGAATGAAAATTCGATACTACTACGAATCTTCTTCCTGTATCAATTTTTCTTCAGTCTGACTTTGTTGCAGAATCTACTATTTAGTTATTACATACGTATTTCATTAGCTACCGATAAAATACTTTTTGTCGAGATACTACGTACTTTATTAGCGCTCTGACTTACAATTTTTTTTACCTAGTTAGTCGTCAAATTCCGGTTGTAAAGTGCAAGTGTACGTTATTACCGTACCGTAGTTTCTAGAGGCCGAAGTTTAATAATATTTTACTCAACGTATGACGGTAGTTCTCCGAGACCGATGGGGATTTATAGTAATCAACCGTGAGATTTTCTATGGTACTAGCATAGCTTAAGGGTGCGCTACAGGAAAGGGGTGAAATTATAAAGAATACTGCATTTTCGTTTATAACTCATTTGCAGGAAATTGGTTTACAAAAGCAATTTTGTATAGTTTGTAAACACAGTTGTATTAAGCAAGTAGCAATTGATATTAGAATGTTGAAGATTTTATGCAACGAATACGATTATTGCATTATTTTCTGATAGTATTTACTGTTTCAATATGCTGCCCCAGTGTTGACAATGGTGTAAACGCACTTAAACTACACTAATTACTGTTTACGTTAAATTTTACTTGAAAATGAAGTATGTACTGTATTTTCTGCAGCGTACTTCCGGTTATTGAGTACTTACTTTACGGTCCCCGGCGGGTGCGTTATTTTCTGATTTCTTTGACTGTTACGGAGAGCCGTCTGACATTTAGTCTCTGGGAAAATTGCTGCTCATTGGCTTTTAGTGCCTCATTCCTTTTACCCATTAAATTACACTAGCAATTCTAGTATCCTAGCAGTGCCTTGTACAGATTTGTGGCTGGTCGATCGAAGTAAACCTCTGGTTTCATTTTTGGCTTGCAAAAAATTGCCAATTTCTTGCGTCAGAGCCTCGCATTCACACGGAATGTGGTAAGCATTCTCTGGCATCTGACCACAACAACTTTTGTAGATATCGTTTCAGTGTACAGTGTCTCAACAGGACACAAGCCCTCTTACGGTGCGAAGATGAATCTTACTGAACTACGGCAGTTATTCAGCCTTCTTTTTTGATGATTATTTAATAAAAGTATTTTTATGAATTTGTTTGGTTGTTTTATACCAGTTTGTTTTGTGCTTATCTTCGACCTCATCCCTTATCTACTCTCGTGCTGCTTTTAGGCTCCCTTAGAACAAATTCTGGGCCTATATATATATAAAACCTTTCTAAGTTATTGTTTCTAAGTCCAATCCCTGCAGAAATGCATTTATTTAATTGACTAATATTTAATGTATTAAATCGCAAACTTGTATTATAAAAACTTATTTTGATGTATCGATATCTCTGTAGTTTTTGCAATATCTATATACAACACGTATGATTGCCTTATTAAGAAAGCTAGAAGAGCGCGGGCTCGATGCATATTCCTATCAGCAGGTGCCTTTAGTTCGTGTTTTTACAATACTGCTTCACGAGTTTATAGATATTAACTGAAATGATGTATATAATAATAATAACAGTAATAATATACTTTATTGTGATAAGTCGTAACAGAACATTTACGTTGTTGAATACAATAGACATAAATTAAAAATAGAAAACAATACAGAAAAGAGAAAGAAAAACAAATCACTGCTACTCACACTTCAGGTATTCATCAACGCAGTAGAAACAATAAGTATTGCTGTAGAAACGATTTTAATTTTCTTTTATAAACATTAAATGACGAAGCCGTTCTGAAGGCAAAGCATTGTAGTAGGCTATACAACGATAATTGGGCCGCGCTCATAATAGATCGTTCTGTGGGAAGGCACACTTTTCTAATAGAAGATTATAATTTACCGTGTCGAAAGCCTTTGATAGGTCGAAAAATACACTAAGCACGCTGCCCCCACATTAATAAAACGTTGATACATTGCGTGGGACGTAGCTTTACCTTGTATAAAGTAATATAATAAAATGTGTATCTGAAATTAAATTTTGTTTTATTTACAACTTTTTCATAGACCTTCGTCAATGCGTTCGGGGTAACTATTGATGGTCTATAATTATTAGCTTTTTAGCAACACCCTGTATATTTGACTATATCGCTTCGATAACGTACTCTCCTTTATGTTAGAATTCTTTCAATCTGAACCAAAACAACATTAAATATTTTCTTGCCTTTTTAATATCCGATAATAATAATTAAAAGAAATATGTTTAAATTCTTTCTCGGTTTCCTTATTAAACTTTCTGTCACATTTACGAATTTTTTTTTTTAATTAATGTAATTAAAACGTTTATACAAAGTTGTATTTGATTTATTGCACTCACGCAAATTATTATATAATAACTAATGTGTATACATATTTTAGTAACCCCAAACTGGTGCAAATGCATTGCTTAAATTTTGCTTCAACTTGACGACCTACATTTTATATTGGTGGATATTTACAGTAACTGATACACTAACTTACTGGAGGCGGATGCGCACTTATAATACCATTCGCAAGTTTAATATTTGAACAACAGTGATTGATCACCTGTTTATTGTTTGCTGATACGTAATCCTCAATAAGGCTCACATTATCTTTTTATACCTCTTTTGTTATTCCTTCCATTTTCAAGGAGTGACCCAGAAAGTGTACGATATTATACGTTTGGACATGCACAGGGAAAATTGTAAAATGAGGTATTAGAAATACTGTATTTTTATATAGTGATAGTAAAAAAATAATATCTAGTGTGGTACGAATTTAATATGGGCTCTACTCCTGATAAGGATCACCAGCTATTCTATATTACTTAAGTTAGAGAATTATTTCACTTCTTTCAAGAAAAAGCAAGGTAATAGTACTCTATATATAATGGACATTATAGACAATAAAGTACACCATTTAAATTTGCTGCATTGTATGTGTAGATCAAATAAATTATTTGAAGCGCCTCTAACACATGTTTCGCCGTTCCTAATTCATTCAGAACTTCACCTACAAGCTGAAGTGAGCTGAGCTACGGTAAAGAGAACGTGGCTAATATCCTTAAGGCGCTTATCGACATTACAGCCATTGCACACGAATTGGCCTCCACATTGGGGATGATTGCCAGGATTAACCCTCGGTCATGCGGACGGAGCATGCTTTGACAGCTTCTGAAAAAGTTAGATGCTAATATACTTTGAATAATATTATGTGGTAAGAGAAGCGCAAAAATTTCTATAACACAATGCATTTAACCTGTATTTTTTACCATACGGGTTACACGTTTTGCTATAAAAGGGTTTAATCACGAAATGTTTTTAATTGTTAATTTTAAACAGATTATGTTATAAGTGTATTATAGAGACAAACAGCCACATTTTGCAAGCATTAATAAAACTTATTATATTAGCTATTATATTTTTCCTACAACCTAGTTCTTGTGACATATATGTGTACTAGAAGATTTGTTCAGTCAATCTCATTATATCACCTATGTATGCAATATTTAGAGCAAAGTTACTCAGTTTTTGGGATTAGAAGATTCTTTTACTAGTAAATATTCTTTCAAATTCAACGCTATATCCAATATAGTTTCACTTAATTTTAGCAAAAAAAATGAGTTTTAATCGTTTCTTCGGAATTATTCTGTATGCAAAACCATACAGCAGTCATATACTATTCTGTGTATACTTTCTGAGAGAAAATCATGTTAGTTTCAAAAATGTTATGGCCTTAAAAAGGAAAACTTCAAAACTGGAGTTGTTTTTGCTGCACAATTTGTTTTGCTTTTAAATGAAACAAAATAATAACATCTAATTGAAATTTCAGCTTTTAGTAATTGTTGGAAAGTCACAATTAATTTTACTCCGTCTTTCTTTTTATATAGGTCTTAATGTTGATCACCACAGGCAAAAGAAAAATAAAACACAATGCATTTGCAATAATATCAACAACAGATGTTAATTAACGTAAAAAATAAACATTTCCGTTTGGTAAACATTTTATCGATCTAGTATTAAATTGTCTTAGCAATATTCCGTAAAAAACAGGATTGACTTACGCGATACATTATCTAATTTTAGTCGATATTTCTAAATGGTAGAAATTTGTAAACGTCGTTTTTTATTTACCCCGAAAAAAAGAAATGCATTGGAAGTAGATCTAGCCATCTTGGAGGCCAAAATTTTTTTGAATAACTTTGAAGAGGAAGAGGGAGAAGCATTTGGTACTTTTGGGGCAAAAAAACATTGGAAATATAGTTATGTTGTAGGTACTTATTTTGTCTTATTTCAAAACAAAACAAGTTAGGCAGCAAAAAATAATTCCCATTTTGAAGTTTTCCTTTTCAAGGCTATAAAAAATGCCAGTGGCGACTGGTACTAAAGGGCGCAAGGGCGCGTGCCCACCCAACCACCACGATAAAAACAGAAAGAAATTCGCATGTAAGTCAGTGAGTGCATTATTTTATTTTATTATTTTTACGTATTTTTAAAACGATAGTATCAAAGCTTCCTTCCGCACCACAGACGCTAGTGCATATGCGAATGTTCAAAACTATGTTCCGGGGCACTATTTCCGATGTACCTATTTCGACTATGAATCGGGCGGCTCCGTTTATCTTCGCCAATGCGCTTATACGGTCGCTTTGGGGCACGCAATTTCGTGTCCCCAGTTAACGTCTTGTATTCAGTACGACTGCATCGTTTTCAACGCGTACCGGGCATGTGTGATTTCAAAGGCTTGAAGTGACGTTTATTATTAATGATGGAAGTTAATTGAGCAGTTAAAGAGTAATCTTAAAAAACCGCTCTCATTTGAGGAAAAACTTTTAATTAAGAAGAAAGAAGAGAAAGAAGATAGGAAGGCCTATTTCTGATCTTCAAATAAACTACACTTCCACAAGTAAAACTCACTTACAATAGAGTATTTAATAAAAATATGAGTGGATGTGCGGATGTTCACTAACAAATAAACTATTTTGTTTTATCTGCTTAATTTTTAAGAAAGAGGTCAGTGCGTGGAATAAACAAGGGTTAAATGATTTAAAGCATATCGCAGAGAGGGCAAAGAAACACGAAAATTCCGTTTCTCACATGATCATGCGTGGATTTTAATGTTCTAGGCAAAGTGGACATATGTGGATAGTTAACAACGAAGACGTGGAAAAAATCGTCATATTTTGCGCCGGCTAACTATGTGTATAAAATTTTGCATAATTCTCCTAGATTTTATGTACAAAAAATAGGTACGTTTTTATTTTGTATACTTGATAGTCCATAATTAGGTGAGTAGTAATAGATAAATAAGTTAAATTCGTAAGTGTACTTCCTAATTCTTTTATTAATATACTATAGGATCAAATTGTTTTGGCTACTAGTTTCTACATATGGTAGTAATTGTCTATAGTATATTAATGAAAGAATTAGGAATTACACTTTCGAATTTAATTTATTTATCTGTATTTGTTTTGTGCCCACCCTCTTTCACAACTCACGAGCCGCCACTGGTTATAAGTGTATTGTAGAGACAAATAGCCGCATTTTGCAAGCATTAATAAAACTTATTATATTAGCTATTATATTTTTCCTACAACCTAGTTCTTGTGACATATATATGTACTACAAGATTTGTTCAGTCAATCTCATTATATCACTTGTGTATGCAATATTTAGAGTAAAGTATCTCAGTTTTTGGGATTAGAAGATTCTTTTACTAATAAATATTGTTTCAAATTCAACGCTATATCCAAATATAAAGTTTCGCTTAATTTTAGCAAAAAAATGAGTTTTAATCGTTTCTTCGAAATTATCCTGCAAACAAAATCACACAGCAGTCATATACTATTCGGTGTATACTTTCTGAGCGAAAATCATGCTAGTTTCAAAAATGTTATAGGCTTGAAAAGGAAAACTTCAAAACCGGAATTATATTTGCTGCACAATTTGTTTTGCTTTTAAATGAAACAAAATGATAACATCTAATTGAAATTTTAATTTTCTGTAATTGTTAAAAAGTCACAATTAATTTAACTCCGTCTTTCTTTTTATGTAAGTTGATCACCACAGGTAAAAGACAAAATAAAACACAATGCCATTGCAATAATATCAGATATTAATTAACGTAAAAAATAAACATTGAACTTCTACACCTATATCGTCTTCCGTTTGGTAAACATTTATTTATTTTTAAATTGTCTTAGCAATGTTCCGTAAAAAAAACGGGATTGATTTACGCGATAAATTATCTAATTGTAGTCGATATTTCTAAATGGTAGAAATTTGTAAACTTTTTTTATTTACCTCGAAAAAAAAATCGTTAGGGGCAGGTCTGGCGATCTTGGAAGCCAACATTTTTTTTAAATAACCCAGAAGAGGAAAAGGAAGAAGGAGTTGGTACTTTTGGGGCAAAAAACTTTGGAAATCTAGTCTATGTTGTAATTATTTTGCCTTATTTCAAAACAAAACAAGTTGTGCAGCAAAAATAATTCTTATTTTGAAGTTTTCCTTTTCAAGGCTATAAAAATGTTTAAACTAACTAATTTGACATGGTATGCATGATTTTCTCTCATAAATTATACACAGAATAAGATATGACTGCTGCATGATCTCAGTCAATTTTCCAAAAAAATGATTAAATCTTATTTTTTTTTGCTAAAATTAAGCGAAACTTCATATTTGGATGGACAAAGAAAAATTCCATATGCTGTGCACTTTCTGTCCGTCACTGCATATACATTTGATTTTGGTCGAAGTCTGTAGGCAGCTGGAATTAATGTTAGCATATAATTTTAGTGACACTTCAAATGATTTGCCAAGGCGGATTTTAAAACGGTAAGGGAGGTGGCACTAGATTTATTTGAAACAAATTAAATCAATAGTAAAGTTAACTCTTATTGTAAGATAAAAAATACAAAGTATTTACAAATTACAAGAAGTTATTGCCTCAGATATTGAAGAAATGACCAAAAGAACAAAATGCGGATATTTTAGTAAGGAGATATACCAGCACATACAGTGATTGATTGTGCCTGTATTAAAAAATGGCTATTATTATTCAACTCGAATTTGTTAGGTATTATTCTTTTAAATTTGATAAATAGCTTAAAATCCTTGCCATGAAACTTTCCAATCGCAGTACGACTTCACAAACAAGCATTAAAACATGAAAAGCCACAAGCAAAGCAAAACACAGAATCACGCGCGTTAATTTGCATTACGTTCTACTTATGTCATAAAGTTTCTCACGCT
The DNA here is from genome assembly GCA_004143645.1 of Protaetia brevitarsis. NCBI lineage: Eukaryota > Metazoa > Arthropoda > Insecta > Coleoptera > Scarabaeidae > Protaetia > Protaetia brevitarsis. The sequence goes on from RXPK01000070.1 coordinate 1,945,206, forward strand.
GTTTAGTGCGGGTTGACATCAATTCGCTTGGAAAAGAAACTAACATTATGGACGGCTTACTAAATGGTGGTTAAACCATTAAACACAGGAACACAGGCAATTTAGATAATTGTTATTCACCAGGTCCCTAAGCTATTGAAATACCGATTGGCGACGGTTTTCTGAGATATAACCATTATCGTAAAATTTGCTCAACCAGCGGACTAAAGGAGATGCTCTTTAGTTTATGTGAAGGAATTAGTACCGTGACGTTCTTGAGAGACACAACACATATAGAAGAAACAGTAATCGCGGCAAAAGGTTAAGGATAAACCTAGAAACTAGGATAATGGTTCTAATAAAGTTATGTGATAGACATTTATACCGCTCCATCGCTCTTAGAGTAAAACGCAGTATAGATTTTGCTAGAGGTGGCGAAAGAATAAGAGAAATAGAATTATTATAACTATATTTATGTCACAAATATTTTCTTTGCTTAAATAAATAGAAAAAGCTTTTGACGTTCCAAAATATTAAGTCGAGGATTTAGGCTTTGCAAGTCTCAACGATAATCTCTCAGATTAATAGTTAAATTGTAATATAAAGTACCGTAAAATCAAGGAGATATTTACCTAGATTATATTAACAAAGACGGACTGAATACTGATGAGTGGCCTAAGGTTCTGAAAGGCTAAAACAATGTAATGCTAGAGAGAACGAATGCCGTGATGGCAAACTTATGTTTTGAGTCCGACTTTACATATATAATGTAGTGTTGTCAAATCGTATACTCGTAGGCGTGTACTGAGAAAAATAGATTGTATTGTTTAACTATTGTAGAAGAACTGAAATATATTAGTGCATTATATTGTTTTACTTAATCAGCTGTTATTAATAATTGGAAACTAACATATTTAATGTGACATTTATGCATTTTTAAAATTAATCGTCTATTGCTTAATGGAGAACTAACAGATTGATTGATAAACCGATCAGATCAATACTGGTTAAATTTAAGGAATTACGTTTAGGAGAGTAGATATACATACTGCTGTGGCAACCCGCGTTACCGCTGAGTGTATTTTAAATTGCCTAATGTGTCATGATTTATTTAATTGTATAATTTATTAATTAAGTGTTAAGTTTTTTAAAATTAATTCCTTTCATTAAGATGTCTATTGTTTGTCGTGTATAGTTAATGTTTATTCTATTAGATTTTGTCCGTGAATTTTACGACTGCGTTGTACACAGCAGTAGAGATTTTATCAAGCAGTTCCTTGGTAGATGTTAGCGTGAGTACTTGTATTTTTGAATCTTTGTTGCCATTTTGTTAATTCAATTGATATCGCAATTTTATTCGTATTACTTTGTCTTTTATTTAATCCATGAAGGAATTCGCGTTATAATAATTGTTATTATATTGATGTGTGCACATTATAGATATAAAATCATTCATTATTTTCTGAGAAGGAAGATATATTTTAGTTGAAATTGTAAAGAGTTAATTTTTCTGGTTTTCTATTTTCTGATTCGTTTTTAATTATCTATCACCTTGGTTGGGTGAATAGAAGCATTGTTATTGCATTTAGTTTTCATTTTTGTTTAATTTCTAGTGTTTGTCCACGAATTTATTTTATTTTGTTGAAACCACGTACAATTGTATTGGCAGAATTAGGATTATCTTCCTGAACAAAATAATCTTTTGCTTTGTATAGGAAATAGCATTGTCCTATTGTAATTTAGAATCAAGTGCAGTTTTTTTATTTTTGGACAGAACCTTCAGTTCAGGGTTTTTTTTCTGCCATTTTGTAATTTTACCCAATTTATAAAGTAAATTTTGATTGTTACTTATCATCTTTGGGTTAAAAATTCTATTCTTTTATTTTAAAATTAAACTTTTCAATTTTTGGGGTATTTTAGGAAGTCAGATTTCATTCATTCACAATTTACTTTTCGTGGTTAGATTCAAGTTTTAATTCGCGAGGGTAACTCTGAGGTTAATAGTTCTTTTGCGCCCTTTTAAATTTTTATCCGTTGAGCTAGCTAATTTAATTTTTCTTTTTCATTTTAAATTCATTTTGCATTTTAAAATTCAATCAGTACACAGCAATATATTTAATATTGCTAACATTTACTGCTGTATACATTTTTGAATTTTCTTCCTGGACATGCGCATTAAAAAATAGCAATGAGTATATTAACATTTGGTGTTCTAAAACAACCTTAAAACGTCGTACAATCATGAAAAGCACGAGATTGCAGGAAATTTCTGAACAATTCTGTATGAGCACTTAATGATATTTAAAAAATATAGACAGAAAGGGAGATTCATTGTTATTTAGACAAGACATGATATCATACTCATGATACCATCTGGTTAGACCTACTGTTGAAATATGTTTATTGGATGCGCCTACTTCGACAGGAGAGAGAATAGTCATCTTTCATCCGGGGTGAGAAAAGAGATGGATCGGACAGCCGCTATTACTTGCAAACAGTTTATACCTAGTATAATGTACTAAACAAATAAAAAAAATAAATAAGTATCTACCACTTTTTTCGTGTTATTTTGTCGAGAACTATATGATTTAAATTTGATGAGCAAAGATAGTCAAGTATTGTCTATTGCGAAGAGGTTATTTTGTCCAACTAACACGTAGAATTATAAAATACTTATAGTCACATCTTATTTGATCTAGACTAGACAAATTTACTAGCTGTTTAACTAATGAATGCGGTCTATTGGGTGATTTAAACACCGTTTTCTAAACATGACGTCTTTTTAATATGGTTATTGCTTACCTGTTTCTGGAAATTTTTTCAAGTATAAGCGGACAAATCGACAACTATTAACAGCCATTAGTTTACAATGTATCTAGATATATTGACTGTCATACTGAACTGAACAACTACGCTAAAACTACCCTAATTTATACCTAAAAAATGTCATGGTACAATGATCACGGTCATGGCTGACTGCCTAGTCACTAATCCTAACTCTGTACCAGTACCACAGCTTAGAGTATTTTTGTCACGTAAATAGATGTTCCCAATGCATCTTTAAGATGTTGAAATTTTTTATGCACACTGGAATTAACGTTTAACAACAGAAAGCTACACTTTGCAGATCAGTACACGACTTAACACTTTTGTCCTTTGTATTTTTTTAAATTTTAAATAAAATACAAATTGTGTTAAGAAAGACTTTATTTTGAAAGATGTTTAGCATAAGAAAGCTCAAGTGCGAATGAATGCGAATGAATCTACAACACGTTAGTTGCATCTCCGTGTCGACTTATCGCTTGATAAGGACGCCCACTGCATCTACCGTTCCCGACTTCGTAACTCCTGGGGGCCTAGATGGAAACATTTCCTTGGAGTGGTAGTGACAAGGGATGTTTTCTATCCTCTTCTTTGGGCGGCCGGATTCGTTTTCAATCACTGTTGCTTTTCGTCTTCGTTGTACATATTTTCCGACTGTGACTGCAAACCATATAAGAATTACTAAAGTTATTAATATAACCCAAATTGACAGTGGTTCTTCGTGAAATTCCACGTCGTTGATTCTTCTTACTTCGTGTTGAAGGCTTTCCATTTTGTCGTAAATTTTAGTTAAATTTTGAGAATTTATTGCGTTTAGTTTATCAGTAATTTTGATCGGATTAGTTTCGATTGTATTTTATGATCGTTTACTTAAACTCGGTATTTTAGAAATTTTAACTCGCGTAATGATTCTTGCGGTTGTAATGTAATGTGTCCAATTTTTAATATGCACTGTTCTGTTATCGCGACCGTATATGTACCACTTAGTTTTTCGATCTCTCGATTTTTGTTGCAGATCTTTTTTACTAACGTAGAGTTCGGTATTGATATTAACCAATGATTGTTCAATAATTTAGTAACTTTTGTATCGTCGAATTGTTCTAAAACTTGTATGCATTATCGTAATTCTTAGAGTACGTGAGTAGTTGAACTTCACACGGTGCAGATGTTGTAACTTGATGCGTTTCTCCAGGGTCACAAATGTATTCCGTTGATTTTAATTCCGCGCATTTAGTTTCCATATAAAGGAATTTGTTATCATTTATTGCCAGAAACTTTGAAGTTGGTTTAATTGATTTAAAATAGGATTCATTTACAGGTAATGGTAAAGGATATAAATGGTAATAGGTAAATGGTTCAGTTTCTACTAGCGGTACAAAAATTATATAGACAATCGTTTGATCTTTTAGATAAGCTTTTACCTTTAAATTTTCATTCAAGTAATGTATATTATCTTGTATAGGTTTTAATGAAAATTCGCGTTATTAAATTGGTTTTCTAATTCTGTTATTTTACGCAATAAGTCGTCTGCCCAATTATTGAAGGGTGATAAGTTTCTGATTTAGCAAACGTTAAAGCTGTGATCAGTGTATCGAGAATGTTATTTACGGTTTCTGTCAGAAATATTAATTGATTATAAATGGCATATATATGAATTCTTAACTCATTTCCTATTATTAGGTATCGTGAATTATTAATTTCTTTCTCTACTTCATAATTTTTGATTGCAACAGTAATTGATTATTATGTATAGTTTTAATGGTTTTGTTAAAAGATTCTTATCGCGTTTTAACGTAAGAGTTATTTGTTTTTCCAAAGCATTTTTAAGTTTCTTTTGCGAGTCAATTAATTTATCGATAGCTTCATCGTATCTTTTTGCATCTTCGTTATTTAAATTCCCCGTGATTGCTTTAATTATGCTTCCAGCTATGTTTATCGCACCTCTCCTAAATCTATTTCTAGGAATTAACTGTTTAGTTTTCTTATTTATTAAATTTAAATTGTAACTTAAAATGTTATTATAATTTTCTACTTCTAAGTTATAACTATCTGTGTGCCCTACTGTGTTCCTTGTAACACCTAACCAATTCCTACATCTAATTCTAGTTCTTTAGCTTGGTCCTAAACAGATAATCTAAGTTATGGGTATTAATAAATTTCCAATATGATACGGTGTTCCATGCTGTCCCTAGCTTAAGAGGCAACAATCCCGTCGCTTCTTCCACTTTTGTTAGCGTGATGTCCCCGCCAAATCCCGCGATTCCGGCAAATCTGTAACAACACCATATTTAAGGTTTCTTATGTGAACTTTTCTTTGCCTATTATTTCGGTCGGTCACAAATGCTGTACCGTTTTCTAGTATTCTCTTAATTTTATATGGTCCAGCATATCTTGGTGTTATTTTACTTTTATAGCCTACCGGACGTTTTATATAAACCTCCTGCTCTTCTCTTAGCGATTGCGTTTTTAGGTTTGTATTACGCTTTTGAATATTCTTTTCTTTGTTTTCTTGAACTTTTCCGCCTAATCGATCATATAGTAATTTTAACCGATTAATATGTCGGGTTAAATAATTGTTATAAAAGGTTCTATCATAATAGATATCGAAAGGATCATGCGTTTTTGTATGCCCTAAAGTAAGCTCTAGCGGTGTTAATCCAGTAGTTGTATGTATTGTATTATTGTAGGCAGTTAATGCTAGTTTCATTAATTTTGATATATCTTCATTAGGTTCATTTTCGCGTAATAGTCTGATATGTTCGGATAATGTGAATGTACTCTTTCTATATTACCATTTGAAATTTGGGTTGTATGGGGTTGTTATGTGTGTTCTTACTTTATGCTTTTCTAAAAGTTCTGTTACTAATTCATTTGTAAATTCCGTTCCTCCGTCCATAACGATTTCTTCGGGTACACCATATAGAGAAAAATAAGTTATTACAGCTTCAGCTAATTCCACTGCATTTTGTTCTTCTTATGGGAATGCCTGGGCTAGCTTCGTAAAAGCATCTACACATGTTAAGTATATTTTGCCACCTACGACAAAGGGTGTCCATATGTATTTTTTGGAAAGGTCGGTCTACCTTTTCGGTTATATTTAATTCCGGATGCGGTGCTTGCCTGTCGTATTTATTTCGGTTACACTGTTCGCACCTCTTGATATATGCTGTAACTGTATCTTTCAGATTAATCCAATAATACCTCCGTTGTAATTGTTTTACAGTTTCATTATCCCCCTGTGGTTAGTTTTTCCCTCGTGGTAATTTTTTATAATTTCAATTTGTTCTTGTTGGTCGTCTATAAATTGTAGTTTTTGCAAACATCTATATAATTTTGGTCCATTATTATTAAAACGAGCTATATAAGCATTACAGAAATCTTTATAAATTTGTTCTTTTTCGAAATATAAGTAGTGCTTTCCCTGGTCCATATATTCTTTTATAAATCGAAATATTTGTTCTTGATTATTTTGCTTCGGTATCTGCACTTTATAAATCTTTTTGCCTCGATCCTGTTTATATTCTACCTTTATTTCATTCACATAAGTATATTTAATATGATATTGGGGATTTTTGTTGTCTACTGCTTCATCCATCGTGGGTATTGAGACGTTTGGCTCTTCATTTTCGTTTGAACGTACTGTTTCCCTTATTTCTTCATTTTCTACCTCGGTAGCGGTATCTGTTTCTTCGGTTCCTACTTCAGTAGCGCTGTCTGTTTCTTCATTTGGAAGAATTGTGTCATTTATTGTTTCTTGACGAATTTCTGGTAAAATCATCTGTTCCTATTATGTCTTGTATATCCTGAAGTAACTCTTCCGTACTATCTCCTACATTATTCATTACGGACTCAGTTTCTATCGCATTCAATTTTATTCTGGATAATGCATCTGCATTGGTATTATACTTACCTTTCTTATATACGATGTCAAAGTTAAATTCGTCCAATCTGATTTTCCATCTCGCTAATCTAGAATTTGGTTCTTTTAGGGATTTTAACCAAACTAGCGGTCTATGATCTGTATAGATCGTAAAACGTCGGCCATATAAATAGGGTCTAAAGTACTTGGTGGCCCAAACTATCGCCAACAGTTCCTTTTCAGTAGTAGAGTATCGTTGTTCGGTTTCACTAAGGGTCCTACTTGCATAGCATACTGGTTTGTCGTTTTCCTAATTTGCCTTGAGAGAGTACGGCACCTAAATGCCACGTTCGATGCATCCGTTGTCAAAAATAAATGGCTTTTCAAAGTTCGGATACTGTAATATGGGTGTATCCATTAGGATGTTCCTGCACGTCTCGAATGCTTTCTTTATAATCTTCTCCCATGTCAATTTAGCACCCTTTTTAAGACACTTTGTTAATGGTTTGGTCAGTTTAGCGAAATCTTTTATAAATTTTCTATAGTATCCCAGTAATCCCAGAAATGATTTAATTTCAGTGATAGTTTTTGGTATGGGATATTTTTTAATGGCCTCTATTTTTTGTGGATGGGTAACACTCGTCCTTTGTGATTACGTGCCCCAAATAAGCAACTTCTCTCCGCAGAAAGTCGCATTTATCGAGTTGGATCTTTAGATTGACTTCTCTCAGCCGTTGAAATACTTTTGTTAATTTAGTTAAATGCTCTTGAAGACTTGTGAATAAATGATTATATCATCAAGGTAGACATGGCATATGTCTTCTTGCAAGCCTCGTAATACGTTATCCATCATACGTTGGAATGTGGCTGGAGCGTTTTTTAGCCCGAACGGCATTCTTTTAAATTCATAATGGCCTTGTTCTGTGGAAAATGCGGTTTTTGGTATGTCTTTGGTATGCATTTCAATTTGATGATACCCCGACGCTAGGTCTAAGGTGGTAAAATATTGAGATCGTCCTAATTTATCCAGTATATCCGTAATATTAGGAATCGGATACTTATCATCTACCGTTTGGTCATTGAGTCTTCTGTAGTCAATCACTAATCTATATTTAATTTTCCCGGAAGCGTCCATCTTTTTAGGTACTATGCTTACCGGCGCCGACCATGGGCTACAGCTTTCCTGGATAACATCCTGTTCCAGTAATTTGCTCACTTGTTTCTTAATTTCTTCTTTCTGTTCTGGGGATTTTCGATAGGGTCTCAAATAAATAGGCGTGTCGTCTTTCATATTTAGTTGATGTTTGACACTATTCGTAAAAGTTAAAGGTAATCGTTCATCATAACAAACGTCTTTATAATTAAGACATAGACTTCTTACAGCTTCAGCTTCTTCTGCGTTAAGATGTTGTAGGCGAAGCTTATTATTAACGTTATCAGCCTGCATTTGTTCGATTTGTTTTGCGCTGTACGATATTCGATTATAAGTTAAGTCGTCTTCAAATTGATAAATTTCCACTGGAATTGGTTTTTCTACCTCAACTTCTATAGGATGATTATTGAAGTTTGCTATTTCCGTGATCGCGTGAAAATCCTTCGCGACTGTTAGTGATGCTGGTATTTCAACACCAGAGCTAATACATGATGGTTTTTATAACGTTCGCGTAACTTTTCGTTATTGGTATTCTTACTATCTTTCGCTCGCGTGGCCCTAATTTTACTTTACTATTCTCCCAATGTATTGTAATTTCGCCGAATTTTGTGCGCAATACACCGTTTGTACGTCGATAACCGCGCCTAATTGTTTCATTAAATTTACCCCAATTAGTCCGTCATAGTTATCAGAAAAATCAAATACATGAAATTTTAAAATTTGGTTTGGGAGCTTTAAATGTTTTCAAACACGAGATATTTATTATGTAATTGTGTCTCGTGGTTGCATGCGCTGTTGTATTGTAAATGGTTCGTATAGTACGAATTCGCGAAAATATTCATCAACTTTTTTAGTACTTACCATTGATCTAGATGAACCTGTATCTACTAAAAATTTGGCATTTATCTCAGGTAAAATATATGCGGTAATTTAGAACATGTGTTAGTGTTTAGCTTAATAGATTCAACAGGACCTTCTTCTACTTCTTCTTGTTGCTCAACTCCGTAGTAACCCTCCTTCTGCTTGTTCAAGACTCTCTTCGTCCATTGGGTATCCTCGACGGTGTAATACTCATCTTGCGATTCTTCAAGATAAGATACATTGTCTTCATTCGTCTGATAATATAGCTCCTCTGATGTCCAATTTGGTTTTCCAGTTGGCCTAAATTGATAAGATGTTGTTGTCTTTGTGTTCGATCGCTTCCTAGTTCCATTGGTGTCTGCCTGGGCTGTCTATTTTGTTGCAATTGTCCAGGTGATTTTGCAAATTTAAACGATGGTGGTCTTTGTGTTTGTGAATTTTGTGGTCTCAATTGTGGTCGAAATTTGGTTGTGGCAAATTTTTAAATGCCAATTGGCTGCTGAAATGGTATCGATGGTCGAACTGTTGTATCGGTTGATATTGGCGTTGATTGAATTGTGTAAACCCGATTAAAATTAGCAATATTTTGCGCAATAGGTTTTTGTACATTAAAGGAATTTTTTGTAGGGTGTATGCTGTTTATTGGTTTAAATTCCGTTTTATTAACATTATTTCGGTTGTCTACAAAATAATTAAAAATTTCTTCTTCGAGAACATAGACATTGCGGTTTCAATGTTTGTTGGATTCCTAAATCTAACTCTGTGCCCTATTTCGCCCAAATTGCGCGATTCCTCTTAAATAGTTTGAAGAACAGTATCATTATGCAATTCTGTTTTTATTTGCCGCCTATTCGTATCGTTTTCCGTTAATTAACTTTGTTAATATTAAATTTAGAATATTTTTACACCTAATCCCGAAATTATAAGCCGTTTCTCCCTTATCAGGTCGCATTTGCATTAAATCTTGAACTAAACAACGTTCTGATCTCTGATCACAAAAGTTAAGTTGCAATAATTCTTTTAATTCTAACCAAGATTGAATTACTTCTCGACTACCTACTAATTGTAGCGCTCTACCCGTTAATTTTGATTGAAATATTCTAAGGAGAAAACCGTTAATTTGAGCTGTCGGATCTGCCGCATTGCCAAAGTTGTAGCCAAATATTCGCAAGCCCCTATATACATGGACAATGTGTTTGGGTCCCCCTCGTATACAGGAATTATATCAATGTGGTTCTTAGTAAGTTCCTGACGAGCCATTGCGTTATGTAATTTTATACCTTGCAGCTTATCTACTAGTTCGTCTATCTGTGAGTCGGTATCTACACTATTTTCTACGTATTCGGTATCAGAATCTACTCCCGCTTCATCAGCAGTAAACTCGGACGAGTTACTATCTGAACTATTCATTCACGTTTCCGCAATATCGAAAGAATTCGATTTGATTTCGTGGGAAAAAATGAAAGGAAAATCTGGCAATAAATGCATGCACAAAAATGACAAAATGACTTACAGTAAAAATACGGTGAAATACATTTGCGTTTCTTCGTTTCTTCTGGTTTTCTTCTCGTCTGTGTGTGTCGGTTCCTTAATCCTAAGTCCACCAATTTGTAGATGGGTTGATCGATTGTAGATCGGTGATTCGGCACTGCTTCGCTCTCTTCGCTGCCGTCGTCACGGCGGTTGTGGGAAAAGTTTATTCAACACTCGCGCCGCACTTTTGTAGGTCTCTGTATAAATCGTTGAAACGAACCGGAATTTGAAAATATTGATTCTATCCCGTTACAAGAAATCCTACTGACTGCGCCACTTAACACTTTTGTCCTTTGTATTTTTTTAAATTTTAAATAAAATACAAATTGTGTTAAGAAAGACTTTATTTTGAAAGATGTTTAGCATAAGAAAGCTCAAGTGCGAATGAATGCGAATGAATCTACAACACGTTAGTTGCATCTCCGTGTCGACTTATCGCTTGATAAGGACGCCCACTGCATCTACCGTTCCCGACTTCGTAACTCACGTTTTGTTGTTTGTTTGGATATGTTAATACGCAGAAACAAACCCGAAAACAGATACACGTGCAATGCAGGTGCTGCGTATAATGCAATACCCTATTAGATTAGGTGGGGTTTCTATCTTTCTATCCAAGGGAAAAAATTTGATTGGTTGACGCTTCTGAATGTCTAGAAAAATAGTATTTTTAATAAAAAGTAATTTTCATATCTGAACAAAGAATTCACATGAAATTCTAGTAATTTCTGTTCTATTAAACACACGTAGTCAAGTCGTCTGGCAAAGTTTGTAAAAATCAACACTAAAATATTTAACTAGCGCAAAATTTACGCCAACACCGATAATATTTTCAACAGTGTATGGTACATACGTCTTCATCATTAAATACAACATTTAAGCAGACATAAAATATTAATGTTGTTCTATAACTTCACGTACTTACTTCTACGCTGACCAGAATTTTAGATATCTCTTACGGAATTTAATAATGTGCCCTCGTAATTTGATATTTAAATGAAATGGATTACTTAGGGAGAGTTCGTTTAAATATTTGTCTGCCCTATGATCTAAGTTATGTACAAGGATTGCTTAATAAACATGATACAAATTTATTTCATCTTTTCCACTAGTGTCTTACTTTGTGCGTTTGTCTGGTTTGTTAAATTAAATATCAGGTTTTTAAAAGGAGGATATTTAAACATATTTCCGAGTTTAAGCAAATCTTACATAAATTCACATGAAGTAATATCTTAAAATATAGAGTTTAATAAGATTTTTTTCAGAAAATAAGCAAGTCTGTCTATATCAATTCATTAAGAATTTTTGTGCAGTAATACAGGGATATTTAAATCATTATCATACTTCTACACTAATATTTACACTGAAAATGCTTGTAAACCAACATATTTTATAGAGGCAAAGATAATATTCATATACATTCAATTCCTAAAATAATTCACATATGTAAACATATCTTAGACAACCGTTTTCTTTTATTTCCCACAGATTCATTTCTATTCTATTTTTAGTTTCCACTGAGAGTGAGTTCATTTAACAATCGTTTTATTAAAAACTTGGGAGTTTTTAATTATGTATTAAGTAAAATATTAAAGAAATGAAAATGTTTACTTATAAACTTATTATTTAGATATAAAACTAGTTTGTGCCATACTGTCCAGCAGTAATGTCAATAAAAAACAAACAAAAGTACAAATTATTTTTCCTAACAATTTTTGCAATACCTATCGGAGTCTAATATATTTTGTATACTCTTCGCATTTGGTATCCCTTTCTTGTTAAGCCAATAATCATTCCAATTATTGTTATTATTCCTTTGCTGGAGTCAGTTTCAAATTAATTTTTGAAGCGATTTGTCGATAATGTCAGATACTACAATAATGTTTAAATGTTGCTTAGATTTGGATAAAATTCCGCTGCGACCAGCGACAATTGGAATTGTCACCCTCAGAGTGAGTAATGGAATTTAGCTTACTCCCAAATTAGTCTGTGTTCAAATGACTTCAATAGTAGGTGGTACACGAGCAAGTGTAAGGAGAGATATAAAATTAAAATACAGTGAAATTATATACGATCGCTGCTCTGCATTCCTTAATAAAACTGTAGCGAAGATTTTGAATGATGTCCTACTACCAGCAGAAGTTTTTCATGACTTCTCTCAAGCTTTCAACTGTGTCAATGGTAAACACCCTATTATGTGATTTGTTTCTTATCGCAGATAGGATCCAAAATTAGATTAGATTAGATTAGGATTGGGGTGGCCTATGGACCTGTTACATCGCGACCTTTTCAGATCGATTGTGATCCCCTTTTTTTTTCCTAGCAGACACTCTATAATTTTGCCCTCTTAATTAGGCTTATCATGGTTGAGAGTGGCTTCTTTGTGTAGTTGCTAGCTGTGGAATTATCCATGCCCAATACTAGAAACCTTGTGCTCGCTAGGTCTTCCCATTAGCACAGCGCATGAACTGGTGTTTTTTCCTCCTGTTGGCAAAATTGGCAGGTTGCATCATCTACCAGGCCTGTTCCCCTCACCGGTGCCGTAACCCCTTCGAGAGATTCTCTGAGGGATGTTACCAATCCTTGCCACTTTGTCTCTCTTGGACTTATGTACTTGACCTCGGTGTCGGTGGTCTAAACACGATGGTTCTTCTGACACATGCCATTCCTTTATAGCGTCAATCATGCTACCTGAGCTAGCGTAACGTCTAGCACTTCCGCTCTGGATCTTGTGACGAAAGTCAGCTCCTTCCCTATATTGGCCACACCCAACCCTTGCGAAAAAATAAATTGCAAAAGTGACTCACCTCATGCGTTGGTGTTAGTGCTCTACCATACTGTGTGGGGTGCATTTGCATCACCCCCTATTATTATTTTGAGATCCCTTGTCCTCTCCATATGTAACTATAGTGTTTATTATGGGAGGTGCGCACTACTCGTCCTCTCCGGAGAAGTAGGCCGAGCAGATTACCCAGCTACTGGTTCTTTCCTTCGTCTTGGCTGTAAGGATACCTGTAATCAAGTCATCGGTGCAGACCACCTGGATTAGTATATGTAACCCTTGAACTGTGCTCTGTGCATGCTCTTAGCCTTATAAAGCTAGAATTGTGTAATACTTTACCTTATTGTGGTGTTAAAACTGCCACTTTTCCTTTTACTAATAATGCTACATCAAGACTTTCGTTGTCGAATCTCCTAACCAGCGGTGCATACTTTGCGTATTAAATAAAGTTTAGTTAGTTAGCATGACTTTGAATGAGGATTTGAGCTGGAAGTTGCACCATCAATTTCTCATCAAAAAAAAATAACAGTTCTTATAAAATTAGAAATTTAAAATATGTTTTGCATTCTAGTGATTTATGAAAATGTTATTATAGCAAAGTCTATTTGCGAATAAGCTATGGCATGGTATTCTGAAGCTTGTCGGTATTACCACGCGATGCTTTTATCGCGGATAAAAGAATTATAAAATATTTAGTAGACATCAGAAATTATGAATCCTGTCGCCCACACTTTCAGAGGCTGGCTAGTTTACTTGCCTAGTATACATATCATGGAATTGCATTGTTATTTACCTATTTGTTAATTAAACAACTTTTTTTAAATGTTATGACATCCATAAGTATAGCACAAGAGCCAAGGAGAAATGTGAAAATGATAAAATAGACTTTGAAATGACTAGACGATCCTCTATAGCGATCGGAATCGAATTGTTTTAAAAATTTTTTTTTGCACCAGTTATTTTTTTTTCTCTAAGGCACAGTCCACACCCGAGTGACACGACCGCCAAAAGCGACACAATCAATAACACGACATGTGCCGTGTAAATTTAGGCAAAATGCGCATCGGAGGAATACACTCGCAAACAAGAAGCCATACAACCACTAACACGACAATTAAATTAAATTTACACTGCACTGCTACGCTTGTCGTATTCGTGCCGTATCAGTGTCGTATCCTTCCGGTGTGCACTCTGCCTAAGATCGCTTGGCGATATGCTACTATTTAAGCGTCAACCAAGGGTGCTGCTTCTTGAGCACCGCATCTATTCCGTGGAGGAATTTGTTTCTTTAATGTTATGTGAGTAATTGTTTGTTTTATGTTTATTGTAGTTGTAAACAAAATTGACAATATGTCTTCAGTACTTCAAACTAGCATACCCAATAAAATCTGTATCTATCTATACGAAGAACTGAAGTAAATTTTATACCGGATGGCACTTAACCATAAAGATATGCAATCCTAACACTAGTTGGCAGTTCTTCAGTTTATTATTTCCACTCATTTTATAACTATTTCATTTGCCAGAAATACAATTAGTAAGATTTTATCAGTATGTTGATTGCAAATGTGATTTCATGCGGATAGGGTCAACGCCAAAATACTAAATTCCCAATAAGACTTTAAATCACTAAAGTGGCTTTAGCGATAATAAATTTATGAGTTATAAATATCTTTTACGATTCACTGAAATTAATCTTAAAAAATAAATAATGCAACAGGTTACAATCCAGACCGAATGCGCTACGGGTAAAATTCGATTTATATATCAAAACCTGGGAAATGAAGCTCCGAAAATAAAGTTGTTAGATATTCCCCTCTACGGTTATTTCAGTGGCGGAAATGTTTAGCTTTCAACTGAATTTCTGAATTTTGAAATATTTATTTTAGAACATTATTTATATTTCTGCCGAAGTATGATTTAGACAGCTTTCTATCATCTGCAGATTCCTTGTATAACACATGCATGTTGGAGATACAAACAATAAGTCAATTCACATTCATTCATCAAAAAAAAAAAGAAAGGAAAACAAATGTTTAAGCACAAAACCTACTTTCTCACATCAAACTTCTGCATTTCCCTGTATTATACTACACTATAGAGATTAAATTACCTCCTAAAACGGGTAAAAATCGTTCCATTAAAGATTCCCAAAAGATTCCCAAATCTATCGAAAATAATGAGATTTGCATATTCAATCAGAAGAACACTTTAAATGTATTTATCAAGAAAGGTATTTGTATTGCCAAAGGTTAATTTGCATAAAACTTGGGATATTTATAGTATGCTGTATGTGTTCCTGAGCCTCACATTGAGAGAGTTAACTTACCCCTGAAGCTTCGACAATGTTCAGTCTTTTTACGTGTTATCCCGTTTTTTCCCCATGGGCGGATGTAACCCAAAGAAGGCAACTCGGCCAGAAAGACCTATTGTGTCCCCATGTCAATTTTACCCCTCACAGTCAGGTTGGACCCTATCAAAAAAGTTTGTAATCTCGCTAAGAGTTAACTTATCGACTCTGAGTGCGTCCAATCGATCGACCCCAAAGTGCGTCTGGCTCTCCCTGTTTACTGTCGGGCAGTTGACAAGAAGGTGAGTAGGAGTTTCCTCCACGCTCCCACACTTTCTGCACACGGGAGAGGATTTCGCTAGCGCCATGCGATTATTGTGTTATTTTTGGTGCGCAGTGCCTAGTTAAGATTCCTGTGAGTAATATCAATCTGTCTACTACCTTACGGAGTCTTTCCTCATTGGGATGAAGCTCTAGAGATTTTCAGTGTCTTGCGCCAGTCCTTGAGTCATTCCAGAAGGAGCAGTGCCTAGCAGCAATTTGGGATCTGACAAACGTGTAGCTCACTGGCACCCCTTCAGCTATTTCATAGCTTCTGATCCCAGAGTTTATCCGTTAGTATGCAGTGAAAAAAGACAAAATAATTGTCATAACAAGTTGTGTAACGTTAGATGCTTCAAATCTCCCATAGCGATAACTTGTTATGTGTTCCTTAAACCCAGTTCCGATTGCACACTTTGTTTGTCCAATATAAACTTTATCACGTCCAAGCTTTATTTTTTGCGTTGTCTAAAAAGTTTCCCAGTGTTTTACGCGAGGTGAAGCAAATGCTCAAATTTTGTCTTTGGATCAATTACCTAGATAAGAAAAGTTTCAAAAATTGAGATATCAGTTTCAGTAGTTTCAAAAACAAAAAAAAAACAGATACTGGGAAAACATCGAGCACTGTTATTGACGAATTGGAAGACTCGTCAATGTTGTGTTATTAAAGACCTTTTGCAGCAATACTTTTTCTGCGTCTCTATTATTGTTTAAGCTATTTGTATTGAACTCGTATTTTCTCTTGCTTACATGTTACTTCTTTATTATTCCATTAAGTGCATAACACACAAGCTACAATGTTTTACAATTGACCCTTTAGGGATACGTGAACTTGTATACATTAGGCATATACTACATTATTATTAATTAAGCTATATATCCAAAAGCCACCTCTTTTACGAACAGAAGAGTGCGTTTCATGGGTTGTACGGTATGGCTCTCTACGTGTATAATTCATCTCTTATTAATCTACCTGTAGGCAGCTATTGTGCTGGGAATGCTTCACTTGTACTTTATTAGATAGTAGAACATGTAATAGCCGTACGATGGTACACAACAATGATAAAACTTTGTTTACCTACAGGCAGATTATTAATCAAGAAGAGAATTGTAACAGCATAATATTCGCATTTGATTCGATAATCAAATTATTCAAACAGTTTGCTTTAATTACATAGAAGATAATAATATGGACAGATTTCAAACTAATCCGTAGCAATTGGAAATATTGGTTAGTATATAACTGATTTCAACAATTCTACGAATATATAAATGAAATTAGAACTCGCTTCGCGTTGGTGCACTCATCGTAAAAAAACTGCTGAAAATATTGAGATGCAATTGTTTTAATCTATTTGTAATAACGCGGTGGTCATTTTAGCTGTGTTTGTGTAAATATAAAGTTCCCGCTATGCCCATCTGGGTATGAGAGCTGCAGTGCTGGTGAATCAGCATAGAAGTGGGAATTATGTAACGTGTACGCATATGTAAAGAGAGGAAATATAGTCAAAAGAATTTGGATGTATGATACTATAGGAACCTATCAGATGCGTCCCAACATTAATGAATTATAGTCGAATAAAAACATTTCTTTGCTGACTTCTTTGTTCTTAAATGTTTTTAGTAATGTAGTCTATTTAACATCCCATCACATTTTTTAAACAATATATTAATGTACGAAAATGAAATTTGACTGTGGTTTTTGTTTTCATAATTAGACTGTTGGTTGGATTTGTTTTTCTTTCATTTTGGTGTGCATTTTTCATTCACAATGAATTGGTAAAAAATAAACTGATGTGGTAGAAAATCAGACCATAATTTTTATCATTTTCCTCGGAAATATTTTCATTATATTGTTTGCAAAATTTTGGAAAAAAAATGATATGATTTTTCAGTAATCCAGTAATTCATTTTAATTCTATTCGATCGATTTTTTAGTAACAATCCGGTATTCATCATTAAATGAAGATGCCGGAATCATGTAAATAGCTAAAAATGTTCTTATTGTACTATTTGGATCGTCTCGACAAAGAAATTGAGTCTAATACTAACTAAACTAATAGAGCAGACCTACAAAAAGATTGGCAACTGTATCAAATGAAAAATGGAAATTAAAAAAAAAAAATGACCAGGGGTTCGTAAAAACCTAGATCTGGTGGCCGTAATCCATGTGTGCACGTGTTACGGTCTTTACAGGCATGCTTTGAAGGATTCTTGTAAATTATTTTTTTTTGAAGATCTAATAGTTAATAGGAGAATCTAATTTCGTTGGGAATAGAAGCAGCTGTTTAGTTAGCAAAAGATATATATACAATTATTTGAAGTATTGTTTACACATTGATATAAACCGCATCCTGGTTAAGCATGTTTCACGTGATTGTTTATAATCAAAATAGTACGAGCAGAACCAACAACAAGGTCTCTAACATTCTAAATATATACCTGTGTTTGTATAGGTACGTATACCTGCATCATATATGCTTTCTGAATTTGCCGATTTACTCTGATGTACAAATAAGGAACAGATGGTAAGGTACGTAACTAGACTGGAAGTTTTCTTGTTAACGGAGCTAAAGTGTTCCTTTATTTTCCTCTTATATCGGAACTCGGTAGAAGTTTCTGCATTTCAAATATTAAGGTATAATTCTTCAAAAGTAATTTTTCGTAAAACCGTTACAGCCCAAAGGTAGTTGAAGTTATATGGTGTTAGAAGAATGGAACAAAACACTTTGATCGCGTTTATTAATTAGGTAATGTTATACTCGTGTCTAAATTACAACTAATCACTCGTTTTACCCATCCGATAGAAACCTAAACCACAAAAAGGGAAAAAAAGCATTATACAACATTGACACTGTTGGTGGTAACGTCTTCAGAAGAGCCTCTGTTTTGCGTATACTGGGCCTAATACCATTTGTAGATATTTCACGTCCTAAGTATTCAATTTGTGATGAAGTAATGACATTTTCCCAGATTCAACGCGAAACCTTCTTCACAGAGACCGGCCAATATTTCTTCATTGCAAACCTTCCACTGGAGTATTGGAAAGTATCAGAATGTCATCCAAGTAGACCAGCGCAACAGTATGTTTCAACTTTCTCAGCGCTTAATTTACAGCACGTTGGAAAACAGCGTTTGCTAATTCAAGCACCATCCTTAAATATTCAAAGTGGCCATCGGAAGTGATAGATGCCGTTTTCTGAACCGGACTCTGATAGAAGCCAGAAGATATACCTAACGCGAAAAAAGCTTTCCTCTGCCTAATCGATCGAGCTGATCTTCAATTAATGGCAAAGGGTAACGATTCTTAACGGCATGCCGATTCAGCTTGCGATAGTCTACAAGTGCTGAAATTTTCTTGAAATCGTTGAATATGTTTGTCAATCATGAGCCATATATCAACACTTGTATCGATAATCCCAAAATAGCAATAGCCGTCGATTTTGATTTCGTTTTAATGGTTAGTATTTCAGTATCGCAAATATTAACTGATTTTCTTTGTTTATAACTTTTCAAGTAAAACAGCAATCTGAATCTGAATCTGGCTTAGCACAAAATTCACAACCACTAATTTTATGGTTGATCGCTCCACTTACTGATGCTTGAAATATCTGAAGTACACTTTTCTTGCCCCCTCTTCCTGAATGCCTCGTGTTACATTTTCTTTGTAGATAACCGAGCTTTCAACAAGAATTAATGCTTTACCGCGAACTGAATCATTTCCGTGAACGCGGTTAAAACGTTTTAAAGGAGGCTGACCATTATCATACTTTATTACTGATTTAACTGGTTTAGATCTTAAACCACGAATACAACCGCCGAACATAGACGCGCCCTCAGCTCTGACGGGTCAAGCAAACATGAATTGAACGTGTGACGCCACATTGAGGCAAACTACAAGGCAATGACTACAAATACTTGATAAATTCGAGAAACATGAACAGGGAAATTGAGCATATCTTTTTTTTGTCTTTCCGTATAATTATACGCCACACAGGAATGGACCATTGTAAAATTAATACCTGTTTTTGTAATTAAAACAAAAAAAAGTGTTAAACAAACACAAAAAAAGTACAAAACACAACACTGATAAATGTTTTGTCTCAATGTGACGTCTTCTGACTGTTCTGATGTTCGCTTCACTCGGTAAAGTAAAGGATAAGAGAGCTGGTCTGTGAGTATTCACGGTTTAAGGTTTAGATAACGGGTTTAAAAACGCAATTATATCTGATTTTTTTCTAAGATACTTAGAATTATAAGACGCCGTTAAACAGACATCCTGCTCGTTAATGCCATGAATTATGATTCCACTGAGCTCGTAAGTTTTTTAGTAGGACGGTTTTCTCGTCAACGTAGGCGTCGTAGGTATTATAATCGTTCGAGTTGAAAGAAGAGGTATCGTGCAATTGCGTACGCCTCCTTCCTTCAAAGAAAACGTATCTAAAAATCTTGATTAAATGCTGGCCAGTTTTGGCACGCAGGAATTAAACGACATGTCCGAAAGCCCGGTTAAGGCATCTGCTAACCTTAATAATAACTGCTGATGATCGCTTCAAGGTAACTCCTTCTTGGTCTTATCCAACTGATCCACCCATTTTTTCGCATCCCTAACTTCAGATCGAAACACGGATAGTTCTGCTGATTCGTGGATGGTGCACAAACTCGGTAAAGGAGTCTTCCATTTTACGGTATGTATCAATCCCGCTTCTGACGTTTGAAGAATAAAACAAAACACTTTGAAAGATCACGTTTATTAAATAGTTAATGTTACACTTCTCGTATCTAACAGACAACTGATGACTAGTTTTACCCATTTGACAGAAACCTGGACTACAAAAATGAAAAAAAAACATTAAGAATAATTATCTACCTCCACAAAAGGTGTGTCTCATGCGATCATCAATAAACAAGGCATTCCTAACGGAACGTTATATTACATTGAATACTACAAAAACTACTAGCTTACAATAAATTTTAACAATATAACAAGCTTAATCAGATAATATATAAAACAGCATTATTAACAAAATAACAATAACAACGTTATTAACATAATATTTCTGTTTCTAACAATAGATATCCAAAATACAGTGCCATAAATAACAAAGGACTAAACTTTAAAAGGAAACAAATCAGTGCCGTGCACCTAACCGGCCGTATTGTGAGTGTCTCTGCTCTATTTTAAAACATTCTTTTTCTAATTTCCTGCTATAGTAAAGCACACACTCGACGGAGTGCGTTTATGAGTTATAAATACACTAGGTTTATAAAGGACTTGTAGATTAATGATGGGTAAATTTTGGTGGATGCGACGGTAAATAGGTTAGTTGACAGGAGACGATATGAATATCTGATCTCTAGCTGGATTATTACATAATAATAAAAGCTTTAACACTACTAAACAGCTTTGCTTGTGAATAAGACGGAGGTATATAATTAACCTACAAATTGAATTAAATTGCGAATGTGAAAAATATGTCAATAGTCAAATGACAAGGTCCAACTTCTTCACAAACAATAAAATTTTGGTATAAAATCTGTCTATTGTCTACGTAGATATTTACTGCATCTTGGGCAAAATACTGACACCTGAATGACAATGTGTGATGACAAATAGAAGACACAGACAGTTTGTGAAAGGAGACAAATGTAAAATTTATGCTTGATTGTCCATAATTAGGTGAGTAATAATAGATAAATAAATAAATGGTAAGTGTATTTCGTAATACATATAAAAACAAATACAAAATTGTAAACAAAAAACCCGGGAACAGTTAATTTGGTAACAGAACTCTAAATAAGTTAATATTCATTAAACAAACTACAATGAGAAATAGGTGGCAAGTCAGAATTAAATAATTTGTTATTATATTTCTTCGTAGTAAAAATTATGACATGTGCCAGCTTTTAACAATCTTACATCTTCATGACTAAAGTTATATCTAGTACCAACAAAATGTCGAACTATAGCCAATTTTTCCACATCTGTATTTCGCACATAACTTCGTTCACAATTACTGATTGTGAGATAAAAACCTATTCCTAAATGTACATTTATTACACATCTAAAAATATTACAACCTAATAATTGTTATAGCCGCTTAGACAAAAAAATGCCACACTATAGGCCAATAATCTTTGAAGCATAACGCATGTATAATTATGCATGCAAATTTAGACGTTACGCAGGTAATTATATATTACGATTCACCCATCAAACATTTTTATGCCATAGATGTTAGTCATATTTATGTATGTGTACTATCATAATATATTTATGAATATACCTCTATATTATTTGTTGACTATACATAAAACAGATTGACATTATGTTACTAGCACTTGAATTCCTGAAGAAGAGTGTACGCACATGAATGTAAGAAAAAAAAATAACAATTGGATGTTGAATTACGTTTTATGATTACAGAAGGGATCAAGATATTATTGTGCATGATACAACCGATTGTGACTCCTACACTTGGGGAATTAATCTTTAGCGCTCATAAAAAAAATGTTGACCATCAATCTTCAATCATAAACTTTTCTGCGAAGTAAAATTCCTTTTCCACCATCAATATTATCGAAATTGCGTGAAGAACATAAATCATAGAAGCCTTATAAACAGATCTGTATCCTCTGTAGGCCGATGATTTATAAACTTAGCACCTGGGTGAATATTTATTTATAGTATCTCTACGTTTTGTGAATATTTTAAATGCAAATTCTACGCTTTGGCTTTCTGATATGTATTTCTTGATGACGAGAGGTGAAATCAAGTGCGGATTTTACAAAAGTTCATTTTATGAGGAAAAAATGTTTTTTTATAAAGTTTGTGATCAAATAGAGTACATCTACCGTGTACTAGAGACGGAGTGTGACGTAAACCATCGTTTAGAACTATATGGACGCTTTCATAAAATAGAGTCTTGATAAGATATTAATGTATATTCTGTGTTGTGACTGATTTACTAAAAATGAGTCATCTTTGATTACCTCTCTTTTAGGGGGTGACAAATCGCTTTTACGGAAAAATCGATATTTATTTTAAACTTTTCTTTTAAACTATTATAAAATATACACCTCTCACATCTTTTTTAACATAACAACATTATTTTCTGACATTTTTCTTCGGACTACGATGTTAAAGCTTTCGTGTGGTTATAAAAAGAAACCCTCATCCAATACCAAGTAGTTACGTAGAAAAATGCATATTTAATATGTGTAGATAATAACATCATCTATTTTTCAATAGTTGCTAGCAATTATCTATTTTTTTTATTTTGGTCTTCCATGCAGCCTGTGTTAATAATAAGCAGAGATAAAGTTAAAAATTTATGCCCAAGCCTAACTTAAATCTAAATTCTGTCATTGAATTATCAAATTTTCTATAATGCAATAAAAAAGAACAAAGCAACTGCATTCCCAACAGTGCAATCGAGTAACACACTCATCAGGGCAACAGAAAAGGGTGAAAACAGAGACATACAGGGTGAGCCACTAGATTCCCGTCGGTTTACATAAAAAGAGTGGTAACATATTTTCAATTTTTTTTTGATTAAGGATTATACAGGTTCAGAAAGACCACATTTCAAAATTAGTTTGAAGTATACAGGGTGATCCAAAGAAAAATTACACACCAAAGTTGTGAAAAATTAAATGTAACACTCTGTATATTATGACATATTTTGATAGTATAGACTAAATAAAGGTAAGTTGGTGTTAGGTTTCTTATATCTAACTCAACTCGTTTACGAGATAATTAACTATTCTTCAAAATGTAGACCAAAATTTAAGAGGCACGCCTGTCATGCGTATTTAAGTTAGATATTTTAAACTATATTTATTTTCTAACTAAACCATTAAACTTGATAATAAAATAAAAGTAATGCAAAAAATTATACAGGGTGGACAAAAACATACTTTTATTTTCGCCTATATTCTTATTTTAAATGGAACATTCTTATTTTACCTTAATTTAGATTCTAATTTTAACGGTCTTTAAGATTGTACTAATGCTTCCTATACCTATCTGTTATAGTTTCTTAGTAATTTATTTTTTTTTATTTCAAATATTAATTCCTATCAATTCTTTTTCCAAAGTAGGCTTAGGCAAAAGTATCGCTATTCTTCATTATACACAAAAGTAATTTGACAATAACAGAACTTGTCAGTTGCGCATCATTATTGTTCCTGGTTATTTAAAAAGCATTTTAATTATTTTATTAATGAGAAATTACCCTCAAGCAGAAAGGATTGATATGATTTTAATAATTGGAGAGTGTGAAGAAAATTGTTTGCTAGCATTAAGGATTTATGCGCAAAAATATCCTAACAGACGCCATTCCGATAAGCGTTCTTTAGAAAATTTGCTGCAAGTATTCCGAAGTACAGGAAGTGTGTGTTTTAAGAACACAGAACGACAAAGAGCGATTACCGGAAATGAAAGAAATAATATTTCAATTATCGAATCTCTTGCTGAAAATCCGCATACAAGTCAGCGAAAAATAAATGAAACTACAGGGATAAGCATAGGAAGGATCAGAAGAATTATAACGATGAACAAATTTTGCCCATACAACATCCAATTGCATCAAGAATTTTTGGAAGAAGATTATAATCGGCGGCTTGAATATGGTTTATGGGTCTACAAAAATTGACGAAAATTTTCTCGAAAATGTATTATTTTCGGATGGACTTTTCATAACAACGGATTAGTTAATAGGCACAATTTGCATTATTACAGCGACATGAATCCAATTCTTAGAACCCTAAATCGTCAACATCGATGGTCTGTTAATGTGTGGGGCGGAATAGTTGGAAAGCACGTGATAGGGCCATACTCTTTTTGATGGTCACTTGAATGGTGCCATGTTTCTACAATTTATAAAATATAACTTAGCAATGCTTTTGGAAAATATACGATTACTATTGACAAAGACTTTGGTTGCAATTAGACGGTGATCCAGTATCCCAATAAGTAAATAGGCCGCGGAGGTCCACAGAAATGGCCAGCAAGATCTCCAGATCTAACGAGCCCAGATTTTTTTTACGGGGATATACTAAAAATATTGTTTATGACATACCACCAAGCACACTCGACAATATGAAAGAGCGAATAAGAATGGTGTTTCGATCTATACAACCAGATGTTTTCAGTTGATGTTAAAGACTCATTTCAAGAAAGAGTACGCCTCTGCATTGAAAACGATGGCCATCACTTTGAACATTTTTTAAAACATTAGCAGTTTTATATACTTAATAAAGTACATTTCTGAAGTTTATTTAGTTATGACTTTTAATAGTATGTAGGAAATCAGTTGAGACTTTAGGCTTATATGTCTATCTATGTTGAATAATAACAGCAGTTTTTTCCAAGCCTATTTCAAAAAAAAATGGCTAGGAATTAATATTTGAAAAAGAAAATTATAAATTACTAAGAAACTATAACAGATAGGTATAGGAAGCACTAATGCAATCTTAAAGACGGTTAAAATTAGAATCTAAATAAGGTAATAAATACAGGGTGTTCCATTTAAAACAAGAAAGTTACTTGCCTTTAACGAAAATTAAAAGTATGTTTTTGTTCACCCTGTATATATTCTTTTTTACATTATTTTTATTTTATTATTAAGTCTAATGCTTTAGTTAACAATTAAATACAATTTAAAATATCTAGCTTAAATATGCATGACAGGCATGCCTCTTCAATTTTGGTCTACATTTTAAAGGATAGTTAATTATCTCGTAAACGAGTTGAGCTAGGCATAAGAAACCAACTTGTCTTTATTTAGTCTGTACTTTCAAAATATGTCATAATATACAGGGTGTTGCATTTAATTTTTCACGACTTTGGTGTGCAACTTTTCTTTGAGTTCTCCCTGAATACTTCAAAATAATTTTGAAATGTGCTCCTTCTGAACCTGTATAACCCTTAACAAAAAAAAAATTGAGACGGTGTTACCACTTTTCGTATATAAACCGACGTGAATGTGGTAGCCCAGTCTCTATATGGTCGGGACAAAGCTTAGCGCTGGCTGACGAGTAAGGAGGCACGCATCCATTTCTTAAATTTAGAAAACGAATATTCTTTGACTTCCGCACTTACGGGCCTAATGGATATAATTTGGTTCACATTAATAATTACACAATGTATTTATCGTTCTCATTTCTATTTTGCATCTTGTTAGGTTATAAATCATGGCAACATACAATACGCTGCAACACAAACAAATTGAATTCTTTTTAGCATGAAAATAAAAAAAAATATAATATAGTGTTAGGCTAACCAAATAAACTTTAGAATTCTTTTAAAACTCCAATCTTGTTGTCTTAATACCGAAACCTGAATAAAATGTAACTACTTATTTAACCATGCGTGCTGGATTAATTATAACATTACACATACACCCCATTTAATGGTTCTATCAATACTTAAATACTTAATGCAGTTGTAAAAATTCGCATTACAATGTTTAGGCTTTTAAGAAACATACTCAACTTTTGTAAACATGACCTGTTTTCCTTGCTACATTTTTCGTATTGACTTAATGCATCTTTTTTTTTACTAAATCCCCTACCTTAGTTTTCAGGCAAGTAAATTATTTCCATAGTATTGTTTTAAAAGAATAGAAAATTAAAATTTAAAACCATTTTTCCTTTCTATACTGACATGCAATACAATATGCGTGTACGCTATTTATTTTTTTTCCGTTATTTTCGTTTATCTCTTTCATTTAGACCAAGATATATCTCCTGATTCTAAAAACACCCCAAGATATTGCACGTTATTTGTTTCTCCAGACAATTTTCCCGAATGTTCTCCGTTCGCTGTTGATGGCAATCTTTCCTGAATGAATACACAAAGTGGTTTCGCGCGATAACATCTCGCGACTAAAAGTTTATTTATGAGTTTTCATTTTTGTCGTGTTAATTCTTTGAATGGAAACATAACAATACTACTATAAAATATCCAGGGAGTATACTTTCGTATCACACGGAAAGCACAAATAAATTTTTACAACAATATCTACTTGTGACGATATTATCTGCGTTTATTTATTCCCGAAGTCCTCGTGTTTTCCTCCTCTAATCTGCAAGTATCCTTTAAACGTGGATTTTGATATCGGGAAATCCATCTTAGTTCACGTCAAGGAACCCGTAGAATTACAACCAAATTCTATAGCACAAGCCGAGCTGCCGGGTGTCATAAAATATAAACGAACGCACTCCGTTCATTATTGGCATATAAAATTTATTACTGATGGTTGAGACGTGATCCGTTATTATTTCGAGAAAACCGTGAAATTCTATCTTTATCGTCGCTTAAAGCAAGGCGGAATTATAATATTTTATAGCCACTTCGCAGCATTAAGTAGGATTCGAGTGATATCGAAGATAGAACTGTAAGTAAAATTGATCGCCCATCTTTATCCTGTGCTGGAAATATTATTTACTTCCTTTTACAGGTTTGGTGAATTAAATAAAATATTAGGGAGGGTGAAGATAGGGGAGCAGATTTCTTTCATCTCTTCGAAAATTATATTTTCACTAGATTCGAATTAATTGGATATAAAGGATTTGGCAGCTTTTTCATAATGGATTTTTAAACTGTCATCCACGAATGTACCTTATGGTGGTCCTTATTTTTAGACTTTGAATTTCTTTGAATTTGTGGCACCCTCTAAAAATATGATACTTACAAGGGAACCTGTAAATTCAAAAAAATAGAAAATGCAAAACCAACAGCACACTTCTACAATACATCCATTTCCTATACATTTTGAGAATAGCACAAATATAAAAACAATAAGTATTTATCCTCCGGTTGAATCTTTGACGCTTACCGCCATAGATTATAGTAAAATCAATAAAATCAACTCGATTCCTTTCACTAGCAATAATTAAATACACGCGAACGCTACACCAAGTACATTTATCAGATTATTAGCACTAGTTGTTTCCTTATTAGTTAGGTTAGAAAGTTATATTTTATTTAATGCTGTGCGCCATTTCTGCACTATTTAAGTTAGTTAAGTTTCTTAAATTTCAAAATTCTTATCATTTGTGAGGATATTACCGTATTGCAAGCGATATTGTCGACTAGACAAATTCCAGGATCAATAATTCAAGCAAAATAATGTTTTCTCACATTCCAAATGGATTTTTCGGAACTAACAGCATTGACGGATTTTTGTTTATTAACTCACTGCTCAATATCGTGATTGAATTTTGGATAAGTGAGAAAGTTACCTACTGATGGTGAGAAAGAATCACAGTGGCATTAAAGAAATTCGTGTACACCCTTAAGCAAATGAGAAATTAACGCTAGCTATGAATATTTGATCTAACACTTAAATCCACTAGAGGCAATACAAGAAAATGCTTTTTTTTTAATTTTAACACCAACTTTCGATAATCATCTGTCACAGATCTAATTTCCATTTAGAGTTTTAGCAAATATAAAATTTATCAACCTTTCCAGATTTAAACCTTCCGGAATCCCTATAGTGTGAGCAGAAAATAAATCAGAACGTATAACAAGAGATAATAAATCGTATTTGTATTCAACAATTCATAATTTATAATAATTTACTACTAACCTTATCTGTGATTTATCGAATGCTTCCGATTGCGTCAGTCATCAATTATTAATTAACAAATTGAATTATATGGGATTACGGGGTAAAGTTAGCGATTGGTTAAAATCTTTTCTGTGCAATAGAATGCAATTTGTGGAAATTAATTGTTGTATTGGGGTACTTCAAGGATCCGGTTTAGGGCCAACTTTGTTCTCCTTATTTCTGGATGATGTTATCAATTTTTTGTGCGATTATCATATTATCTATTATGCGGATGATACAATTTTAATTAATGCTGTTAATGAAATGGATACTCCAACTCCTTAATATCCAAGTTGTCATTTTTAAGCTGCGACAACTAAAAGCTGCTGTAAGTTTTGAAACATTGAGAATTGTTTATTATGCAGAGTTAGTCATTGTTTCTCTACGGTATTCTACTATGGGGCTCGAGTGCATTTGTTAACGCAGTTTTTCTTAAACAAAAAGCCTGCATTAGATGTATGTGCAGTATTAATCAACTTACCTCGTGTAAGAGTTGCTTCATTTCATTAAATATATTGAATATTTTTGAATTATACATTTTCGAAGCTAGTTGTTATGTTCATAAAAATAAAGAGAAATTATAAGTCAAAATAATAGCGGGCATTCTTACAATATTAGAGATCCCAAAATTCACTTAATTCAACATAGTTTAAGAATGACAGCAGCAAGTTTGGATGTGTTGGGGATGAAAATTTATAACAAACTTCCTCATACTTAAATACTTTTTACTGCTTTCAACTGTTGTAAATTCAAGAAAGTTTTTAAGTCGTGGTTACTGACAAAATGTTTTTATTTTATTTTATTTATGGAAGAATACTTTAATGCTGATATTTAATAATTTGTATAAGATTGTATTTTAATTATATTTCTCTTTTTCTTTTTTTTTTCTTTTGTCTTTTACAACTTTTACTTTTTTCGCTTTTGTTGACATATTTTTCACATATCGTAATGTTGGAAATAAAATTCTATTAATATTATTATCATGATTATTAACAAATAACAGTTAAATGAGCTCTTTCCAGCTATAGAAATAACTAAACTACTAGCTAAAAGATATAACGACAAGGTTTAAGACAAAATCAACTGTAGTTCAATAGCCTAAGTAATTTCTGTACGTAATATTGCCAAACGTTTCTCCGCGAATTAATGGAATCTTGAGCAATTGGATATCATTCGCAAATGAATAGGTATTTCTTATGCTAGAATTGCATTTCAATTTCAATTTTCTAAGTTTGGTAAAATCTAGAAATGTATAGACTACTATGGAATAGCATAGCTTAAAAGATGAACGGATGCTGCATCAGAGAATCCACTTCTAGTCGTTCGGATTGCGATATTGAAATTATGGACCCTAAGAAGAGGTATTTCATAAGATCACGTAAATAAGTTGATCAACACGAAGGAAAAGATATCTGACAATTAATTTCTAGTAGTTTATTTGGGTAATAATATATAAAATAAAGATATTTCAACAAAAGGTCTTCAGTAAACGTTTTATAGTACGCAAGGAAAATCATTTCTGCTATAATTAATTTAAATGAATAGGAGTTGTAATTGGTACTGCCGAATTCTAAGAGTATTTATTTAAGTGATTACATGTACAATTTCAGTATACATTTCAAGATTGTATTCGCAGTTAACAAAGCTTCGCAATTTTTGGAAATGAACACACACCCGTATCGATTATATACTTAAATGGAATTTTGCTTTGGTTACTTACATGGGATTATGATTACAGTCTTGGAAATACGACCTGTTTTGTCGAAATGCGCAAATGCGATGCCAATATTAATAATTAATATGGATATCTTTAGCTGAGCTTTCCGCTTTCAATTAGAGTATCAATTCGAAAAGCGTGGGAAGACTGACTAACTTTTAAAATGTTAAATTATCTCTTGCTCTAACTAAGAGAAAATGATACGAAGAGCTAAGATTGTGCATGTACTTTATGCAAATATTATAAGTTTTATGTTGTTAGCCTGAGCAATGCTTTACTGTTTTTGTTCTTTTTAGTAGAATTACTGTTTGAAACTTAAAATTAGGACGTAAAGTGCAATTTTCACAAGCATAAGAAAATTCCACGCTTTGTACTTCTCAGAAACTCTATGTAGAGTAGCACAGTGAATTAGGAATTAGTTCTTGAATATTAATAAATTAATATTAAGAGAAACCAAAAATGCAAGTAATAACTTTTATTCTTCAATTCTTTTTTCCATATATCTGGTACAAAATCTGTACGGACGTTAATATTTTTCTTTATTCCTAAACTAATTATTTTCTTATATATTTTATAACAATCAATTAAACCTTCACAGAGGAAAATCTCTCTCCTAACCATCATTTGACCCTGGAAAAAGAAACCGGTTACTGTAATTGACTAGACCGAGATTTGAATCCACGACCCCTGACAATAGTGAAGATCTTTAAAGCAGACGGCCATCACAGCATTGAGTTATGAGGAATGTGTATTTCTATCGGGTAGATTTTTCTTTCTTCTGCTGGGGATGTAGGTAATCTTAATGATGCATTGGTAGATATCACCATTGGTAGTATCTACAATGTACTTAATTTTTTTTTCGACAAATATTTTACCTTCAGAAGCCATGATAATTCGTAGAATTTGTTTGGGGCCACGTTTTCAACTTTCATTAATTACAGCAAGCATCGTCGCGTTATAAATTGTTATTACGCCTACGCCTGTTGAATGACTTAAGGTGTTCGCATGTCAACATTAGCTCAGGGATGCAAAAAACCAGGAAAATCTCACTCTGAGAGCAGATAGAACGTTACATTAGGAGACGGATGTTACCTTAATTAATCCAATAATTCCAGGCCTTTAAGGTAACTCATGATCTTATTGAATGAGATTGTTTTTAAATCTTCTAGGGAAACCTCAATTCTTCCAAAAGATCAACTACGTGGGGGTAGGCAGTGGCAAAAAATGTACTTCATTGTCTCCTCCTCCAAACACAATCGGCATTCAGTCTAATCCAAGAGGCCGATCATGTGTAGGTGTTCTTTAAAGTAGATTCTCAGATACGAACCAAGGATCCCGCAACTAATGACCCAGCGTGCAAGGCACAAAACACCAGACCATAAGCCGTTAAATATTTTGTTGATTGCCATGGACTCCGCGCTACACTGGCTTACTTCCCATGGGATCGAATACATAATGTATTCATTACTATGCTAGAGGTCTGTTATACTTTTGTATATGGCTGCCGTGACTAAATAAACTTTGGAGACGGCTAACGGTTTTTGCAATTTTTTTTTTCCGAAAAACAAACGTATTATATACTAAAACCCCAACTAAATAGGGCTTACCGTGATTAAAGCAGCCAAATATAAACGGAAAGTTGAGTCGTGAGTTCAAACTTAAATTTCCCTGTGCCCTACCAATTTGTCTTTCGTTATCTGGACTTTGGCGGGAAGATTGCTCTCCAAGTGGTGTATGAAACAAATGAAAGAATAACGCAGAGCAACATTGATAATAAAAAGCGAATTTATACTACATTATACACTAATTGTAAGTACACAGTTAATTTCCTATGCCACATCAAGGTTTTCCCTGCAGGTGGCCGACTTCAAATCCACCCTCAAATGTACCATCATCAATCATAACATTTTTTTACCTTTGTTGTAGTGTACAACTACATGATTCATATTTCTTCTTTTATATAGTCGAATACCATACATTAAATTCCCAAAAGAACAATTATACCGACAACGTACGTGTTATCGACTCTACATTGCTTTTTATGTTAGTTAGCCGGCGGCGCCTCCATCACTGTACTTACCCGAAAAATAATCACCGCGATACTTTTCACTTCTGGGGGGTAAAAAAAAAACATTCTTTTAAAACTACTAACAACTATATTCTCTGGTAAAATCTCACAATCGATTCACTGACTCCTCCTCCTCCTGAGCCCTCGCTTCCCGTGTCTTCGTTTACCTACTCTGCTATTATTTTTCTTTCGCCTATTTACAAATATACAACGCATAATGGAACTTTCCGTGGCCGATATTTTTATTTGTACTACAAATTACGTCTTTATGAAAGCATAAAAATGGAAACACACAAAAAAACATACCAGTATTAATTAATTAAAATGTGCCTCAGTAATTGTATGTATATCAAAAGCTTTTAGATACAATCCCCTGGTAAACGATTTCTATATTTTCTTTGTTGCTTTAAACTCCGCAAGTCCATATTCCCAAGAAAATATTTATAATATCTACGAAATATATACGTTGAAGGCCTGGGGCAATCAGCACCGCAGAAGAAAACACAATTTTATACGTCTTCTGAGCAAGAAATGGTCCAACGAATCTTAGTCAATTTCCAAGAATTATCCGAATCAATGGTCCACATCGAGGCGGGCGCTTACCTTAGCCGGGCAAATCCTCCGTGAAACTAAGATATTTTCCAGCGTGAAATACATTACGCTCGCGAAATTACGCAGAACATCAAAGATAATTTATTGTTGTGCCGTACTCTGATGACATTAATTTAGGAATTTCTGTTCTGCGAGGGGTTGGAGACGTCATTATTGAATAAGTCGTCTCGTGACGCTGTCGCACCCTATTCGCTTTGCGGTTTATCGCTTGTGGCATAAGTTAAAAGCGTTGGCGGCGTTATAATAAGAGTTCTGTCGTATCGTTGGATAATATTAAATTATATACGATGTCATATTATTTGTTACCTTTACGTTTTGTTCCTTATAGAATATCCGTTAATTTCGTTTGAAATGGGGATGTTTACACTTCGTAGAACGTGAATTATGAATAATGACTGCTAAATTAATAGCGGTAAATATCGTGACGTTAACATCTAGGCGTTCACTAATGTAATATTCTACAGGCTGGCCCGTTTTACACAATTTATTGTTAACATTTGTAAAGTACCCACAAATTCTAAACAGATGTCAAGCTAATGCAATCTACATCCAATTCATTGAAATGCTGAGTTGATTTTTATTCAAAAGTTTTGAATAGCTGGTCCTATAATCCTGGGCTAAAATAACCAGAACAAGATTTAAAAAAATATGAAATATTAATAGCAATTAATCACTTCTTTATTGTAACACATAAATTACTTTAAGTAAAATATTCAAACAATCTTAAAAAAAAACTGGCACCCAACGTAGTGTAACAGTACATCAATGTAACGTATAAAAAAATAGTACAACCTATACAAACCTATTATAATTCCATAATAGTGAATGGCAAATAGCAATCGATCATCGGAAACCAGGACTACATTGATTGAGAAGAGGAATACTCCTCTGACTCAAATCATACTTAGGCGTATTAGGAAATGAAAGGTAATAGTTAATCATCAACATTCTTATAAGTTCCGAATAGAGTCTGGAGTGCCACGAGGCTCCATTACCGAACCACTTCTTTTGCTGTCATTTATTGGTCTCCTATCTTAACATAATAACAATAACCTTGTAATCTACGCTGACAATGAAATATAAAATTAAATTAATACGTTTGATGAATGATTCTCAAGTAATGACGCCTTCATGGGTGCTAATAAGACGCTATTATTCATGTTTTTTTCCGCTTTTTCTATTATAACTATGTTCAATGAAAAATTGGAAGAAACTTAATTTTGTATATTTTCTAATCCACAAGACATTACATTGTTTTGCTTGGTATCTTGTGTTCTTAACTCTTTTATCTAAAACTACGAAAATCGCATTACACGTTCTCAATAGGCAAATTTCAAATCAACAGCTGTAACGATATTCCTGGATATTGAGTAATGAACAATGCTACCACAAACTTAATTATTGAGTACTTGCGACAAAGTAAAACCACACCGAAGCTTTAGCAGTGGATTAGTGTTGGTGCGAACATAGTCTCCATTCATTTGCATAGCTATGTGTGAATATTGCAATGCGAAATGAGAGAATGAATGAAGCAAATTCTCAAGGTTACCTTCACGACGTGAACGCATACATTTCGTGAAAGACATGAGCAGGTATTTGCATTTACAGCATGGCCATTATAATAGGTTACATTTTAATTTTTAGATAAATAATAGCAGCATTATTGATAATCTTTCATTTCCTACACAGTAAATTGTTTCCGTAGTGAGTCGAAATAAGGCACATTTATTTAACGAAGATAACTCGTAAAGAAGAAAAGTGACAAGGAATTGATTATTAAATGCAACACTCAACAAAATTAATTTGTCAAGAGGTTAATTAGCTATGAAATTATAGGAAAACAATGTTTTCTTTTTAAATTGAGTTATACACAGAGGCAGAGAGGTCTATGCTAATATACTAGATAAAAACATCACCATGAGGACCACCAGAGTCCTCAACGGACCACCAGAGGGTGTCCTCAAGGGGGAGTACTGTTACCACTGCTGTGGAGCTTGGTCGTGGATGATCTCGTCAGATCATTAAACGACAAAGGAATATGGACGCAGGGGTACGCTGATGACATTGTCATCGCAACTAGAGGAAAATTCCCGAGCGTGGTGGCGGGCATAATGCGTAATGCACTGCGAATAGTGGAGGAATGGTGCCTTTCACAAGGACTCTCAGTTAATCCACAAAAATAAAAGTTCGTTGCCTTTACCAACATGAGGAAACTCGATGACCTAGGCGCCGTTAGACTGTTTGGGCAGGAGTTATAATTAACCAAGGAAGTAAAGTATCTTGGTGTTACCCTCTATGCGAAACTGAGCTGGAAAAACCACTTAGTCAAAACAACAACCAGGGCTACGCAACTATTCTGGCGCTGCAAGAGGGTTGCTGGTAAAACCTGGGGATTAAAGCCGAGGGTGATTCATTGGCTATATACTGCCGTGATAAGACCAGCAATAACATACGAGGCAGTGGTCTGGTGGAGGAGGACAGAAGTGTCCTGCCTGTATAGAAATGATTGCAAAAGGGGGCTGCATGAGGAGGAAAATTAATATAATGACTGACAGCCAGGCTGTCATTAAGGCAGTCTAGAACCCAGTAACTAACACATTTATTTCTATCTCTTGTGATAATATAAAATCATTTTTCTCCTCTTCTTTATAAAAATTGTTTCGTTGCTTCTTAATCTTCGATAAAGTTTTAAAAAATAGCGACGGTCTGGTACATCACGGTCAGGAAATTGCTGAATGTAACGCTCTAGCGCTCTATCTGATTTCTTGTTAAACAGCAAGTACAACTCCAACATATCACACTTTTCCAAATGAGTAAATGCCTTTGTTACGGTTGAAACAATTGTAAAAACAGTACTTTTTCCGCACAATAACTTTAACAACAACAAATATAAATAATTTGACAGCTACTAAACAATGTGACGCTTTAATTTTCCATAGGTATATCAATTTCATGCCAACAAACCAAAGATAAAGATTTCTCAATAACTATTTTATTTGATATTTTTTTATAATAGTGTACTAAGACTTTTTTGTTCAGTTTGGAATTTTCTTTTAAGTTGCAAAAAAAATATACAGGGCGTTCCGTTAAAAAAAAAAATTTTGGACGAATATCTAGAGAACGCGAAGCTCAATTGTTTTTCTGTTTTCACAATTGTAACCGCCATAAAAAAAATACTACTACTGTGTCCATTTGACCGATTCTGTACCTCCAAAGATAACAAAGTTATCAATAGTGCACACTTAAGTGTGGATACCCGGTATAAATAGCTGTGCTATTTATTCATTCATTCATTCATTTATTAAAATTAGGGTGGACACTTAATGTCTGGGCACTTGACTTAGGGGCTCATTCCTATTAATCCCTATTAATTCTCTTATTTCCACTCGAGCAGTTTGGTGTTCTCTATGAAGCCCAGTATCTTGCCCAGTGGAAACTTGAGAATCTTCGAGGGCTCCAATTGATTCCTCCAGAAATATTTCTGCCTGAGCACCTTCAATTCTTCACATGTGCAGATTACATGTAAACTCGTTTCCTCTTGTAGTTCGCTTCTTCTACACCACGGTTCGCTTACCCGGCCTGTGTTGATAAATGCTTTTTCAGGGGACAGTGTCCAGTTACCACCCCAGTAATGGTTTTAGCTTCTTTCTTGCTGCGCGAGAGTAGGTTATCAGAGAATCTAGCATCCTCATCCCCTATTAGCGCTTTGGTACGGAGTTGACCTTCAGTCGACTTCCATTTCTTTGTACTTTCTTTATCTAACCAGATCCAGATCTCCCTTCTTGCGGAATCCTGAGTAAACCCACATACGGGCTCTGGACCCATGAAATGTCTCTTAAAGCCCTCCTTGGTTGGTTCGTCGGCTATTATATTGCCCTTTATATCCTCATGTCCTGGCACCAAATCAGAGACACCGTGTAGTCTCATGCCAGTACACTGAGGGATTGTTTGCAATCTCTAACTAGTTTTGACCTAGTTACGAGGTTCGAGACTACCTTAATGACAGCCTGGCTGTCAGTCATTATATTAATTTTCCTCCTCATGTAGCCCCCTTTCGCAATCATTTCTGCACAGGCTGCAAGGGCGAATACCTCTGCCTGGAAGACCGTTGTATGTTTCCCCAAGCTTTGGGGTATCCTTTGATTAGGACTGGGCCCACAAATACCGGCTTCTGTGCCCTGGCTGAATTTGGATCCGTCCGTGAACCAGTTATCATTAGCAGTGATCTCACTACCTGCCTGGTCTCGGAGATTTTCACCTTTTCAGTGAATATAATTTCGGGTGCCATGCTGTCCGTGGGCATTTGCAGCAATAGCCCGTCCAGCATCGTGTCCGAAGTATAAGTGTGCCCTCCCTCCCTGAAGGTGGGATGCCACACGTTGTTGGCTCTCAGTCTAAGGATCGCATTCATTGCCTCCGGTCTCACATAAAACTCCAGCGGAGGGAGGCCCACAATAATCTCTAAAGAGGTGGTCTCTGTGCTGTTAATTGCACCAGTGACACCCAGCAATGCCTGTCTCTGGACAGCGGTTAGCAGTTTCACTGCGGAGCACACTTATGTCCTCCTCCACCAGACTACTGTCCTGTGTATTATCGCTGATCTTATCACGGCAGTATATAGCCAATGGATCACTCTCGACTTTAATCCCCAGGTTTTGCCAGCAACTCTCCTGCAGCGCCAGGTCGTTAATTTGACTAAGTGGTTTTTCCAGCTCAGTTTCGCATCGAGGATAATAAAAGATATTTTACTTCCTTGGTTAATTGTAACTCCTACCCAAATAGCCTAACGTCGCCTAGGTCAATTGAGTTTCCTCATTTTGGTGAAGGCAAGCAACTTTTTTTTTTTGAGATTAACTGAGAGTCCTTGTGAAAGGCACCATTCCTCCACCATTCGCAGTGCAGTACGCATGATAGCTATCCTAGTCGAAAGAATGCAAGTCGGCCATTTCTTCGGCAAATTTCTTCTATCTTCCACAACCGAATTTTAAAGTCAAATTGCAACCCGTAAAATTGAAAACCCTCAGCAACAGAGAGTTTCCTTGATTGTCGTAGAATCTACGAACAGACCCAAATTTCATTAAAAACTACCACTTACAGTTTGCGAGGATCCCTCGTTAGTATTAGGTTAGGTAGAGGATTGATCACACACGAATAACCTGTCGAGTTAACTAGCTAGATACCAAGGCAATAATGGAACACAGACTGATAATTCTCTGCAAAAAAAAACTTTATTATATTTACCGAGAAACACACCTGTTCGCAAATAAAGTAACAACTGATTCAATTTTGTTCTCAGACAAAGACTTTAAATTATATTTACTACCACAAATAAGTTCGCGTACAGTATAATAAATCATAAAAAAAAATTTAACACTGTAGCAGTACAGACATATTTTTTTTCCAGAATACCCTACATAAATAGCGAGAACTAAATAATTTATTACCCGAGGCGTATCTCGTTACGTTAAGTCGTGCGTGCAGAATTTTTGAAACTACCCCAGACGGATGATACGACGAAACGGTTACGAGATGATCTTTAAGTAATACGTAATATGTAAGTGTACATACACCTCTGCTTTTAGGTCTTGTTATCTGCCATTACAACGTCGAACTCAATTTATACATTTTATCTCCAGCAGGAGAGCTATAAATTGATTGCTTTGTTTAAAACCCAGACGCATTTGTTCATGTTACCTAAAACTTTGCATGTTACACTAACGTTTGGAGTTGTGTATGTAAATCAGCTTTGGCTTTCTAAATTCGAAGACAACTGCTGACTTAGATTATTTGTCAAAACAGCGAAGTTCATAACTAAACTAGGAGAATTTCCTGAATAGTGCTAACTTTGGGTGACTTAGTCCTGAAGTTGACTAAGTTTGAAGTCTACGTAAATCATATCTTTGCAATGCTAAGTACAATTATAGCCTGAACGGTTGCAGATATGTGTTGTTATAAATACGTAGACATAGGAAGATACTATATAAGTTGATTGATAAAATATTGTTAAAAAGCTAGTTTCATAACACGATCTAACGAACGAATGTCTTGGATGTTGCGAAACATACTTCTGTGCAATTTCTTTCAATTAGTGCTTTTTTACGTCTTTTTTTTTAATAAAGGAAATGAAATTTTATCATATAAAGAATAATATTATAATTGATAACATTTGGAAATCCATATCTACATTGCCATGTTAATTTTAGACATTAATATTATTAGTTAATTTATGTCTAGTAAAACAGTTTTAAAGCACAGAAAATATTATTGAAATTATGTCGACAACAAAGTAGATTCCATAATCTAATTGCACGATATAAATTGTTATTTATAACTATTATAATAATTCATACTAAACAAAATGCTATTTATAAAATTATAATAATATTTACCTGTATTTTATTAAAATCTTGGCGTCTCTTAAATTCATTATTTTATTTTTCATCTATTAATGTCATTTCTACTGCGTATTGCCCTCGTTTTAGGAAGCATAACCATCGTTTACTTGCGGTTTAAATCCTTGTTTAAGTATCAGTTGGTTAACTTATCTTGAATGAAATATCTGTTAGAAATTTCGAATTCACACATTCTTTCTCTGGCCACAAAGGGGTGTGTCAGTGGTCGCTCCTACAATTTAACACTAAATATTTCAGTAATATCTCATTTTATCAAGATGTTTCCATACAATACACAATACCTATATTGTATTTAAATTCACGTATATGTGTAACGACCTTTTGGACATTTCTGCGACAATTTTTCTGAAAAGAAATCATGATAAGAGCTACCTTGTAGAGACGCATTTATTTTCGATATGGGCCACGTTGTTCTTGGACGTGAATCTAGTTAAACACATTTATCCTGTACCCAGATATTTCATGGGCGATATCATATTTAAAAAAATGGAAGGATGTTAGTTAGCTTTAGTTTTTCCTCGTTTTTTAATTTCAAAATAAAATTTCCAAACTGTCTTACTATTGAGTTAAATATTTTTAATGACAGTCATCGTTTTGTAACTGATAGGAATTTTTGTTTGAGATTTAAATTGAAGTTGGTACTACCGGTTTAGTATGGCTTATTATGGAAAATTTCGAATTGTTAAATTTTGTCCTATTTAAATTTAGTTTATCGTTGCACAATAGAAGACTCTACTGGTATTGTAATGGCGGTAACTTTTGAAATATTTCGTGACGTGTTTAAATGCCGGAAATTCCAATTTTCCAGACTTGGATATTGTGAATTAATAATTGATTGTTTATTATAGTAAATAAATCCAATGTGCGCACCTGTGGCGTCGATTATTATTTCAAAATAGAAGCGTTGTTTGTTTCTTTATAAATTACAACGCATTTGTTCTTGGAAAGCTTTCTTGTTATTGTAAAATGTGTGTAATGTGTAAATACGTATTAAAATAATATAACCAGCATTTAACATTAAACAATCCGGGAAGAGGCCTTGTGGGTGCCAAAATTAAGTGGAAAAATTTGCTATGAACTAGTTTAAAATCACCAAATGTTTTGTGCAGTGACAAACACACTATAGTGGTATATGTTATAGTGGTATATGTGTGCTAATTTGTCAACTTGTATTCTAGATTTGCATTATTGAGATAACAGAGTGCTGATATTGAACTCCAAACTGCCATCAATTGAAATGCGCCATATGGGCACACAGAACGTCATAGGTGACGTCGATATAGCGTGTATTGTATTCAAATAAATCAAGTTAACGAGACATTAGAAAAACTTTAGCACAGCATCTATCGTGTTAGATTTTAACCTGTGTATTTTAAATATTAAAATTGTGTTTTTGTTTTATTAAAGTTGTGGGCAATTTAGAGCTACAGATAATTTCTATTTCTACATCCACAATCAACTTTTTGCGCATTCTTTAATCAACAAAGATAACACAAGTAGTGTTCTAACACCATTTCTTAACTTAGCATCCACTATCCAAAGGGGTTTAATAAATATAATAAAAAGAGACGCATTCTTTAACGCCATATAAAAATACGCAAGATAAAATCTAATGAAAGTTGTTGGAGAGTGGAATCTGAATCTGCCGTTACAATGTGTGTTCTCTTTAGTTCAAGAGTAAATAATCAACCAGAGTATTTGCTGTCCAATTTACTGATGGTTAAATAACATTAGTTATTAATTCTTTTCTTATTGATTTCCTTTGTATCTTTATTATTAATGCTATGATATGCATACTTACACACGGAATCTCTAAATAACACTATTAATATGTGTAACATGATTATAATTTAAAAATGATTCTTTTATAATTAACAAAAAAAAAAAAGGATTAGAATCTCTCAATATTTTACTACTGAGAAGTTTATGGTTACTTTAAGGGAAAAGATATAGCTTTTCAAAGTGAAATATTTCTTTTTTCGTCGTCTTTTTAATGATTGTGTACTGTATAGTGGAATACTTTTATTTTAACATTCTTTACTATAACAATAAATAAAATGTACAATTTAATGGATTTATTTTATTTTCCCATAAAATATATCCGCTGGTTTCCATAAATTAAAATGATTCAAGGATGTCTGATACGTCTAAAAAAATTAAAATATGCAAGTAAGATAAAAGTTGGGTTATCCATGTTCGACTACGTAAAGAATATCGGGAAGGATTGAAAACAGCAAGATGATAAATTAAATCATGTAAAAGAGTTAAAAGAGGAAACAGATTTAAAGATGCTTATATAATTTATATCCTTTAATTGTACTGCTATGTAACAATTTTGTTCGCAGCCGTTATAAAACACTTTGGGTGTTAATAGCGACATTCTCAGTTAGGTAATTTTCTGTTAGTTAGAGTATCATTATGAAACCGGCGGTAACATTATTATTATGTTTTTTGAATGAATAATGCTAAATTTATACTTTATACTTTCTATATATACGTTACCATACTTTTAAACAGTTGACAGTGCTAACTTTGACTGACACCGTGCTTACAAATGCATTAATTATGTTTCTGCGCATCGCCAACCGATTTTCCAAACATGCTTTATTGCTTTCAGATGGCTATGCACCGCATTACTAGTAATGACAACGTGTACCGAAAACGTCAAATTTATGATGACCACGCCGACTGGTTTTCAAGCCTCACAAAGTTGCCGTTGCGATATTCTCATGGATAATTCGAATGAAGAGTTAGATTGCCACTGCACGGGACCGAAATTCATGGATGTGCCGTCTAATCTAGGAAAAATCGCAATCCTGTACGTATATGAGAAATATAAATGAATTTCTATTGTACTTATTGTAAAAATATTAAAAATTATGTAGGTTCGTACGAAAATCGACTCATATCGATTACAGACCTTGAATGGCCGGCAGTTCAGCGAATTATGCAAAGATTGCAAGCTTCTTACGATATGAAATCATTAACAAATTAAAGTATTTCTGCTAATTACGAGTAATAATTTTAAGAGGATTTTTTTCCAGGTAAAAAAATCTCCTCCTGTAGGATTCGAACCTATAAACTCTCGTTTACCGGACGAACGCTCTACCATTTCAAGTAGCAAGGAATACATGTAGGTTCGTACGAAATCGACTCATATCGATTACAGATCTTGAAAGGCCGGCAGTTCGGTGAATTACGCAG
Source organism: Protaetia brevitarsis (assembly GCA_004143645.1). NCBI lineage: Eukaryota > Metazoa > Arthropoda > Insecta > Coleoptera > Scarabaeidae > Protaetia > Protaetia brevitarsis. Next base: position 1,987,438 of record RXPK01000070.1, read on the forward strand.
AGATTGCAAGCTTCTTACGGCATGAAATCATTAAAGAATTTATGTGCTTCTGCTAATTACTGTAATAATTTTAAGAGGAATTTTTCCCAAGAGAAAATTTCTCCTCACGCAGGATTCGAACCTACACAATCTCGTTTACCGGACGAACGCTCTACTATTTGAAATACTGAGGTTTAGAATTACTTCCATTACGCTGGTAGAGGTGGATCTCATCACCCACGTGAGGCACAGACACGCCAGCCTCTGCAGGCCACCCAGCGTTTTGGCCGCCCCCACCTGCCACACTTTTGGCCACCATACTATAGCTCCATACGTTATCATGGGTCTAATTAACCTCGTCTATAACCAGAGAATCATCTTGGTGTTAAGTTCCTTCCACACAGCCTCCTGCGCCTACCTAGGGCAATAGTGGCTTTGCTGGTTATTTTCTGGATATGCGGGCTCTAGGTATGTCTTTGATCAAACTATACCCCCAGGTATTTCGCCTCTTTGACATATGGAACACTTTCGCCTTCTATCACTAGTGACTGTAGGCCTTCTAGCGTTCTTTTTCTTGTGAACGTGACAACTTGTGTTTTTTTGAGCATTGCCTATGTTATTTGTCAACAGTATTTAAAGCGGTTTGCATGCGTTCCAGCATCAGTTCCAGACCGCCCTCTAACGAGTATTGTAAGGTCGTCAGCATACCCCAGGCAATGAAATCCCTCTCAGCTTCCGGATTAGATCGTCCACTAGGGTAGCCCACAGCAAGGGAGATAAAACTCCACCCTGCGGGCAATCTTTGCATAATTCGGTGCATTTTATTAAACGTAACCTATCGATGACACATATGTACTTCATTTTAATCAACATAAATTGTGCTATATAATACAATACCGTGGTTTACTAAGATAAAAACTAGCTCCAAAACTTTGGCCTAAAGAAGATTGAGGAGCCGTATAGGGAATTGACGAACTGAGCGGGCTTGGCCGGCCGAACACCCCTAATGGGCCTCCCATCGCATTACAAAACGCCCGTGCCCGGTATGCACCTGAAATTTTCCGGCGCAGATCAGCCCAAAACGGGCCACCTCTCTAGTATTTACTAAACTATGGAATTATATTTTGGGGTAATTGGCTAGAGATCAGAACTATCCGTTGTCTAGTCGATTTAAAAGCTTTTGAATCTTATATACCAGCTTTCATTAGTTAAAGATTGCTACCTTTGATTTGCATCTTAATTATTGAACTTGATCTCTACGTCTGTCAAAATACTAACAAGTTTCTATTTAAGTACAACAAAACAAACTAGATAAATTTTTAAACCATAGACTTACGTCATTTTGCGTGTAATTCTTATTTTTTATTATATCCCCCCGTATTATTTCACCTTGCTTCGTAGTCAAACTCATAAAGTTTTACGATTTTTTTTTGTCTTTGCAGGCAAAGTTTACTTGTATATATGTGACATACAAAATCTCTGAAAGTTTACTTATATCTATCGTATAAAGTTTTTGTTTAAAATATTATTACTAAGAAAGAAAGCTATATTCTTTTAGCTTAGCATTTATAAACGCTTTGTATGCGTTTCACATTCCCAAAGTATTGAATTGCATCGACTACTTAATAAATTCCATTACGTTGTTATATAGCATTCGCTTGAGTAACTGTATTTTATGCGAGGAGCCGTCTAACTCGTGTTTTACATTACAATTGCTGGAGGAAAGCTGAGTACAGATGCATTGAGATTTTTATGGAAATTACATCACACAGAATTAGCAAATTATACATTTATCAAATTTATTACCGTCTCTTGAAACAATCCGATTTAATTTAAATGAAATCGGGTTTTAGAAATAGCCCGGTTTATGTTAGACTTACCACCTAACTTATTCAACGTCTGGGCGCACAGCTGTCTATAAAATTTCTAGGTGGAAAGATAGCTTATTACGGCAGAAACGTTTTGGTATTCATGAGGATTTTTTATTGTCGCCAGGCATAATTTTCGCACATATGATAGAGTATCTATGCATGCATGCTTGGGGAATATATACTCGTCTACGCAAAAATAAATTATTAGCATATATAGTGTCCAAAGGGACAGATGAACTGGAGAGAAAAAATTACAATGTCGAGATATCTATATACATATCTACTTTATCAGTTCCACTTAATTTTAATGAGTTGCTATACATGATCGCATACCTCGTACTTTTTTGTTAGTGTGGTAAATAGAAAAACGAAATTCGTTGAGTTTGATTTCAAAACGAAAGCAATTTAAATGTAAATTCTGTATCATCACTCTGAAATATTCTATTTCAAAATTTAAAGACAACCTCCTAAAATAGTTGATTTTCTCATATTGTTACAGAAACATAGAAGCAGCTGGAATGGAAGTACTGAAAAGAGATTCACTGACGCCGTACTCAAAAACAATAAAAGAGATGTAAGTAGTATGTGATGGTTATTGGGCAATTCTTTATTCTATTGTTCTGTAATTTCCTTTTTCAGATTAATGCGAAATTTAGACAACTTTTACTACTTCGAAACTGGAGTATTCCAGAATTTGCACGAATTAGAAACAATGTAAGTAAGATTCAAATAGATATTCACTTGCGAATCATTATGCTTTAAACCTCTTAACTCTCGAGCGAACGCACCTCAATAGTAGCATAAAACATTACATGCTAAATTGCGCCTGTGAGGCGCCAGCGATCTCTGGAAGGTTAATACAGAATATTTGACTTTATATTCTAGATAATTAGTCAACAAATCTAAACCTTGAACCACTAATATTCTTAGAAATTTTATATTTTTATTTTTAATATTAATAGAACTATATTGTGATAAAAGTATATTATGCTCACAAGATATTTTTTCAATGCAATAAAATACACTCATTCTTAAATGAGAAATTTACCACCACATATAAAAATCATTCCACAAAACGCAATGGAAAAGAGAAAAATAAATAACTTGGGCTCTTTATTTTATTGTTAAAATATTCAATACAAAAATAAATTAAATTAAAATTCAGTTCATATTAATTCATTTGACAGACAAACGTTATTTATGAGTTCAAAACTAATTAAATACAGTTTGCTATGATCAAAATATAGCAAAGTTACCCCTAAAGAACAAACCTAATTAATATAAATTATAATTAAAATGTTTATCAATCACTGTAGGAAAGATTATTCATAAATTAGTCGAAATTAAAATACTTCAAGAAAATGAGACTTAAAAATTAAATCCAGGTTGTATACAAAGGACGCGATCAATGCAATTGCCGGAACTCGTGATATCGATGCCTAGAAGTAATTGGGTGATGGGTAAACACTAAAGAAAGCAATGGATCCAAGACAATGGAGAGATATATTTGTTTAACTGGAGAAAGGATTCAACAAACGCTCTTCGGAGTACCGTTTGTGTTAAATGACTCCACTATTTTTTCCTCTAACATCTGAAATGCCTAAATTACGTTTAAAATAATTAATTAACGCCGGTAAATCAACTTACCGTAAAGATAATTTAATTTTCTAACAAGACAATAAAAATAAAACCGAAGCGCTATCGAATCTTAACTCGATCGAACCCTACAATCTAATTCTGTAATATAGCGGGGAAGGTTCCGCTCATTCTTGATCCTTAATACACTTTATTTATGAAAACTAAATTATTACAAATCATCCTAACCCCGTGCTCCGCCTGAAAAGGTACTACACGAGGCTACCTATTCTAAGTACTATATGGGTTCCATAACAATTGAAATGACCCTACTCTAACTAAATAACTTCCCTATGATTTTTAATAACAAAAATATAATACAGTAACCTCGCGACCATACGAATATTACTTTTGAGAAATGATAAAAAATGTGAAATGTGATTAGTTCACATAATCGCGAGTCTACTGTAAATCAGTCAGCTATCAGCTATTATTAAATGCGCCCATGGAACGACTTTCGTTATCTCCCAGCATTCGCCAAGGACACTGATTATTTATAATATACTTATACATTGATTTTATAATGGCCACGGAGTAAGGGAAAACCATGGCAAAAACCTTACTCTGGGAGGATCTGGGAAGAAGTCCCAGACCTTATTACTGATAGCCACAAATTATTATTATCCTTTTGAGTGCCGAAGAAGCAGCCTCCACGTCTCCTCAAATTCCGACAGCCTTGTCGTTCTCGCGTAGCTGCTTCCTTTTCACGCATTCAGAAGTTGAACAGGAAAGATGATGACCTAAAAAACAAACAAAACAACAGCAGTACCTATTCTAATACTTAATAATAACTTAATCCTAATTATTCTAACCAAGAGTAATTAAATAAATATTTATAGTTTAACACCAATTCCGACCACTAAAGAGCATAAAATATTAATTTATAAGCGTGCTACCCTACTGACTATCTAAATATGATATTTAGATAGTCAGTAGGGCCGTAGCCTATCTAGTTATTTAGCAACATTACTAAAAAATTCCCACCATTCGATCGACTCATTATCTCTAATATCTGTTTCGCGTCGCGGCCAATTTAACCCTCTAGCTAATGCCCTAACCTCCGTACGCGACCGCCACTCATCAGTGAGTGGACATTCAAATAAGACATGCCCCGCTGTATCTACCCCACCACACTCACAAAGCGAATCATTAACCCTACCAATTCTACATAAAAATGATTTAAAATTACCGTGACCTGTTATTAATTCTACCGCCTGATACGATAAATTAACCCTCATTCCCTAAAACGTGTAACGCTACCGATAAACTTCCTAGTCCACCTCCCATTAAGGTTTTATCCCACCTACTCTGCCAATCGTTATCAAGTTTATCCCTAAACGCTTTTTTAACTACACTAGCCGAAATTAGCCCAAATCTAATAACACTGGGCAACAAATTTTCGAAAAGTTCATGCTTCCAAGCTGAAAATAGTCATTTCTTAATGAATTCAATGTGCTGAACACGAAAATGACTAAGAAAAAGCTGAATTGGCTACGGGTTTTCTGTAAAATGTACGCATATTTCAGAAAAAGTGTACTTATGTCAATATTATAATACATGGTAAGAAAACATTAGTATGCTTCTGGCTTTCGACTTCTTTTGGCCTGCCGTTTGTAGTGGACTTGTGGAGCATCTCTACTGATTGTCCAACAATAGTCAGCTAGCATTGACGTAGACCATTTGCCTTGGTACCGTTGCTCCATGGTGGCAATATCCTGATGAAAGCGTTCGCCGTGCTCATCGCTGACCTGCCCGCAGTTATCAGGAAAGAAATCTAAGTGGGAATCAAGAAAGTGGATCTTTAAGGACATATTGCAGCCGAATTCATGAAACAAAGCCAACATATCCTCAACCAGACACTTGTAATTTTCTGCCTTGTCATTCCCCAGGAAGTTTGCTGCACTTGATAGAATGCATCCCAAACCTGTTTTTCTTTACCTTGAAGAAGTTCCTCAAACTTGGGGTCTCGGAAGAGCTGTCTAATTTGAGGCCCCACAAAGGTGCCCTCTTTAATTTTGGCTTCACTGAGTCGAGGGAATTTTTCATGCAGGTACTTGAATGCTGGTCCATTCTTATCCATGGCTTTTACCAAGTTTTTGACAAGACCGAGCTTGATGTGTAAAGGAGGAATGATAATTTTGTGTGGCTGTGCCAATGGTGGGTGCTGTACATTCGTTTCTCCAGGCTTAAAAATGCTCTCGGAGGCCAGTCTTTCTTGATGTAGTGCAAATCGATTGCTCTGCTGTCCCACAGACAAAGAAAACAGCAGTTCTTTCTATATCCCTGCTGCAAACCCATCAACAGAGATACTACCTTCAGGTCAGAACATATCTGCCAGCCATACTTGCTGTAGTTAATCGTCTCCAGTAGCTGCTTTAGATTGCCGTAAGTCTCCTTCATGTAGACCACATGTGCAATAGGTATGGATGGAAGCTGGTTCCCATTATTCAACAAAACCGCCTTTAGGCTCAGTTTTGAAACGTCTATAAACAGCCGCCATTCGTGGGGATCATGTGCAATACCGAGAGCTTGTAGTAGACCATCAATATCGCAGCAGAACACAAGGCTTTCTTCTTTCTTAAAGAAAGATTCGAAGAGCTGATGGCGAGTGCGAAAGGAAGTCACTCGGACATTCTGTTCCAGAAGATTCCACTGTCGAAGTCTTGAGGCCAGTATATCCGCTTTGCTTTTCGACAGATCCAAATCGCGAACAAGATCGTTCATTTCATCCTGGGTAATTTTATGTGGTGCAGATGTTTCGTCAAAGCACGAAAAGTTATCATCCTTACTGCCGCGTTGAGGAGAACGCGCCGACGCATGGCCATCCTCATCGTCTGAACTGATAGAAAAATCTGTAGGAGGTTCTGGAATTGGAGTCCTTCGCCATGAGAGACAGGTCGCAGAGCAGATGGTATGTTAGGGTATTCAACTGTCCATTTCTTCTTCTTGGTGATGCCTCCAGAAGCTGGTGGTACCATACAGAAATAACAGTCGTCAACGTGATTGGTGGGCTCCCTCCAAATCATGGGCACAGCAAATGGCATTGCCTTTCTTTTGCCATTAAGCCACTGTGAAAGATTTACGGCACAATTGCGGCAGCATACGTGTGGGGCCCAGTCTTTGTCCTGGTCGCCTATCTTGCAACCAAAATACAAATGATACGCTTTCTTAACTGTTGCACTGATGTTCTTTTTCTGTGCAGCAAATGTCACTTCTCCGCAAATATAACAGAAGTTATTTGCACTATTAACACAGTTACGAGGCATTGCTACTGTTTAGTTACTTTACACTATAGCAATCACTTGTGTATGCTAGAGCTTCGAAAAATATGCGCGAATGAACGGACATTGCACGAGTTAATTGTCACGTCGGCCATTTATAAATAAACTATAATTAGCTATTGCTTGATATTGCGCAATCAATTTCGCAACACTCTCAATGGAAACTTACAGCAAATGCTGCATTAACTTCTTTGCATGAAGGGGTGATGCAATTAGACGCAAAATTTCGTAATTTCTCACTAAATTGCATTACATTATGCAATAGCATCTATACAATGGACAAAACGTCAATATCTCTGGAACGTGAGCCAATCAACTTTTTTTCAATGTGATATTCGTGTTCAGCACGTTGAATTCATTCGGGATTGGGTACTTTCACCTAAGAAGCAATTTCACTGTTGACCAGTGTAATCAAGCTATATCCCCTAGATACCGCCTCTTTCGCTAATTGATCCGCCCTCTCATTACCGATTGTACCTACATGAGCCCTAGTCCAAAAAAGTTTTATACCCCCCTCGCGCAACATATTGAGCCTTAATACAGAGAATGATCCATAACCACCGCGATAGTCATCTGAAACACCTGTAAATCTTATTTTGCTACAAAATATGGTATCAAAAATTTTGTGCCCGGAACAAACATTGCAATTGATTTTGAATGAAATTTAATCACATGATTTATTGGAAAGTCTCTTAAGTTACTCGTACAGAGTCAATCTGTTAAATCAGAGCACTAAGCTAAGACCCAAATTTGATTTCAACTTATAAAATTTAATTTCTCTGGATTTTTATAAAGTGTAAGTTCGAGGCAAATCAAGAGTTATCCTTGGCATTTACTTTCTTTATTTACTATGTGGTACACTACACCTTTAAGAACATATTAACAGCAATTGGTTGTATACCAACTCTTTTCCACGTCTATGCGTCACTATATGAATAGGTGTTACAGCTGGCGTAATATACTTTGTCTTAACCTACTTAATGTATTTAATCTACTTATTCAACTTACAAAGTACCCTTCTTCGTTAATATTTCTCATCAAAGAATGTTAAACTTTTAAAGTTTTTTTTTTTGCATTTTAAAATTAATGTGACTAATCCTTTTTCAATTGCAAGTATTCTCATTAACTATTCTGAATACTTATCTGAAAGAAAGTTAAAGGTTTTTAGAATTCTGGAATTTTTATGAAATTAAATGTAATTTTAATGAAAATGGAAATAATAAGACAATATTTAATCGGTAACTAAAATTTATTCATGCTTCTTTTTTATTCGTACTTATTTTTATATCGAAGCGTCCGATAAAGTTATACTATTATAAATTTCAGTGACAGAGCTGATACGGACCATTAAAAAAAAAAATAAAAGCAGTTTTAAAAGTCAATAATTAAATAAAATAGCATAGATTTTAAAAAAACCTAACAATAGTCAATAAAGTATCTATTTGCCGGTAAATAGTACATTATTGAAAAATATTCATGTTCAGGATATTTATTAATCATTAATTCATAAAATCCCATGCGAGAGTAATGACCGTCGGGTAAAAATTCTTGGCATGTGCTGATTTTGTATGATCCACAGTTATTCTTATGTGAAAGGTTTAAAACTTTTGCACTATTACATCCGCGAGCAATTTGCTTATATGTCATGCTAGGATTTTATTCCACTAATGTTACAAACTTATTTCGATATCAGTCATATTTTTCGCTAAGAGATTTTTGTTTTTTTTATATATTAATGTGAACGTTGTTTCAAAACGTCGGACTGTATTACTGATAGTAGACAAACTAAGAATCTTTCGGGATAATTTGCTGCAAATAAATCGTGTGCAACTTTTGCTGAATTGCGCAGTGGAACGAGGAAAAACGTTTATATTACAAAAACCTACAAAACAATTTTAAGTCGCTACTTAATTTTTTTGCGCAAAAATTCGAAGCATGTACCCTGAGAAACAAATATTTTTATAAAATTACAATATTTGTGTTGTCGCCACAACATTGAGCACAAAGATTCATTTGACCTTTTTTTTTGTTTCAGTTACATACACCGCATGCCAAAGTTACTTAAAATTCAACCCGAGGTGTTCAGTACAAACCTTCCCAAGCTGAAATTTCTGTAAGTATCCATAAATGCATTGATTGATTTCTGATGATTAGCAATTCGATTTTCTTATTTCACTAAACTTGGACTCAAATTGATGGACCTTACTCTGTCTACTGCAGGATTACATAAATATAACCTGATGCTAATTTACACCGGAGCACAATGCAAACCATTTACTAACAAAGACTGGATCTAACAAGTATTACAATATAATTTACGCGATTACGTAGGCACGCTTGTAGTGGATTTGCGTGAACTTCAAAGCACGAAAAAATAACCTCTGCAGATGTTATCGCGCCGCAATTCAGGGCAAATTTAGTACAGCTTTGCGAATAATTCATCCGCCTTTATGCAAGAGAAATGCAGGGATATACCATTATCCCAAGCGACAGCGCAGTTACACAGCAGTTTAGATTTACTGTTTCAGTTGCAGAAATTTTGTTTTGAAGTATAAGAGAGAAATTTACTGCCAGCTTAAATGAAATAGTTTGACCCTGATTGTGTTGAAGCACTTGATAGATTACATTTTATATATTTTTAAAGTAGGTACAAGATTTATGTTACACTTGCGCTATAAACATGCTTTACCTGTAACAGCAAATAATAATTTTTGTGATTGGCTAATCATGTTAATTTGTACATCAAGCAAATCAGGGAAAGTAAGCGCCAGCATGTAATTCAGATGGGTAATTTAGATAAGTATGAATAGATAATGAAGTTCAGCGGATCAGATCATGAAGATAGAAATTAAGGTTACAGCATACTAACTGCTGGATGAACAATGTTTCGATGCACTCTGAAGTGACCTATTCGCATGCTATTATTCATTATTAGTTGCATTCAAGTAATTCAAACTGAAAATATTTCCGTATTTAGGGGTGCACGATGTCCATTGGAATGGCCTTATTAGAGTCTTTAGAAGTTTTAGTAGCAATTTGATTTTAAAAATTGCAAGGCATGGATGTAACAAGCGTGCATTGGATGTAACAACAGTATCGCCTTATCGTGGTCTCTAATAGTCAAGCGCAAATTAGCAGTGCATCAAATGTGTTATGTTTTTCTTAATGGAACACCCTTAACAAAATTTAACGAAAACCGTAAAAAGCAGATCCTTTGATTTGAATACGATATTCGACTTTAACTAGTAGTTCGCGGGTGGGGCAAGTATCTACACTATAAACTTTATAAACTTCTTGCATGTGTAATTTTGTTATTTTGAATAAAATACCTAATTTATCTTTACGTTTTTAGATAGAAGTCATATTTTTTTCGCGTCCTATATTTGGTTCTAAGGGGTATAATGGGGCCTCAAAGTTGCCACCGAAAACACATTTTTTGCAATATTTCAGAAATGTTAACAAATTAATGTATTTCTGCTAATAACTATAATGATAGTCAAGCCATACATTAATTTGTTAATTTTTTTACTGTGAAAAGCTTGATCTGAGAGAAAAAAAATTGTTAGGAATCATACATTTTAATCTGAAAAAGGAACAGTGGCGCATCCCACAGCGGATTAGGGGGGTAAAATATATCATTTTGTTCTCACTCCTGCTCTTCAATGTATTTTTTTTTATCTTTAAACTATATGAAAAAATAAAGGTTACGTGTTCTTGGATTTTTTTTTCTAAATGTTCATTTTAAGAAGTTATTATCATTTTTATGTATGTCTACAAAAGAATATTCCCCTTCATATTTTTGGAAAAAAGTTAATGTCGCATTGTATTTCAATTAAAAATCGTTACAGTTAGTTATGAAACTCATATTGCTAAAGATAATTACGACATATCCAGATTCCAATGGGATTTTTGTCTTAAATATATTGAACATCTTGACAAGTAACCAATATCTGGGTACACCTGCATCTCCACAAAATCTTGCTGCATTTGCGCAAACAGACTTTCATATCATTGTGAGTGGTTGTAGTAACAGCCACATTTAAAGATGGCCCGCTTTTCAGTTATTACGTGTATTCCGAGTGGGCGTTCAGTGTTGTATACAGTTTGTTAGATACAAACAACATAATTGTATGCGTTTTGTCGTAAATCACGTACATACTAGAAGCGTATATAGCGCAATATACATATATACGATCCCTATATCCGAAGTGGAACAAATAGATTTTCAGCTGTGTTAACGTTTATTTATTTCAGTCTCAAAATTGTGCATTGTGGCGAACTTACAATTTAAGACCTATGCTATAAAACCATAAGAATATGTTTGCAAGCTCTTATGCCGTAAAAAAACTTAAAACTGTTAATACATAATTATATAAGTGGAAAAATAATCGAACGAGAATTTAAGATGGAAATCCCATTATTAACGTGAATATATTTGCTAAGTTATCGATCTGAAACTACAATATGTATCTTTAAAGGATAACAATAATTATAGGACGACTTTAAGCCACTATATATACTTTAAATTAACTAATTCATAATTAGGTCATATTCAAAACGTATGTAACACTCGGTTGATATTAGCATACATATGTTTCACCTTACCAAGGATCTTCAGTGCTACTGGGCAGCCTAATGTATTATACAAAGAAATTTGTGTATATACTATATAAGTGGAAGAATAATTGAACGAGAATTTAACATGGATATCTTATTATTAACGTGAAGATATTAATATCTTTACGTTGTATGTTAATATCAACATTCATATGTATGCTAATATCAACCGAGTGTTACATACGTTTTTAATATGATATAATTATATGTTATTGAAAATAGAATTATGTGTAATATTTGCGAATACTTACTTGCTGTAAACCTTTGCTGGAAAACATAGAATTGCATTGAATTCAACGTTTTGTTCTCTGTAACATTGTAAGGTTACACACCTACCCAGTGAGAACAAGTTGGTTACATTTACGTGAATTTAACGTTGTATTGGTTGAAACAACGTTAATGGTTATAATTAACACGTTTATTATATAACCAATATTTAACTATACATTGAAGAAACGTTATATTAACTAAGAAATGTAACGGATAGTTTTAATTTAACTAAAATAACACGTTGTAGTTGCATCGTTTATTTTAGGTTATAAAACAACGTTACAATATGAAAAATTATTAACTGAAATGTAATGCATAGTTTAAATATAACTAAAATAAAACGTTATAGTTTCACTGCTTATTTTACGTTAAAAAACAACGTAGAAATATGAAAAATGATTAACTGAAATGTAACGCATAGTTTAAATATAACAAAATAAAACGTTTTAGTTACACCGTTTACTCTACGTGAAAGACAACGTTGAAAAATGAAAAATTAGTGGCTGAAATGTAACGCATAGTTTAGATATAACTAAAATAAGACGTTGTCGTTTTACCGTTTACTTGTTGAAAGACGTTTGAAAGACAACGTTGAAAAATGAAAAATTATTAACTGAAACGTAACGCATATTTCAAGTACAACTAAAATAAAACGTAGTTTCACCGTTTACTCCACGTTAAAAAGCAACGTTAAAATATGAAAAACTATTAACTACAATCCAACGCATAAGTATAAGTATAGTTAAAATAAAATGGTGTTAAATTTGTTTGTTTTAAGATAAGATGTGCTTTTGCATGAATGAATGCAAAATGTATTTAACAATAGGTAACACAATTATTGTATTAAACTGCACTACTGATGAATGTATCATCCCTCCCCCATTTCAAATAAACTCTTCCATCCCTGTTGCGCATCTGCAACGTGCACGGAGCACTTGCAGTATGCTTGCAGTCACATGTTTACTACGCTAATCGAGTGTTAGAACTTTTCTTTATCTTTATAACAAAGTTTTATATTAATATGTGATACGCAACAATCAGTGTATTTAACTAAACGGTGAGTAGCTAGGTACCCCATCAATTAAGTCTATCCAGGTTATATTTGCATATACGATGCACATTGCACGTATAATTATGTATATGCATATACACAATTGGCAAAACAGCATAGTAGCCATCTTAAATAAGAACAACTAATGTCAGAAAATTTAACTATATTCTAAAATTTGTTCTTGAGGAACCTGGTTTCTTAGTATACACCACCGTCTTACTTTATTTTCAAATATATAGGTTAGCGAATGCTGATGGTTCTAAAATCTGGACTTGTGTAAAAGAAATTATTCTAATTACTGTTACATGACGTCGTTGCAGTGAAGCATAACTGGAAGGGAAGAACACTTACTTTTCACAAAACGGGAACAGAGATAATACGGAAACTATAGTAACAATATACAGTGAGTATTAAATACTTTCATTCGTTTGTAATACAAAAATCTAGGAAACCAATCAAAGTAAACATTAACTTATATATATATATATCCCTAAAATTTACAGCCTGTAGTCCTTGGTGTTGCTTATGATACCTATTGTTTGAGTCTTCCATTAAAGTTACAATTAAACAATACATACATACAGCAGAAAGTGCAGTGAAGGACTGGTTGAAATATACGCCCCAAAGGACTGTTTGGGTAGAAGACCTGGATGTGCAGAAAAGGGAAAATGTATATATCTATAAATGAAATGACCTCGTTACTTTCTTAGTTTTGGTAAAGAATTCTATTATCTTTTTATTATTATTATTATTATTATATTATTGCATTGTATTATATTTATAGGTAATTACATTTTAGTTTTTCTGAAGAAGCATTATGTTTCATTGAAGAGCTTATCCTGAGTTCAATACTATGATGTGATCATTGAATGATTTAATTAAAATAAAATTTAATTTAGTATTGGATATTATTACTTTTAATCTATAACTAATTTTTCGTTATCACCACATAAAACGGCACTGTAAATAGAAAGTAACATATATGTCACATCTGGAACTTGGTAAGTGTTGTACAGTTTCAATAACGCAGCATCTTAGAGCGCATGAATGCAACGAACCTGATAATTCATCTATAATTTATAAAGCTGTTGATTTTCATACATTCGGCACCTCACTAAATTACGCAGATGTGACGTTACTACTACGTGGTTATAAAGGTTTGATATAGAAATTTTATTAACCTTTCGTTAGTGTGGTGGAGTATGCCATGCCCCAGTATGTAGGCAAACATACTGGGGTATGGCATACTCCACCACACTAACGAAGGGTTACCGTTGAGGTTACGTTACCTGTAAACCGATTTTTTACGTTTTACATAGATGTTTTATGAACGTTAAACTCCACTTACCAATAAACGTTTGTTTTGAACGATAATATCACGTAGCACTATAAACGTACTTTTTACGTTTTACAGAGGTGGTTTATTAAACGTTAAAATACACCTTGTGCTAAACGTTTCTATTTAACGATATTTTCTATTAAAAATTAAACGTTGAAATAACATTAGCATATGACGTGAAATAACGCTTAATAAGTAACTTTTTGTCAACGTATTTTGTCGGGACATAGATATGTCGCTTCGACGTTGTTTATAAACGTTACGAAACGTTCGGTTACCGTTAAGAACAACGTTTTCTTAACGTTTATGTTCTTATTGGGTAGGCCTCTCTATAAATATATTCCTATCTCTCTCTAAGGATGTAACAACAAAACAATACCTTGTGTTATCGCTAGAATTGGGAACTTTTGTCCAGGGGCCAGGATCGAATCTATGCGTTATTTATATCTCTTATGTTTTATAAATAACAGTTACCATATTCATAACAAGCAGCGAACACGTACTGTAATATTCAAAATAGATTGTTTTTTTTTCGATTTGTCATTTCGTCGACATATAACCAAAACTGTTTATCTTTTTCTACAGCTTTCGTCATGTTGTTGATGTCGTTACGTTAGTTGCGCATAAAGGCTGAAATCACAGGCGATTATCATGAACAGTAAATCACGTATATATTGTGTTCATGGTGGAATGTTCCTTTTGTTATTTTGGTGTCGTATACTGTAATATAATTTTTACAGTCGCGTTTGTCCCAATAAATCAACTGTTTACCGCAAACTCTACAGTATATTTCGCACGCCGACAAAGTAAATCCCGGAAGTCATCAATAAACTTACTGATTTTTCCCTTTCGCACCTTCTGTAGTTTTTAATAATTATACGTCCGCTTTATGTAAGAGATCGGCTCGCTACTAACCTCCACTGTTCTATAATTGTACTTATCATTAATACCTTTGCATTGCTTTGTTCTGGTTATTGTAAATAAATAAATAAAGACACAGAAGAAGGTAACGTACTGCTGTGTACTGAAGGTACAAAAGAAAATGTAAAATGAAAATTAAAAGTGAAAATTCAATTAACTAGCTCAGCGGATAAAAATAAAGGGGGCAAAAGAACAATTAAACTCAGGGTTACCCCTCGCAATTAAAACTTGAATTTAATCATGAAAAGTAAACTGTGGGTGAAAGAAAACTGACTTTCTATAATGACTCCAAAAATTGAAAAGGTTTAATCAAAAATGAAAGAACAGAAATTTTGAGTGACGTTAACAATCAGAAATTTTATTATATTAAAAAAAAGAAAAAAAAACATTTGTTAGAAATTGCAGAGAAAAAAAACCATGAGCTTAGGGCTCTGGTCGAAATCAAAAACTGCATTAGACTCTAATTTACAAAAGGACAATGCAAATCCCTTTAACAAAGCAAAAGACAAACCAGTTCAGGAAGATAATCCTTTTTTACACAAAAATCCACGTGGTTTCAAAAATTAATACAAACTAAATTAAACGTGGACAATTCAAGTGAATTTAACACCAGAAAAATTTAAATACAAGCACAAAGCTTCTATTCACCCAACCCGAGGTGATAAAAACTAATTACAAATCAGCCAAATTTAAAAAAAAACGAAAAATTAACTCATTAAACTTAAAATATACCTTCCAGAACTGAAATAATAAATGATCCTATATCTAATTTGTGTACACAATAATATAATATCAATAATTATAGAGTTCCTTGATGGATGATATAAATCAGAATTAACGAAACAAATCTTTAAATATAAATGAAATACCAAAATGGCAGCAATGAAAATAAAATTACGTATACTTACACGGCATCTTTCAAAGAACTGGCCCCTCATGGTAAAACAATCGCATATATATAAAACACAACTGCGTGCGCTGCAACGCACAAAGATCATAGAAAACAACTACATTTAAAAAGGACATGAGCTAACATGAGCAAACACTATCAATTTAAAAAGTGAAAACAAATTAAACTGAACCATTGATTAAATAAATTAAACAATTAACTCAATAACTAACTCTTTTACAAAATAAAACAATTTGAAATTTCTCGCAACATTGACAAAAGCAAATCGGATAAAATATGCACATCTGTGTATCTTAAAAAAAACTCTCGCGAATACAATGTGTTCGTCCACAGCAGTACGTATGCAGGTCTCGCCTTAGTTGTTTAAAATTGTCGTTTTGATAGCCTTGTTTTAATTGTGCGCTAATTACCACATTCTCATATTTTTTTATGAATGCATTATATTACAAATAGCTTTGACTACAATGTTAAAGCGATCTCAAAGGAATAGTACCATCAATGAACTTGTAATTACAATAGACTACGCATCAATCTCCATATTGTCCAGCGCGTTTGGTACACGGTTATCTAGTAAGCTTAAATAACCGTGAGTTTCAGAAAAGTGGCAGATACCCCTATAGCAGTAGAGCGAGCTAATCCCAATATTCGTCGGCTTTGTCCATCATCACTCAACGCCACAGCGTAGGCCGAGTAATAGCGTCCATTGGCATTATACTCGAGCTACGTCGCTTGATATAAACTCGCAATAATAAAGAAGAGACAAACTGAACAAATTACAACAATAATTCAAATGTAAGTACGAAAGGTCACCACCAAAATTAAATAAGGGTGTTTTACTCACTAGGGCACAGCTTATCCATGCTTAATTTTGATAAAATAAATAAAGCTAAAAAAAAGTGCTAGTGGGCGGTTAATTTTGCCAGGGAATCCAGCCTTTAAACAATTATTTTCGCACAACAAGTAAATTAAACTCCAGACGACATGTGTCGTCTATATCAGTCTCATTTGTATGTATAGCTTCATATTATATGTTTACTAAAGCTCTTCGCAAATGACAGCATCCCACAGGCAAATAAGGATTAGAATAATGCATATGAAAATATGGTTTTTTGTTTAAATGCTGCTCGTCTCTCTTCCACACCTCGACTGTTCAGAGATCTGTACGTATGAATTGATGGTCACAGGTAACGTATTGTTCCAGGAAAACCTGCAACGATCGATATTATGAAAAACCATGAACCGGAAAATCTGGTAATTGGATAGTATATCAGCATCGATTTAGCCTAGTCAAGAAAATTATAAGCAATTCTAATCATACGGGGTGTTAACATCTACTTTCTTTTGAAACGAAACATTCTGCAAATAATGTTGCAGGAATTGTGCAGGGATTCCTACATCTAAGTGCATTTGTTTTAGGTTCATTTGTTGAAAAATGATGTATGAAGTAGAAATCTAGAAGCGAGAGTAGTTAAAAGTTCTTATCTAGAACTAGATCTCGTTTAAAGATCTGTCACTATGTATACCATGTATTCATTGTTAGTTTATAAACGACATCATTACTAACACCATTGCGCAAAGTATTTGTGAAGTAACAATGTCTTTTGAATAGGACTTTCTTTTTCCCATCATTAACCTATATAAATGTAGGTGCTACAAAGCCATTTTTTTGCGTTCGTACGAATACAGTTCGAAGAACAAACATGCTAAAATCATTCGAAAAATGAATTCATCACCTTTACGCGCTGGATAACCACCGACACTTGATGGACTATGTATAGGACTTTAGGAAGAAAGGAAATGTCTATTCGTCACTTATTTACACACATATGAAGTTAGATGTAGTGGTAACATAAGAAAAGGGATAAGAGCAAATGATGCGTTACATCCGCGGTCCGTTGAAAGAAATGAGATATGAGGATAAAGGAAACTACATATCATCATGGGAAATTTGTCAGTTGCTTATCCGGTCAAAGTGTAACCCCTGAAGTAAAGAAAACATTCTTTCCAGAAATTGAAATTTACACAAGAGGCGCTTTCGGGAAAGCAAACCCATTAGATTCTAATCGGTTTACAATCTGCTTGCAATATTTTTCGAGCGCTAAGTTGTATTTCCTTCGCTATTTAACCAACCTCATTTTTTTAATTCCTGACTCATGCCCTGTGTTTTTGGCACTTTTTTAATCATAAACTTTAATGCAAGTAGTTTTAAATCTTGGTAGTAACCGACAAAACCATTTGCATCAAATTCACGGATAAGTAGAAATTTATTAAATTATATTAAATATAATTAGATATGCGTACGGATAAACCGATATAATGAAGAAATCATGACTGGTTGACCATATTTTGGTTATCTGCCACAAACTCAGCAGATGGAAAAGAAAATAAAAAAAAATTAATCAACCTATATTATCCTTTGCAATAGAAAATGACTTGAATAGTGAGTAATTATAATATATAGAGTACCTCTGAAGGAAGTGTACAAAAGATAAAAAATGAGAGGATGCAAGTTAATTAAAGATATACCTAAAATATTTATCGCAAATGCCCTCTCAAGAAAAAGAAAATATAAAGATATTTATGAAATATTCCTTGCATTACTACACTTCAAGCAGTACATTTTACAATCGCTGCTATAAAGTCGCATACAATAGAAGCTTATTTTCGTTCACTGGTTGCTGATGCAGCGAGCTCCTAACTAACTTGTGCTGAAAAAATGCACAATATAGTAGATGCCGCTGACAAAGGCTAATAAATCGATTTGTGCTGGCGTTAGTGCTAAAAGTATCAGCATAAAGCCCTACATACTCATTAACATAATCAAGCAAATCATTAATAAAGATTTAAGAAATAAAAGGACCTAACACACAGCCCTGTAACATACCTTAATCCATGGTATAATACTCAGATACCTACGTCCGTCATCTCTAAATTTAGCAACCATGTAACTAGCTATATCTCGTGCGGTACGTCCCTGATATCTGTTGAATGCAGCTTTCTTAGCGCAGTAAATGCAGTCAAATGCTATTTACATAACCAAAAAAGTGACCGCAATCATATTACCATTGTCAATGGGGCTATATACGGTCAAAACTAATTAGGAACTGCAAACAATCCCTCAATACACTGGCACGAGACTACACGGTGTCTCTGATTGGGTGTCGGGACATGAGGACATAAAGGGCAATGTAATAGCCGACGAACTAGCCAAGGAGAGCTCTAAAGCATACTTCATGGGTCCAAAGCCCGTATGTGGGATTACTAAGGATTCCGCAAGAAGGGGATCTGGACCAGGTTAGATAAAGAAAGTACAAAGAAATGGAAGTCGACCGAAGGTCAACTCCATACCAAAGCGCTAATAGGGTATGGGGATGCTAGATCCTCTGATAACCCATTCTGGCGCAGCAAGAAAGAAGCTAAAACCATTCTTGGCTGGTAACTGGACACTGTCCCTTGAAAAAGCATCTATACAACACAGACCGAGTAAGGGAACCGTGGTGTAGAAGATGCTAACTACAGGAGGAAACGCGTTTACATGTAATCTGCACATGTGAGGAATTGAAGGTACTCAGGCAGAAATATTTCAGGAGAGATCTACTGGGGCCTTCGAAGGTTCTCAAGTTCCTACTGGTCAAGATACTGAGCTTTATAGAGAACACTGAGCTGTTCGAGTGGAAATAAGAGACGTAATAGGGATGGTATAATGAGCATCTAGCTCAAGTGCCCGGACTTTAGGTGCCCACCCTAACTTAAGGAATGTATGAATGAATGGGCCTATATACCTGATCAATAAAGAGAATCACGCAAATTGGTCGATAACTGTGAATGACCTTTTTTAATATATGAACTAAGTTCCAGTTTTTTTTAATATTGGGCGGCAAAAGGTATTGAAGAATAGAATCAGATCAGATTAGAGAACTTTTAAAGTGGCCCAGTTTTCCCGGATCGATTGAAGATAATTATGACATATGTCAACCCAGAAGGCTAATTTTTCCTTACTTAGCTGGTTGATCTTGGATTCTTCGATTACAGTAGTAGACAGTGTTGCTGCTAAGTATGTAAGGTATAACATCACTGGTTGGCTGCCTGTTTCCCAGAGCTGAACTGTTTGTTAGTTTTCGTTGATGTGCCTAATTGCAGAATTCCATCAGCAGAAAGCGCCTCTTTTTCTTCTCCTATACCGCCATACTATTACTACACGAGCTATAAGCTATAAGGTGTTGTGTAAAACATACTGAAGGCTTAATTTTTACCACACAATGTCGGTGATTCCTTTAGCTATTTTTTGAATATATGGATCTTCATGTAACAGTACACTAAGGGTGTGGTCTTTTGCGCTGTATTTGTTTGCACCAAGCTTAACTAATTGTAAGTTCATGTATTTACGTCGTCAGAACTTATTGCTATAAAACGGATTCCACTACAAATTTTATCCAATTTCCATTTCCTTTTTATCGGAGGAAAATACTTTATACACGACCACATCAGATTCATACATAACAGGTGTGTAACGCCATTTACTAAAAACCCCAATCGCTCTTAGCCAACGCATTTGTCCTGTCTGTGAGATATATCCGTTCCCTCTGCTTTTCTTGTCATTTATCTTCTCTGTCTTTGTAATATGTCTTATGATACGACCCCATCACGTACTCTACCAAATTTGTGATTGTTATTGCGATCTTTATGACGGTTTTTACCCACTGTCTCAAGTCTACTTTTCGCATAGAATAGTGTATTTCACAGTAACCACCTCGTCGCAGTACATGCAGCATCGTTCGTTTCCCTACTGTGTGCATGTGTTCTGTAAATACCTATCTGACTGAGGTGATAATCCACATCCCTGTGCTCACATTTCATTCACGTGATATCTGGAATTAGCTGTTGTGTCCATACTCCATTGAATATATTAACATTTCATCTTTCTTGCAATTTAGCTTCCTTGTGTACAGTCCAACAAATATCTCGTGACAGTAGTGAGTCATTGTGCGCACATTGTACTGAAGTGGAGAGCGTATACGATGGCCGGTTTACAGTATATATGCTTTAACTTCACCCTTTTTGCCAGTGTGCAACTGTCACGAGGGGTTTGTCGAGCTGTACATCTACTCTACTTTGGAATATGAGTGGAATGCCTGTGACAACCTGTAGAGCTGTAGCGCAGATCATCCTGTAGGCTGGAATCCCGAATAATCTTTTCCGCTGCGCTCACTCCAATAGGCATGATTTGTCTTTGTGTTTATTGCCTGCTCCAATATTGCTGCTCCATAGAGGACGATGGAATGCACTATTTCTTTTCCATCTCTGCAGTTTGAGTTCATTTTTCCCGGCCCTATGCATTCTCCATACGCTTGCATTTGCGATTGGTACCGCATCATTTTGTTACATCGTCCGCGAATCCAATAATGTTCGCTCTGTTTTAGTTTAAAAGTTTTCAATATTACAGGAATCTTATCTGAACTTATTGGCGCAATTAGATAAATTAATTAAAACAATATAATAAATAAATATCTGTTATATTCCATTATAATTACTTTGGTGGCAGATTGTGTGTGTCACATATGTGCATATAATTTATAATGAATTCTATATTTAAAAAAAAGTCTCACTACAGCAGTTTGAATACCATTTTCATACTTGCTTGGTGGTTTTATACAATCGATGCATTCGTATTGTGACGTGTGATACACAAATTTGTATATCTATTTAAAATAGAGAGAGCGAGCTGTGAATTTCTTAAAGCCGTTAGCAATCTAACGCTCAGCAAAAGTATCAATAACTAAATCCGTTCTTCCCAAAGCGGTTTCAGATACGAATAAGATCCTTTTTCGGTCGATTTCCCTTGGCTGGGCTTTTCTATATTTATCAGCTATCTATAGAACATCGGCAATATCCGCCAGCAGAATTATTGCCGTTATCGGTTTGTGTATAGCATTTAGCATCGTTAGAGCGTTGGACTGTTTGAAGTTGTCGTTTGCAGACGGTAACATTGCTTAATTAAGGTGCATTATCTTCACTCCACTACAAATCTAATTTCATTGCGAATTCATGAACGTGGTCCGGACATAACTGCTACTGCGTTAACCTGGCAAATTTATCTCTTCTTTGCGCGAGTAAGGCGTAGTTAAGAGCGTGTGCAGTAGCGATATCAAATACAGACAGAGGTTCCGAAGAGTGTTTGCTTAGGAGGAATAGTTAACGTAAGATGTAGTTTAATTAGCAGCAGTTGACAACATCAAATAATTACCTTGCACACAGTACATTTAATTGTCCTATGATTGCTCGACGAAATCAGTTTGAACGGCTTATGCATGCTGTTAAAATAGTTAAATAAACTTATCAAAAGGTTTTATACGTTGAACTATTTAATTACCTTCAATATTAGTTTTAACTACTTTCCTCCGCTCCCATCAATTTTCTCCCCATCTAAGCTTGCAAAGTATAAACTTTCAAATATATACCTACTTGTTAATTTTAACGCTACTAAAACTAACTACAATCAAACTTTGAAAATCAGCTTAAAAATAATTGCTAATTTTCCTAGAATTTAGTAAAATATTTTAGTAACTTACAATAAATATTAACAGCAGCCAAGTGATTTCTTGACAAATTTCTAAAATAATTAGGTCACTTTAAAAACGAGCGAAACACTCGGTTGGTATTAGCATATATATATTTCACCTCACCAGGGATCTTCAGTGCTACTGGTCAACCTAGTGTATTATACCGAGAAATTCGTATATATACTTAACAAGTGAAAGAATAATTGAGTGAGTATTTAAGACGGAAATCTCATTATTGACGTGAAGATATTTGCTAAATTGTCGATCTGAAACTTAAGTGACCAAAATTCCTCATTGACCCTCGTCTGAGGAGAACTTGGAAGATTATCTGTCTTTGGAACAAAATTGAAGCCGTTTGTGGCTAGCCAGCTTCTTGTTCGACGCCAGAAGAACAACAGACCAGTTAATTCAATTGGAATTTTGTTCCGGAAACTTTTGAGACATGCGTTTGAAGCGTAGAAACTCTATATCTCTCTGCAAAAAAAAAAACTTCCAGGCAACTAGTAGGAAATAGGGTTGGTCGATTCTTTGTTACACATCAACATAAACGTACTGCTGTGTACTGATTGTATTTAAAAATGCAAAATGAAATTAACAAGGAAAAAGAAAATTAAATTAGCTAGCTCAACGGATAAAATTTTAAAAGGCGCAAAAGAACAATTAACCTCAGAGTTACCCTCGCGAATTAAAACTTGAATCTAACCACGAAAGGTAAATTGTGGGTGAATGAAATCTGACTTTCTTAAATACCCCAAAAATTGAAAAGGCTTAATATAAAATAAAAGAACAGGATTTTTAACCCAATGATGCTAATTAACAATCAAATTTATTTAAAATGGGTAAAATTACAAAATGGCAGAAAAAAAACCGTGAACTGAAGGTTCTGGCCTAAATTTAAAAACTGCACTTGATTCTAAATTACGATAGGACAATGCTATTTTCTATACAAAGCAAAAGATTAGTTTGTTCAGGAAGATAATCTTAATTCTACCAATACAATCCACGTGGTTTCAAATTCACACAAACTAAATTAAGCGTGGACGAATTCTAGTAAATAACAAAAAAAAAATTCAAATGCAAGCACAATGCTTCTTCTGACCCAAACGAGGTGATTGATAAACTAAAAAATAAACAGCAAAATAGAAAAACGGAAAAATTAACTCTTTAAACTATAATGAGAGAATTAAAACTAAAATATATCTTCCTGCACGAAAATAATAAATGATCTTATATCTATAATGTGCATCAATATAATAACAGTTATTATAAAGCGAGTTCCTTGATGAACAGAATAAAATACAATGTACACGAATTCAAATCTCAAAATCTCGAGAATTGCTAAATGGCAGCAAAGATTTAAATATACATGTACTCACGTTAAGGTCAATCAAAGAACTGCCTGACAAAATTCCTACAATCGTTTTCTTACAACAAACACGCAAACGCACAATTTACCGACAAAATCTAATAGAATGGGCGTTAACTCTATAACTCAAACAATAGATATCTTAATTGAATGAATTAATTTAAAAAAAAAAAAACATTTAATTAAATAAATTATACAATTAACTCTTTAACTAAAATTATACAAACTAAACATTATTATGAAAATTTCTCGATACAATGATTGAGCAAAACGGAAAAATCATCACAAATTAAGCAACTTAAAATACACTCGCGAAAAATGGGATGCCTGTCGTAGCAGTACCTACACGCGATAAACTGGAAACGCTACTTACTGCCCTACTTACTTTTTCTAAACTCTACTTACTGGCCACTGCCCTTTGAGGTATTAACTTAAGAAATTGTAAATGCGAGACCGCCATCCGTCATTTACGAAAAATGCTAAACCACGTACTCTAAATTGCAGTAGTCCAGCAGCCAAAGGATTATGGGATTACTTCTGAATTATATGTAGTCGTAAAAATATTCTTAAATAAATAACATTTATTTTTATTTATTTAAAAAAATATATATTAAGACAAATATTATATTATTTTTGAAACTACAAAAAAAAGAATATACTGTAGTAGATACAGCTCTGAGCGAAGATATACAAAAAGAAATGTAAGAAAAAGAAAGCCACGTTTAAGACTTTATTTTCCTTTGTAACTGTTAGAATTATTTCATATTTACGGTATAAGTTTCTCTTGTTGGTATACACACTGTCAAGAATTGTGGCAAATTTATACCCTACCTCTGGTAAAAATATATAATCTGTTACACAATCTTAGATAATATAAGTGTAGGCAATTTTACTTCATATGGGAACATTGTGCAGTGACACCTGCCGATCGATTGAAACTTGACACATTATTGTCTCCATAGAGTGTTGTAAATTCTCCGCTATCCGTTCTGGTGGAGGTTCACGTTTAAGGGGTGAAAGCAACACCTGAAATTTCGATGATTTTTCCGGATTCTTACAGTTTGCACCAATCTCCAGAATAGAAAAAATAAATTATATATCCATAAATTTGCCTTTTAAAGATGTATCACACTAGTGGTTATGAAATTCTTGTTTTTTCACATTGCGGCAGAGGAACCTTACTTCTATACTCAATCTGCGCTAAATCTGCTAAGATTATAAATATATGTATTGCACATAAACCCGCTATTGAATTAATTAATTAATTAATATATTTTACATACGCCATTGGAAGATTAATTGTATAACTTTAATTTATCGTAAAATGAGAAAATTGATTTCTAAATTGATACCTTCTTGTCGAATGTACTCCACAAAACACTATTAATTATACTGTCAATAAAGACAATAATGACAACAATAAAGCTTTCGTTTTACGTTCTTTCCGCTTCCTCGCAAAACTTCCTACATCTGCCCAAGACAACGGTGATCCTTTTGGTCGATCTCTGAATATATAGATCATACGTAATTTTTCCATCGAGCCGTACACTAAGGGTGTGTACCATTGTACTTATTTGCACCTTTCCATAATCAACCTTCTAGTCGCCTTCTAATTGCAGCTCTTCCTATATAGCTGTCGATTTTGTTGACAATTGGTAGGTGCAAGTTCCGTTCTTGCCTGATATAAAAATTATAGAGCATAATACACTTTTCTTAAACTTTGTAAACGGACACTAAAACTTGCATCGAATAACTAAACGAACATTTTTTAAGGCACCTTATCTTTAAGGTTCTCTGATGTAACTTCGTCTGCTACCAACAGTAGTCCTAACCACTTGCCCTAAGCTCTTTTTTTTTGAGAATATAACAATTTGTATAATACTGTATGATCATTTTCTCGCCTCGCAACAAGAGGAATAAATTTATTTAAATGAATGGAGAATTGAAATTACATTTCAATAAATATAATCGCAAAATTCGTCGATAATTTTATTATTATATTTAACTTTCCTTATACCTATTTACCTAAGCATAAATAAGTCGAATTTGCTTTCAACTGAGAGCAACTTGACGACAATAGAAACTGGCTTTTATTACATTCTTTTGCACTATAGCGTATACGATGTTTGCGTCCAAAATGAAATATTACATTTTAAAATAACAAACTGGTAACTATAATGCACATACGGGCAAACTTTATTTCAAATATTACATTTTGTGGTAAAATGGAAGGAAAGCACTTGAGTACAAAAAAGAAATACGTGTATTCTTTGACCTTAAAGTACCTACGACTGGAAATATTACCCAGGTTATCATGTTTTTCGTCTCAGTGTTGTTGACGTTCGTATACGAAATGTTCGCCGAAACCTAAAACAGGTACTACCCACACGTTTCGTTGAGTAAATTAAATAACGTTCTCCGGCAACCTCAGTTAGTGTATATTTGCAATTTTCCTGCATGAATATATTAGGAAGGTATTAAGTTAACCCTAATTCTAAAATAAATAATTTTATCCCTAGAGCAAACTTTAGATTTCCAAGAATTATTTGTTTTCTGCGGCGCATTTGTATGTACCTATTTCAGGGTGGCCAAATGCATAATTAATTTAGCGTGGCAATTTTCACACACATAGTCAATCTTCTGTGGTATCTCTGCATTTTTAGTTTGAACAAAACTAAATCGATGAATACGCCAATTATATTAAATTTAAAGAGGTAATTATTTAGTACAGAATACGAAATAAAGTATTTTATTTTATTGTGGAGCCACGTGACATGGAGTCTCCGAAACATTATCATTTCTTTTACCCAATATATTATATAGCCATCTTGATACCTCTGCTAATCATCTGGATTAATTTTTTGTTTGCCAAAAAGTGGCCTGTTTTTCTGCGTCTAGAAAGCCTCACATTCACATAGAATATGGTAAACGGTCTCCACCACCTCCTTACATAGTGTCAAGTTGGTATCTGCAGTGTTGAAGCGTTGATATCAATTTTCTGTAGGCGTTCTTCCAGTGTAGAGTCACATTAGAAATGGGTATCTTCCCAAGCTTTTGAAGGTATAGGCCTGCATATTTCAATTCCAGTTCCCTCTGCCACTTAGGAGCCATTTGTGTACCATACGATTATCAAAATGGTGTTTTGATCCCACTCGCTCTTGTTGATAAGTTTTGTGTTAAATTCTTTTAATAATAATAATAATAATAATAATAAAAACATGTCTTTATTAAATTTCGGAAATATAATACCAAAAAAGTAAAAATAAACCAAAATACAATACTAAGAAAATGAAAATGAAAAAATAAAAACTAGCTAATGGGGCGAAGTTCAGTCACCAAAACCTGGTGACTGCTCTCCCACTTAACCCCTACATACGTACTACTACCAAAAGAAAAAAACAAGGAATATCACACAAAGATATGTGTATGCCTACATAAAAAAAAATACAATTGTGGTTAATCCTACAGCTAAAGTACAAATAGCGCATAAGTGTTAAATAAGTCAACAAGTAAGTAATTATTGATTTTCAAACAAAGAAACAGATATACTTCTTCGAAACTGGACCGATCAGCGTCTTGAACTGTTCAGGTAGCTCGTTGTAATAATGTGCAACATTATAGGAAAACGATCGTTTAAAAAGCTCCATGCGATGAAAAGGTGGTGTAAGTAGGCCTTTATGTCGTAGGTTTAGAGTGTGCACGTCCGCTCTGAATGTTAATCTTTCAAATAAATAATGCGGCGATTGAGTTATAATGATAATGTGGTAAAAACGTAAGCAATGCAATTTCTGTCTATTAATTATATTAAGCCACTGCAACTCTTTCAGCTTATGACTTATATGGTCATACTTCCTAATACCAAATATCAGCCGTAGACAGGAATTTTGAAGTTTTTGCAAACGATACTTGTCAGCTGAGTCTAACGCTAAACCATATACTACGTCACAGTAATTAACATGGCTGAGAATCAATGAATTCGCTAGAAGCACCTTTATACCCCGATGGAGCACATGTCTTAACTGGTAAATATTCTTTAGTGTGGCATAGGCTTTCTGGAGGCAGTGTGTAACTTGTTTTTTAAAACGTAAGTCATTGTCTATCAAAGCCCAAGGTTTTTTTACTTCGTCTACAATGGCCAGCCTGATACCATTTATTTCTATAGCTATGTCTTTTAGTAGAACGGGTCGGTGTTGATTTTTGCAAAATAACATTACATATGACTTTAACGGATTAATCTGCAAGCAGTGTTTGCGAGAGAACTCAGCTATATTCATTAGGTCTTGGTTAATTAGTTCACATGCCTCAGTAACCCCCAACGTACCAAATGACTTATACACCTGTGTATCATCTGCATAAAAATGAAACTTGCAATTTACAATTTGTGAGTCTAGTTCTGAAGTGTACATGGTATATAAAACGGCCCCAAAATGGAACCCTGAGGTACATCAGCATCCACTGAAATAAAACTAGAAATTTTGTCCCGCAAGATAGTTGCACATCAATTCAATCGCATCATCACTAAAGCCCATGAAATGAAATATCGATAACAACATCCTGTGATTAATGGTGTCAAACGCTTTAGAGAAATCAAGCAACACTAAAGCAGTAGCCTGCCCAGCATCAAGACCACGATAAATGTCATTCGTTACATTAGCCAGTGCCGTCTCACAACTATACCCCGACCGAAAGCCCGATTGCATGGGAGGGTAAATGTCGTTTAGTTGCAAGTGTTGCCTTATTTGCACATCCAGAATTTTTTCTAATATTTTCGACAGCACTGGAAGAATACTAATTGGTCTAAGATCCCCAAGCGTTTGGGGATTTGGCACTTTGGGAAGAGGCAAGACATGAGCTTTTTTCCACGAGGCAGGATATACAGAATGTATAATACAGAAGTTCATAATATGTGTCAATACGGGTAAAAGAAATGGAATGCACAAACCCACAATTTCAATATTCAGTTGATCATGACCAACAGAGCGCGTTTTAATGGTATTAAATAATTTAAATATTAGTGCCTCATCAACAGGTTGAAATGATAATTTTGCGATGATATTGTTTTTTGTATGTGTACTATAATAATTAATTAAGTCAACATCTGGTAATAAAGAATTTTGCGAAGCGTTGAAAAAATGTTGATTAATAATGTTAATATCGGACAAGTGTTCAGGTATGGATGATGGATGTGGTTTATTCTTCCCCAGATTAAGGCTTCGCAAATCTTTCCACAATTGCCCGCGATTACCGCCATCAGTAAACCGCCTATCGAAATAGTGTTTGTTTGCTTTTTTACACATCTTAGTCACAAGATTTCTTAATGATTTATAGTAATTAAGCTGGTAAGGAGATTGAGTTTGTTTATATTCAGAGAAAGCCCGATCGCGCAAAGTCATAAGATGTTTAATATCATTTGTAAGCCATGGAGCTGGAGCCTTAGTAGAACGTCGTGTTATAAATGGACAATGTAAATCAAGTAATATTGTAATCGCTTCATTTAAAAAAGATATTTTGTCGTCTATATTATGCATATCATAAATTACACGCCAAGGGATACTCCTGAGATGTGATGAAAAGGAATTGTAGTCAATATTGCGAAAATCACGGTATGTACGATATTTAACATCTGTTACAATTTGGAGCGCTATTTTGCAGTAAATCAATTTGTGATCAGATAGATCGTCAACATCAAAAACTCCAGAATCAAGAAACATGTCTGGATTGCTACTTACAATGATGTCCAGTAAGCTAGAAGATGTACCCGTACATCTGGTAGGAACATCTATGACTTGCGTTAAATTAAAAACATCTAACAATGCTCTAAAATCCCGAACAGAACTATTGTGAGAATTTAATAAATTAATATTGAAGTCACCAAAACAGAAGGTTTCAGTATATTGTGGTGTAATAAAAGATAATGCATCTTCAAAGGAAGAGAGAAAATTATTCGAATCGACATGTGGAGGTTTGTAACCCACTCCAAAAGCGTATCTACGATTACAAACTGTTACCTCTATCCAAAGTTGTTCCACGTCTGTATCTAACTGAATAACCCTAAAATCAATATTATCTTTAATATAAAAAGCCACACCTCCACCACGCGATTTCCGGTCATATCGTGCTATAGAATACCCGTTGATGTTAACAGAATCATCAGAAACACTGTGTTGAAGCCATGTCTCAGATAATGCAAGAATGTCAAAATTCTCTCTATACATATACATACCCAACAAATCCAGTTTCGGAAGAAGAGATCTGATATTTAAGTGAGCGCAATTTAAATATTTCATTATTATATTATTAACACTTTTAACGTAACCACAACAAAAAAATTTACAAAACTGATCTGTATTATTCCAGTGTTTTTTGTGTTTTTATTACCTGCTATTGTGCTATGTTTTAGGCACTCCTAAAAGAGGTTCTTGGTCTGTATGTGAAACTGATGTCCCCTTTCTTACCAACTCCTAAGCTTTTTCATTGCCTTCGATTGCCGAATATTTGGGCAACCACAGTAGAATAACCTTATTGCGGTCCGTCAGATTATTCAGTTCCCAAATAATTCCCAAACCAGTCTTGATTTTAAAATTCACTAGTACCGCCTATGTCGCCCGGCTGTCTATTACAATCTTATTTCTATAAACTCTCTGATTGATTTCTATTGCACAATGCAATACTGCATATGCCTATGTTTAAAAGATCTTAACATAACATAGTTTCCTAGTGGAAGGACGATCATTACGTTTGTCGCCTCTTCCAATTCCATTTTCGACTTTTGGTCCATCTGCTAACCAGATCAATTATCCGAATTTGTCTCTGTAGTTAGGTTTACTCTAGCTTATCCGATCTGTGATTTCAATCTCGCAATTTTGGTTAAAGAGATATGTCGAAACAAAGTGGCCTAACCTCATTCATCTCCCACGGGATTCCCTTCCACATGATGAGCACTATTTGTGTCCCAATCGTACATATCCGGCACTTGATAATTTCTGAAATCTAGGATGTTTAATTTTTGCCTACCCCATTACTACCACATGGAGAGGGGGAAGTCAAGGAAGTATTCAATTGCTGCTGTAAAAGTTATTCCGAAACCTAAACAGCAGCTGAGTATAAATAGCAAGCAAAAAGAAATAAAAGAAGGACCACCAAATTGGCTAAGACATATTTGCCGTCTGAGCAATGACAAACTCAGTAAGAGAATATACGTAGTACGGTGGCCATGAAGTTGGAAGTAGACACAGAGTAGATCAAGGGAGACACAGAGTGAGTACGTCAGAGAAACATAGAAAAAGAGCAATACTTACTTACTTAATCTAGGTGCCTTACAATACCCTTTTTTTGGTGTAAGGGGATGAGAGTCGACTCTTCAGTCCGGCTAACGTCTACATATCTTCCTCTAGCGCACTCTGTCGTGCTCTCTCCCTCTCACTTCGCACCACCGCACTCCCCCACCATCTGCTCCCGTTCTCACCTCCTCATTCCAGGTTTTCCTGGTCTTCCTCTTTGCCTAGATTTTGTTGTTCTCGCTTGCAATTTTTTGTAAGAATCTCATTTCAACACTTTGCAGCCTGCTTTTTTAGTTTCTTGTCATTGTCCATGTCTCTGAACCATGCGAAAGTATCGGAATGACCACCTTCATAAATATTTGGGTCTTTGTTTGTCTAGGAAATTCTGTATGCTATTAAAAAGTTTCCCTCCAGTTGCTATTCTTGTGCTTATTTCCTCTCCCAGTCGCCAATTCTCTGTTACTTGTGTGCCAAATATTTGAATTTGCTGATTTGTTCTAATTTTGCATCTCCAAATTGCATTGTATGTCTTTTTTTATGGGTGCTTATAATCATTGTTTTAGTTTTGCTTATATTTATCTTCATATTTATGGTCCCTAGCTTCTCGTTATATATTGTCATATTTTGGTTGAGCGTTTTCTTGTCTTTCTTTTTTTTTATGTGATCTGGCTTCCAAATGCCCACGTTATATTGTTTCACCTGTTTTTGCCTCTTTTATTGCCTAATCTAACAATAAGACGATCGTGACCAACAGCGGGCTGAGAATGCAACCCTGTCCTACGCTATTAGTTGTTTGAAAAAAAAGAGGAATAGAGTGAAATAAAATAAGGGAAAAAAAACAGAAAAGAACAGAAGACAGTATTTAAGTTCGACAGCCTTATTCCCAGAAGTATAAACGCTGTAGGTTAACAGGAAAGAGAACTGTTTAAAATTATTGCAGGATGTTAAAAAAGTGAGGAGGCGCATCACAAATAATCAAAATCGCTAAAAAAAATCGAAAACTGTTTGATTGTGTAAATCGTATTGATGTCATTTACGTAGCAAGGTGTTACATTTTTATTTTAAACTTTAAATTTAAAACAGGTATGATGTTTGAAGGTTTCTAACAAACTGTTTTTAACTGAGTTCAAGTTTGAATCAAGGTGCTTCTTTATATCATTTGATGCATGCTTGCGCTGTTATAAACAATATCACAATGTAGATAAATTACATTAATCAAAGTACATAAATATAATTATAAAAAATGAAAAAAATAACGTTAAATTACGTTCGAAACTGATAATAAAATAGGGGATTCATGTAAGTACTTTTTAGTTTTGATGTATGTATATTGTAATACTATGTATAATATAACAATTTATTAATTTTTTACCTATTATTCAAAAATTATACGACCACGTAATCCGTATTTCACTGAAACTTGATTAAGAACTAGAAAAAATCACATACCTTACACTTATACTATTACATTTTCAATGCATTACTATTTACCATTGAATTCGTAATTTATAAAATCTTTTTGCCTGATAAAAGTTTGTAAACCAAAACCGCCAAATAATTGTATTCAGTAAAAATAAAAACTAAAAATATAAATATATGTATATATAATAAAAAATAACAACTAATAACAATAAAGGAGTAGGAATGGTTATATGGTTATATCTCGTCTTTTATTATTTACTTATTGTTAGATAATGTTTACAGCAATTGAAGAAAAGAAAATAAAGTGTAACTTAGTTCAACCAGAAATTCCACAAATATAATTAAATTATATAAATTTAAATCGGCTACAAAAACAAGACAGTAAAAATTAATATTTATCTGAAGATATTCGTACGGCATTAAATTCTATGCCAGATTTTCAACTATTCACGGCAAAGATATAATATCTACAAATATGTAGAACAATTTCTCTAACTACAAGTTCAAAAATTCTGAGTACTTATAGGATTTTTTATAACAATAATAATATTAACAGAATAAAGTCTAACCACCCCTGATATATATAAAAATAATAAATAATAAAAAAGCTTTATGTTTGGGAACTCTCTATACACTTACAAACATTTCCACTTATACATTAATTCTACTAAAGTCATTTATCTTTCCAGGAGAATTGTGAACACCGGCTTAGAGGAAATGCCTAATCTGAATAATTTGAATACGACACACGTTCTACACATGTAAGTATATATTTAGCCGAATTTTGTACCGTAATTATGTTGTCCTTTGTTTTCACAAACATACCCGTGAGATTTGTTATTCGAATGTAACTGTATTTCCGGTGGACACAGCAGAATTTCGTATTTGGGATTACTAAGTATTGTATACTTTATCTTGTTTGCAATTTTAGCAATCTAATTAAATCGAATGGGATATTGGGAAACACCGGACTACATAATAAACAGTTATTGCGGATCTATACCACCTACATTGTATTTCGAGGGTTGAGATACCACACATTTGTTTTCACATGAAAAAGTGGTTTATACTTCTGTAGGTTTATAGATGAATTTAGGTTTTATATCTTGTTAAAACTGTTTTGAACTTATACAAATTGTATAAGTTTCTAATTAGCTAGACTAAGTAACTGTAGCATGGTTAAATTTACACACTTGACCATTAGAGATAAATAAACTTCGTCTCCTTCAAGCATGCACAAATTGAGTTTCCCGAAGTATTATTCAATTACCAAAGACCGCCGTTTAATTTAATGTAAGAGAGAATCTTGACCGAACTGCGACCAGCTAGAGTTTAACTAAGCAAGCCCTAGACGTAAAATGGAACATCTAGTTGTATCTAGTGCAATGCAAGTGAACACGACTGCACAGGTCGTCAACAAACGCATTTAAATGAACATTTTAAAAACAAATTAATTGAAAGAAGCAGCTTTAAAAACGTACAAACGCTGTAAGAGAATAAGGACCTAAAATTTCTTTAAGAAATAAGATAAGGCGTAAGGATATTTTTGGAAAGAAAAATTAAGAGTTTCTTAATGAATACAAAGTTGTAAAACATTTTATCACAATTTAACTATTTAACTAGGAAAACATATTATGATAATTTGTTGCCCAGGGATAAACCCAAAAAGCATAAATCGAAAACAACCCTGGTCAATACTGAAGTTAATAGACTCAGCCCTTTAGGCATGCATGAATTTAAATAGCCGAATGGTATGTTTAATGGAAGACAATAGCTTTAGTTTTGCAATAAATCATTACTACAAACTACTGTTATGATCATCATCTCTCTTGTTTGGTGGTTAGTAAGTGCATATTGTGTAATTTATAAACCAAATAATGGAAAACATTAGAAGAATTTGCAGAGAAAAAACTGGTTAAAAAATGAGTACATCTTATTACGTTTCAAAATTCTATGGGCAAATTTTCTGGAGCTGTAGGTATTAAACCAGGGAGATGCGCTTCAAACCACGCTGAAACAGGTTCGTTACAGTTACGTACTCGATTTAACACTACAAAAAGAAAAACGTTCAAGTTTTTTTTCAGTTACTTTAAATCTGCATCTCAAATAGCTGCACCTTTCATTACTTCTTCATAAGTGTAAGATATTCAGATTAGAACAAACTTTTTTTTTATATTCTCTATTATTTGGTTTATACATTTCACAATAATATGCATTTATCTGAGAATGAGCAGTAAGCACATAACAACTGGACATACATAACAGTGGTGTAACCCAGGATTACGTATGCATTCCTAGTGTGGTGGACAATAAAGCAGCGGTGAATTACTATAATTGAATTTAGCAAAATACAGAGGCTTGCGTGTTTAGGAATAATACGAGCAATGAAAACGATTCCTACAACAGCAATGGAATGCCTCCTAAAACTCCCTCATTTTCATTTGGTGATAATGGGGATGGCAAGAAGAAGGCACCTCAAGATATGCAAGATTGGGATTCAGTAATACTATGGAAGGCAACTTTTTGGGAAAGAGATCACATAATTTTCAACTACAAAAGACATATTTGCAGAACTGATCTAGTTTACAAAACAGATCGAATTCTTATGTAGTCCCAGAAACTGATCTAGGAGTGCACAAAAACACAGCGCGAGGGCAGGTAAGGAGTTAGGTCAAAGAGAAACACAACAGCAATGAAATAGCCAGGGGAGTTAATGGAAAGACCTTTATTAAGAATCCATAAGAAAGAGAACTGAGGAACTACCGCAGCTCAGTTGGAATAATTTTTGCATCATAACAGTTCTCCTAACACGACACTCTACACTAGAAGGATACTTACAGAAAATTGAGATCAACACTAGGGCCACCAACAGAGAACGGCATAATGAGATTCCAGAAAATTCTTACCACATTTCAAGAAAGCAATGGCAAGGCAAAAATAAACCCAGAAGATTACTTCGATTAACCAGACACAGATCTGTACAGACGAGTACAGAGTACTAACATACTGATATGGCTGCTATAAATTAATGGCTAACAGAAATGGGGGACGCTCTCACAACAAAAAAGCATGTAACAAACAAAACAAGGTCTAGATGATTTTTTAGATAATGCGGGACGTTCTTGAGCCTTTTATGTAGCCGTTTTTTTTTCCGTGATTAAACAGCATTTAGACAGACAGCGTTACAATTTTCATTGTTTTTTCTATTACTTTCTAGAACTGAAAAAAGGACAATATCGTTTGATGAAGTTCGTTTTTGCAATTTAACGCTTATCAGAGGAAAATCTCCCACCTAATCATCATTAAAACCGACCAGAGATTCGAACCGACTGACCAGAGATTCGAACTTGCAACCCCTCGTAAAAGCCGAGGCCCACTTAAAGCACTCAACTATCACAGGCAGTACATATTACATACGCTCAAAAATACATATTTTTACGAAAAGAATCCTAAATTGCCAGCTTCCTCATTTTTGCCCAGATAATTCCTTTTTATTATGTCAACGCAATTCAAGGTTCGGCCAATATGATCTATTCCTGTTAACAAAATTGCCAGATCTGAAAGGATTTCTCGGTAGATAATCAAATGTAAATATGCTTTGATTGGTTTTATTTACTGAAACTTCATCCTCCTTTAACGATAGCTAGGTGTGCTTAGCAAGATTTGAAGTACTATCCGCACGCTTGAAACAGGACATGAGGATATAAAGAGCACTATAATAGCCGACGGAATAGCCAAGCAGAGCTCTCAAAGATACTTCATAGGTCCAGAGCCCGCATGTGGGATTACTAAAGATTCTGCAAGAAGGAAGATTTGTACCTGGCTGGATAAAAAGAGTACAAAGAAATGGAGATCGACTGAAGGTCAACTCCATACTAATATAGTCCCATATAGAGGATGGGGATGCTAGATTCTCCGATAACCTACACAGACGCAGCAAGAACCATTACTGGGCTTGTAACTGGACACTGTCCCCTGTAAAAGCATCTATACAACACAGGTAGAATAATCGAACCGTGGTGCAGAAGATGCGAACTACAGGAAGAAACGAGTTTACATGTAATCTGAACATGTGAGGAATTGAAAGTATTCAGGCAGAAATATTTCGAGAAAGATCTATTGGAGCCCTCGAGGGTTCTCAAATTTCTACAAGGCAAGATACTGAGCTTTATAGAGAACACCAAACTGCTCGAGTGGAAGTAAGAGATTTAATAGGGACGATACAATAAGCACCTGGGGGGGGGTCAATTGCCTGGACTATAGGTGCCCACCCTAACTTAAAGAAGAAGAAGAAGAAGGAAGAAGAAGAAGAAAGAAGAAGAAAAGAAGAAGAAGAAGAAGAAGAAGAAGAAGAAGAAGAAGAAGAAGAAGAAGAAGAAGAAGATACACTTGAAAATATTCTTCCAAAATTATGTAACTATAAGACCTTTTAATGGTTTTGCTTAACCTTCAAACTCAAAAGTTCTTCAACCAATTCACAACCAGATACGTCATATTTTTCCAATTTGTATTGTTCGAGATTTTTTCTGATGTTGATTAAAAAAGTCTATAGCCCTGTACTCGATCAATCTCTTCTCAAATCTTTTCTTGGTGTCGAACTCATTTAAAAACTATTTCTTTAGCTATTAATAAAGTCGTATTGATGCCCTTCTGCATTCATTAGATCTTGTAAGTCGCAGTGTACTATCAGTCCCATTCATTTTATATACATGCCATACATGCTGTAGAAGTATATATAATAGTATAATACAAAATCACATGTGAGGACAGCATGAGCATTGTTCTCACACTAAGAAAAGAGATTGCTTAGATCAAAAAAAACATCTTTCCTTTTACTAGTTATCTAAACTTTATGTATAATTAAACTTGTTTCCTTACTTCGCATCTCAGTTGTGAAATGTGTAATCTCAAGAATACCATTTTTAAATCTTAAAAGATTAAGTTTGTGTGATAGGATCAATCTCTTCTCTTGATAGAATATTTGCTTCTCTAATCTGGAGAATGAAGTTATTGGTGGATTGGGAGGTTGGTATGTGTGCTCTAGGGGAGTACGTCTGGGCTCTTTGGCTGTTCAGCAGACGATTGCGAATAAAGCTTGTGCGATAAGAGTGGGCTTACATTCAGAGTGGCTCTGATGGCGCCGTCGGCGTCGTGGTAATGCGACTTCTACGTAAGGCCATAAACGCACGTAATGGCTTTGTGCGGTTAATTGTTTGAGACATTTTCTTCGATTTTTTTTTTAATTTAATAGGGGTTCTAACTTGATAGTGTATTTAACTAGACTGGTTTCCTGTGTGCGTACTAATTGTATCTTGCTTAACGGAAAGAACTACTAATACCTGTATGCTTTTGTTCTATCTTTTAACCGACAATATTTATATTCAAATAATAAATAAGAAAAAAAAATACAAAATTCAAATTGCTAGGTATTTTCATTGTATTTGAGCCCTTTAACATTCTCAATATTAAATTCCGTCTGGTAAGTGAAACAGAAACAGGGCGGAATGCTAAACGTTTAATCGCAGTGCAATGAACAGCAATACCAATACTAAACT
Source organism: Protaetia brevitarsis (assembly GCA_004143645.1). NCBI lineage: Eukaryota > Metazoa > Arthropoda > Insecta > Coleoptera > Scarabaeidae > Protaetia > Protaetia brevitarsis. Next base: position 2,025,495 of record RXPK01000070.1, read on the forward strand.
CGGAGTAATCAATTGTTTGAATTAATGTACCCGACATTTCAACTATTGACATGCCGCAACAATTGATTTCGGTCTAAACGCATAAGGGCTTCCATTGTTGTTTATATAGCCAGTACACAAATAACTATTAATATTAGTTAGATAGCTGTTCGAATTGTTGTACCAACTAATAAATTTTGTTCCAGAGATTTGGAAAACAATCAAATCAAGCGTATATCCAAAGGACAAATTAGCAGAGTGAAAGCGGCAGAATTGTAAGTACAGGCTTTCTATTTATGTACCACATTTTCAATAATACTTTCTTTAACATCCATGTTAACACATTCGTGTGCGTGGTGTCGTATTTTATAGGAGCCACAACTTCTTGGTGTTAACATTGATGTTTTTAAGCTTATTCACTGATGCTGGGCTCAAGGGCAAATCTTTATAGTGTCACTTAAAATGAATTAATAGATGAAATTTAACAATAAAGTAACAATAAACTAATTTTTTTTTCCATTTTTTTTTTTCTTTTCAGTTTAAATGACACTTTCAAGATTTTAAGCATTGGCTACCTTACGAGATATTATTGAACATTTGTTGTTACTTCTCATTCTTCATTCACCAATCATCTCATCCCCTTCTACTGAAATCACATTTTCGCGTGTTAGAGACCGGGTGCTTTTCTCACTCAACTATACTCACGAACTTTTCATTAACCACAGTTGGCAATTAAATGAATTTTTCGATACCAACAACCCTTGGTTTGCTTTACCTGTTATCTGTGTGTACTACATGTTTATATGCCTCAAGTTCCTGCACGAACAAACAACCACTTGTGTATTGAGATTTACTCAAGCGATTTTTTTCAATTCCATCTTTCAGGTTTATTCAGTCGTTTTGGCATATATGTTCACAATATGAATGTACTGAGGTGATGCCAATAAATTGATATGATTATTGTAATGTATGCCGGTGGGAGAATAAGACACGTGTTTACTATTGCACAGTTTTATTGGGAAGAGGCCCGATCACAATTGGCGTTAACATTTATACATATTGACACGCAGACGCAAACACAAGAGTAAACTATATACACAATACATATACACTACATTCTTCCCTCCCTTAAAAAAGAAAAATAAATAAATATATAGGTATATATAATACAATGTTTAAAATAATCACAGTAAATATTAGTAATATTTGACTTTTTGTATATTTCTTTTACTCCTTCTTGGTGAATTAACCGATGTTTCACTAAAATTTGGATTGTCTACTGGATATGACAGATTAGATATACTTGGTGCCACGTTACTATAGGAGTTTGAAATCAACTGTTACTATCAATTGAAAATTGTAACATGTCTTTTACATGTTCTATTTAAGCTCGGTATAAAAACAAAATAAGTTCTAGTTCCTATTTTCTTTTTAATTATACCCTTTATCCAAGAGGGTTTATTTACGACTCTATAATCTCTAACGGCTACTGTGGCATCAATGTCATAATTTCTATTTCTTTTACCTTTAAAATGTTTAATTTGATTTTCTTGACTTTTAACAATTTTATTACAAACATTATTGTTAACATTAGGGTTTACAATATTTAAATTATTATTTACAAAATCTAATACAGTTCTAATATTTCTATTAAACATTAATTGTGCAGGTGACTTTCCAGTAGAACAATGCGGAGTAACTCTGTACGATAATAAGAAATTATTTAATTTAAGATTAAGGTTATTTACTGAGACTTCATTAAGAATTTTAAGCAAAGCATGCTTGACTGTTTTTACTGCATTTTAAGCTTGGCCGTTAGAAGCTGGATGGAAAGGAGCAATTTCTTTGAATTAAATATTATTTTTAGATAAAAATGTTTGGAACTCTTCCGACTTAAAACTAGTGGCATTATCCGAAACTAAAGAGAAGGGTATTCCAAATCTAGAAAATACATCTCTTAAACAATTTATAGTGGTAATTGACTTAGTGTTACTAGTGATTATTGCTTCCAGCCACTTAGTATGCGCATCCAGAATGACTAGTACATATTTATTACAAATAGGTCCTAAATAATCCATGTGTATCCTTTCCCAAGGCCTTTCAGGATAAGTCCATGTGTTTAAAACTGCCTTTGGAGGATCACTACGAGTTAATAAACATTTACTACATGCTTTGATTAAAATTTCAATATCGTTGTTCATTTTGGGCCACCACATATAAGAACGAGCCAAACTTTTAGTTTTTACAATACCCATGTGGGTAGAATGTAAAAGACTAAGAACATCTTGTTGTAATGACGAAGGAACAATAACCTTGTGTCCCAGCATCAGACACCCATCCACAACACCAATATGATTTTTGTAACATTGATATGGTTTATATTCTGATTTAAGTTTCTTTGGCCAACCAGAATTTACAAATTTTGAAATATTTAATAAAACTTTATCCTTTAAAGTTTCCTTCCTAATTTGTTCCCAAACTATTGGTATATCAGAATTTGAAGCTACAAAATTCAAATATGACATCTCAACATCAAACTCTCGCGATTCATTACCCAATGGTAAACGAGAAAAATAATCAGCTTTATTACTTTGTGATTTGACGTACTCAATATTAAATACAAAGTTCGAAAGTATCAATGCCCATCGTTGTAACCGATTGGTTGCCAAAATAGGTATGCCTTTTTTGTCTCCAAATAAAGTAACTAAACATTTAGCATCTGTCTGCAATGTAAACCGTCTACCATATAAGTACTGATAAAACTTCCTAACACCAAAAACAATAGCCAAAGCTTCTTTTTCAACTTGTGAATATTTTTGTTGACATGTCGATAAAGTTAAAGATGCAAAACTAACAGGACGTTCCTCATTTTCGTTATAACATTGCGAGATAACCGCACCTACTCCATAATAAGAACTATCTACAGCTAACTTAATTGGTAAATTAGGATCATAATGAGCTAAAACAGGTGCTGAACTGATAATGCTTTTGACTTTGTCGTATGCAATTGAGCATTCTTTACTCCAAATAAATTTAACATCTTTCTTTAGTAAATTATATAATGGTTGAAGTACAGTAGCTGCCATTGGGATAAATTTATTATAAAAATTTACAAAACCTAAGAATGATCTTAACTGATTTATATTTTTAGGAATCGGTGCCTCAACTATAGCTTTTACTTTATCCGGGCTGGCATGTAAACCGTTACTATCTATTGTATATCCTAAATAATGATTTGAATCCTTAAAGAATTCACATTTATTTAGAGCGACCGTTAAGCCGTTTTCGCCTAACCGCGTTAATACTTCGTAAACTCTATGAATGTGTTCTAACCTATTTCGACCGGTAATTAATATATCGTCCAAAAAACAAACTACACCATCCAAACCCGAAAGAACTTGTTCCATCAAACGTTGGAACATTGCCGGCGCACTTGCGACACCGAAGGGTAAACGATTATAAGTGAATAAACCCTTATGTGTATTAATAGTCGTTAATAATTTGGATTGGTTATCTAATTCCACTTGTTGGTAGGCATGAGACAAATCGATCTTTGTGAACTCAACACCGCTTTGCAATTTAGAAAAAAGTTCCTCAATACGAGGTAATGGGTACTTATCTACTAATAATACTTTATTTAACGTTACTTTATAATCGCCACAAATTCTGATACTTCCGTCCTTCTTAACTACTGGCACGATAGGTGTTGCCCATGGGCTGAAAGATACTGGTGTAAGAATTCCTTCCGCGATCAATCGGTTTAATTCGGTCTCCACTCCTTCACGTAATGCAAAAGGAACCGATCGGGGCTTCCAAAACATTGGTTTGGCTCCTTCTTTCACTGATAAATGTAAATGGCCTCCAGTAAAACGACCTACATTAGAAGAAAACACATTAGAAAATTTTGAAGCTAATTTAGTTTTAATTTCCAGAACATTATCCCGTTCAGATGCTTCTAATGCAAACAACGATTTATTTTCATTAATATTATTAATAGAAAAACCAAACATTTTAAAAAAATCTCTTCCCAACAATGGAGGACCGCCGTTTTTAATAATAAATAATTTAATTGGGTGAGTTTGCCCACTAAATGAAATGTTTACTTCAATATAACCTAAAGGTCGAATTGTAGACCCATTATAAGTAGCTAAAATTTTATTTGTTGTAAGAATAATGTATTTAGCAAAATGCTTTTCCTTAAAATCATCAGAAATAACCGAAATAGATGCTCCAGTATCTAAAAGAAATTTAAAATACTGATTATTAACGCTAACATCAATGAATACACCATCAGTTTGTGTTTGAAGGTTAAACATATGTTCGACAGAATCGTTACTGTCATTTTCATCATTGGAATATTCATGATCTAAGAAAAAATTTCGCTTATTTCTGCATACTCTAGCTAAATGTCCTTTACGTTTACAAATATTACAATTATAATTCTTAAAATAGCACTTATCTTTATCATGTCCACTTTTTCCGCAGATCGGGCAAACCGGGCCATTCTTCCCGTCCTTCTTGTTGCTTGATTGACTCGATCCCGCAACACACTCTTCCTGTCTCTCTCTCCTTCGCTCCACTCTTCCACCGGTAGGGGAGGATGTAAAAAGGACTTCTTCCTTAACGCATACCCCCGACATCTTCTCCACCTGCGCACTAGCGATTTCGATAGCTTTATCGAAAGAAATGGATACCTTTTCTTCGAACAATCGCTGCATAATGCCTCTTCTGTCCAACCCCATGATGAATTTGTCACGTAACACTACATCCAACTCGTTTCCGAATTCACACTTGGCTGCTAGGTTACGCACGCGTGCGGCCCATTCTGCTACCGTCTCCATGTGACTTTTCGTAGCATTGTAAAATTTATACCTTTCAGAGAACGCACTTATGCCGGATTTAAAATGCCTATCGAAAATATCTACTAATTCTTGATAACTTTTCTTCTCCGGTTGGGTTGGCAGGCACAATCCGTAGATTAGGCGGTATGCTTCTTCATCACATGCGTTCAATAGCAGCGCACGTTTTATTTCTGCTTCTGTAATTCCATTAGCGATAAAATATTGGTCCAGTCTCGCTTTAAAAATTGACCAGTCCGTTTCTTTTGCGGAAAATTCCCTTAAATTGCCAATTGCTCTCGTGGACATTTTGCACACACGTGGTTCTTGCACTCGTCGCCAAGTTGTAATGTATGCCGGTGGGAGAATAAGACACGTGTTTACTATTGCACAGTTTTATTGGGAAGAGGCCCGATCACAATTGGCGTTAACATTTATACATATTGACACGCAGACGCAAACACAAGAGTAAACTATATACACAATACATATACACAAATACATATACACTACAATTATGATTATGATTTCTTTTAAAGATTGAACCACAATGTTGCCCTTACAGAAAAGGCTGTCTTCTTTTCGCATTTTATTTACACAAAATTACATACTGGAAACGTTACGATGTAGAAATTTCACACAGGTCAAATTTTCTTTTGAATTGAAGTTTTCTTCATCAGGATGACCAAGATAATTATACAAAGTGACCAAAGATTTCCTTGAAATACTTTAACTAACGATTTTTTTTGTGGAAGCCGTCTAAAATCTCCGGAAATACTGCAGTCTCTTGGCATTTTGATTTCTCATTTCTTTTACCAAATAAATTATCAGCCATTCTACCTGCACTAATCTGGACTGGTCTCTGGTTGGCTGCTCGAAGTAGCCCTCTGAGTTCATTGGTTTGCCAAAAATTGCCTGACTTATTGCGCCCAGAGCCTCGCATTCACACATTCTGTGATAAATGTTCTCTGTTATCTCATTACACAGTGCGCAGTTGGTGTCTCCAATGTTGAGTCCAATTTTCTGTAGGTCCTTTTTGAGTGCGCAGTGGCCTGTAAGGACACCTTTTACGCTTAGAAGATGATTTCTACTAAGCTGCAGTAGTTCTTCAGTCTTCTTCTTTGATGGGCCCTTACTAAAGGTCTTTCCATGAATTTGTGTGGTTGTTTTATCCCAGTCTGTTTTCCTTGCCCAACTTCTTACCTGCTCTCCTGCTATATTTTTAGACACTCCATGACATGCTCGGGGTATATATATGCTATATATGAAGGCCATGTGATGGTCTTTTGCTTGCTAACTCATCGACAATTTCATTTCCTGCAATTGCCGAAGTCCGGGCACCCACAGCAAAGTGACTTTATTGCGATCTGTCAGACTATAGAGTTTTCGTATGCATTTTAAACTAGTCTTGATTGTATTTTGGAGTTCACTAATGCCCTCAGTATCGCCTGGTTGTTGTAGATGTTGTTGTAATATAAATCTGCTTGTTGTTATGAGCCCCCTGATTGATTTCAGTTGCACAATGCAATATTGCATATGCGTCTGCCTGAAAGACGGTGGTATATTTTCCTAGAGGAAAGTTGAGCATTGTTCTTCTCACCTTACTGCAGATTCCAACTCCAGACCCGTTCTCGGTTTTTGATCAGTCTCTCAGTCTAAACATCAATTTTCCAAATCTTTTCTGTAGCTAGGCTAATCTCAGCCGAGACAGGTTCTGGCTTTTATAGTCAATGGAAAGTTTATTAAATGGCCAGAGTTTTTTGCCTAATAAGTTAAACTGTATTCCATTTCTCCAGTAAGAATGGACTCAAACTGGTTTGCAAACCACTCTAAACTGACTATAGCGCAGGAGTTGAAATATAATTGAAAAAAAAAGGCTAAAAAGGAACCCTTTCGATAAGTTTCAGCTAGACCATAACGGTGTTCCAGGCTAAGAATGCTGCAATTCATCTTTGTGAAATAAAAAGATGGAATCTAAACTAGTTTGAGACTGTATAAGCTTCCTAAATGAGGTGGGCAGGCAAAAGAAATTAACATTGGCCTGGGTTCCTAGCTGTTGCCAAGAAACCACTCGCCTTTGAACGAGATTATAAGGTAACCTTCTCCTTAGCTAGTTTTCGTCCTGCAGCGCTAGCTTCAGCGTGGCAAACACTTTTTTTTTTGAATAAACATCGCCAAAACGAAAAGCTGTATTCCTCATTGTACATTCGGTGACGAGTTAAACTCAGTTCTTGAATCACCTTCTGGAACTGTTTTTTTTTTTCAAATTTCTACCCGTCTTACTTAATAGCAGTATGTCCAACCATTCTTTTAGGTTTATCCAACTACCCTACACTGTCACACTGTCCTGAAAACCATTTTATTATAATCTTTCTGTAGAGAAATCTACCTAATCCTTTTGTTACTGCTTCCTGTAGAAATAGGCCATGATTCAAAATTCCAACACAATGGTGTGGTTTCACTTTATACAAACCCTCCAGTGGGAATGGTAATCCACGCACCTAGATTAGTCCACTAGATCAATGATAGCATTGCCGACTTTATACTACCATCGCTTGTTAGCGTGTGGCACCTAGGTAGGACACATCCCGAACTCTCTTGTGTAGTGAATAATCGAATGTAAATGATCGTACATAAAGTTTAGTGGATTTTTCTGGAACGCTGATGACGCCTGGTTGGCTGAAACTCGAGTTCGTTTCTAATGTTATGTCTCCTTTATTGCCATTGATTTTTGCAATAAACCGTGAATCCTGGCTTGGTGCGGATTTTGATACACTAAATATTAGTACGTTTTACTACGCCAGATATATATGCTTCCCATATTAAGTTATTCGAAATTATTACATCTAAATTATTTTGGGTTGTAACTTCTGTGATTTAGTACTATTTATTTGAGAAGTACTGTCGAGATTGTTGTTCACTATATGTAAGAGTGAGCATTTGTCTAAGTAGCATTCCTTGACCAATTTCGCCGAGGTTTTCAAATCTGTTAAAGTATGCAATATAATTTTGTGTTATCTGCAAAAAGAGTAACGTTTTGTTGTCACTTTGGAATATCTAGTCTTTAATGTACTGTATAAAGAGAAGTGGTCCAACTATAGAGCCTTATGAGACCACACTCGGGCCCCATTTATTTTCCAAATTATAAATCTTAACATTTAGTAGATTCACTGCATTTGAGTTCTGATATTCATGTTAAACGGTTTTTAGAATAAACTTGATATTAGTCTATTCTGTTTAAGTTGACGAACCAATAATTGGTAACAGGAAATACTAGCATACTAGCTGTGAAATTAGAAAAACAGTACATGTTTTATATCTGAATAGAATGAAGCTATCAATAAGTATCAAATCGGCTTATTAAGAGTATCAAAAGTAATGTAATACCTATATTTGCAAAATGGAGGATGTTAACTTAATTAATGCGAATAATAAATGAACTGGTTGCTTTTGAGTCATTCTTAGAAAGAACAAGTAGCCTTGCATTTAGAAAATTGAAAGTGACAATAAGTTAGAAATTCTGTTTGTGATTGTAGTTGGAGTTATTGGAATATTTTTATACTAATAATAACTAACTATAATTTTTAGATTAAAATTTTATGTTTTGCACTAGGTAGGTAATTATATGGTCTCGCACAGCTACAACATTTGTTACTTTTCTTGTCTCTTACTATCAAAATTTCAGTTTACCAGATCTCTTGAAGTAACATAAATAAAACTGCGGTTAGATCCAATTTAGCACGACAAACATACTTAGAAAGTAAAGTGTTAAATTGTGTATTATAATTTTGCAGAATATATAGTAAACTAAGACTTTATACTTATACTACCTGTAATTAATTATATTCCTTCATCCTCTTTTGTCACACAGAGAGCATCAGTAATTTAGATTTTTTTTTGACATATTGAACAACCTAAAATTAATCTACTAACTGGAGATAGCTGCTAGGTCCTTTTGTGCAATACACATGAATGTCTGTGCCTTTATGATCCATTAATTATTCAGCGTTACGAATCCAAATTTACCGCTACCCCTGTCCGTTCTTTATCAGATCCTACATCCCACCCTTTTCACTTTGATGTTTTTCACTTAATGAGATGAATCCCTCGAATTTGTGAATGTAAATACCGTCGCTGTTGTGTTCTAATTTTTATAATTTCTATCGGTACCGTGATAGATGTGGCAGTTACTGCTTTATATATGTAAATGTAAATATTTTTTTGTTTTTAAAGCAAATTGTATACAAAAAATTATCTAACGATATTTAAATGTGACGCTAAAATTTTCTTGTGAAATGTAGTTTGCTATTAAATTGGAGGGCAGAAAGGCAAAGTTTGGGTGAGAAGCTATTAATGCCAAATAACATTTTAACATGACCTGAATAATAAACTACAAACGACATCCAAAGAGACACGAAGGGAGTTGGTAGCTAGTTCTATAATTTATTTTAGTTACATATACTGAACCAATTATTATTTTCAGTATTTTGTGTATAAATACACGACCAGACTCCACAAATGCTTGGCAAAATAAAGAGCGCTACTACATAGTGTTTCATAGTTTAATTGCCAAACTTTAGAGTAGTGCACATGATTCTGAACGGAATAGTTTACTGAATATCGATCGACAAACTAACTTTAGAATCCTAATTAAAAAAACATATTTAATACAACGAACAAAACGACAAGGCATAGTTCCAATTCAAAGAAGCAGGGCAATACTGAAAATATACTGACTAACATGTTTCATGTTTTGGGTTTTCAACCGACCCACAAGTCTTGAAGAAACAGGTTTCTGTAAGATATTGATCCTAAGTTCTAACAATTTATAATGACGATAGATCGGCCGCAATTGGCCTACCCTTTTGTGTATTGGGGCTCGTGAAAAGCCACGTTTACGCGACAAAGGTTACACATCAACACCTTCACTGAACTGAATTTATACATATGAACGAATAAATCGCAGTACTTTAATGTTTTCTGGAAGAGGTTAGTGCATTGTCATATAAGGAAATGTGATGACATTGGGTGTTCGCCTCTCAAGTGGTATCTTCTTGTATTTTTTTTTATTGTAGTTTAAATAAAACATGTTGATTTATAAATGGTATTTAACATCGTTTTTTTGTTACATATGTATTTATATTCCTAAAAGCCGTATTGATTAGAATTACGTTACGTACTTCTACCTTAAGTTTAGTTACTTAATTCATTAATGCCCTCCGGGTCTAGAGAAAAGTAGAGGACGTGCCATTTTAAAAAATTACATCAACAGAACTTGACCAAGCAACTACTAAAGAAATTTATTTTTCTTTATTGTCGAAAAAAAAATAGGTGCACCTACCCAGGTAGACTGAGCTCAAAAAAGATAAATATGTGTATAACAGAAATGTAGATATTATTTATTCACATAAAAATACAAATATGAAGACATGAGTTTTATGAAATTAGTTCATTTTAGTTTGAAAGTGAAATATTGTAAAGTATTTCCTTCTTTTAGTGCATAAAGTAGCTTTACATTTTTTACATTGGCATCTAACTCTCATGTGGCATTTACGGCATCGTAGTGAATTCTTTATTTTTTCAAGGTAGGGGCCAACGGGATCTTGTAATATGATTCTTGACAAAGAACCAAATGGCTTATTCATATTTTGTCTTCTTTGAATGGCCTTATTGTACGATCAAAGATAATGGCGAGTTATATGTTGTTGAAATAACAACAACTCAGTCTTATCATCTTCATTCGCCATAGTCTGTATCTTCAGGCATTTGCAACAAGCATATTTAACAACACCATTTCTTTCCGTGGATGTTAGTTTTATAGTTGTTAGATGAAGGGGTACATCCAGCAAATTAACGCCACCCATTGATGAAATATTAAGTTTTGATCAAATGTGTAGATATAGTGCGTTTTCTATTCTAGACCTTCGCTTGATCTGTGAAATTGGTTCCAAGGAATCATAATTGGTTGCCATAGTTACCGCATTATTGTCATTCCCACTTAAAAAAGCAGGATTTCCTGTAGTATTTCATTCAATAGAGATATAGCTGACATCATGGGATAAGTTTGACTAACAATAAGTGTAGGTTTTTAGGTAGAGCGTGAGTTTTTTTGATGAAAAAGTTAAATATGAAGTAACTGTTAACTGAATTGAAACCTACATAATTGAAATTTATCTTGTTGTAATAGCTACATAATTCTTAGGTATACCGAGCGATCCGTAGGCTTATAGGGGACAGTAAGAGATTTTTCTTAAATGGAATAGTCTGTGTATAAAGAACATATTAGTTTTCCTAGTCAGACTGTTACCGACTTATATACCGTAAATATATCATTCCTCATTTTTTTTGCGTGGATCGAAATTTAGATAAGTCAAAATTCATGAGCGTGTTGAGGATTTTACCTAGAAAGGGAATTTTCAGTAATAGTTTAACAACATCAGATTTGAAATATAATATAATAATATTTTTAAACGCTCTAAAGTTCAGTCTACCAAACACAAAGCTGATAAGAGTCATAATTTATGAAGTAGTTTTTGTTTGTAAAATAGAGAATAAACCACAAATAGGTATAAATACATTCTTTTAAAATTAATATATAATATTTTAGAAAGTAGAATTCTATTCCAAAAATACAAATTAATTACCTATTTACGTTTTTCTTTTACATTGTGTTTAAATCAATATTTTATAGCACGAAACTTGAGATATAATATCCTCGGGTAAAATTTACAATGATAGTATAACATTTCAAAAATGTAAAATACAAAGGACGTGAAATCGAGCAAGCATATATTAAAACATACGAGGTTGTAAAATTTCCTATCGAAAAAATTTTTTCGTTGTGGTCGAAATATATTTTTCAATAACATATTAAAACAATATGAAATGAAAAAATCCAAATAATATTTTTTGAATTGGTTTTATTGTAATGTTAAGTTAATTACCGTTTGCATTTTGATACCTTAAAAAAAAAGAAAATTAATGGAACAGTTCATATTCGATTTGTATCTATTTAATTGTATCTTGCGCAGATTTTTTATTATTTAATGTTTTAATAATGATTCCTGAACCTTCCTGTTTCAACCTAGGAGAAGAAACATGTAGGGGGAGTAGTATCAACACCAGTTAAAACGTTAGGCAAATGGATGAGTCAGCCAGACCACAAAGGCCGCAAAAAAGGTAAACCCAATGTGGGAGATATAAGCAAAACAACTAAAGATAATAAGAAGAGTATCCATGCATGGATAAAAATATTTAACGCATACTCTAAAGCACCACAGCAAGTCTTGAAGACACCTAATGATTCATAACAAGCAAGCGTCATCTAAAAGAAACAACGAGTCAAGCAAGAGTGTGTGTTTTTTTTATATTAAAAATTTCATTATATTTCTCAAATATGAACTCCTTTTGACCGACAGTGACAATTAAATTACAAATTACGATAAAAGACACCTTGTTAACGCAAAAATTATGCAAATAGAAAAGAGGTGTAATATATGGACGTTCACTTCTCCCTTGAGAAAACCGAAACCCCTCTGAGCAAGTTTTTGTGCGGATTTGAATAATTAAAATGAATTCAATTAAACCGCGCTAAGAATAGATAACATAAATCCCTCTTCATCCATTAGTTAGCTCTCGCAACACCTTCCGTGCCAGTTCCTTTCCCATACTCTTAGACTAACATGTTTACACTTCCACTCGGAGGGTTTAATTGCATTTTGTGTAACGCAAACCTCGGTTCTTGTCGTTTCAGGTTATTGAATTACAACCAGTTGAACGTGGTGGAAGAGGAGGCCTTTTACGGTTCGGAGATTGGGAAACTGTAAGTATACTTTACCCAGCAGCTACTAGAACATGTGAGATACGTACCTGCATGCCACGATGTACTAGTAGGAATCTGTCGGGATTAAATTTGTTGCAGGAGCCTCAAGGGAAACACCCGTCTGAATCAATTGCACATGAAAGCTTTCGCAGGATTACAAAGTCTACTGAACATGTAAGTACGTGTGAAATCCTATTTGAAAATTAAATCATACGCCATGAGCAAATAGAGCTAAAGTTTTCTTCAGTTTCTTACAATATAGAAAATGGAAAATCAATTTCAGCGATTGCCATAGCGACTTTTCAGATTTCAATCCGTTCTTCTTTTATTTAAATTTACCATTCTATTGTTAAATAGAATACGTTGAAGTAACTTTAAAAAAAAAATCTTAATTATTTATTATGTGAATCAATGAATGAGAATTTAAGATGGTGTCTTAGGTATATATACGAATTTTCCAAATAATGCATTCCGTCAACGCAGCGTATGCTGATATTGACCAATTGTTACATATAAGTACTTTTAATTTAACATAATATAATTATTTAACTGGTAATGCATCTTAATTGTCAGCTACTGTTTTAGTAGCAAAAGATCAACAAATAATTTATTAGTTGAAGAAAAAACTAATTACTGTGAGTACTTTCCAATTCTTATTTATATCAATTTACTATAAAATATCTTGCAAACGGTTACAAACCTTCAGGCGTACTGCTAATATAAAACGTACATAGGGGAAATAAAAGGTACATATTTTGGGGTTATACCCAGAATATAAAGGAATTAAATTATTTCATACCTAAGTGGTCGGCAAAAATTCTTGAATTTAAGTCGCAATTAAAGCGGTATCTTCATACATATAATTTTTATACCACTCAAGAATATCTAGCGCTTACAGTTTAAACAAATTGATGGGTTGTTGTGTTATATTTGTGTTATATATGATTATACATATATTCGGTTACGAAATTACTGTCAAAGAAAACTGTATGGTAAATAACGTAGAGTATTATTACTTCAACATAATGAAATCGACTCTCGAGTCTGGATTGTTGGCAAGAATGGTTAGCCACGCACACTTAGACCACTCTACGCCCATTCCTGTTTTTGTCTGTTTTCTATCACTCAAGTCCTCTTCGTCGATGTTAACTCCATACAACTTGAGGTTTACTTTGAGATTATAATTCGATTCTACTTTTCCAAAAAACCACGAAATGTAAAACTAAAGATGCACGTTCCTGTCACTTTGACAGATTCACGTATTCGTTACATCACTAGCCTGTATAGATGGCAATCGAAGGCAATGATTCAACGCAAGAGCTGACATGAACGCGGTAGTGTCTGCCGAAAGCAAACACGCGAGGCACACAGTCTTTTACGGCACGAAGAAGAGGCGCTGTTGCCATCGTGACCACAGCTCTCTTCCGTCCCGATGAAAAGATCCTGGAATCGCAACCTTAGAGCCGCTCTAAACGCCGTCTCCTCCAGATCCAGAGGAGGAACACATAAAAGGGCTTCCATTGCCGCCGTCGGCGTCGTGCGCATTGCGCCTCTAATGCTAAGACATGGGATGCGCTCCACATGCATCAAGTCATCCCTGGTTACCACTCGTCTCACCCTTGGCCACCAGAGGAGTTTTCTCAGTTTTCTTGCTTCAGGTCTAAAAAACATCACAAAAAAATGGATTAAAACAAATCATATTTGATGTTTTGTGTTGGAAATGCTAGTTACGAAACTGTGTCTTGCATCGTGACTAGAGTTTTCGTAACTAACATTCCAAACCCGAAACATTAAATATGACATGTTAATCTCATGTTCCTGTAACTTTTTGTAATAGTTCTAAAGATGACACATCCTACATTGACACTCTAGTTGTTCACCCATTGTTATTAATAAATTTCTTTTGGAAAACAACGTATTCCGAACGTAATTCCTAAATAAGTGCTTTCAGAATATGTCTCGTATCTTCAATGTACATATTACTACAGGCAAGGTAGATTTGAAGAAGGTTAAGGTCACTCACGGACTTGCATCACCGCGATCCTTTCAGATCTATTGTGATTCCTTCTTCGAAGACGCTCTCTAATTTTGTTCTTTTAATGAGGTCTATCTTTTTTGAGAGCGTCTCCTTTGTGTAGCTGCTAGCTGTAGGGTACTCCATTACCATTACTAGAAACCTTCTCCTCACTAGACCCTCGCATTGGCACGGCATTTGAACTGCTGTTTCGTCACTTCTCTTGGCAGAATCTTCAAGTACCGCTATCTACCAGATCAATGTTGTCCATCTGCCTTTTTAGTGTTCAGTGACCAGCTAGAGACTAGCTAGATTAAGACCTACTATTATTTTGACAGTCTTCCTATCTTTATTCAGTAGATCTTTAGTAACAAATTAGAACCTATCTATAGCGCACACATTGCACAAATAAATATATACTAGCTATTACTTTGTCCGTGATATTACTTAGTAAACTGTACTCGAATAATTGTCCAAATGAGATTTAAATTATCTTAATTATCTATTTTGGTGAACATTTTTATTAACGTATTTATTTTTATCTTGACAGCTATTTTTGGTTAATTCTAACAATTTATCTACACTCTCTACTCTATACCTTTGAAAAGATAGCCTTCTAATATTTTTAGCATGTGTACCAAACCAGATACGTCGAATCAACAAGAAAATTGTAATAATCTTTCTACTGTTAAAAAGTAGATAGACGCCATTTCTCATATTTAAAGAGTCTTAAACAATAAATTAATTGAGAAGCAGTGTACTGGACTATATTTTTTTAAATTATATTATGTATTATTTTAAGACCATATTGCACACACTCTATTAAATTTTAGTAAATGTACATATATACATTTTGAAAGTTAGAATTTGCTAAATCTATTCTCTAAGCTTGCAAAAGGTTTCATTTTCATAAAAACCCGTTATGCGTAACGCTACTTCATCATTCAAGGCCTCAATCTTTTTAGCATTTGTTTCGAACTGTCGCAGATTCAACACAGCCGGCGTTATATAGATGATGTTAAACGAGCGGGCGATTTCCAAGGAACCTTTTAAAAGATAGTTCCTGATATAAACTAAAGAGAAAGAGATATTAGTTCTACAAGTACAACTCTGAGCCTGGCCGTCATTCTGAATGTATTAAAGCATTCCATAATCCTGACTACCGTATATAATTAATTATCAAAGACTTTTTCTACTTAATTCCTAATTACCCCGTAATAATTATAAAGTTAATCATTGGTTATAAAATTAACATTTACCGGGATTGCTAAATTAATTCCTTCAAGCCTTTGGTCTTGGAAATGTCAGATTTTCTGTTGTAACCCCCAGTCTTTTGACTTCTTAAATTTAACCTTCAATGAATTAACAATTCTAGTAAATCGAATTTGAAACAATGACTACCTATAGACTGACTGAGAGGAATTCCATCACTCTTAACAATAAACTTACTTCCTAATTTTATTTTATTTAAAATTCTATATAAACAAAATCCATTAGTTACCAAATACACTTCATTATAAGTGCAGTTTTACCTGGAAAATATTATGATGTGGTATCAAAGGCCCTGCTAAAGTCGACAAAAACAAGAACAGGAAACTAACTTTTAACAGTAACATTCAACATCTCATCAGTGATGCCAAGATCATAGTCTCGCAACTATGTTTTGTGCGAAATCCTAATTAATAGTTCGGTGATATATTATGACACTGTACAGTAAAAAGCAAAACTAATGCCTTCCTAAAATTAAGACGTGAATTTTGTATTTCAAAGTACATATTCTCGTAGCCAAACATTCATCGGTTTTTCTAATATCACAAAGAAAACTGGTAACATATTAATAACTCTTAGTGATTTTCGTTTATTAGTTTGAATGACACCCATCAGCCACAATTATTATCAAGGATATTAGAACTAAAATAAGCCTTTTTTTCTGTTATTCTGATCAGAGCTGTTAGGAGTAGAGTTAAGGAAAAATTATTTCGTGTATATCGCTTAATTCTTGAGGAGTACAATTGGTTTTAGAAGAAATGCTTAAAGCTTTTAATTGCCTCCAATCATTGATTACACATTTTTGAGTAAAGTTTCTTAATCCTTATAGTAGCTCCAGTGTTCAGGCTTACTGTTCGTCTAAATGTATTCCCAACCTTATCGCATGAAAATCGCAGCTCTCCGATCATAAGGCGATATCAGGGTAATTTGGTATGCTTTTTCATCTTCTGATATAATATGTGATACCAGATAAATTCTAACGTGGTGGTTACTAAGGACACACCTTTGATTCTTTAAATACTTAATTATTAGCCCAATAATGTAGAGCATTTCGGAGATATTTCTTTTTTTTTAATTCTGCCATTGTTCCCTTTTGCCCTAAATTTTAGGGGGCGAGTGAAGTTACAGTGCGACCTAAAAGATCTGTTGTGTTCGCTATTCTTGCTGGTTTACAGCTGGCTTTCCAATCCAATTCCTTTCAGAAAGTGTGGGATAACAGAAGGCCCCAGGTTAGGTAAGTCTCCCGCTTTAATTTCACGTGCTCCCAGTTGCAACGCCCTTCAGCTACACAGTGCTACGCAATCTGATAGGAGATGGATGGGTGTTTCATCCTGTTCCCCCAAAATCTACATTCAGATTCCTTTGCGAATCCAGGATTACTCAGATATCCTTTCAATTTACAATAGCCTGAAAGTATTCCTGTTAATATGCGAACATTGTTCTTATTTAGGTTGATGCATTCTGTAAACCTCTTCTGATTATATGTTTCCAGAAGAATTTTACTTTGCCACATTCCCTGGAGATTCTCCCAGTAATTAGATTTTCTCTGCTCCGTTTAATAATAATAATAATAATAAAATATCTTTATTTTCCTTCTCAAAAACAATAACAATAATTATATACATGTCGTAATACAATGAGAAGAAAAAAGAGGCGGAGTTCAGTTACTGCTACATAGCAGCATCTGTTCTTCCACTCAACCCCAATCAATTAATTTACCAGTAATAAATGTATATATAATAACTTAAAATTAAACTCAAAACCATCAATTGGTAAATGGCAAGATCACCAAAAACAAAAATGTAAAATTGTAAACTATCCACCCTGCTGTCTAATGAATAGGTGCTGACGTAATTTCTTCTTAAATAAATTTAATGCGCATTCTTTCATATCCACTGGAATATTATTGTATGTACACGTTATGCGATAAATAAAACATCTCCTGAACTGTGCAGAGTGGTGTATAGGAGGAGTTAGTGTCCCCTTAAAACGAACATTACATTGTGGACGTCGGTCCTGAAAGTGATATTTGTGTATAAATAGGGCGGTTCCTGAGTAAGTATGATGGAGTGGAACAGCGTGGCCGCGTGCAAGAGCCTGCGATGCTTCATATTCAGCCATCCAACCTCCGACAACTTATGTGATATCCGCGAGCGACGTCTAATACCAAAAATTAATCTAAGACAAGTATTCTGTACTTTTTGAATTTTACGAATACTAGTTGATGTAATACAAGAATTATATAGAGTATCACAATAGTTCATGCGGGATAAGACCAACGATTCACACAACATTTTTTTCATTTTTTGAGACAAAAAACCTCTACTAGCATAAATCATCCTCAAAGCAGCATATGATCTCCTGACACATTCATTAACATGATTAGCAAAGTCTAAATTATCATCAAGTAAAACTCCAAGATTTTTAACAGTACCTTTTAACGGAATATTTCTACCTTCAATAACAATTTTTATCTTAGAACGATACACTGAATCACTTCTAGCCTTTTTAGGGCCAAATAGGATGAGGTCAGCTTTTACAGAATTTATGTACAAGGAGTGTTTTCTAGATACAGTATTTAAATTTTCAATGTCTGAGTTAATATAAGAACAAGCATTATCAATCTCCTGAATAGGGAATGAGTAATATAGCTGTGTATCGTCAGCATAAAAATGGTATTTACACTTGTCTATATATCTAACAAAGTTGGATGTGTAAAATTGTAAATAAAAGGGGACCTAAAATAGACCCTTGTGGGACACCGGATATTATGGGCAAATTCGAAGAAACACGATTATCAATACGAACACACTAAGTTCTTCCAATAAGGTAATTATGCAACAAGCTGGTTTCTCTTTTCAGTTTCTGCAGTATTGCACTGCTACTTATCTCGCAAAAGGGTTCAACCCCTGCAAAAGGTATTCCGGCCCCTTTTTTTTGCAAGTTTACCCGTTATTTCGTTTCCTTCCACTCCGGTGTGACCCGGAACCAACAGGAAGGTTACTTTATTCCTTTTGCCTAGCTCATTTAATTTTCCTAGGCATTCCTAGGCATTTCATATGAGCTCAGCGCTTTATGGCTTCTTGACTATCAGACATGATGATAATCTCCTGCTTTCGATAAGTTCTATCAATAATGAACTGGATACATCTTTCAATAGCGTGTATTTTTACTTGGAAGATACTTGGGTATTTTCCCAAAAAATTTCTGGAAATCTCTGGCGGTTTGGAGCCATTAGTGTACCATGATAGCATTTCTATTCAATTTCAAGATAGTGTTATGATGCCACTCGTTCTTGTTACTAAGCTTTCAGATGAATTCCTTCATAAAAGTGAATTTTTTTAACATGTCATCCCGGGGCATGTCCCAGGTTTGATCACCGTTAGGAGAGTGATGCCTATGCCTAATCGTTCCTTCCTTGACTATTCTGAGTGTGGTTGCCACCACAATATGGAGAAGGGTAAGAGCTAGTACTACCTCGATAGCTGCTGTTGGGCAAATGTTGGGGTAAAGAAGGACACCTATTAATTTACTATTTAAAATGCGATCTGTTTATCAAAGACAAGTAGGAATTTCTTTTTATATTAAAACAATAAACCCAGGAGCTTAAAAGTACAAAAATATTTAATCCTCATTAACTAACTGGAACACACAAAACAAATGTCTATAAAGTAACTTATATGCCATAACTTAAGATATTCTGCAAAAGGCAACAATAAAATATAAAAACATAACTCATTGAATTCTTTGGGTTTATAAAGGAATCTAAAGACTTTTTAACAGACATACGCTTAAAAATTCTCTTTATGAACAAAACACTCGTATTCTAATTTCTTTGCTTCTTTGAGATGAGCTTTAGTGCCGTGTTCCCACAGCTTAGCAATTACTTCCGTGGAAGGATAAAACTTGAACTGCTTGTCACCTTCGATGCAGACACATAAAAGGATTGTTTCAGTGTCGACGTCCTCAATTTTTTCCATTCGTTGCCATCTAAAATTAGTCTGACCTTCTCGTTTGACAGAGCTTCTATGAGTTTGTACTCGCATTCACCTCAAAAGCAATATTTTCCGGAGGCTAGAGCTTTTTCGTAAGTTTATAGGTTTTTTTGCGATATTTCATATATATGCACTGACAGGAATTCTATTACAATATTAGTAAACAAGTAACAATACAATGGCATGCAATTTAAAACGCAGCTCTACTTACCATAGGAGCATAGCAAGGTGCAAGCACGAATATTTTTTAGGTTCCGATTCGCTAGTAAACGAAGTTTCCCGATAGTGTCACGAATTACGGTTATGTTGCATGTTGAGACAAAGATCTTGTACGCATTTCCCCGGATTGACCTTATGCAACACTTACGATCAACATTGTGGTTATTTCCAGTTAACAATTATTTACTATGTTCTAAGCATTGCCAAGCAGGGCAATATTATGGCGGTAGTTTGAAATTGAAGGTGCTCTGGATTTTGGCACCGAACCCTGTACACCTATAAATACATATTATATTGACGTGTCATTTTCAGAGTTTTACATATTCAACTGGCCGAATATGTAAAACTTCATTATTTTGAAAATATGCTATTTTACAATATTTTTTCTTAAACAATCATTGAACGCTCCAAAAAGCAAATCGTTCACCATTTCATAAAATTTAGTACTAAATCCACATACATTTTGTTTCATTGCTAGTTTAAACAATGTCAATTACATCTCTGATATGTCCTGGTAATATTGATTGACGAATTTCTAAAGTTTCGTCTACTGGTTTGTTGGTGTAAATGTTTTCTAGGGTGAAGTATAAAATTACAGTTTTTACTTTTACTTTAACTTTTTCCTTTTTTCTTCTTTCATTCCCAAAAACATTGTGTGCTGAAAGTAATTTTATAAAGAAACACTTCCATGAAGCAACGAATCCACCCGCCAGAGTTCTTAATACCGGAGCACTGCTTTTTCATGTCTATAAATTTTATTTACCAGCGTCGCTGAAATGTAGGCGTAAACGTCTTGTATTTTACTTTAAATATAAATTAAGGAAAGAACAAGTGCTTGAAGTGGAGGAAATGGCAAAACCGAATTTTGTTCTTGGCTATAATGAATATTTAATAGCGCCGTACTACGAGAAAATCATATAGACCTTAGAACGTCTGTAACATCCATCACGAATTGTTAGGATATATTAATTCTTTGATAACAATAGATTTATAGATATGCCTTTGAGAACCACGTACGCAACCACTTTCGTCGACTTGTTATGTTGTTGTTGATGTTATCATCAATTTGAAGTAATGGATTTTCTTGGTTACAATATTAACGGTCTTAAATGTACCGAAATATAAAAGAATTTAATAATTTGCATGACAGCAACGGAAAACTTTGCGAAAGTCATCCTAAAGAGTATTCTTTCATAACCAGGGTGAAAGTACTTTCTGAAAGAGACGTCCACGCATCTCAAACTTTTAATTTCCTGGGGAAGATACACAAGAGGCCGGCTATTTTCGCCGTGAAGTGCTCCACAGTTAAAAAGTTTTATCCGTATGATGCGCCAACGTATAACGGGTCCGTTATGGGAGAAGTTTTGTTTTTCTTCAAGATTTGGGAATTCAAATTAATGAAAGTTATAGCGTTTTCAAGATGTGTTTAATATTACAAAATAATTTCTTATCTATTGGCAATCAAAATTGAGAAGAAAAATTTGGTAATTTTACCAACAGCGTAAGAAAAAAATTAAATGATTAAAAATTAGATGAAAGCACCGGCAATACAAACCTTTAAGGATAGAATATACTTATATTGCTATGGAATATATGATAAATTTCAGTAATAATAAATGTAATTATTATTTTGAGTACATATCTATTTGTAAATCCAGATATATTGGGTGTTAATTAATTTGCATCGTGGCCGTTGTAATTAGATATATACATTCATCGTATGGTAACTGTATGATTTTAAAGTAGTTTCTTTGGTATCGATACTAATTCAGGGATCTAGCTCGTACTATGGTTGTCGAAAAAAATCTTCTTTTAAAAATTGTTTCACTTTTTCGTGAATCCAAATTAATTAAATGATATTTCCGTAATCTCTTCATAATTGAAGGCGATCTTCCATGCGAATTATTGTATTTACCATTAGGCTGAAAGTATATAGAAGAAACGTCAAGATTTTTCATTATTGGAAGAAATTTGTTGAACTAACCTATTTTTTTCCTGTTGAGGATTGTACATATTTTGCTGTTTTGAGTATCACGATATACATAGGATGCTTTGAAAGAGATTTTTGCCAGATACTCTGATAGCCGTCGCACTTTTAATGTGGATCTTTTTCTGCAACATGTTCGGTTTGTCATTGCGAGGAGATTCTATTTTGAAATACTTTGGAGTATGTACTACCTGGTGTTGGAGGTATTTCTTATGATTGTTTTTTAAATTATTATTACAATTGTAAATGACAGTTTAAATTGAAATTTTAATATGTATAAGTTGGTAGGCATTATTAGGGAAATTCATCATATGCGATAGCGGGAGATTAGAATGTTGCTTTTATTTTAAGTTGCAATTTAATGATGCAAAGTATACTAAATAATATTTGATTGTTGATTTAAATATTGCAAATAACTGTACTCACCTCGAGTAAGAGTCCTTACGCTCCTCAAATGTTTTTGATATATTATTATACAGTAAATTGTGCGTGTGAATCGATATTCACACTGTCTTTATTAATATAAAAGCAGGCAATGCATTAAATGATTAAAATTAAATTACAACTTCAATATTTAACGAAGTAAAAGTCTAACACTATACAAGTTATTGATTTTGAAGACACGACAAGTGTAGCCTCCTCGACTACCTATTGTATTTACACCTGGTAAAGAAATATAAATATAACTACTCATTTGTTTACAAGAGGAAGATTACAAATGTGCATGACCTGCAGCGATTAGCCATCTAACGAAGGGGAATATTATAAAACATAGAAGGAAATGTATCTATAAAGAAGAAGCAGATTAAAAAATAAGAGTTTATATTTGTTATTAAGTAAAATATTCAATTTTAAAAGTTCTTTATAAAAGTCACAATAATATGTATACTTACAATGTATTC
Organism: Protaetia brevitarsis; assembly: GCA_004143645.1. Taxonomy (NCBI): domain Eukaryota; kingdom Metazoa; phylum Arthropoda; class Insecta; order Coleoptera; family Scarabaeidae; genus Protaetia; species Protaetia brevitarsis. Next base: position 2,048,520 of record RXPK01000070.1, read on the forward strand.
TGCGGGAGTATGTAAATGTATTGTTTTACCATCAAACCCACAAAATATAATGTTGCTAAATATATACATTAACTACGTATGCAAATGGGTTTATTATCGAAAGTTTTATGCCAGTATTCATTAATTCCATTTATAATAAACCAATAAATAAAAAATATTTTCCAAAATTTTGTTAGAAGGATATATAATGCCCGCATACAATATAAAATTAAAGAATGTAAAGCGAGTTTTCATGACAATGCAAGATGAAATTTAAGATTTGGTGAATGCGCCGTTAACACTAATCTTTAGAGATAGAATATACAGATGTATAGCTACAATGCACGTTGTTAAAGTATCTTCTAGTGTTGCTAAAACATTTTCGCAAGCTTTTAATGACATCAATTGCTTTTTCATCAAACCGACAAAATATAATGCAGCAAAGCACATTAACTGCGCAACTAAAGTGGTTTATTATCCGAAGCTTTATATTAGTATCGATTAATTCCGTTTGTAATAAAGCAGTGAATAAAAACTAGCTTTTAAAAAACTGAATATTGTTATCAAGTTAGATAATGACCGCATACAATAAAGGGTTGAAGAATGTAAAACGGGTTTTTATGGAAGTGATAAAATTTTATAATTGACGCCCGGTGTTCAGATTATTAATTTAAAGTGGCTTTAGCGCTTTAAATAATGTATTTTACTCCGGTAGCTTTTCTTTTCTCTTTGATAATTAGAAAAGTACTGATCCAATTGTCTTTAAATTGGTATCTTTTTTTTTTTTTTTTTAGAAGAGTGCTCTGAATAATTTTATGTATAATGAGAAAAGTAAGAGACTTTATTATATAAAAAACTGAGTGTACTTAAATTATTAAATTAAACATGATACCGCAACGATGTAGCCTTTAGGTAATTAGAATGAGAAAAATGTTGATGAAGAATCTGCCTTGTATCAACATCCAATGCCCTACCACAGCGAAATTAAGTTTACTCCAGAATACTTGAATTATCAACGGCTTCAATTCAAAGGAAACCGGGTTATATTTGGAATATATCATATAAGAAAGCGATCTCTGGGCAAGACACGATCTACGAGAATTGTACCAATATTAAACCACGAAACCTAGTAGCGATACCGTAGATATCAGACCTGAACCTAATTTTATTAGTAAAGATAAGGCGGAGTCTTAAAGATGTGTACCTTATAAAATGGGCATAAATATATAATACTTCATACGATAATTATATATTTAACTATTCTACTTCGTGCAATTGATGATAAATTTGATCAAATTCCTTTTGGTTGAAAATATATCGTAACCGAGAATGATCCAAGGACAGAAGTGTCCTCTGCAGTGAAGCTCCTAACCGCTGACCATAGCCCAGCATTGCTGGGAATCACTGGTGCGATCAACAGCACAGGGACCGCTTCTATGGGGACCATTGTGGGCCACCTCCGGCTGGAGCTTCATGTGAAAGCTGAGGCTGTGAAAGTGATCCTTAGACTGAAAACCAACAACCTGTGGCATCCCAACATTAAGGTTGGAGAGCACACTGATATTACGGATACGATACTGTACGAACCATTGCGGCAAATGCCCACGGATAGTATGGCGCTCAAAATTCAACCAGGACACAGGAGCCGGTATTTGTGGACTATTTAAGGAAAATAAGTGTAATGACTGATAGCCAGATTGGTATCAAGACAGTCTTGAACCCTGTAACTAGTTCAAAAACTAGTTAGAGACTGCTGTCTCTAATTTGGATGCCGGGAAATGAGGATATAAAGAGCAATATAATAGCCGACGAACTCCATAGGTCAACTCCATACTAAAGCGCTAATAGGGGATGGGGATGCTGAATTCTCTGGTAACCTACTCAGACACATCAAGAAAGAAGGTAAAACCATTACTGGATTGGTAACTGGACACTGTCCTCTGAAAAAGCATCTTTACCACACAGCTCGAGTAAGCGAACCGTGGTGCAGAAGATGTGAACTACAAGAGGAAACGAATTTACATGTAATCTACACATGTGAGGAATTGAATGTACTCAGGCAGAAACATTTCGAGAAGGATCTATTGGAGCCCTCGAGGGTTCTCAAGTTACCACTGGGCAAGATACTAGGCTTTATAGAGAACACTGCGCTGCTCCAGTGAAAGTAAGAGATTTAATAGGGACGATACAATGAGCACCTAGCTCAAGTGCCCGGACTATACGTGCCCACCCTAACCTAAAACAAAAAATATCGCAAACATGCATGCTGAATGCTTTGATTTCTACCAGTAATAAAACTATCCAAAGCATCGTGGTAGATGGCAGAGCAATAATTAAAGTGTGATAATACAAATATGTCGCATAAATACTACTTGGTCGCCTGACTTGGCCCTAGAGGATACAAACCTTGTTTTAAAATTTATTTACGCATTTTTAATATAAGTAGAAATTTGATTACAGGAACTATAAGTGCTATCCAATACGACGCCAAGACTCTTAACTTCTTTAACAAAAAGTGAATTTAAACTGTTTATTTGTAAACTCATTACAATACTTAAATTCTGACAGGCTTTTGTGGAGGCAATTAATGTTATCTGGGATTTAATCGGATTTGGTAATAAACAACGGTCGCGTGAGTTACCACAACATAGACAACAATATCCCACAGATGGAAAAAGTAATGTAATTGAATGTCATCACCATAAACGTGATACTCGAAGTACCTAATGTACATCAACAGCTTTGAAATGTAAATTCTAAACAAAACGGCACATAAAACAGCGCCTTGGAGTACACCCGCAAATGACAAACAATTAGATGTATTGGCATTGCATTTGACAACCTGGTTACGATTATGAAAGTAACCATTAACAAGTGATATAACGCTACTATTGAAATCAATATGCCTTAACACAGATGCAAGTATACAAACGTATATTAAGTGTAAGTAATCTGAAGTGTCTTTTCGTGCACATGGTTTTGTGGGTGTCTGATTCTCTTGGGAAAGTTATGTATCTTGTTCATTGGTTAAAGCTTTCTATTTTCCTTCTTAGCTGTATTTTATTATAGTATTTACTACACTACTCGAATAAATACGTTTTAAAAACATCATATCGTAGCATTGCGTGTCATGTCATGAATCACAAGATACTAGGGAAAATTTATGGGGCTGCTTTTGTATAAACTACCAAGAAGCATGATCCAGTACTTTACATATGTTCAACTACAATTTTCGTTTCTATATCAATACCTTACTAAGCCATTAAATATCAAACATCGTTTTTCTGTACACCCCTGAAAACTAAAACCCATTAAAAAAAAATTCTTAGTTCTTCTGGATTTTATGTGAGGTAGTCTGTCTTTTCTACAATAAAAACCACATTATTTAAATGAACTCTCCTACAATAGGACAGCGTTTCGCGTTTATCCGAGCGGTGCTTTTTGCATTAGCTTGTGAATAATGTAACGACATTTTTATTCTCTTAGTAATCCAATATTAAATGCGCGAACAAATTTTACTTCGATTCAAGCGATTTATTCTAGCTTTCTAGATCGGAGATATGCGAAATCTTGCATATCCAATTCGAATTATCAGCGTTTGTCCTTTTGCCTAACATTACAAGATATATTTTCTTCGGCCCAATGCCAGATTGAAATCTGAAGAATCGATTTTTCAGTTACCCAGATGTCCACAAAGAAACGTAATACTTGTCTAGTACAAGAATTTATTTATATTGCGCTCTCTTTGTGCCTTTGAGATTTGTATATGCAATACAGAATTTACATTTTTTCTGAATTAAAATTGCATTCTAACGAGCGAGGAGTGCGTAACTGAAGTAGGTGAAATAAGGTACCGCGCCAGAAACCAAAATTTCGTTTACCCCAAAAAGCCTTGTATTACAATGGAAATTTCATAGTGAAATTTATTGTATCATATTTCCATTGTAAAAAAACCTAAACATTTACATTTAAATTACTTTTTAGTAGACGTATTGTACACTGACTTCGCTAAGGCGTTCAACAGCATAGATCAAAACATCCTCGTAGCCAAATTTAGTGCCTTTGGTTTCTCGCCCGTCACTATTGACCTGATAGTGTCGTACCTCGATAACCGATCCTGTTACCTTACGTTATCAATATGAAATACACTTATCTAATCGCAATAAGAAATAATACATTGGTACTAAACAAAAACAAAACGCATATAAAAATTATATTATTCTCGACATAACAACTTACGTACGAGTTGGTCGTTAGCACACCAAAACATCAGAAACGTACAAATAGCAAAAGCATATCAAAAACAACACTAAGGACGTATAACAATTAAAATCAAAAGTTAAAATTAAATTTAAAATCTACGCCATCATTCTTATTAAGAGCAGCCACACCTTTTTCTGTAATGTTGTTCTGAACATAGTACCTTCGTATTGGGGAAATCGAACACATGTCAAAATTGTTACAATGATCAACTAACGCGGTTTTTTTTTTATTATTAATAGATATTTGTCTAACATCATTGCTATGCTGTTTAAGTCTAGTTCGGAGGTATTGTGAGGTCTAACCAATGTAGACCGATTCACAGTCCGAACACGGGATGAAATAGACGACATTAGACAACCACTCTCCTGGGTCAGCGTCCTTATTCTTAGTAAAAAGTTTATTAGTGAACCTTAATGTATATAAACCCAAACAAATATCAGAATCCCTAAACATGCAAGAAATTTGTGTTCGAATCTCAGGAATAAAAGGAAATCTTACATAATTCAAGGCTCTATCACCTCCACTTGACATCACCCGCTGATCATTGAATGATTCAATAGTGGAGTTCTCATTATATAATATGCGGTTAACCATTTTTTTTTCTGGGTAGCCATTGTTGGCAAAAAGATCAAAAAGCAAATTTAAGTTTTTTCGATGAAACTCTGGATTCGAGAATTCTAATATTCTATTACGGATTACGTTGATTTGAATAAAAATTCAAATACCTGCCCGAAAAGGTAGGTTTAGTATACCAGTCCAACCCAATAGCCTGGTTGTCACGTCTCAATACCAAAGTATCCAAAAAAGGAATGGTATTATGGAACGACCCAACTATATTATGTTGGGTCGTTCCAATATCGTGCAAAACCCTATGTTTATCTCCATTAAATTTCCTTCGTCACTTTAGATGAAAATGATTGATCCAACTTTCAATATAATATTAAATATCGCTAAGAGCTACTGAAAAAAAGTGGGTGATGCAAGACTTTTAGATAGTACGTACACATCTAATCGTATTTTTAAGTTACACTCGCAGTTCCACGACTACAGAAGCTCGTAAAATCCTGCATCTTCTTATAGAAGATGGTGTTTTCAGAAAATCATGAAAACGCAAAATATTTTCTCTGTTGCCTGATCAAAATTGAAATTGCCATATACAGGTACTTAATATTAATTTAAATGTTTGTTTTTATGGAGAAATGATATTGTGCACATGTGTTGCTATAAAAAATAATCCAACTCGAAACGTTATTTGTATATTGGAACATCGAGTAAACATCATTTTCCCATTAAATCCTTAAACTCTAACAATTTCACTAGTCGTTTAACTATATTTTCGACTTCACAAACCAAACGTAAATTTGTTTACAGCGACCTATCCAGTACCGCCATTACATCTCTTCCGATAGATGGCCTGAGGGAAATCGAAATTCTCAAAATGCAAGATACAAAGTCGCTCACCGTGATTTCCATCCATATATAACTTTAAGGTAGGTAAAGCATGTGTAACGGGTAGGGTATTTAAAAATGTATGCGCTGCTTTGAAAGGAATCAAATCGACGATACAAGCACGAACGGTAAATTTCTAGCAGAAAATATAAAGCGGTACGTTATTATATACAACCGCCAAAATTGTTGAAATCGTCTGGTTGAAAAGATTAAGAATCATGATTTTCCTCTGTAATTTTTAAAATATTTATATTAAGGGGGTAATCCCGTGTAGTAACCCGAAAACTAGGATATTTTTGAGGATCTTTTTTTTTGTGTTTTATTATGATACTCTTGAAGTATAGAACAAATTGCTTTACAGTCTGATAAATCAATAATATTTTCATTCATACTTTCAGCATGGGCGACTGCCCGACATATTCAAATTTGATAGGTCAATTTGCTCCATTTCTAGTTCTCACACAGGTATCGGAAAAAAAAAATCCATGGTAAGAGGGTGAACCAAAAAAGTTTCGACAAATATCATAATTTCCGCAAAATATTTTTTCAAATGCTCGCCATTTTTACCCAAACAAATGCTTCAATTTGTTACAAAACAAAATTTTTCTTTTCAATTTGGAGTGGTTCACCGACAAATGACACAATTCAGCAATCTGTTCACGCGAGCTCAAGTCGATCCGTTAAATACTTTGTGAGTTATGAATGGGGCAATTTAAAAAAAAGGTAAAACCGAACAAATCGTGTTTAAATATTTGTTACCTATGACTTCCTTTCGGATAACTTGACATTTTTGCACGCGCTGCATGCACTGTATGCACTCAGAATCGAAAATTGCAGCAAAAACTCCAAAATCTGCAACGGCGACTGGTTTCGGGGATAAGAAGCTGAGCTGCGGCTCTGAGCTTTTCACTGTATGTTTTTGAGATGCCAAGCCAACGGAAAAAAAATGAACTGTCGGATGCGCTACGCGAGATTACCCTCTTAAAACCAAAACTACTGAAAATTATGCATAAAATCTTATTGGATGTATTCCAACTCCAAGTGAGTTATTTTGAATTCATCAATGTAAAAAATATCATATGGAATAATGGAAAAAACTGTACAATCAATATATGTACTCCACGTAATTTATAACAAACGCAGAATAATAAATACTTTGGTGTTTAATAATAAGCATTCATTTGAAGGTCCGCAGCTTAATTTGTTTTGAAAAATCTGCACCAATAAGGCATTTTCGATTTTCTATAATTTTCAAGGGCAGAAGTTAAACTGACTTACATGTGCTTCAGTCTCTCTGTATAGATCTGTTCTGATTCCTTACGAATAATGTCCTGCATACTTTCTAATGCCTGACAACTTTACCCACAATTATCACCTTCTTCCTTTTGAAAGAGCCTCTGTGAAGTGAATAATGAGCACCAATCATTGCATACTCATCATAATCAAGTATGTTTTCTACCAGAACTTAGACTAAGGTCAAGTCACAGTTCAGACACCCAAACATTCAATGAACATTCTACGGATATTATTTCTTGACTAACTGTTTGTCTTGGCTCTTCGATTTTCACGATACCACAGCTCGCCCGCAAGTGGAAAGTGAAAAAAGTTGGTATCGTCATAATTGTAATACAGATACTCCCACTGGATAAGACATAAACCTGAAGTTTGTATTTGAAAAACAAAAATGACTCATAGGGCGAGATCTGAGATCTTATATTTGTGGATCTGTGCGAAACCTAAGGGGTTATCATCAAACTTACTTCACTGTCGTTATATCATGGTAGTATTTCCAACATTACTTATGAAGAATAGCATGATGGCCGAAGGTGCAGCGAGCTAAAACTACAGTAAAGCTTACATCCACACTCAGGATCACAAATATGGCTATCATGGCAACTATGTCTTTTTCCATCACTGGTATTAGAAAAGCTTTGCTAGAACTACTAATTTGCCCATTATTGCAGAAAAGAACACCAGATTGACTATATTCTGCTTTCGGCACATAGCGAATGAATGGTGATAAACTGTATGAAGAGCAGGCTGCTGGAAAAGGTAACTTCTGGCACCATACTGGGAACATCATCGGACATGAAGTGTACTCAATCGATGTATTCTTTCTTCAGTGCCTCCCTTCCAAACACAGGAGAATTGTGATGTAATGAAGGAAAGAGTGACGTATACAAATAGTTGCTGGTTCAAAGACGATTCGAAAACGGACAAGTCAAGAGACAAAGAATCACTACAACTCTTGGACAATACCCAATGACATTTTAGGCTGAAATCTATACCATAAGGACGCTGTTCTAGAAAAGTTTACAAACGAGAACAATCAATAAGACACGGTTCAATAAAAAAGAGTTCCATAGGAAGACCTGAAGGAAGTCTCATTTAATAAGATTCTGAGCTATCTTAAAGGGTAATTACTTTTTGGGCGGACTTCAAGATAGCAACCACTCTACAATAGACCCTAGTGGCCGAAATAGCCGAGACGATAAGTCAAATCGTAGGGATACTGTCTCTTTAAGCGATACTAATACCTATAGTAGTGTTTCTGAGGAAGTGTTTAAAGATGTGAGATATGAAGGTGTATTAGTTCATCTGAAAACAGCAATTCGTTCCAGAGCTACAGAAACCAGTGTAAGCCAACTTTTTCACTTTGAAAACTACATCATGGAAGATGAACAATATTTTAGCAATTTAGTTTTTCGTCAAGAAGAACGGATGGCATGCTTCCACTTACAAATTGATTATAAATATAATAAAGCATTTTTAAAGAACACGATGGATATAGATTTGCATTCCACTTTCGCACTATATTGAACTCTTTTATTTTAATCTACAGCTTGTTTATTAATAAAATTTTCGCTTAATCAGGTTTTAATTGAATCGTGATGATGAATTGTTACTTTTTTTAACTATGAAATATTTTACTCCATAAAAAAAGGCTGCTTGACTTGCCAAAAAAATTATTTCTGATCATAATGATAGATATGGCTAACAGTCTGAATAAAATATTTATCAGGTCTGTGTTGGAAAGCGCTAATATGAACATTTTCCCTTGCCCAGAAGGCGGCTTGACTTGTCAAAAACTTTCTATTTCTAATCTTAATGATAGACATCGCTTACTGTGTGAAGAAAATATTTATCGAGTCAATGCAGGAGGACGTTAATGCGAATATTTCCGCTTCCTTCCCTATTTTGAGTGTGATACCGGTTTTCCACTAAACGTACAGAGCGAAAACCAAACAGATATACATGTCGAAAAGAACGAAACTGGTTTTAAAAGCTTTTTTAAGACTCCAGCTTTAGGCGACTTTTCAGTTTTGTTTTTTTTGCGTACCGAGCGGAAGCAGTGCGATCGACCGCTTTGGCATGTTTATGTACTTAAGTCTGCCCACTCAAGGCGGTTATATTATTTTTTTTTTTTGGTTTAGTTTCAACCCATTTTATTTTTATTACATTTAGTGTACGTATTATGTTTTAAATGGGTGAGACTGGAAATAAAAATAAACTTAGAACAAAATATAATCCCCTTGGTAGAAATAAGAGCTTTGGTTTTATGTCACTCTTATTTTTATTTTCTTTACCCCGAACGGTTCGTAGAACAAAAAACACCTAAATAGTGAAATTTGTAGAAAATTTTATGTACTTTCAGTTTGTGGGGAAAGGTTGTTTGCGAATAGTTGATAGTTTTTGAATTATAAGTAAAAGGCCGCCAAAAAATATTATTTTTTTTAACCGTTTTGCATTTTTTTTTTAATTTTGTTGGCAAACCTCAGATTCGGATTCAACACGCTAAAAAAACATCTAGATTGGAAGATATCAAAACTATCCCACACTTTTCCACTGGTGGCCCTTTAAAGCAGAAATTGGCTGTACTAAATCCACAGGTTCTATGAAGTTACTGGGAAAGCAGCCACAGGTAAAAAAATTAAAATATTTTTTCACATGTAATCTAAGCTTCCGCTAATATTTATTAGCTTTCTCAAAGATATAATTTAAGAATTGAGAAAAAACGAAGAATGACCCCATAGAGAGGCTAATACAAAAGTTGACATTCAATCCAACATTGAGGAAGCAATGATCTCGTGTTGTGGAGGTTAAATCACAACCCCTTTTCAATCACAGATCTTAATGGACTCCTTGTTCCTGTTATCTTAATTCTTAAATTGAATCTTTGAAAAAGCTAATAAATATTAGCGAAAGCTTAGATTACATGTGAAGGAATCTTTTACCTTTGGCTGCTTTCTCAATAATTTCACCGTATCTTTAGTTCTAAGAAAGTACAGCCAGTACTACCACATCTATTAAATCGACATTCTATTATTTAAGTTCATCAAGTTTGCTAGTTCATTGTTACCTTTACCGATATTGATGTATCTTCCTATGTGAGTATATGCTTCATGATTTACGGGACGTTTTGAAGAAACTTCTATAGGATATATTCACTACTTCGCGCCAAGAACGTTGAAAGCATTCTAAATATTCATATACCTTAATCTACTGTTTAATGGGGATGTTGACAATAACACAAATCATCATTTTCGATATTTTAATTTAAATCAACACATATAGGGTGATTTTATTTCTTTTGTCATTTACGATTTATTTTAATAGTTTGAAAATATGCAGGTAGCTAGACACATATGACCGGTAGTGTACACAGTATGTCCCCGGATCGACTTTAAAAGAGGAAAAATATTTTTATTTTTGATTTCTCAGAAAATTTCACTCTTGTTGATTTGCCCGGCTTGTTTTCAAAACCTCAAAACACAAATTACTTTTTATTTAACTCGAACGGTTCTCGATACAACATCATTTTCTTGCTAGAAAATATTCAAATTAGGCTCAAGTTTTATTTAATAAATTTAACAAAGGGTAAAATGAAATAAAATTATGAAAAAGCTAAAATATTGATTTTCTATTCATATAATACTCCTCCTTTTTCTGCACGGATATCAATACGAGCTCTAAATTCATTGAAACTGCGTCTTATTTCTAAAATTGATAAGTACTGGACTGCATTTTGTATCCTATTTTTTAATTGCTCTACATCATTGTCTAGTAGCTCACTGTACACAATTTGTTTTAAACGACCCCATAGATAAAAGTCCATTATTGTGAGATCAGGACCTCTCGGTGGCCATAAAATAGTACCATCTCTCCCTATCCAGTTATCATGGAACTCTGTAATGGGTCACTGGCGAACATTTCTGGCATAATGAGCAGGGTAACCATCGTGCTGGAAAAACATTTCCATTCGGTAGTTTAACGGCAATTCGTCCAGTTTATCAATTGCAACAGTTCCAAATATGAATTACGGTTTAAATTTTGATCAAAAAAATATGGGCCAGTAATGCCACGAAACCGCACAACACACATTAACTTTTTTAAAATATTGTCTTCGACAAGAAATTCTGAAGTTTGGATTCGTCTCACTCCAGTACCGGGAATGTTGAGATGAAACGACTCCGTTAGCTGAACAGGTTGATTCATCGGAGAACATAATTCGTTCATGAAAATATGGATCATCCATAACTCTGTTGCCTATTTCCAAACAAAAATTCAGACGTTTGGCTGCATCACCATTTTCTAAAGTTTGCCTAAATTGCAGTTTAAATGGTAAAATGTTGTTCTCCTTGAAGATTCTTTGTAAATGAGATTTACTTATTCCAATTTGTATTGCCCTCCTTCTTAAAGACAACCTTGGAGCTTCTCTTACGGAATGAACGGCAAGAACTGAAACAGCATCGTCTTCATCGAACAACTTCCTTACTTCTTAATGTTTAAAACCGAGCCTGTTTTAAGGAATTTGGTCAGAAAGTTTTTTGCTCCGGAATTTGAAATGCTAACTTGCGGATATTTTTGGTTAAAGTTTTCGATAACAACTCGGTAACACTCTTCCCCAGTTCCGTAACATTGAATTAAGTTCTTTGTGGTATAGCCAACATTATAACATAAATATTATTCAAGTTAGCGAAGATTTAATTTGCAGTTATACTAATTTGTCAACAACTGTCAAATTTATTAGATTTGTAAACAACTGTGAGTGGTATTTTTAAATGAAATCCGCCTACAACAGTTGCAAATGCTAATTTTGATGAAAAATGATATTATCTCGAGAACGGTTCGAGTTAAATAAAAAGTAATTTGTGTTTTGAGGGTTTGGTAACAAGCAGGGTAAATGAACAAGAGTCAAATTTTCTGAGAAATCAAATATAAATTTCTTTTACCTCTTTTAAAGTCGATCCAAGGACATACTGTATATAACTAAAAAAAAAAAAACGTAGTAACGTTTAATATCGTTGAAATTTTTCGCCAGCTGTGTACTTGTGGCTTTGAAAATGATGAAAATACGTCGACAAATCACAAAAATACTAAACACCAGACTTAACCGTCACAGACATATAGCAGTGAAATTCCGAATATTATACACCTAAAATTAATTCTCCTCTTCATATTTACTTACTCTCACTTCACAGCTATTTATTAAATATAATGCTGACGCTGTGAAACTCATAAGACACAAAAGGAGTTAATGACCTACCCTTGTGCTTCTAATAGAAACCTTTCTTGGGTAATATGATCTTCTAAATACTATACTCTACCTCATGCAAAATGCAATAAAACGTATAGAAATAGACAACGACAACCTCTAATTAATTTACTACTAACTGTAATTAATTTAATTGTTTAGTTTAATCTGTATAATGTACTTTAACTCGTTTTTTTTCTTGTATGTGCTGAAATATACTTGTAATTAGTGAAATGCATGTGCATAATAATTCATAACTACGAAACAATATCCCAACAATACACACAGAACTTTTCTCATCCTTCCCGCTTTGGCTAATTACTTTTCCAGGCAATTAAAGAAGCTTACCTCACGTATCCGTATCACTGTTGTGCGTTCAAGTTTCCCCACACACATAACCCCTGGGAATTCGAGAAACATAGGCAATTCGTCCTGCAGCTTCAGGAGACGTGCAGGAGCAACAACGTCACCGGATCTGCCGGTCCCACAAAGGAACTTAACACCACCATCCACGAGAACACGATTCACATTCCGTCAAATTATGATGAAAGAGTTGCGGCCGAAGAGTTTTGGGGCGAGGGCGAGGAATTCTTCCATAATGATACGCTCTCCGTGAACGTTCATTCGCCTGTCAAGACTGCAATTTGTGGAAATATCTATAGGAATTATCACGAGGTAATAATTGTTATTATTAGAGTTAAATTGTATTTACTAAAATCAAAATGTAGAGGACAAAGGTACCAAATGTTTTAGGGATAACAGCCGGTTAAATAAACTCCTTCACTGAGCTTTCGTAATAATTTATTACTTCTTCAGAGCATCGACTAAGAAAGAACAACACAATAAAGGTTAAAATATAAGTGAAAATACAGCACGTGTTGAAACTTACACAGGAATTGATTGGAAATACTCCGCTGCATAACATATTAAAAAGATGAAAACTGATTAACTGAAGTTAAAAAATATTACGGGCAATGAAAATATTAATTTTGATAAATTATTAAGTTGAAACATTAAAATATTAAAATAGATGTAGACGACACACAAACAATGACAGCCGCCATTAACTAAACCTGCATGTGTATACAATGGTGATCAAAAATAAAAAATTATAGTGTTGATCAAAAGTTTGTTGTCCTTTTGTCCTCCACGTTGTACAGCCATACTTCCTCCGCATTGGCAAAATAAAGAATTTACCAACAAAGGAACGTAATTTCGACTTGCGTTTTGCCAAGAATCCCTCTGGTGCTAGGAAAACTGCTTGTTCAATTTTAAGTAAAGATATCAGATAAACAGCCTAATGTTACACTAAAAATGAGGATCGATTGAACATTTTGAATTTTAGTTTACTGTTAAGCCGTAATCCAGAGTGGAAGCGACCTCCGACTTTCGATCGTTCGGAAGTTAAACTCTTGACCAAAGTTATTTTCCAACCTCATAATGTTTCTTTTGTGCCGTTGTCTTGTTATTGTTTGCATTTTTTTTTAATTTAACGGAGTTATTACTAATAACAAATATCTTTTGGGTCTCGTGGATGCCCCAGAATGTCACGGGCATTTAGGAACCATCCTAGTAATTTTCCTAAATGGATAGACCATAAAGTTTTTGGAAGGATTTCGGTTTGCAAAAGAGACAGTTGCTTACATTATTAAAAATGTTTCTGGCAATCTCTTGCACAAGAGGAAGCTAAGACAGTTAGATTAGTATCAGTTGGTTTTAATCTTTATGACTGGTTAATATATAATTATGTACCATCTAAAAATCATGTCTTGCATCGCCCACTTTATTCATTAGGTCTTACCGATATTTAATATTATATTGAATGTTAAATCGGAAAACTGTAGGAAATTTCTTGTTCCCTGTATCTGCGGTTAATGCTTTTTTTTCCAAAATTGATGAAGGGAAAAAAGTTGAGATAGACATAGGGTTTTCAATAATATTGAAGCGACCCAACTATATTATGAATACATTTAGTAATTGTCTGTTTGGCAGAAACACAGGACCGTAAAATGCATAAACATATTTTTTATGACAGCGTAATAATGTAAATATGTTCCAGATTTAATTTAATTTAAATACATTCATAATTGGGTGATAAATAATAATAATATAAATTAGTGGAGTAGTATAAATACATAATTTTTGAAACAGGTGATTAAGCAAAAGCCTTTGCAGAGGCTCCCAACCAATCGGATTAAATATTTGGGTTTGTTATTGCATTACAGTTGGGCTAATAACTCTTTTCGATTTGTAATACGGCATGTGTGTTGAACCAAAATAGTTCCAAGCGATTATAGATAAGAAGGTGCAAGCAATTTACTTATTACTGATGTTACCTTCTATAAGGACACAAAATTATTAGATACCTATAGTTTTTGTTTTTGTATACTACCCATGTATCATTCATTATTGCCATTAAATAAATGTATTTCATATTGATATTCAATTATTTTTATGTTTACGTTAGGTTTACCTTATTTTGAAATAAAACTTTTTTAGAATAAAAATTTCAGTTTACAAGAAAAATATACAGTATTTTAAAAATATATATGTAACATACATTATTTTTATTTATTAACATTGTATTTCTATGTGCTAAATTATAATATTTTTATATTACCTTTCACAATGTCAAACATTTTAAAAAAATTCTATTGTCTCGATGCTAGTAAAACATTAACACGTGCAGCGTTGTATAACCCGACCCTTTTCGACAGAAAAAAATCTGTTAAGTAAATTGGCTCCTATACGGGGCGACGGCGTAATAAAACAGTTGCCCAGTATATTATTGCCCGATTCCACACTTATACCTGTTAGTTCGAGATTCACTAGGTATTATTTTTCGATTCATTACTTTATTTTTAGATAGTACTTATTAGTAATCTCCATCGTATTCAGAGATGACACGCTCTTAACCTTTAGGCTTCTTTCAAACAAGGTGATTAGTTCATTCCACTAGTTGAACGGATGGTTGTCAAGGAGCATACTGATATGAACCCTTTCACACGGAGTCAACTTGTCCGCTTCGGCTGCTACAATAGGTCTTCAATGACAATTAACTAGTTGAGAATAAACCAGGCAACTTAGTTGAATCAACTAAACCGCTCGTTTGAAACAGGCCTTAGGGTTCTCGCAACGTGGGTGTGTTTTTTAAGTGGGAGTGCACTTACATCTGACATTATTTGACATACATTTGAAATCAAGTTTTTCTTTTGTAGTATTTAGCCAAAATCTAACGTCATTTAGCAGAAATCAAAAACAACAAAGTTGATTTATCTTTATATCTTATAAGCCCTAAAATTGTTGGCGTATAGGTGACAGTGAGCGTTTTGGAATAAACCCAATATAAAACAATACAAAATTAAACTTAACAGTTAACAAAACGATTGTCATATAAGTTACTTTTTCCTGGATTGTCCAAATTTTGAGATGAGATTTTAAAATTGACTTCATCTATACTCACAATTTATGCCCAGCCATAAATTGCTATAGCCACAATAGTTGCATTTGGAATAACGACCAAAAAAATAAGTTAATGAATTACTTAATTAATACTATGGTGGATATGCTTATCCTGGTGCCTGGATTTGAACAGCTTTTATCCGTTTTTCATAATTAATTCTGACTAACACTCTCGTATTGCAAATTAACATCAATATTCTACTTTACTGTATCCTGCATAATATATAAGTGGGCGCAGATATAACAATTTTCTTTCAAAATATCCAGAAGCGGAGACCTTTACTTATCGTTAGTACATATGTATAATATAGAATATTACAATTTTATTTTTAGGAGTATAACCGTTTGCCAGAGATCTTGTACATACGATAAGGGCGCCAATATGGAACAAACAGTGAAATATTTGCAGAAGGTAGATATATTTCATGTGTCGGCTATGGTTATTTTTTCCGCGGATAGGCACGTCAAAACCATCTACCGTAAATTCACGTTTTTAGTACTTATATCGCATCGGTATATTGATTCGTCTAGGTCGTCGTCATAAAAATATTTCATTTCCTTTTACACAGCGAAATATATATCTTCCTTATAAGTCGGATAATATTGTCCATTCAAGGAAGGCCGTGAAATTTCTGCCACTCTCAAAGCGAAGTTGCCAATTTCGATTTACTGAAATAGAAAACGATTTAGTTTAGCAGGTGGTCAGTTCCGCAAGCCGTGTAGTGAATTGGATGTTTACGGATATTAAATGGTTTTGGCTTTTATATTGGTTGTCGTTATATGACGTACATGTACCTAGATACTAAATTTATTAAATTCTTTGTAGAAAATTTGAAACCCTGACCATTACATTGAGTTTTGTTGGATTTTTTACTAAGAAAAAAATATACGTACAATACGACATGTTATATTATTTTTATTTTAGATACGAACAATACGTTGTAAGCTTTAAATTTGATTAATGCTATACATAAAATATTCGACAACTTTTAACAATATAATTGGCATTTCTGAGGCTCTTTGTTTATGGTTGGTGTAACTATTAAAACAGTTAAGGTATGTTGTTAAATAATATGCTGAAAAAAGCGTTAACTCATTTATGTAATCTCAATGTAATCGTTATATATGCGATCCTGTGTTTTCGTTTTGCACGAGTGACTTGGCTGTACTGACAATCCACGATTTGTCCGAACTAGATCAATGACTGCATTACCAGCTTATACCGCAATCACTTTCTGAGTGAGAATTTGGCGTATGGCGCATAGAGGGTGCACATCTAAACCCTCGTACCCTTAGTGGATGATTGGAGGTAAAGCTTAAGATGCGATGGTAAGGAAAGCGGAATTGCACTCGAAGAGACGTTGATGACCCCCGGTTGGCAAAAATTCGAGTCTTCCTCCAGTGTTATTCCCCTTGAGTTGCTCTTGGTGTCATGATGATTCCTGCAGCAAACCATGAGCGCCCCCATAGTGGCAATTTTCAGCCATAACAGCCAAATATATATTCCACTAGAACAATTATTTATTTATCTTTGATAGTATTCTATTGAAATAACATGTCCTCAGAACTATATTGTATTTTATTTCTTGCTATTTATTATATGGGTGTGTGTGTTTTCTTATTGCATGCTAATGATTGTCTTAACACTAGCATTTCGTTTCATGGTTTCATCAATACCAGCTGCTATAGATATTACAAAAGAATGAATTAGTTCCACTTAGTGAATAGTTGATGACTGATAACCCAAACGTTTTTAATTAGCACAAACCTTTAGCTTATTTATAAAACAAAAAAAAAATTGCACATTGAGACGATGCATCGTCTGCGGGCGAAATTTCCAGAAATCGTGGCCAAAATAAATATTTCGCTTTATCAAAGTACATGTTAAACTATTCGTGATAAAAATACATTGAGAACTAAGAAATGATATAATAAATATGAAATATAATATTTATACGCGTAATTATGTACAGTACCCATCAAAAAATAATAAATTCGCTCATACCAGAGCTTCCATTGCAACCCCACTTTGTTATTATTGACTTTCAGTTTTTTTCAACGTTTGATGCATCAATGACTTCTCCCAGTGCTTGAAATAGGCGCGAAACCGTGTGGTCAAGTAAACTTTGTAGATACTTCTGCTATGGATTCATTAATGTTCATATTTTCAGGATAGCACTTCTTTTAGCCGCATAATGTAAAAATCTTAAAAATCTGTTTAAATTTGTAAGCATATATTATTTCATGTAACTCTTTATAATGACCATTCTGCCATCATATGTAATTTTGTAGCTACAGCCTGTTGAAAACAAACAATTGTCGAAACTAGTAGCTGTGGTCATCTGATAGTACAAAAATAAACAAAATTAGGAAGTACTAATTTAATTTTTATTTCTAGTTAATAATACAGATAACCATTCTATTGATGGTATAGTCTGTCCATAGATTTAACGATTTAACTTATTCTCTAGTGCTCGAACTGAAGAAAACATGTTTATCGGGCAACGGGTAGTAGATAATCTCCAGTAAACATCATTAGTCAATTCGTTATATCTATGGGCAGGCTATACTTGTATACGTTTGTGAATATGTATTTTTACCAATTACCAACATACACATGCTATATGTTGTGTTTAGTCACATTAATTTTGCATCTTTTGAGTTTATAAAACAGAAACATATATTACACATATATGGAATAAATACTTATCTACCAAGTATAAAATAAAATTATATACTGTTACGTTAAACGAATAAACTTTAGAACCCTTACTAAAACTTTAATTTATGGCCTTAAACACTAAAAACATTAAGAAATAGTATCTGCTTCATGTCAATGCATATTGAATAGTTACGCCTCCGTTGCAGTACGTACATAAACGTTTGAATCTGCAAAAAATGTTGAAATAACACATTTATTCTCTTGTGTATGTATTTAAATTTAAAAAAAAAGTATTAAAATTTACTTATAAATAATTTAATCTGACTTACATATCATGTAGTATATTAATATGAATATTATTGTAGGTAATAGAAATTTTAGATGAATGTAAATCTCAACTGCAGGAATCATATTACCGGGAAATTAAAATTATGAGAGCTATTTGTGCCTCATGGTGGTCATTAAATCTCACCGAGATTCCCAGAATATATGTGCGGATATGCATAACTACCTTATTTGTATGAGCAAATCAAACACATTTATCAACATGTATGCAAACAAACGAGACATGTGCATATTGCCTACAAATCACTGCAACGAATCCATTAATTATACGATAGAACCTGCATTAAGTGATCAAAAAGTACTTAATTAACGTAAACCCAATGAGTTAAGTCTTTTAATCAATTATTCTGTACTACAGAACTGTTTTTTTCTAAATTCCCTCGCCTCATTTCACATTTCGTAATCTTATGTTGTTTGTTTCCATTGTATTCTGTCTACCTACATGCCTTTTTTTAAAAAAAAAGCTGTTAAAGGATGTGATATTGATGTATTACGTATTTTCTACACAGTGAAACATTTGAATATAGCATATTACAAAAACTAGTCACCACCAGAAAGATTTTACCAAAAACAAATGGAAACAAGAATATTTTTCGATATTTGCTTAAGATTCGCGCACAATTAAAAAAAAAAAAAAAAAACTCAGAAATTCAAATTAGAGAAGGATTTATTATATGTTTGAAGTCATCAAGTCTGTTCAAAAAGTTATCCATGATATGAAATTGAATTTAAATCAAAATTTAAGTGATACTAAATAGAAAAATTAAAATATGATAACGTAAACTTTAAGAAATAATTGAGTAAATGTGATAAATGTGTTCTTTCATTGAAATAATTCGGTCTTTCGATGTCATTTTTGTACATCCAATACGATCCTTTTAAGTACTGTTAGATCGTCGTTCACTTCATTCAGAAATGCCCGAACAATGCCCATTTAACACTCCTAAATCCCACTATGTAAATCCAATAATTCTGCAACAAACTTTGCTGCCATATATTTTGCGCTCCAAAGCATAAAAAACACCAGTGATTCTTGCGATTTTTCGTAGTAATTTTCTTTGCTTTTCTTTGGCTTTGTTGTCATGCGTAGTATACAGAGAGGAAAACTTAGCATTTTTTTTCATCCGAATCTTAAACATTCAAATCTAATCAATGCAAGCCTTGCAATGTTTCGTTGCAGAGTCCGAAAAAATTGCCGCTAAAAGTTTGCCCAATGCAATTTATCGCCCGCAATTTTCTGGTCAAATCCGTCATCTGATCTAAGGTTGCTAAATTTTTTTGAGGGATTATTTGAAAGTGACGTTTGTGTTTTACAAGTGTAGTGTGGTCTCCAGAAGTATTCCAAAACACAGAGAAAAATATCAACTCGGAAATAAGTGAGCCATGTGTTCTAAGTATTTCCATTATCAATTTGACGTAGTAGGTTTTAAACAAACTCAAGAAGTTTGACGTCAGGCATTTTTTTCAAGAAGCACCTCTATATCTTTTAAACGATAAGAAAACGATCAGAGTATGGGGCATCATCAAGCATTTAGAACAAATGATGCCATCATAGCTAAGAAACAAATATTTCTTAAAGTGTACTTCTTTGAGGCTTAATATTTAATAACGAACCCAACCAACACCAAATTATTGATTACATGTATGCCATTATGGATGGAATATAATATCGTTCAAATGTTCGCCGCGGCTTCTCACGGCGGCACAGATCCGAAAGGTCAAACTTTCAATGACTCTAGACAATCCGGCTGAACTTTGGGCGCTGTTGTTAGTTATGTTCACTTTAAAGGCATCAGTCGATTGCGGCTTAGTGACATAGACCTGCAATTTTAGGAAACCCCACAGGAAAAGCCGGTCAAGTCGCATGATCTTGGTGCCAATTCTTGTCATCATAACTCTACCCTCTAATCGTTCATGCAGAATATCCATCGTGGCGTCCATTGTGTGGCACGTAGCGCCGTCCTGCTGGAACCACATGTCGTATGCGTCCATATCGTTCAATTTGGGCTAAAATAAATCGATTATCATCGTTCTGCAGCGCTCACCGTTGATGGTGATGCCTCACTAACGTCGCTTTCAAAAAAGTACGGACCAATGACGCCGCCGGCCCAAAATCCGCACCAAACAGTAACTTTTTGTGGATGCATTGCCAACTGGTGAAACTCTTGTGGGTTTTCGTCGTCTCATATACGACATTGTGCTTGTTAACATAGCCATTCCTCCAACAATGCGCCTAGTCGCTAGAGATGATTTTTTGGCCAAAATTGGGATCCTCTTTCAAACGTTCCGAAGTCTAGTCAGCGAACAAAGAGCGTTGTTTATGGTCTTTAACTTTGGGCTACTGCGTCAGTTGGATTTTCTATGGGTACAAGCCCAAGTGCCGACACAAAGTTCGCCAAGTTAAACTCTTCAACAGGCCGAGATCTTGTGCAGGGCGGAGAACTGATTTGCCTGGGATTTTCCCGAACATTTTCACGGACCGCGGCAATATTCCCGGCAGATCTGACTTTCCTTTGACGTGCAGGTGTTAGCTGATTGTTTACCGAACCGGTCACCTCAAATTTGACTACCAAACGTTGGAGAATCAAATTTGAAGGACCACCGCGTCTGCCGTAAAATGGAACGCAACGCGCGAACATTTGCGCTAACGAACATTCATTTTGATAATAAAGTTTTATCATTTGGATCTGCTGCTCAATCGTGTAACTTACCATGATGGTAGACTGCCACATTTACCAGCTATTGGCATTCTATTTTGTTCTGTTAGAACGACAACAGATTTATTTTTATTTACCCGCGATCGATCAAGATTTCTTAGATTCATAATCGTTTATGTCGTAGTCGCAACAACGAAACAGAAAGAAAATACAAATCATTTATATGCTTCTATATTCAACATTTTTTAGTACAGTTTTTAAAATTTCATTTTAACTATTTGTTTTGCATGTTTGTTACACTCTGTATATTTATAACCTATAAACCGGATGCTTGAATCACTTTTGTGAGTTCAGCTGCTTTTTTAAAAACTAATTTTATTATTTTTGCATCGATGTTTACCAAACTGTTGTTACATGGAAAGATGATGCTCAAGGTGTCACTTGCAAAACTTTATTCATAGTATATTCTAGTATAAATATAAATCTAAAAGTAGTCACACTTTATTTATGAAAACTAAATTATTACAAATCATCCTAACCCCGTGCTCCACCTAAAAAAGGTACTACACGAGGCTACCTATTCTAAGTACTATATGGGTTCCATAGCAATTGAAATGATCCTACTCTAACTAAATAACTTCCCTATGATTTTTAATAACAAAAATATAATACAGTAGCCTCGCGACCATACGAATATTACTTTTGAAAAAAGATAAAAAAATGTAAAATGTGATTAGTAGTCACAGATAACTTTGCAATCAATGGCATAATAATTCTATTAAGCGGTATAACTTTTAATTGATTCAACTACCTGTACAGAAAGTTTGGATTTTACAATGAAAGCAAAAAAGGGTAGCGAATAACTTACAATAAAATTTTCCGTACCCAAAATCATTATTCTCACATAAATATACAGATCTGCGCCACCTGTTAAGAGTGAGATGAGCGATAGCCGGCGCTAAGCACTCGACGGCGCCGTCGTTTAGTTGTCAAGGACGTCCGACGATAACAAGTTGTTGAAACCATTATTAGGCGCACTTGGCGCTGGCGAAATAATTTTTTAGTCGTCAATTTGATTTGAGCAGGGAAAGACATGAAGCCGTTTTACTGATTGGTAAGACA
This sequence comes from Protaetia brevitarsis, assembly GCA_004143645.1. NCBI lineage: Eukaryota > Metazoa > Arthropoda > Insecta > Coleoptera > Scarabaeidae > Protaetia > Protaetia brevitarsis. The sequence goes on from RXPK01000070.1 coordinate 2,070,994, forward strand.
AGTAATTCCACATGCGAGCCTTTTGCAGGATAGGACTAAAAACTTATTCTTTTTCTTTCAAACCTAATTGAAAGGTCGTAAAAAACCTTCTTTTCTTTATTCTACACAATAATGTTTAAAAGAAAGTAAAAATTTTTGTGATAGACAGGAAAATACGCAATTCGCTCTACGGCTAATATTTTGCGTTAGGAATCATGCGAGTAGCTTTAAACAATAAATTTAGAATGATCTAACTGGTATTGTTACAAACGAAATAGCTTCTGTATATTATAAATACCGTAGTTCCTACACTGAGGGAAAGAAGTGCATTGATTTAACCAAAATACGCATAACCAACCAAAAAATTTGCATTAAATACGGCCCACCGAAATTTATTGTTAGATTGAAATTTACGATTTGTTGAAATATGTTTGTTAACTTAAAAATAATAGACTCGTTGATTCAACTGAACCCTCAATTTCAATTTAAGCAAGTTTAATCGTTAATGCAACACTTTAGTTTAGTTGATGTAACATTGGTTTTGATTTGTTAATACAGCTCTAAGTATGTTAGAACAACAAAAAAAGTGTTTTGTTTAACTAGCATTGCTGCTTACCGTAACTTCAAAATTGTGTTGAAACTACAAAAACGAATTCTTGCTTCAATGCATCTTTATGGTTACATTAGCAAATAATACGTATTGAGTGCACAAAATTAAGAGTGTCAATGCAAACATTTTATTTTTGCTTGATTTGAAACAAAAATTTTGTTCATTCATATAATCTCATTTTGAATATTTTGGAAATTTTATTAATTACAAATTGGGGTTTGGAAACAAAATATGACTAAATTAGGTTCATATATTTATTAATAACTTCACAACAGTTATAAAGTATGAAATATGTAAGTACACTTTACAATAATAGTAGGTATTTAAAAGTAATGTCTAAAAACATGTATTTACAAATATATTTGAATGCCTTCCGAGCGTGGATTGTTTCTATGTCCAGAACCTCCAGGTAGGTAGGTACGCACTATACCTATGAAAATGTATTCTACAACCTAATAAATACGATATATTCTGGGTCTTAATATACCCGTTCAAACATGAAGTATACGGTTGCATTATGTGCTAATAGCTAATATGGCGTTCATTTGCAAAAACATCTATAAATATCAAAATGTGCTTACCTGCAAACACTGAAGTTAAATATTCAAATCCCCACTGGATTAATAATTCTTTTACTCGCTCGTCCCCCATTTAATGTATGTAAAATAGGTATGTAATAATTAAAAAATATGTTGGCATTGTACTAGTATTAACAAATATATCACGATATTTATTATTATTATTATCATTATTATTATTATTATTATTATTATTATTATTATTATTGTATCAAGAGCCACGAACGAAAACAATGTGCTTTTCGACAGCAAGCAAGCGATCAAATCACGCCACAACATTGATCAAATGAGTGTCTGACGGTATAGGTAATATACCTACATTAATATATGTAGGTACATTCCATAATATACAAATATTGAATTACTAAATTGTATTACAACCTAAAGTAGAAATAATATACATTGCAATTATGATATTGTTTTTTAGAAAAGAACTCTCTACACAATAATTACTATACATAAAACGGATAACGTAGTATATAGGCATACTTTTGAGATCTACATATGTAGGTGCGCAAAGCGCAAACACCTTTTTTGGTTAAGTTAACCATTTTTTAGTTTCAACATTATGCTATGAATGTTTTTATTCAACTACTAAGATTTTTTTGTTTTAACATTACCATTTTAGCCTGTCCAAACAAAAACTTTTTAGATATCTTAGCTTCAACCATCTAAGGTTTTTCAGTCAACAGATTTTTTTTAACACAAATAAATAGTTGCACAAACCTCATTTTAGTTGGATTAAATACAAAATTTGTTGCATTAACACGTTTTGTGTTAACATAGTAGATATTGTTAGATTAACGCATTTCTTTCTCTCAGTGTATCATCATTACACCTGGCTGTCTTGTTTCAGGTGAAATGCTACCCAGCGCCGGATGCCTTCAACCCGTGCGAAGACTTGATGGGTAACTGGGTGCTGAGGATTCCCGTATGGTTCATATCCCTGTCGGCGATAATTGGCAACTTGTTTGTCGTCATCGTGATCGCAACCTCCCATTTTCGTCTAACCGTGTCCAAGTTCCTAATGTGTAATCTGGCCATCGCCGATCTATGTATAGGCATTCACTTGTTCCTCATAGCAGTGGTCGACGCGTGCTCGATCGGATCGTACTTCAATTACGCCATTAATTGGCAAGAAGGTATTAACTGAGTAGTTTAGTAACCACGTAATTTGTATTAAATTTGGTGACCAAACAGAGTGATGATACGTCTCGGGGGATCCGTTTCAAAGCTATTTACAGAAAGGCAATTCAACCAAAGTTTGATTTTGGGAGCTAAATTTGAATTTCAGTTAATAACAAAATAACTTTGGTGCTTTGGTAACATTGGTTATGCAACTGAAATAACCCGATTTTTTTTTATTGTTTCAGAATCGTATAATATATAATATAATTAAATTTTACGCAAACATATTAAAACAACATTATTAGAACAAACTGCAAAGGAAAAACCAAAGATCCCAACTTGTAATATGGTATATTTTCTTCTCACCTCTGGCCGGCGTTTATCTGCGTGTATTTTTTTATGGAAAAATTATTTCGGAGCTACATATTAAAGAAAAAACAGAAACATCCGTTTTCAACAGTTGTAGATATATTTATTCTGCGGATATATAAATATAGATTGTATGTCCATTTCTTATCCGTCGGTTGCTACAAGAATTGGAATTCTGTATTCGTGGGAGTAGCGGATTAGTTATTAAAAAAATAGTTAAATTGTAAAGAAATGATTTAATGCGACGCGCCATAGCTTTTTCAAAATTACCAATTACAAAAGTGAAATACGTATAAATTGTTTAGAATATCTCTCTAACTTTAAGTGTCACTTCACAATCGCTTAGAAAATGACATATAGATTTAAGGAGAAATTTTATACACTAAACTGTAATATTCATTTTTTATTATGTTTATTTTTTAAATAATTAAATTTAATCAATCTTGAAGAATGTGAAGTTTCAGATAAATGTCTAAATTTGAATAATGTTAAATCCATTTTCTAAATAATTTATTACATTATTTCAGTTCTGTAATTGATAATTTTGAAAATGCTGTGGTGCACTATAGCAAAAACAGTTTCTTAAATCTTGTAAAACGTTTTGACTATTTTAATAAGTCTTTTTCCAGAAACTTTTTTTAAATAGCGCAAATTAAACGATTGTGATATATTACCTCTGTTGTTAATTGTTTCAAAATTTTTTCATAACGTTGCGTTGTTATGTCAAATTATTAATGAAAGCGTCACAATATATTAAAATATTGGTATAAATAAAACGTTTTACAAGATTTACAGAAACTGTTTTATTATCATCCAGTCAATATTCCACTAAACCTATTCAACAAGAAAGATTAAATTCTACTGTACTACTATAACCATAACAAATGAAAAGCTAACAACAACGCAAACAATTTAGTTAACGAAAACTTGAAATAAAATAATAATTGCCGCCTTGGGCCCATATCACAGCTGTCATCGCCTGGGCAAAGACTTAATAAGACCTTTGATGTAGTCTGGCCCCACCACGTTTCATTCTCTTCTAGCGTTTTTAGTTGGACTGGTCTGTTCTGCAATGTCCACCCAATATGGTCCCAAATATGCTCTATTGGATTTTATCCGAGCTTCTAGATGGTCACTCCAAAGCACATATAGTCTGTCCATAGATATAACGATTTAACTAATTGAGCATTACCAGGGATTATCCATTACCTACTGTGACAGATATAGTCTGTCCACTGATATAACCATTTAACTTATTCACTAGCAGGCTGACTTCAGAAAAGAAATATTTATGTCGCAACAGGTAGTGGATAATCCCCAGTAAACTTCATTATTAAAATCGTTATATCTATGAACAGACTACATGTCAACGTCATTTAGGGTAATTGTAAAGGAATTATAAAGGATCCTATTTTGCAATACTATTTAATTTAAACTGAGATAGGACACTTTTTTTTTTCTTTACAATTATGACCAACTCACACAGAATCACCCTACATCATACTCGTTTACAAAGCTTTGCACAATGTTGGCGATAAGCGGACAAGTGTTATCATGCATTAAACAGTAATTCGAACTTATATAAGGCGCAAATGGAACCACCTGTGGGCTGTGAAACAAACATAATGTACCTATCTGCAGTCATAGAACCATTTTTACCAACTTCGTCCTAGCCTTGGCAGATGTACCTCTTTACATCATAATCGAACCATCTTCGAAATTTGTTGTGTTCCTGAAGTTGCTAAATAGACGAGCTGGTGAAAGCTTCAGTCAGTAGGCGTCTATTTGACGAGAACAGGCAATACCCAGACTCGTCTGTTAACAGATTGTGAGCCCAAATTTCAGCGATCCAACCACAGTGATCTCTCACAAATTACAGTTTGTAAATGCTGTATTTTCTAGTAAGCATGCGAGTTTTCCCGCGTATCCTTGCACGTATTCCTTGTTTTTTAAATCGGTTCCTTACCGTCTGACACGTAACATTTACATTTCTAACGGTAAATAGCTCGTCTTTAAGCTGTCTTGCAATATAGTGTCTCATTTGCAAGGCTGTAAGTCGCAAAAAGCGATTGTCTATGATCGCAGTTGACCGCGTCCTACCTTGTCCTGGTCTCCTGTTATATTCCTCAGTTTCTCTATACCTGCGCACCAGTTAAATTGTCGATTGTCGGACACCTTACAACCCTGGTAACGTATCTTTGACTCTCACCACTACTAATTAATGAAATAGTGTGTGGACAATTTCTTCATGGCTCAAATTAGATGCATTGCGCATTGGGTGATGGTCATTCACCTTTACCAGATCAGGGAGGAGGATTCATAGAGCACCTTAGAGTCATGATTTTTGATATAAAAAAAAAAACAGTGAACTTAAACTCAGTGCATGACAATGTTATAAAATCAAAACGAACACTACTGCGATGATTTACTATAGACCAAATGATTTCATATCTTTTTGCGGAGTGTAGTGTTATTTTGTTTATAGTACATAATACAGTAAGCGCAAGTACAAGTCGCTAACTTTTCTTTGGTAAGGAATTGTATGAATGTAAACTTAACTGCTACTGCTACCTGGTTATTGCACCAAGGTAAGGAACACATTATCAAGTGAGCTAGTTTTGGAGACAGCCCAGAAGGCTTTTCACAAGTTCTGGCTCTGGTAAAGAGAATTTGCAATGAGTTCTGAATCATGACGCAAATCTAATTACTAAATCAAATAAAAGTTATAGGAAAAATAGTGCAAAGCCGAAGTTAATGTTATTCGTTACATTTTCTTACAATATTAAATAATAATAATAATAATAATAATAAAGAAGCATAAAGATATTTATTGTCGAACAGCGAACCATTTTTTTGCTGTTGTCTGGGCGCTGTCTAACATAGAGTCTCCGGAAACACTGTAGCCTCTTGGCCTTTTGTATTTAATTCCCCCATTTCCGGGCTCTTTAGTCTGATGTCTAGTTCTGCTATAAATATAAGCTTCCCAATCAGTCCTTTTTTCATGATAAGTCATGGCCGTTAAGTTAAATATGCAGATCCGATAGTTAGAGTCGTCTATCTTGGTTGCGACCAAACGCCAGTATTTTTAACTACCTATTTCTGGGACTTTTGAGGTCCTACTATAAGTTTCGAGCTGACATCCAGACTCCTTACCGGTTCCTGCTGATCTGGATTCAAGGTTAAAGTCCTTGGCCTCTTTAGAAAGTCCTTGCCTTCAATTAGGTTCTTGTGTCTTTCATATTCTTCCAGTGAAAATTTTCTTTGTGAATTGCACGGAATTGTTGCTCTCACTCGATGCTCCTCCTATTATCCTTAGTGGTTTTTCTTACGTCTCCTGCCTTGGATTTATCTCTTTCCCTGCCTTTGCGGTCTGACTCGCTTCCGTTCGATTAGGATATCTGTAAGTCTAAATAGAGCCCGTTTAACAATTTAGTTTTTATCCGAGCCAAAAAAAAAAACTGGTTTTGTAACGAGGTTGATACTCTTCCCCTACTCGTTTTACAGCGAACATTACTAGTACCACAACAAAGAACGTTAATAAACAAAGTTAATTAAGTAAACAGGGCAAGTAAAAATATAAATGTAATAAGTGTGCAACCAAAGCTTCACTAAAACAACATATTTACGTAAATAAATTGGCAAAATTTCCATACTAAAAATAATAAATTGTTTTACCTACTGAGGTAAATGTGTTTTTCTTTATTCAAAATACGCTAAGCGTAAGAAAATTATATGTACTCTTCCGGTTAAACATCGAAATAAATTGCGTAAACTGTACAGGAAGGAATGCGTAGGTATATGTTGCTCCGACGAAATGCGCCGGAAAATAGCGGTAGTGATTCGCCTTCCATTTTCCACGAAATCCAAACATTAATTATAGTCATTTACTTTAAAGTACACAATTCGGTAGGGAAACTCAAATGGCGCCGCAGACCTTTATAGTAGCTAGAATTTAATATTTCTTGGTTATAAACCCCTGTAAGTTATGCGTGGGTTCGCTTATGCCAAGAAAGAATTTGTGAATTATGAAAGAAAAACTTATATATTATATGTTTCCCTTAAATTCTACCAAACACAATTACGTGAAAATACTGGAAAAGAAAAGCTTGTAAATAACATAATGATCGTAAAAATACTATCCTTATCCTACCAGAATATTCGACACGAAATAATACTCGCAGAAAAATATATTTTCGAAATTTCATTATGCGGGTACAAGATTTCTTTAGAAAGCACAGAAAAGCGCCTCCTTCGTGTTACTATTATTCCCTTATATTACATTTCAGTACCAACTTCAATTTCAAACAAAATTGACGGAAACTACCTGCAGACATATAAAATCTCTGTTACTCACGACACGAGATTGCAGGTGGAAAGGTCTACGTTCTACCAATACATTGGAATAATTGAATGACGCCCTTATTTGGAACCGAAAATCCCTGCTTAGTTATCTCTCTTAGATCTCTCAAAAGATACACTTATCCTTTTTACCACGAAAATCTATAACCGAACGCTCAGTTCTATTGGGTTTATTGCAATAAAAAATGAAATAGATGCTTGTTAAATTATATTACAAGCAGAACAAATCCCCCACATATATATTTGGATGAGAAAAGCAATCATTTAGTCTTCCTAATTTCTACTAGAGAAAACCTTTGTAGGACATAAAAGTTAGCCATTTTAAGATCCATATTGCTTGTTAGTGGATCGTATATGGTTTTCTTCCACGTCAAAGAAATTCAAACGACAAACGTAATAAGAACAGAGGTTGAGCATACATTTCTGTTGTTACTGTGTTATATTCGTTTACCTAGCATATATTTCGTATAAAACCGTTACCATTGGTGATTTTTTAGTGCTTTCTGTTTTTTTTTTACATATACAAATTTGCCTTTGTCGCGTTTGATAAATTTGAAACTGTGTATATGTAGAGGTAAAACAAAAGTGTCTTAAGGTTTCCGTTACATGCAAAAACGTTGAAAATTTAGTATACTTGTCTTTTTTACATATTCAATTTTGTCTTTGTTCGTTTGATTAATTTGAAACTGTCAATATGTAGAGATAAAACCAAAATGTCTTAAAATTTCCGTTACATACAAAAACGTTGAAAATTTAGTATAACCAGTAATCTATATATTATTAGCAAGTTCACGTTAAAAGCTATTGTAAACGTTAAAATCACATGGTATTCGCAATAACGGGAGGAACCATTTTACAAGTTTAGCAGATTAACTTTCCTAACCACACTTTTCAGTCGCTCATTAACGCACGTTTACTAAACACCTGATATATAGAAGGTAATGGTTTGCTATAAATATACAATATACTTACCTTAAATTTGTTGTTCAACTATAGGTAGTGTAGGAAACGAGGAAGTTTAGTGAATATTTATTAAGTAGCTTACTGTGTACTCAGTGTGAATAACTGATAAAGTACAAAAAAAAGTTCCGCAAATCTTCGATTATTTATGCAACCGCAACTGTAAGTACTGCGTACCGAGCAATGCGTAATTCAAAATTGTTTGCAAATAATTTTTAATTACTATTCAGTGTGCTGTAGCTTCGATTGCATTAATAATTGAAAATTACATTCGCATTTATTTTGCTAAAGATGGTACATAATACTTATTACTTAAGAAAAGAAAGCAGTATTATTAGTAATAGTTTTGTTTTGTATAGGACAAACACAGTGACTACCTGATATGAATGAAAGATATTGGTTTCACTTTAACAACATTTTTTTTAAACAATTTACAACGTAATGATTCATAGAATATATTCCTTAATAATAAAAAAATGAACAAAGCAATAATAAAAGATAAGGTAAATGGGGCCCCCTTGAAACGTTATTTAGTTATTGAAATTATTGAAATCTAAACGAAGGACAAAGAGAAATATGGCTTTGAAGTTACAACTAATAACAAACAAAGAAATAATATACCTAGGCGGTAAACTTGCGGTTTCTCTTAGTTCTTTGCACTGGGCGTTGTCTCGGCGAGTTGACCCTTTGTTGGGGTACGTGGCGGTTATGTGCGGTGATCGCCTCGAAAACGGCTACTTCGCTGGGGTATCCTTAACTGCAGGTGGCACTTGGACTGTCACTCACCTAGCGACGGCATCCACACTTTAACTTCACCAGCGGACGCAGATATCATCACAATGATGGGGAATTCAAATATCCCACTGCGTGGTTTAAAACTACAATCTTGAAACATCCGATTGCTTATAGGCTCGGTACTTCTTTTTTCGCTGGGATTCTTTATACCGATGGGGCCTTGAGTTAACCCACGCGGTATTTTTAATATATTTGCGTTCCAACTGGCCTACAATGGTCGTACCTTTTCCCACGTTCGTAACTTTTACTTGACGCTAGCACGCGCCTGTGCGCGTAGCTATATCGGGAACTATTTCATTACTCCGCCGCATTAGCCAATCAGGAATAGTAAAACAATCACGGGGTGGCAGCAAAACTCAAATAACCATAGTTGTGGCAAGTTGTTACCTATTTAAGAAAATATATGAGTTTAATAGCGATCAGCATTGTTGTTACTTCTACTAACCATGTGCTGTAGTTAGATACAGTACCAATAGTCATAAGTAATACGTTACTTACCACAAATCAACAGTTTGGTTACGATTATTACATAAAAGTTTGTCAGCTACGCTGTGTAATAGCCGTTAATAAAGCACTATTTACAGTAACAACTTGCATTCAGGAAACAGGGTTTAGTTGCAGGTATTAATTAACAAGAATAGTTCCAAGTAAAACTTTATCTATTGTAAATAATTTTTTATCAGGTAAACACTTTACTTAGCCCATTTTTCTCAGTGTAGTACTACAAAATGTATTAATCATTTAAAAGTACCGGCAAGTTGTATAAAAGATCCATTCAATCAGTTGGAGTAACTGTTATCCTTCTAAAGCTGTATTTGTAGCAAACCATGAGCTTCTATATATTGGGTATTTAGTAATCGTGCATTAATGATACTATTTCCTTATCACAAGTAATCCAAATAGCTTGTATTAATTATGAAGGTGTGATAGCCGTTATAGAATAGTTCACTCACAGCAATACACCTACTACTTGGCGTGAACAAATCTTTGGCTTAACTACTTCAGTTCAATTATCATAAGTAACTTCATAACTTACCGTTATGAAGCAGACCGTAAGTAATTTAGATTGCTTCTTGTTAGCATCAGTGTTTAGGATCTCTTTTTTACCAGTGCTAAGTAATCTGTGCTTTTGTCCCCTATTCAACTGAACTTTTTACTTACGATTATTGTATTATTATTTCTGATCATTAAATTTTTTTTCTCAGTGCAGTGTTGGAGGATAATTTGAATGTTGTACAAGAAGGTATATTGTACGAATTAATAAATGCCCCAGAAGATATACGGGGTGAGTTTTTGTAAACTACCCACCTCAAATATTTCAAAAAGGAATTTCAAAATTTTTAAAAATACGTCTACTTTTAATTCAAGGGGAAAACAATTTGACATGTGAATTACATTTTTGACGTTTACAACTTGCCCCCCAGGAATACCCCTCACAAAATTTTAAATGGAACGACCCATCGGGTGGTACCAAATGAAAACTTATTTTATTAGGATTATGGTGATGTATCACTTCTTCACTTTTTGTTTAGTTTATCATCGAAAATGATAATATTCATACTGTACAATCTCACACGTAGAAAGTGTAAACACAAAATAAAAGAACACGTTGATGCTATTTTTGACAACTGTCATATTAACATTTGTAATTTATAATGGTGATGTTACCTGTATATTAAATAGATTTAAAATTTTACGTCCTACAGTTCAATCAAATAGCCGTTTCGAAAGAGCCTATAAATTGGGTAAAGTTGAATCAGCGTGTAAACTGGCATGTCTTACGTATGTGCCAGCAACTTCCCATCTCCTGATCGTATTCACCGTAGACTTTTCAAATTCCTTTGCTACAAATTGGATGGAGTGAGTGGAAGTAGAAATTTTGTCGAGACACAATATGACGCTTTTGAGTACCACGACGAGAGAAACATCTGGAACGTTTTTGTTGAAGCTTCTTGGCAATCAGATCGATTGCCCCGTCCAGCTTGAACATCGTTTCTTACGCCTGAGTTGAATAATAGGTACTACGTACGATTCCATGTTTGTCGTTCCAGTCACAAGAGCTAATGTTAGGAGTCGTTTTCCTGTATACACTCTTTCTAGTCTGGGTTATCACTAAAAAATATATTTTTCCAGAAAATATATTATTATTGAGGTATCTTAAATGATAGATCCATACATTAAAACGCATATAATCGGTAACTTAAGTAAATTGATATAATAAATATTTTTATATAGTTTGTTTACACGTTAAAGCAAAGCCTGGATGCCCGTATATGATTAAAATGTTGTTGAAAAAGCGATGTTGTGTCAAATAATAGGCGGAAATTATTAACTGTGTAAAATCCCTTAACAAAAATGTACAGCTTTGTACTTCTTTTCATCAACAATCTGTTGAAGTTTATTTCTCGACGGGATTATTTAGGCCACTTTGCTAGTGAGGACAATAATCAACTGAATCAATTTTAATAAAAAAATATGTTATTTGCGTAAAACAGAAAACATTGAAATTATTAAAGTAATTGTATAGTCCATATCAATGTTCAGTTAGTTTGTTTTGGTTTGTTCCGGCTATTCACTTTAACCAACTAAAGGTATAAAACGAATAAAAGTTGTATTCGTATGTGTCATTCATCATTAGTCTATGGAGTTGGTCATACACGGTTGGTACAGGGAATTGGCCGTTTAACAGGTACATGAACTTGCATGGCAACAACAATGGCATTGCTGTGACTGGCGAACAATAACAACTCCTTAACTGTCCTCAAACTACTAAGACTATTCCTCATTCGGCTACCCTGTTTCAAAAGTAGGTTCTCAGACTTTGAGCAACGTCCACTGGCTCTAAACATGTATAAAAGCTTGCTTTCTTTACATTCAGTTAAGTGTTTGTTGAAGATTAGGAAACTGTTTAAGATTGGACGAATAAAATTTTGAACATTTATTGTAAATTGACAGTCAGTTTCACTTTTGTAATTTGACATTTTTTTTTTTTTGTTTCTAATGGATACAGTTTTATTGTTCATTAACGTATAGTTTTACCTTAGCGTGAATTACGGCGCTGTTGCCGGATTGTTTTATTTTTAAACACCATTTTTTTTTTTAAATTAATACCTGTAAAGAAATTTCGATTGACTTTTTGTCGTTAAATAATGATTCTTTGGCGCATCTTAGAAGGTGTTCCAGTGTTTTTTAATCATCCTGTATAATAATAATATATTATTAATAATAATAGGTTTGTTCGTTTTGGCACTAGCGCTCACTGAATGGTGCCGAACTCGATCCCCCCCCCTCCTCCAGAGTGGGAGAGGGACAACTTTGAAATCTTAAATGGGAACCCCCATTTTGTATTGCAGATTCGGATTCTACGCTATCAAGTATGTAGTTTTTGTTCGAAACTTTTTTCGATTCGTAACAGATTGCGCTGTAATCGCAAAAAAACATTATTGTGAACGTCTAGAAAAAACATACAAAAAAGAAAAGCAAGCAAACATGATTTAGTGTTTTTTTATTTTAACATAAACTAACATTTCAAAAACCCATGTGTTCGAAACTGTGCCCCTTCACTTCGATACATTTATTCATTCGCAATTGGAATGCTATTCAACGATACAAAACCGTACTTTATTCAGTACTTGCTGTGAATACTTACACATTGTCCGATCCCCATTTACATTATTAATTATTAATCCAATACAAATTAGTTAGTGTTTAATATTTGAACAGTAATGGAGGCTATAACATTACAAGAGAGAATTGAAATGATTTACAGTTATGGAGAAAATGGTAGGAATATCGATGATGCTGTTAATCTTTATTCACAACGTTTTCCCGACAAGGTGCGATCGCGCGCTTCTTTTTACCGAGTCGTTCAACAGTTCTCTAGCGAAGGAACTGTACACCCAAGAAAACGTAATCGCCGAAAAACAATTGCTGAAGAAAATAATGAAATCGCGGTATTAGCTGCAGTAGCTAATAATCCGCACATTAGACTCGAGAAATAGCTCGCGGATCAGCAATTTCTCAGTCCACTATCTAGGGGGAGCGGAAGGGGGGGTGGGAGATCGAGTTCGGCACCATTCAGTGAGCCTCTACAGTATAACAAATCTTATTAAGATCTTTTTTGGATTTGATGCACTGTTTTAGAGATATTCCGTTGTCTCAAGATAAAAAACTCACCCAGTATAAACGTTTGACGATAAGGTATTGCTTCAATGATTTTTTAAAAGACGTTTGTTGTGTTATACATTTGATACAGTTCGAAACCCTATTACAGATAGTAGATAGCACTTATGGGCGGGCAATCTCTCATAGTGGCTCGTACAATGTTTTATTGTTCTAAATTGATTACAATGTCTTGTGGGATATGAGTGAAACATAGAGCTCTTTAAACCACTTATAGTTCCGCTTCACAAATAAGGCACATCTGTTACTTAGGTACTATACAACGTCAGTAGTCTGTTTGCAAATTAATATGCTTGTTATGTTGCTTAGGTGGGCACTCTTAAGGCTATATAACATTCTAGAAAAATCAAGAAATTCTCAAATTCATAGACACATATTTATAAGCTTGTGAGATACAAGCTTGGAGTTCAGGGGGAATTATAACACATTCACTCTTCTTAAAATACACACTTGGAGTCTGTTTAAATACGCATTTAGATCTTAGCATGAGTTCTTTAAAACAGCGCTAGATTTAGTGGTGAGCATAATCGATGGACGGAAAAGAAATAATTTGATTATTGACGATCATTTCAGAATTCGATTATGAATAATTATGCGACTATAAATAATCTCTCGACTATGAATGAATGATCAGTCTATAAAAAAAAAAAAAGATCTCTAAATATACGAATAATCTAGTAGAAAACGAAATGCTGATACCAAAAAAAAAAGAAAATGCCTTCCGACTATATATTACAATACTGAATAATGAATTCATATGCATACATTCGACTATGGATCATTCGATTACCACAATCAATCGATTTTGCCCACCACTAGTTAAGTTCACTCTGATTACTTTACGCCTGCATAGTTTGTGACGTTCGGCAAATCCGAGTCTTGGAACGGTACTAGCACACTCGAAAATTGTCCGCCCATCACGCACGGCTCTTTTCGCAGACGATACTTCCCTAACGTGACATGCCTCTAATCATAAGAATTTGAAAAATTTAATGAACGTTGATTTCTCTAAAATCTGCGTGTAGTTTGATGCAAATGAGATCATCCTTAACACTGATAAAACTACATTATTACTTTATAAACATGAAATTAACATTAATATATTTATTAATCTTCTTTTGCCCTCTTCCGAAGTTAAATTGTTGGAAGTTGTTGTGGATGGCGGCTTGGGATGAGCCGAGCACGTGCAGCAGCTATCTAGGAGCTTATCAACTTCTTGCTATGCTCTCAAAGTCATAAGGCAGAACTTTGGTGAGCATGTATTAAGGACAATATAATTTGCTCACTTTGAGTCACGCGTGAGATATTGCCTTCCTTGCAGGGGTTTCACTTCTACAACGACATTATTAGAAATTTTCAAATTGCAAAGGAGTGGACGGCAGAACCCACCGTCGGTCCTTGTTTGTTTCTCATATAATATTTCTACTTTATATTCTTTGATTATACCTGCAATAATATTAATCATCCAAAGAAAGACACTTCTCTTTATAAATATTCTCTTTATTACATCGATTTCTCTTTCTGCAATAAACTTCCTTCTTTTATCCTAGATTCTCCTAATTTAAATATATTGCGTCACAAATTGAAAGCTATGTTGATGGAACAAGCGTTCTCCTCATTTGGAGATTTTATTAATTTTAATTTTTTAGTCGTCCCTCGTTGTAAACGTGGATAGGTATATTTGTGCAGTACATTTGTTTGCGTGTATTTTTGGTATATGCTTTTGCATTTGCTTTAGATTTAAGTATATTTGTTAAGATAGATACTCAGTTGTGTTTAACATTGATTTTAATACAAAAACACTTTACATATTTTAACAATACAACACACTTATTAACTTCTAAAACTCTACATCCACTGTGTCCATGTTCTTGTCGGACAGTCACCCTGTAGGATGACCAACATAGAAAAAACGAAAATTACAACACCTAAAAGAAGGTTTGTTCCAACATACCCCCTTTCTTTTAGGAGTTTTACATTGTCAAGAGTGAAGAAATAATTGTAATATATAATATGATTTTTACACTAAGTTTAATAACGATCTTAATTTTTCAAATTTAACACGACCTAAGGATTTTGTAAGTAGGTCGGCTAATTGATCCTCTGAATTTATTTTTGAAACTTCAATTTCATTTTTCTTAACATAATCGTTTACATAATGATAGCTTACATCTATATGTTTACTATTCTTTGTGAAATTTCCTTTCATGGCTAAATCTTTTGCTGCAGAGTTATCTTCATAGATCTTTATTGGATTAATAAAATTGATTGATAAATCCCTAGCAATTCCTTTCAAGAATAGCAACTCATTTACTGCTTCTGCAAGTGCAATATATTCAGCATAACATGACGATCTGGTTACTACCTTTTGGTTTCGTGAGATCCACAGTACTAGATTACCCAGAATATGAATTAAAATTCCGCTTCGTGATTTTCTGTCGGTTACATCTCCAGCCCAATCTGCGTCTACGAAACAATCCATTGGATCATTACTAAGTCGTAAATTTTAGTTTCAAGTTTCTTGTCTGGTATAGATATTTTAGAACTCTCAATGCATATTTAAAATGAGTATCTGTGTAACTATTCTGAAAACCACTTAAATAATTAACAGCATAAGAAATGTCTGGTCTAGTTGCTTGACTTATATATAATAATGCTCCTCACTTCTGCTCAATGCTTGATTATATTGAGATCGACAATATTTTTGTACATGTCCATATTTTCCACATTTAAAACATTTGTAATTTTCATTAGAATACACAGCTTTATTACGATAACTTGTCTGTGATGTGAATACTGGTCCTTGATTCTCATTGCTCATATCTTTAGTTTTCTTGAAATCAATTAACAACTTACTCTTTACATATTCAACTGTTTTCTTCTCATCTGGCAACGCATCAACAATATCGATGATATGACTGTAAGATGGAGGTAATGAATGTAGCAAGTAATTCAGTCGATCATCCTCAGATACCTCTTCATTTGTGCTTCTTAGTTCATTCACCAACTGTTCAAATTTTGTAATAAATTCTGTAGGGTCATCATTTTCATTCATTTTTAAGTCCAATAATTTTCGTTTGTTTAATAATCGCAATGTTGTTGAGGTAGGTTTATAAATCGAATCCAGTTTTTCTATCATTTCCTTTGCTGTTGCTTCATTTATTATCAGGTCTAACTGTGTGTTTGACATACATTGTACGATTATGTTTCTTGCTTTCAGGTCCTTCTTTTTCCATTCTGATTTCTGTGCTTCATCGGTCGGAATCGGTGTTTTTAATATCGTGTGTACATCTTTGCTTTCCAGAAAGAGGGTTAGTCTGAATTTCCATTTACTCCAATCGTTTCCCGCGAATATGGGCAGATTTTCCCGCTTATCTTCTTCCGCCATTACTAAATCGTTTTTTTACTTCTACGTATGTATGTATGATATATTCTTCAATTCGTTAACACAACTCTTTCGAACTACGGACCTCTGCTACCATGTTAAGATAAATACTCAGTTGTGTTTAACATTGATTTTAATACAAAAACACTTTACATATTTTAACAATACAACACACTTATTAACTTCTAAAACTCTACATCCACTGTGTCCATGTTCTTGTCAGACAGTCACCCTGTAGGATGGCCAACATAGAAAAAACGAAAATTACAACACCTAAAAGAAGGTTTGTTCCAACAATATTATATTTCATTGCAATAATTACTTTATATTACTGGTATTTAATTATTATCATTTTAAGTGTCAGACACCATTATGTTTAATGACAACATGTAATTTTCAATCATTTAATAGGTGTAGCTGTAGGGCGGCTCTGTCTAACTAAGCACAAACAAAGCGGGTACCCCATTAGTTTGCTCAGGATTTCATTGTGAACACGGTTTTAGAGTAGCCCTCAAATCCTAAATATATGCATAACATGCAAAAGTAAGTAGAAAAGAATTAAATATTTCAAATACCACGCCACACATACGTACCTACAATTTTATGAAAAGCACGTAGCCAACAACTGTTACACACACTCGACATTGGTACGATTATATTCAGTACATTTGTTCCTCTATGATGCTGCTGTTAAATATTACGAGTTTAACTTGCTACTCCACTCGGAAGTTATTACTTTCCGTGCGGTCTCCTTGTTGTAACGTCTTGATTAAATTCACTTCGGTGTATGTATTAACAAAACATAACGTGAGTGCTCTTTAGTTTCAGAGTCCGACTGTAATATCCGTTTGTTAACTTGTGGTGTTGCAATACTATACATATATATACGAGAAACAGCATCTACGTGGATGTTTATAGATATTATGTCCGTATCTCCTCCTTCCTCTACCTACCTTATTAAGTACGATTGCGATTCTGTCTGCTCAAATATGGATTCAATTATAGATTAGTACCAACCTCAGTGTAATATAGAAGTCTCAATTTGTTGTTGGGTAAATGATATTTATGATTGGTAATGTCGTAATTTCCATAAAACATGTTCCATTGAAGAGTTTGCAATCAGGACTTATATTTTAAATGAATTAAAAATAGAATTAAAGATTAAAGTTAATTCATTTCTTTTTTCTCAATTTTAAAGAATAATTTAATCTTTCCTTCTTCTAATGGTCAAGATATTTCAAGTACCAGAAACGTCTCAAAAAGTTGTGGAAATTTGGAAAAAAAGTTCTAATTTTTCGCACTACGTGTTGTAACAAAAATAACAGACGTTATTGCAAAATACAATCTGACAAAGAGAAAAAGGACTGAACCCAGAGAGTAGACGATGGGTACAAATGTTCTAAACTAAGAATGTTATAACGATGAAATATACTAAAAAATCACAGGTTTCAAATATAAAACTGGTTCAGAGGAATAGGATAAAAAACAGTGAAATATGTCAATTAGATTCACAGAAAACGCTGCTTGAAGGTGTGTCCACTTAAATTAATGACTAATATACCGAAAGCGTTTTTGAATAAAAGGAGACTAAGAAAAAGAAAATCTATTTAAATAGGGTTTTTTTTTTCGTTGCGGGAGCCGTCTGACATGAAGCCTCCCCCCCCCCTCCCTTAGGATTTAGGTTTCTGTTGAGATTGTCTCCTCTCGGTCCGTGCAGTTAAGCCAAGACCCCATCTCTTTCGGGACCTGGTTTAACAGTTAGGCTTTCAGTAGCCGAAAGCAACAACTGCCATCGTTGTAGAATCTTGTGCAAGTCCTTAGCCACGACATGAGCTCGGGCGAGAGGGAGTGCTTCACGGCAACGGTCTTCATTCACCCTGTTCCGGTTTTAAGCAAAGAGGACGAACTTATAACCGTCTCTAACCATCTCGCCTTGAGCGAACCTTATCCACCACCCCGGGTACACTCTCAAAACATGTCCTGGGCCTATATATGAAACAGATGATCCCTTTCTTGCTAACTCATCGACTTTTTCGTCTCCTTCGATTGATGAATGTCCGGGCATCCACATTCAGAGTAGCCACTGGACAACAGAATAATTCTATGTACCTAACGGTAGATACTGTTCGCAATTCTCCAACCAACCAAGTTACCGGATAAAGCGCGCACTGCCAGCGTTTTTCGAAAGAAACTCAAAACTTTTTTAGATGGACACTGGCAGTCACTTTGTAATGTGATTTATGCTTTGTTGTATACACTTTAATATGTTTATATTTCACAATGTCTTCATCAAAATGCTGATAAAAGAAGGACAAATAAAGAATATATATATATGTATATTGCTGTGGTATGTGATTAGTATTTTATATACACATCTGTTTGTAAATCCAATATATATTGGGTGCTTGTCAATTTGCACTGTAGTCGTGGTGATTAGATGTATGAATTTATCGTCTGGTGACTGTATGATTTCAAAATAGGGTTTCACAGGTTCCGACACTACTGCATGTAGTTATAATAAACAAATGAGTTAGGGTCCTTGGAGACGAGGTGGTTGCTGCTGAAAACCTTTAAAAACTGTTTTATTTTTCGTCAAGTCAAATCAATTAAATCATATTTCTGCAATATATCCGAAATAAAAGAAGAGGATTTTCTTCGTAAATCGATGTATCCACCATGGGCCTAAAAATATATAGAAGAAACGTTAAGATTTTATAATATTAGAAGAAGTTTTCTGTATTAACATACCTTGGTACCTTTTCTTTTATGGAATCGTACATGTTTCTGCTGTCTTGAGTATAATTATACACTTTGGATGCTTTGAAGGATATTTTTCCTTGGATTTCCTGGCACGGCGTTGTGTTCTTAATGTGGAACATTTTCTGCGACATTTTTGGTTTGTCATTGCAAGGAAACTTTATACTTTGGGGTGTATGCAAGCTGATGCTCGAGGTATCTTGTCGAAGTACTTTTTAAATATTTGTGTAAATAAGTATTTAACATTTCGAAAACTTTGAAGTTATTTTTTATTGTAAATGAAATTAAAATTGAAATTTTAATATGTATAGGTTGGTAGATATGGTTGGTGGTTTTGTCTTATGATAGCGTAAAATTTAAAATTTGCGTTGGTTAGAAATAG
Organism: Protaetia brevitarsis; assembly: GCA_004143645.1. Lineage (NCBI taxonomy): Eukaryota > Metazoa > Arthropoda > Insecta > Coleoptera > Scarabaeidae > Protaetia > Protaetia brevitarsis. The sequence goes on from RXPK01000070.1 coordinate 2,090,478, forward strand.
TTAGAAATTTTAATTTCCCACAATTTTTTATCATTTTTGTTTAGAAGCATCTCATGTAAATAAGATTTTTCAGTATAAACCGGTCTATTACCGCTACCGGTACTCCTCCTAATTTTGTGAAAAAGTGTAATTGTGCTTAGCTATCTAATGTCGAACTTCCAAATATGTATATTATACATTTGACAGTTTAATTGCTTTACTTCTTAAATGTCAGAAGAAACGTGAATGCATTTGCATATGTATATCTAGTTCCTTCAGTAAGTATCGATTTCACTTGTTGCACTAAATGCATAAAATGCTATTTTACTTCGCGCTTTTGAGTGCACGAAGTTGCCTGTTCTGCAATGTGAGTATAAAAAACTGTTTAATACGAGATGTATATACGCTTTGTTCACTGAATCACATTCTGTTCAATGAACAACGTAAATTACTTTCTCCTTAAATAAACTGGATTTGAAATTGCATCGTGAAAATCTATAAACTAAATTTTACAGACGATGAAAACCAATGAATATCACAATATCATGCTCGAGATTTTTCTGCCACATTATTAGGTATTACTGTTTCTGATATATGGTTACCCAATTATTGCTTATTATTATAGTTTCGGTATTTTGATTCGTTTGCTTGTATTTTAATTGTTTTATTTTCTTTTGTTTTGTGAAGTGTTATAGTTGTAATACCTTTTTCATATTTAAAATGTAGATATTCCAAAAATGTACACGAAAGATAAAGAATGCGGATCCGAAATTCGATAGTGGATTCGTATCCTAAGATCTGAATAATTGTGGATTCGAATATCCGGATCTCAACTTTATCGGATACCAATAAAACACTACTCTCATGAAATATATTTTGACAGCACTTTATGTAACAATCAATTTTTCTATAAACATAATGGGAGCATTTGGTGATATTATGCAGTAGTTCAATAATAATAAATGATTCTATTACAGGAAATGGATGCAACGTTGCCGGTTTTCTCACGATCTTCGGCAATATATTATCTGTCTACACGTTGGCGGTTATAACGACGGAACGCTGGTATACAATTACTTGGGCGATACATCTCAACAGACGTTTGAAATTACGCACTGCGGTGCGAGTTATGATTGCCGGATGGATTTGTGCCGTATTTATGGCGACACTGCCGCTCCTCGGCATTAGCAGTTATTCGAAGACGAAGCATTTGTCTACCGCTCGAGAACAAGGGAAAAGCTGACGCTATTTACCTGTCAACTTTATTGGCCTTTAACGCAATTACGTTCGGTCTAGTGTGCGTATGTTACGGCAGTATGTACAGGTCGATCAAAGAGGGCGGTATAAATTGTTCCGTGACATCTGTTAGATCGGATTTGACGGTGGCGAAGAGGATGGCGCTATTGGTGTTTACGGATTTCGCGTGTTGGGCGCCTATAGCGTTTTTCGGCCTCACCGCTCTACTCGGCCATCCCTTGATAACGGTGACGCAAACGAAAATCCTACTAGTATTTTTCTATCCGTTAAATTCGTGCGCAAATCCGTGCTTATACGCGCTGCTCACACAACAATACCGCCGGGACTTCTTTATATTAATGGGACGGTATGGATTGTGTAAAGACAGGGCTGAAAGGCATAAAGGCGCAATAGGCGGTAAACCCTTGCCCTACGGTTCGGTCCCTCAATACAAGCGAGCCGCCGGCGATACGATAAAAACGAACAGCACCTTCGGAGGGAACCACAGGGAATCCATGTTGACCACGGTAGTTTCCGTTGAAGTTCCTATTAGCAGGACAAACTCCAGTAGTGTGCGTTTGAAGCAGGATGCTCTGAACAATGTACAGGAATATGCGCTGAAGCATTTGAACAATTTCAGTAAGCAAAACAATTGCTATCAGAAACATAATATATCGACCGATAACATGTAAGTGTATGATGAGAGAATATGCATATGTGAGTAGTAAGCTAAATACAGAATATAAGTAATCATATTTTTATAATGAACGAAATGTTTTCCATGTCAAATTCAACGCCGATAAAAAAAATCTTTTCAATTTGTTTATTGAATCGAATGATATATTTTTGAATATTACACTGTCAAATGCATTCTGTTCTGTATTATTTACGATTAATTTAGGTCCGTCATATGCAGGTGTATCAAATTCGATGTACATAATGAGATTTTTGATATAAAATCATTGCTGAAATCAGATTTCAGATTAATTTTACTTTCAAGATATTTAAAGAAATTGATTTTTCTTAAATTTTTATTATACGTACCGTATAACTTTCTTAGTGTTTAATTTTTTTTTTATTTGGAATTTGGATATGAAATCTGCTTTTTAATATCTTTCTAAAATTTTAACTAATGATGTCATTTTATTTTATTTTTAATAGAAACCCATGGTAGGTTATGATATATCCAAACAGAAATTTTTGCGGGCTTTTCAAAACTATATTACACCCTGTATTTATTTTAAACATGAATGGGATATGGCGTTCTTAAACGTTTATTAAATATCTAGTGTGCCGTGAATATGACAGATGTACGGAAAAAGTCGGCGAAGAATCATGAGGTGAATGCACCAGTGAATGAACATTCAGTGCATAAGGTTGTAAATTATATTAACTATAATTAGATCATGAAAATGACAGTATACAGTCTTATATCATATTGTCCATAATGCTTTGATTTTTTTTAGATATAGAAGCGTAAATTTGATAAAAGCGACTGTTTATTTATAATTCAACTATTCATAACAAAATACGGAAACTCCAATAGATGAACTTTAAATTTCAATAAATAAACATTAAAGTTTAGTGAATTGCCTACAACTATTAAATAACATCTAAAAAATGATTTATTTATTTTAATATAAACCTCAAAACATCATATCTCCATTCATATTTCAAGTAAATATAGGGCGTAATATAATTTTGAAAAGCCCGCAAATGTTGCTATTTGACTATATTAAAGCCTACTACGGTTTCGATTTGGAAAAAAACTTTGGGGTATTGACGATCATAGAATTTTTTGCTTTATTAATATTTCGATTTAACTAGTATAAAAAACAAATGTCATAAGGCATGAAGGAAATTTATTCATTAATGTTATTTCGCCAGCTTAAATTGTGCTTTAAAATGTATCTTCTGGAAAGAATATCCAAAGAAAAGGGGTTAGTTTGAATATGACATGAGAAAACGTACATAGTCTTTATTGTATTTAGGTTAATTATTTTCTAGTTTATAGGATACGATACAGGGGGTTTAAAAAGCTAGAGCGCTTCAATTTTGACAATTACTGTTAATATAAGTCAAAATTATAATAAAATTTCACTACATCATTGTAGGCGTATTTCAGACATTGGCCCTTACGTACGCAATAATTGCGCTAGTTCTTGGCCACATATTTAAAATAGATACACCACTTATAGTCAAAGGTATAAGTGTCCTGCGTTCTGAGCGTATAACGAAAGAAAATAAAGATCAAAGCCATTTTCACGTATGTACTTGCCTCTTGTACCAGATGCACGCAGGTAAGTGGCATGCTTAGCACACTGCGACGTAAAGCATATTATGTCTTTTATTTTTGCTGTTTTGCAGCTGCCCATTCACTAAATTCTATTTACCCCTCATACGCACAACCAAATTAAAATAAATATATCCGTGAATATATTTATGTTGAGTTGGGCGCTGAAAAAAACCTAATTCTAAAAAGTTTTTTTTTTTTAATATCTAGAACCACTCAAATAATGGAATCTGTTTAGAAACGTACGATTTTTTCATCATAAAATATTATTAGGTTCAAATTTTGAAAAATCTTTCTTGGACACTTTAGCTCTTTAGAATAAAATACAACAAGAATCGTTTAGGAATAGGTATTCATTGGTTTCTGAAGAAAAGATACATAAAGATGGCCGTCTCAAGGTTAATCGATAAATCCGAAATATTATATATAATTTCCATTCAAAAATAATACCTATATTGTGATGGAATAACATTATGAGCACAAGGACTTAGATTTCTTTTATCAATTGACAAATCAAAATTCATCACCACCTTCAACAAAAATTTTACGTTGATGTATGAATGGATATTTCATTACAGGAAATTCAATTAAAAAGCAGCCATATAGCAAAATATTAGCATACGGAAAATAAAGCATCCAGCTTAAAATAGTCCCTCCCTAGTCTTCATTAGTTAGGTATTCAAGAACGAACTTTGTTCAAGAAATTAAAGGGAAAGTTAAATTACATTTTATTATTCAGAAAGTTCATCGTTTCATAACAAACATATTCAAAGAGAAAATAAATTAAAGTTAAAAATAATGTTCCTATGCGTGTCAATTTCAGTGCAATCTAGTAGCTCCGAAAGTTGCCAATATCATACACTTGTGTGTTATTATACTATAAATAGAGTGATCAACTTTCGTCTGCGCGTCAGGTTAGTACTAAGTTTCATACATGTAACATTAACGTTTAACATAAGTATACAATACAGTGTAAAAAGCCAAATTATTTATTTATTTATCTCTAAATATTGTATAGAAGCCCCAAGTAGCAGAAATGATATGGGATTGCTAAAAGGTTTGTAGCATTAAGTATTTCAAAGTTTTTATCACTAAACCGCTTTCATTGCGATGATAAAGCATGCTTATATATTGAAAAATACCGTTCAACATCTACGTATGTAACGCACGTATAATTAAAATAATCTTCATATGTAGATAACGGATCAGATGCACCACCACCAATGTATAATCCGATTTGTGCCAGCACAATAATTGTTTATCGCACACTGTACAAACTATTTTGGCACCAGCATAATGTAAATCCTGGAATCAAGATATACTTTTCTACATTATGAAGCAATGGTCGTTTTCTAGGATTTTCTACGTCAGGCATTGTATTACATTTACAATGCGTAAAACGTTAACGGATAATCAAGACTCGACTAACACTGATACTAGATACTATACACAAGAATTGGAGGAAGTTACTTTACTGCCTTGAAGGTGTATTATGGCTAAACGTTCTACATAGCGCGAGGCGAGTGCGGCTCGTGTAAGCAGACATGTCTGATCTCTCTAATTATAACAAAGGTGTTTGCTATAATAACACACAGGCAAGAAACATGTAAACAGGAAGGGACAGTTAACAAATTGTAACTGCGTTGAATAGTAGCATACAAAACTTGTCGAAAGTGTCAATCACACTCGTGACTTGCCATTCCGGCGCTATCGGTCACTGTGACATGTCAAATAAGTGTCAATGTCAATTTTGCATTACATACATTATACGGCAACAAAGAGTTTTCGCCAAACCTCAAATCTAAAGAAAACCGAAATATTTAGAAGAAATTGCAATGAAAATTGTAACAAAACGCTGGAAAAACGATTATTTATTTTGTTAAAATTAAAAACATCAAGAAAGTGAAACCAAGGACATGACATTTAGGGTTTGACCAAAACTACAAGATTTCTTGCTAATACTTCAAAACATTCCTGTAGTCGTGTTAAAATAAAAAAAAATAGAGTTGTTTTGAAAACCGATGTTATTAGCTCAGTGTTATCCAACGAGGATTTGTGGTAATCTCAAAATCAAAATAACCATAAAGCCGGATGCCTGCATCTGTATAGGCTGTGATCAACAGGCAGAACAAATTTTCCCACACATAACCAGTTTAAAATCGTTCCACTTAAATTTGCTAGTACCAAAAATACAGTTTTCGAGCAGCTTTCTTACAAGTCCAAAGAATACCAATAAAGCAAACGATTAACAATTCTGAACCAATTTGAAAAAAAAAAAACAAAGCAGACATTTAGAAAGTGCACATGACCAGAACGGTTCTCTTACCGTCCAAGGAAGAATAAAAATCAACCTTTATGAAAAGGACACTAAAACGAATGCATTTGTCCGGCTTTGTGATATTGATGCTGGAACTTGATCGCTTGAAAACCATGTTGCGCGATCCTGAAACCTTATCCACATCTGCTATAAATATGCCTTGAGTCAAACCGACAACGTCAGCTTGTCGAAATAGTTGGCATTTTTTGGGATTTAAAATATTTGCGTATTGGCCAGCTCATATCTCTCTGACTTTTCATAGTTAAGACCAACACCAAGAAATATCTCAAGAACTTAACCTTCTCAACTTGATTCAAAGCATGTTTATACAGATATGCATACAGCTTGACAAAAAAAGTCTTATTATCTTTTGTTTGTTTTTCAGCAACATTAAAAATACAAACCTTAAAAAATTTAACAATTTATTAAAAATACATAGCCCTATTATTGGTGTCGGTAATTAGGATTGGGTCATTAATTTGTCACGTACTGAACTACCTACTAATGTTTTACAAACTCTAAGCTTAGGAAAAAAATTTGCTGTTCCTTATAATAATACCTCACAATTGCCCATAGATTTTGCCATTGCTAATGTTGAACCTGGTATACAAGATTTTGGTGAAACTCCTAAAAATAAAATTAGAAATAAACTGTGTAACGCAATAACCAAGTTTAAAAATTCATTTAATAAATAACAAGGAAAAAACCAAACAACTAATCACAGTTAGTAATTTAAACTAACATCAAGTTTTTAAAACAAAATCTCCACCTAATGGTACTTAAAGCTGACAAAAGCAATAAAACAGTAATTATGGATGATATAGAGTATCAAAATAAAATGTATTCTCTTTTAAATGACCAAAATAGGTATTCAGAAATTAAAAAAGATCCCGCCAACCATTACCAAAAAATCAATAATAACTTAATTAAGAATTGGGAACCCCAAAATTTGATTTCACCCCTCTTAGAATCCCATTATGAACTTTTTCGAAATTTTTAACTAAATCAATTTCAAACATTATAAACCAAAATGATTATTACCTAAAAAAATCTATTGGCCTTAAAAAAATTAGACAAAATTAAGATTGATAAAAATGACACAGTGGTTTCATTAGGTATCACATCCATGTATACAAACATCTCCATTAAACTTGCAATAGACAGCATGCATAAAGAAAAATTGGCGTAAAATTAATTTACATACCATCCCTCTTAATGAATTTTTAATTGCCACTGAATTAACTTTAACATCAACTTATTTTCAATTTCAAAATAAATTACCAATGTGTGCCTCCATTTCTGGCCTAACTAGATTCAGTAGATCTCATAACAACTATTATTCCAACTTTAAATTATAATATATAGCTTTTTAAACGCTATGTTGATGATGCTTTGTAATTTTACCAAAAAAAAATTACATTAACAATATTTTAAACTCTTGCAACCAATATCATCCTAAACTTAATTTTACTTTGGAAATAGAAAAAAGATAATCAAATCATTTTTTTTTTAGAAATTACATTAAATAGAAATAAAAATGACATTAATGCCTTATGGTACCAAAAACCTGTTGCATCGGGTAGACATATCAATTATTTTTCAAATCAACCATTATCACGTAAAAGAAATGTAGTCATTGGTTTAATAGATAGAGGCATTAGTTTAACTAGTCCACAATATAGGCAACAAGTTGTTACTAAAATTAAAACTGTCTTGGAAAAAATCAATATCCATCTTCTTTCGTAAATGAAATTATAAAAACTAATGTACACAATTTCTACAATAACAGCAGAAATACTAATTTTTCTATAAATAAAACTTTAAATACATTAAAAAATGTCAATACCGTATGTACCATCTTTGTCAGAAAAACTTAACCATATTCTCAAACCTTATAACATCAAATTAGCTCACAAAAATTATAATAATCTACCAAATGTCATTTTAAAATTACAAACTCCAACCCCGTTCGATAAAAATACTCATTTAATCTATAGTACCCCTTGTAACAGCCGTAATAGTAATTATATTGGTCAGTACCTAAAAAATAGATTACAGGGCATTAAATCGTCAACAAATTTAACAGCGTTTAAAAAAAAACATGAAAATAACTTCAACCACAGTTTTAATTTCAAAAACACCAAAATCTTGCATAAGCAAATAAATTATTACAGTCGTTTTTTTTTTTTTTTTTTAGATCATACCTAATATAATAGAGATAACAACAACGTTAGTAACAGAACTGATATTTCTAACTTGTAAAAAATTTATTCTTCCTTATTATAACTTACCAAATTCAAACTTGCACCTATATTTTTAAATTTCATATTATAATAAATATATTCATTGTAAACATTTTTTTTCGCTGTTGCTGGTAGTTTTTTACTACACCAATATTTGTCGTTTTAGTAAATATCTATTTGCCTTGCTCCGTGCAATATCATTGTTAGATTTTAAATTGTTCCTGGTGTTATTGTAATGTCTTCCGCTCGTTTTTTAAGCAATTATGATTTTTTCATATTTATATTGTCTCTACAACAATAATGTTGTAAGTATTATCATCGTTTTATAAAAATAATTTGTTTTTTAAAACTTTTGTAATTATTCTAGTGTTGGCTCATTCTATTTAAAAAAAATCACTGAAGAAGAGTACTTGGTATAGTCGGGGAATATATTAATCCATTGACTAGTGAACATGATGTATATTTCACTAAATTAACTCAACTAAATTGACAACCCATGATATCCACTAAAACCGCGTTTTCTGTATTTTTCAAAAACATTTTCAATCATTTAATTGCCATTACAATGTGCATGAAACGGTAATTAAGATATTCTATTAAAAAGAACTTTAGCAATCTAATATTTTGCTTCTAATCATTATTATTGGATGTATTTTCTATGTCAATAGTTTTATAATTTATAGTACCTATAGTTAAAAATGCCAGCCTCCGCAATTGCACCCGTTGATTGTCTCACTTGTATGGTATGTCTATTTTAATTATGCAGTCTGAACGTCTTGTTAAGGTTAAAGAAAAATAAATTGTAACCCAGTCAACCAAATTCAAATTGCCCGCAATTATATTTAGTAACTTCAACTTAAAGGTATTCAAATAACTATTAATCTAATACAAAATCGTAGGTCATTTCATGCTTTAATATTGAAGTTACTAAAAATAATTGCGGGAAATTTGAAATTGGTTCACTGGGAAGTGATATATATATATATTATATATTAACCCGGAAGCAAGGCATCTCATGCCGTATATGAAACAATGACATACCTTTTCCGAGTTAATCATTTAGTACTTCTGTTTATTATAACTAATATATCTCTTTTATAATAATCCATGATTGAAACGTGCATACAACCTACTACAAAAATAAATAAAAAAAAAACGTTTTAAATTTTTAATATATAAAATTAAACCATGATCATGTACAAATTTACCCGATAATTTTAATATAAATTACTAACTTAACAGCGGCCTCGAACACGATATACATATGTATATATCTCACCCACCATAATTATTCTATTGTATGCTATAGGCTTTCAGCTTAACCATATTCAAGATAAAAATACCATAATTTTGGAAGCGTTATCAAATTGAAATACTTAATCCAGGTTCGGGTGGTATTCATATTAACACAATGCTTTTAGTATATTAACGGTTACCAAACAATCCGTAATAAACCCTTTTCACAAAATCCAGTGCCAGAGGGAAATTCTATGGCGAAACTGTTGATGGCACATAGTACTTACAAGCTGGATTCGCGATTATCTCGGGAACAATCAGCTTTCGATTAAATTTTCCTATTGATTTTCATAAAACCCGATCGTAGAATAGGTAGCATATACACGAGAACAAAAAAAATAAGCACACAAAATGTATGCATGCGAAATGGAAAAAAATATCTATTCCTTCCACTGCTCACCCAGCAAGTATACTGTTTTTTTCATATCTATATAGTAGATGTAAAATTCTGAAAAACAAAATGCTTTAACGCCCTACACCAAGTTATTTTTCAATTTCACTACTTGAAAAGAAAACAAACAATATTACATTTATTTTCATTTAATTACCTTACTCGTCTACCTACAAACTTCTATATGTAAGCAAACATATCCACTCATGAATGTTAGATACATAATTCGAATTGAGAGATGTTTCGCAGGTTATACAAAATTGAAAATGCACCTACGCAAAATTGTAGCTGAAGGCTATGGATTATCTTGTACTACTTAAACATTTTTGTACATATTTTATTTACGGTACAATGTAAATGCTTTGTTATATAAACAATGATCCTTTCCTCTTCATTTCAGATAATGTTAAAGGTACATCATAACGTAAATATGTAATATATGCTAACTGGCGTCATTACATATGCCAGCGCTTGACAGGACGTGTGTAATATAATGAATATCACTCTTTTCCTTTTAAAATAAATTCTTTTTGAAGATGAGAAATGATCTAAATAACTTAATAGCGAAATTGAAAATTTTGTAATATACTACACACTTATTTATGTTAGTATTAATAGCAGAAACTTTATTTTTTAATTTAGTTGACAAACCGTTTGCAGTTTCTTGGAAAAAATGTCCAAATCACTCGTAAAACTCAAGACAGCATCCATATCCACACTTTTACGGGAAACGCCTTTTGTACTTATTACAAACGGAAAGTATCAATCGAGATATCAGCTCTTCATCACATTTTACGTAAAACCTGAATATAAAACAAAAAACTAGAAACACTAAAACATATCAGCGTTTGAAAAAACAGAAACTCCTATTTAAAACAATGAAATTGATGAAGGTTGCTTGAATTTCTCAATTGCAATAATTGTAATCTATAAAATCGTTCAGACCGCAATCTTGACAGCACTTAACAGTGCTAATAATATATGCGTTTCTTGTAAGCTGCGTAGGTACTGTGAGGCGAACTGAAACGCATCACACATGTAAATTAAAAGGTCCTCTTTTCCAGTTAATCTCAGAAAAACAGAAAATTAATGTTGCACATACCGAGTATTTTCAACTGACAACGCTTTCACATCGAAGGTAACACTAAAGTGGGCCCAAGTAGCACTAGAACGTTCCTATAACATATCTAGAACGTGAGCGGAGAATTTTTGAATATGCTAAAGAAATGTTCACAAACGCCTACTATATTCTGAGAATGTTCTATGCACGTTAATAGTAGAGTGAAATCCTTATTTTAAGAATATAGGAATATTCTATAATTGTTCACGAATATTTTGTAATTGTTGCAACAACATTCGTAATGGGAAATAATAATACATACCTAAAATATTTAAAAGGTGAGGGATTGCTTATATTTAAGGGTCTGTGGCGAGCAGGGATTGCGGAAACAGAGTTCGTAAAAAAGAATCTGGAATTTTATTTTAGCAATATTTTGAAGACAGCCATTAATGATTTTAAAGTGTAACAAGAAATATTCGAAAATATATAAGCGTATCTTGTTATATATTTTGCATTGTTTCTACATACAACATATAGTAGTACAACAATAATTCAACACAATTTTAAAATATTATTTACATAAAATTCTCCATTACTATTTTAAGTTAAGAAAAAAGTGATTGTCGAAAAAAGATTGCTTATATATTGTTTGTATGTTTCGCATTATTTCTCACCCCGTATTAAAATCATCCACTAGCGTTGAATATAGCAAATCTATTATGAAAGTTCTGTTATTACAGTACCAATAAAATCCTATATTATATATACTTCACGGTTTTTTCTAGTGTACTAACTAACATAAGTCGGTGTAGTCTATTCAAAACTTATTTTCTAAAAGGTATAAGGATCGATATTGTTTAATTAAACATTAGTTTGATTGAATATTCATGCTCTTATTATTTGTCCCTTTCGAATCTCTCTGTGGCCTTTTCACTCTTTCACAACAGCCTCCATGTTCGCAAAAGTGGTCTTGCAATTATTGTCATAGCGGCATCTAAAAGTAAATGAGAGCTTTTTTTAGATTTGTAAAAAAAAAACAAAAGTACAGTCTTTCCATATGTTTCAAATAAATGCATTTTTAAGAAAACAACGTCTACACTTTTCCTTTTCAAAAACTTTTGATTTTCAGGTTAAGTCAAGTTCGCCTTTTCTTTAATGTTTCCCATGCCTCTAATAATGACCACACTTGCCAATTTTTCCATACCACCGATTGTATTTTTATAGCACACATACAACTGATTATACAACTGTCAACGCCATTATGGCATGATTACGTGTATGATCATTTATCAATGATATGATACATTTTACTTGAATGTTCCACAAACATTATAAAAGAGTATTCTAAGGAGATTATGCGTAAATATTATTAGAAGTTTTAAATAGAATATTATAGGAACATACATTTCTTTACATGAATGTTCTCAGAATATACGTACTACGTGGAGACTATGCGGTAGGGGATAACTGCATACTTGCGGCAGCAGCAGAGAACAATATTTGGTAGTGTCATTGTGTTGTCGTTTGCTGCTGTCACAAGTGCAATTGCCGTCTGCCGCGGACTTCGGCAGTCCACTTTAACGAAATTTTGGTTTTATAATAAATAGGTTTTTATTAGATATATCAGGAACATCTTATTCTTGCAGTTAGTATAAAATACATTCTTTTGCCGTATTGAATATTATAATATGTTAAATATAGGTATTTTTATTGGCTATTTTGCTGTTGCACATCGTGATCGGGCCTGAGAACACAATTTCTCAGTGCTTTTCTATTTTTGGCAACTCCATTACCTATTACAAATACATATGTATAGATAAGTAAAACATATATGCTACTCTTTTATTATTAAGAATTATAATATGAATATTGTATGTTGTACATAGGTGATATTTTTCGCACGATGTGCTTACTGAGTATTTTTCTAAAGTTACATAACGTGTAAAATAAAGCACAAAATCTGGTAATTATAGTAGATGTGCATGAATTGTACTATTATGGTTATAAGAAGTATTCCCCAACCTTAAACCAGCAGTTATTATATGTACCTGTAAGTGTGCACCTAGACATAATTTTATATTTAAGTATTTTTCTTTCCACTGTTAGGTATGTACCTAGAGTATATAAACGTATCTAGTCAATGCTATTTCCTATCCTCTTGTTTGTAAAAAAAAATCAAAGAAAATAAAGATATTTCAATTCTATACATATTGTATTTATTTCTTGATATGAGCAAATACAATATAAATATATTTATGTTGTTAAATATAGGTATGTATGTATGTATGTAATAGAAGGGTGGTGTTACACTGCGACCTAAAAGATCTATTGTGTCCCCTATTCTTGCTGCTTTACAGCTGGCCTTCCAATCCTATTCCTTTTAAAAAGTGTAGGATGTCAGAGGGCCCCAGTCTAGGTAAGTCTCCCTCTTCGATTTCACATGCACCCAGGTACAATGCCCTCGGGTTGCACAGTGCTACGCAGTTTGAGAGGAGGTGGATGGATGTTTCATCCTGTTCCCCACAAAATCTGCATTCAGGATCTTTTTCCAATCCAAGCTTACTCAGGTGTCCTTTCAGCCTACAATGGCCTGAAAGTATTCCTGTTAATATGCGAACATTGTTCTTACTCAGGTTGATGCATTCTGTAAACCTCTTCTGGTTATAAGTTCCCAGAAGAATTTTACTTTGCCTCATTCCCTGGAGATTTTCCCAGTAACTGGATTTTCTCTGCTCCATTTCTATTTTTAGTTTCTTCAGTATTGTACTGCTACTTAACCCGCAAAAGGGTTCAGGCCCTACGAAAGGCACTCCAGCCCCTTTTTTGCGAGGTTATCCGTTATTTCGTTTCCTTTCCACTCCTGTGTGAACGGAAACCAGGAGGGTTACTTTATTTCTTTTGCCTAGCTCATTTAGTTTCCCTAGGCATTCCCAGACCATCTTGGAGCTGATTTCATATGAGTTCAGCGCCTTGATGGCTGCTTGACTATCAGACACGATGATAATCTCCTGCTTCCGATAGTTCCTTTCCATAATGAACTGAACACATCTTCCAATAGCGTGTATTTCCGCTTGAAATATACTTGGGTATTTTCCCAAGCTTTCGAAATATGTAGTTCTAGGCCCATATATTCCTATTCCAGTTCCTTCTGCCGTTTTGGAGCCATCAGTGTACCATTTGATGGCATTTCTATTCAAGTTCAGGATGGTGTTATGATTCCACTCGCTCCTGTTACTTAGCTTTATGGTGAATTCTTTCACAAAGCTAAATTTTTTTAACATATCATCCCGGGCATATCCCAGGTTTGATCACCGTCAGGAGATTGAGGCCTATGCCTAATCATTCTTCCTTGACCATTCTTAGTGCGGTTCTTTTCGCCACACCCTCTAGTACTATGTGGAGGGGGCAAGATCCAATACTACTTCAATAGCTGCTGTTGGCAGGTTCTCATAGCCCCGTTATGCATACACATGCTAATCTTTGCACTTTCGAGAGGTTAGTTCTTCGCGGTGGCAGATTAGTTCTTTTGCTCCATGCTACTGATGCATAGGTGATGATCGGTCTCACTATCGCTGTATACATCCAAAGCAGTATTTTTGGGTTGCATCCCCAATTTTTCCCTGCAAAGTTTCTGCACACCATCAGAGCTCTTTTGGCCTTGTTGGTTACTTCAATTCATGTTTGTTCCATAGAAGTTATTGTCTAGGGTAAGGCCTAGATATTTAACTTCTGCTTTCCATTCTATATTTTGCCCATCCAGTTTTATGGTTCTAAGATTGGATTTTCTTTTCCTGGTAAATGCTACTAGGGTTGTCTTAGTGGGGTTGACATTGAGTCCCATCGATTGACACCATCTTCTCGTGAAGTTCAAGCCTCTTTGAACTATGTCACAGAGGGTATTCTCAAATTTGCCTCTTGCGTATATGACAATATCATCAGCATACCCTTGACAAAATATGCCTAGATCCGTCAGTCCGCATAAGAGTTCGTCTACTATTAGGCTCCACATAAGTGGGGATGTAACTCCCCCTGTGGGCATCCTCTGGTCGTATTAACGGAGATGGTCTTATGTCCCACCTCCGCCTCCACCGACCTGGTAGACAGTAGTTGCGACATCCATCTAGAAGTACAACCCGTCTACCCCCTATTATTAATGCTTTTTTGACAGACTTGTGTGGAGTGTTGTCAAAAGCACCCTCTATATCTAGAAAGGCGCACACTACGGTTTCTTTATTCGTCAGGGCATCTTGGATTTGGTCCGTCAGCTCCACTAATGCAGTCTCAGTGGATTTGCCTGTTTGATAGGCGTGCTGACAGGGGTGCAATGGCACCCGCTCCAAGATGTCTGTTCTGATATAATTATCTACAGCCTTTTCCACCGTTTTCAAAAAGAATGATATGAGGCTGATAGGTCTGTGGGATTTAGGGTGCGTAATGTCCTTTTTCCCTGCTTTTGGTATAAAGGTGACTTTGGCCCTTCGCCAGACTTCTGGAATGTACCCTAACTCCAGACTACTTCGGCTTATCCGAATTATGTGAGGAAGGATTTCTTCCTGCCCTTTTGAAGTAGAACTGGAAAGATCCGTCTACTCCCGGTGTTTTGAACGGCTGAAAGGTATTGATGGCCCATTTTAACCGTTCGCTGCTACATATGTGTCTTACCACTGTAGTAGCTTCTTTATTTGGTCTTTTATATATCTCGGAAGGATTTTCCGAGGTTCCCACTTTGCTTTCGGGAAAGTGGGTTTCTAGTAGGAGGAGAGCTCTCTCTTCTTCACTTTCAGTGAAGCTTCCATCTGGCTTCCTTAGTGCCATTCCTGAATCGATTCTACCCTTCGCCATTACCTTGTGAAGTCGCGAAGCGGTAGGTGTTGAATCGATTTCCTCGCAGAACTTTCTAAAGCTATCTCTTTTCGCTTTCCTGATAGCTTTATTGTAGAATGTAAGTTTCTTGGTGTAACTCTGCCAATCTCCGTTACGCTTGGCCTTGTTAAAGAGCTTCCGCGTATCGGATCTTAATTTGACAGATGGCTGTTCCACCAAGGTGCGTCCCTACATTCTTTTGTCTGCTGAAACAGACAACTCGAATCGTATGCTTCGAGTATGGCCTTGTTCACCTCTTTAAGGTTGTTTTCCAGATCCAGATGATGCCTGGCCTTTCTGGATTTGATGACCTTTAGATTGCTACTTAGATTGGTTCGGTAGTCGCCCCAATCTGTTTTCCTGGGATTCCTCGGAGTGTGGCTCTGGAGTCTTCGTCTCTAGTCTGAACACAATCATTCTGTGATCAGAGAGAGAAGTGTTACTTGATACCCCCCAGTCTTTTAACAGATCCTTTAGGTTCAGTGTACTGAGTGTGAATATTAACACTTCCCCTTACCCTTGTTACAAACGTTGCGGTATTCCCAATATTATGTACGAGTAGGTTATTACAAAAATATACTCTAAAAGTTGCTCACCCCTCTGATTGGTGTCCTTGCTTCCCCAAGCAGTGTTGTGTGCGTTAGCATCGCATCATATGAGTAGTGGTAGCCGCTTCTTCTGGCAGTACTCCACTAACCTCTGCAACTCAGGTGGTGGAACAACCCCATCTCCATCGAAGTAGCATGAAGCTATTACGATTTCTTGACGTTTTTCCTTTAGTTCGAGGGATGCTCGGACCGCGGCAAGGTTTCTCGTCAGAAATTCCGGAGAACAAATATAATTAATGTTGTCTCTAATTAAGATGCATGCTCTAGGTATACTGGTATTGTCACATACTACTCTACTGCCTTTACAGGCAAGTCCTCTTACCTGTTCTTTGTAGACCCAGGGTTCTTGGATTAACGCCATGCTGAGATTATCTTTTGTGAACGTCCTGGAGATAACGGCGGAAGCTGCTTTGGCGTGGTGGACGTTCACTTGGGCAATATTTATGCCCGCCATCTCGCCGTTAATTTTCGGTGAGGGTAATGTCCTCACCGGTAAGGGTTTTGTCCCCCTCTCCTTCTTCTCCCTCTGCGGTGACGTCAACCTCCATCGTAGATTCGCATGACGATTCTCCGCGATAGAGGGCTGCAATGTGGAAACTACCAGTACTTTCCACATCGCTTTCGCGTTGGTCCTCCTTGGATGCGCCAGGAGTGGGTTGGTCCTCCTTGGATGCGCCAGGAGTCGGTTGGTCCTCCTTGGAGGTGCTAGGAGTGGGTTCGTCCTCCTTCGGCTGCTTCTTGAGCCCATGCACAGGGATTCTCCCAAACCGATAGTGGATGGTGTACCCTTTGCTCCTGATGGTTTGGTAGGAAGCTTCGTCGATTCCCACCCTCAGAAACCGGCCCTTGCCTTCGTCCTTCAGGCTTAAGACATTCCAAAGGTTTGTCCTAAGCCCTTCATTTTGTGCTTCTATCAAAGATAGAAGCCTCTCAGGGGTTTCTCCCTGACATCTGGGGAGGTATAGGGTGGCGACGTGCGGTAAATATAGGTACTAGTACAGTATTTAATATGAAAGATTACATTAAAAAATTAATGATTTTTAGAATAAAATGAAATATGGAAGATAAACCTTTAAATAAACCTTGGAAGTACTAATTCAGAATGAGTCTATTCAAAACTGAATTATATATGATAATTAGTAATAATACATAAATAAATGTTCTTTCCAATCATTTATTTTTAAATTCTCTGTCTACCGGTTTCGGCTTAAGCCATCTTCTGGGCAACAGTCTTAAAAGGAACTAGAAGCTACGTCATTTAAAGTTGATGTAATTAACATATAATAAAATATGTTAAATAAAAACAAGGACAATGCACAAATAAAACAAAAAACACATTAAAATTTTGTTAAAATATATGATGATCGTAATGTCTATGAAAACGGACATCAGTCCGTGCTTCCTTTATTGTAGAAATTTTTACAATAATGTTACAAGTATAAAAATATGAAAAAAATATTTTTTTAAAATTATGCTAGTTGTCCTAACTTCATTGGCCGGTATTGTATATATCCAGATGTCTTCCTAATAAACGAATCAATCTGTAATTAGAAGTTATATAATGAATTAGTTATTATTTCTTAAATTAATTGGGAAGAGATTCAACTGAGCCACAGATTCCTATCAGAATTCTTCAAAATTCTGGTAAAGTATTAGTTATTAAAAGTAAAAATTTCTCATGTAAGTCTCTATATATAATTCAAATTTCTGCTATATTAATTTCAGAAACGAAGGGGTATTGCCGTATTGGCCAGTTTTCATGTACACATACACAGTGCCAAAATGTTTACTTTCTAACTCACTTCGCCTTACAATGTAAAAATTTCTGACCCAGGGCAATATTTTATTTATACAAAGTTTTACTTTATTTCACAAAAAAAATGATAAAGATAATTAACATGCATAAATAATGTTTGTGACTGCAGTGACTACCCCTATATGTGTCTTCAATAAAAATCTACCTCCACGGATGATTTAAAATTTTCTGTGCGGCATAAAGCAATAATATTCTTCAAATCAAAAAGATCAATTACATTGTATCCTACCGCAACTTCCAAGACTGAACATAAAATCTATACACACATGTCGTTGAGATTTTCAGAGGTGTCTTTCTAAACCAGTTTCCCTAATTTATTTCACATTTCTGGTAATATATAACCGAAACATGGACTTTTAACAGAATGTGCCGTAGCTGTAGTTGCACTCCCAAATGGCTCAATTCTGAAAATGTTTTATATTATTACTATAGGTACTATATATATTATATATTTCTCTTATATTTACAAAAATTCCTGCCAACTGCTTTCCTAAATTAGTCATGCCCTATCCCTATATGTAGGTAACTAGGTACCCATTCGCTTGTCTATTTTGTACTTCTAATATTTAAAAAACATATTTTAATTTATCTTATACACACAATTAAATATTATAGGTAGAAATCAAACTGTTATTATTAATTTTTTTGATAGAAATTTGGTATTTTTGTACTGCTCCTGCCATCTATGCACCTCAGGACAAAGCTCACCGTCAGGGTTGGCAATCCAACCGACTTACGGGCAGATTTATCGATTTTAGAAGTATTCTACTAATAACTATACCGATCTGCAACCTCTGGAACTTTTACCGATTTTTACAATTTTTTCATTAGTGCAAATATATTATGTATAGTCTACATCATGAAATATAAATTAATGTTTACTTAATATATTGTTTATATATTTCCTTATAATTATTTTTTTAACCGTTTGGAACCTTTAGGTGTCTGTTAGATTGCACATGTTCTCATCCCATCATGCGCCATCCAGACCAAAAGTACTTCCAAATTATTGAATAATTATGTAAAAATAAACAAATCTTTTATTTGCCTATCTATAATTATGGGTATACCAAATTACTAAATACAACCTAGTGAGTGGTGTGCTTTATAGGCGTTTTATTTATTGTTGAATGCCCAACTTACAAAAACGGGAATACCCTATCCCTATACTATATTTTAAATTTTGTTTGTTGATTTTTTTATGCGGAAAGTGTTTCTTATGGCAATACTTATTTGCTCCATTTTTCAAATCCATGGATTTCTTAGGGTTGTTTTACACCTAGCTATTTATTGTGCAATTTATTGGCCAATTTAAAATTTTACGTGTATAACACGGATTAAACACGTGTTACACATGTAGAATTTCAAATTGGCCAATAAATTGCGCAATAAATAGCTAGGTGTAAAACGGCCCTTAGGATTGATTCTACCGATTTTGGGATTTATAGGTTCATAGGTTGTCAGTTAACTGTCAGTTTGACATTTCGTTTACAAATATTACGAGTAAAACATTATCACATTTATCAAATAGAGCTTATCAAGTAAACAATTATGCTAGTATGATTCATAGTATTTATTCCTAAACAATCAGAGCAGTCGATGCATATTTACACCACAATAAAAATTCTTGAAATACAATTGTATAACAGTAGTATCAAATGATTGACGAACTCTTATTAACCTCAAATGATGTCATTGGGAATCTAGTACGATTAATCTCGTGATAAAGAAATGGTTTGTGTTGAGTGTATGTTTAACAAAGGCATTATGTAAAATGGAATGCCTCAGGAGATGTATATTGGAATTAAGTGAAACCGATGATAGTGAAGTTATAAGTTCTTCGGTAATTTATAAGAGTTTGGCCAACATTGAGGTGACTGATACTAATTGTGTTGAATTATTACAAGAAATAATACCTCGTGTATACGATTTAGTTGAACATGGAAAACTTAAGAAGCATATTATTTTTATTGCCGCACTAGTGAATCAACCTCTTCTACGCATCCTCTTGGAACATGAAGCAAGTACCATACAAATAGATTTTAGGAATCCAAAATCTCTTTTTGATTATGTATATTATAAGCGAAAGCATTGGTTGCTAGAAGTGTTAAATTCTGTTGATAGGTATCGGAATGCCTTTGTAGATATCAATACATTGTTATTGATTTTAAAAATTGTGCTTGTTACTAATCAGGATGAAATAAATATAGCTGAGTTAGATTGTTATTTGCAAAATAGTTTCGAAGGGGTGGATCAGTTTTTCAAGATATATGTGGAATATGTTAATTTTATATCAAAGGTTGTTAAGTTTGTTAAAAATCATTCAGATTTATGTGATGCTGAGATATTTAAACTACTAAGTCAGAAGAGCTTAATAGATTGTTTATCAGAGCTTGTTGATATTGAAAACTCATCAACCTGGTGCGATATTTTGCATGAGCTAACAGAACATGAGGAATTTACCAGAAAATACTTTGCTCAACCAGACGATGACGCAAACTATTTAGAGCAAGAAATATTTCAAGCATTTACAATTTTGGCAGAGACAATCAACTGCATAAAGTGTTCCCGCGATATTAGTGCAAATAAAGTAAGCAAAGATGATATAACAGCTAAGTTGGAAATTATAAGAGAACAACTAATCCGTTTAAAAAACAGAACATTACAAATTGAGCTGTTGGAAAATATATTTGCTTTAATATTTCTACGAAACTGTGATCTTCACCAAGATGAAAATACAGATTCTTTTTTCTGTGGGGAGTATGAAATCAGACTAATATTGTCTTTATTAAAATCTATATTTGAGGAGTTGAAAAAGCAGTATAGTAACAGAATTTTTGTTGAGTTTAAGAGATTTATTGATCTGAATAAGCACATTGCGGATGGCTATTGGAGGCTGGAACTACTGAATTGTATTAAGAAAAATTGGTACTTAGGAAAAGAAACTAATGCAAAAACCAATAATATTCTATATTATATGTTAGCAGCCCCTGAAGCTCTAATAAACATGTGTTTAAAACAGAATAATTTAGACAAGGCCATACAAGTAGTGAAGGTAAGTGAAATAGTTAATTAGTAGAGCTCGTTTGTTCAACAAAGCATGCAACTTTTTTTTTGTCATGATCATTATAAGCTATAAACTATTATTTGCCATATGTAAAGTAATATCTAATAATAATAAAAAATGGAAAAGTGAATTACAGATTAGATATGCAATAGATTGTCAATTTATATTGATATATATAAAATAGAACATTTTAGGTTGTTTGCATTTGGAGGAACAATTCTGTAGTTAATATACATTATACATCGTGATCAACTAAAAAGTTGGTAATATGGAAATGTCTCTAGATGAATTATTAATTAGTTCATATTTACTTTATTGGAATGGCTATACTGCGCTACACCTTTGTTGGTCATCTGTTATTGCAGTGCTTGTCATTCGTGCCTTGCTAGTTGATTCAGCTGTATACATTGAATATAACCAATAACATAAAGAAAAAAAAAACAATTCAGACGATCAACGATGCACAGTATGGCCAACTTAATTTTGTTATTGCTAACCTCAGACACCTGATTATAAAGATTATACGAGTTAGTGATGGGCATAATCGAATGATTCATTTTTTTTATTTCCTCATTTCCTTTTCTATGCATTATTCCTCCCAATTCTTCTATATATGCTTACTATAATTATCGATTATTTTCTTACGTTGAACAGATAGAAATATTAATAATTATAACTGTTTTCGGGTTTTGCCATATTAATAATTTTTAAACACGTTTTCAAATGATCTTACATTGTTTGAAATAAAATATATTTACTTAGTCAAAAATTTTAATTTTGTTTCAAAGATAACCTCTGTATAAATTGCGGCATCCGCCGTCCGGTTCTGAATCAAAAATCTTAATGTTAAAATGTATGATCAGTTTATCATGTGTCATGCTTCGTATGTGTTCAGCAGCCATATTTGAAGAAAACATTACACTTGGCAATACTGTAGCCATAATTGTAGATACCGTAATAATTTCTGTATTTCGATCTTCGAAAACTTTTCAAATTACGTAAGATATGATTATTTATTATTAGAATAACACATTAAAAAATAAAACAAACAACATGGCATTTTTTCTCATTATTTGTTTAGTTAATATTGGTAAAGATATCAATATTTCTATAAAATCAGACTAATTTGCTGTGAGAAAAAGGAATAAATGTAATGACGTGTTCCTGCCAGATGCCTGCCAGGATAAAACTGCTACACACTTACCTTATAACAATCATTCATTAACAACTGACTTCGCTACTCGGTTTTCAAGCTTGAAGTCGTGCTGACTAATTTTTGGAATCTATTTATGTAGGGTTGCCATACGTCCGTATTTTCTACGGACAGTCCGTATTTTGTAAGCGTTGTCCATAGATTATAAACTGTCCGTAGTTTGTACGTATTTCCGCAAGGGGTCCGTATTTTTTTTCTAGTTTCCAATTTGTCGTAGTCAAGTCGTATTTTTGTCATTTTATAGTTATTTTAGCATTCAAACTTTCGTATGATGTGCGTTAACATTGCATTTCCAGTAGCATCACGTCTGAAGAGATATATATCTATATTTTTATAGAATAATATTAATAATTAAACAATATGTCTCAAGTGAATATTGAAGAACATTTCACGGAAATGTTAATTGATATGATCCGCTGTGCATATTTTTACTTTTGAAAATATGGCAACCCTATATTTATGTTATTAATTTATTAATTGTAATTGACTCGTAACAAGTCATAGGGTTCAAGTAAAATTAATTAAAGACTAATATCCACATTTTCATAATACAAATATGCTTTTGTCTCCCAATTTTTTGGTTAGGTAATTAATAATTAGGAAAGTGCAAGTATTGCAACTAAAGAAAATAATTTTTAAGAACAGATAAATAGAAAATTTATCATTTAAATGTGTTTTATGTTTTTTTTGTTAATTTATATTGTACTGGATGTTTCGACCTTACGAGGCATATGTATTTTATATAAGTACCTTTACACCAAAAAGGAAGGATCAGAAAACTAACGTAAATCATTATCATCATCTTCAACGTATCATTTTCTCGTAATGATTTTTTTTCTACTTGACCATTATAGTGGATAAGTGAAGACCTGTATTTCATACTGGAGACATGATACCCATAACTTACAGAAAACAGTTGCATATCTTTTAGGTTTAGCAGTTTCTTTTTTGATAAAATAAATAAAACATGTAAAAGGAGAGACCTTATAGATCATATTTTATCTGAATGCTACAACTTCACTAGAGTTTGTTCCAATCTTTTCTGGGCATACTTCTCATAATGTGTTGGTTTATACTTCAGAACCTTATCCCCAGTATGGTAGGTACCTGGAGGGTTGTCGGCCATAAATTTCTTTACTTCGTCAATTCTTAGTTTTGGTTTGCAAAAACGACATTGGAAACAACAGCAACACCAACCTGTGCGAAAACAGATTTGAATTAAAGCGCCCCAATTATTTCGCAATTATTAATTAGGTTTGGAGTTTACCTTTTTGACACCAACAAGGAACAGCTACAAGTATGTAAATAAGCGCCCATATCAATATTAACTTCAAAATCCTTTTATATAAAACTATTCTACTTTCTTTGGTATCAACTTTTGTAAAGTCGTACCAGAAACACTCAACAGCGTTCAAACCTATGTTATATAACAGACTATATGATTTTATCTAACCCTTATAAGATAAGTTTGTCTACCTATTCCCTTTACTTCTTCAGCAGTGCAATTCCGAGGAGTTTTAGTAAAATTAACTAGATTTTTGACCATATCCTTAACGGTCTCTTCTTCTTTTACATCCACAAAATCTAAAGTATCATTTTCGCCTTGGGCTTTTTTCATCTCACTATCATATTCTTGTTTAAGTTTGGCGTAGTCATAATCTTGATTTATAAAACGTTGTGATCTCTTTTCGTCTTCTTTGAATTCTACCTGCATTTTTGCCATCTCGTTCAAATAATATACGTTAGAATTATCCTGTAAAATTTTAGGTGTTCAAAAGCAGTTTTTTTTTATTATTAAATTCACTGTAATTACACTAAGAACATTAGTTCCATTTTCCGCAAAATAGCCAGCTATCCACGGTTGATTTTCTTCTTGTTCGTAGTTTTCTTCTGGCCATTTTATCTTTCGCGCTGCTGGTTCTGTAGTTGCACTTCTCTTACCTAATTTCATGGCCAATTTATGTATTCTGAGATACTTCGCAGAATCTTTGCTAAAGTCTAAGCTACTAATGTTTGGTTGTTTGATCATTTCGTCTTCTTCTGATAAGATGCGATCGGAATCTTCATCTCCAAAGCTCTCGAATATGACAAAATCTTCACTGTGGTCCAAATGGATTTGATAAGGTGGTGGCCATATGCTTCTGGTGTTGCCAATAAGGACTACTAAAACTATATGTAGTTGTACGGAAAACAGCATTTTGTCTACAACGTCATTGCCAAAAAATGAGTTAAGATACTGACGCTGCTTATTTTTGTAACTATAGCAACAAATGCAAACTAAAATGGCTTTTGCATTTTGTATTTTTTTCCAGATATTTGGTTTGGAAGAGTCAATTTTGGCAAACGAAATAGAATACTCAGTTGCATTTGCGAATCTTAGGAAATCGATTAATTCACAAAGTAAGAAAGGCTGGCTAAATGCAACACCTAAAGGAATATTAAATGAACATAACGCCTCTTGCAAAGATATCATCGAAAATTTGAATATCCACAGGCGGTATCAAAATTACCAAGCTATAGAAACCTTAGACCTGCTCCTAACCCTTCCATTGGAGCATTCGACCGTGAAAGATCTAATTAACATAGTTGATAATGAATTTGATGACGCTACCGCGCTGCCATCTTTTTTCCACAAGCTGAAAGAGATAAATAGATCCGATTATCTCGTGAGTGATATTATTTTGTCCTGCAGTTCTATGGATGTTGTTAATTTTGACCGAGAATACAGTAAATATGCGAAGTTATCAAAAACCTATGATGATTTTCGAAACAGTCTGAATATAGCAGAGACCGGCATTTTAAATTTCAACCATCCGCTTCATAAATTACTCATGGAAATTCAAACTATTTGCACAGGATTTGATTTTAACATTTCAGATCCGTATATTAATCACCCACCAAGAACTCCGGAGACTCCCGAAATAGTTAACAAAGATCACGTACAATACATGCAGAAGTTAATGAAATATTTAAGAGCATTTTCAAAAGTATTTCTGCTCGAACAAAATAACACTGATTTGATTTCCAAAGGATGCGACACATCTCTATTTGAAATCCTGGAGCACAGACGCATTGATTTAGTGAGCAAATTGATATATGAACGCCACGTTGATGGTGTCGAT
This sequence comes from Protaetia brevitarsis, assembly GCA_004143645.1. NCBI lineage: Eukaryota > Metazoa > Arthropoda > Insecta > Coleoptera > Scarabaeidae > Protaetia > Protaetia brevitarsis. The sequence continues at coordinate 2,115,982 of RXPK01000070.1, forward strand.
TTTGACTACATTTTCGGAAAAATGAAACTAGACTTGACCTATCATATAGGGGCATGTTCATTTCCGAGGGTGAACTTAAATCGAAACAATTTTAATTGGAAGGATCACCAAATGTTTAAACCAAGAAAAGATGTAATTAGTTACATACACAAAAGAAACTGGTTATTGGCTTTTATGATTAATAGGATACACGGTATCAAAGATGAGAAAATAGATTCAAATGAAATTCGTATTAAAACTTTAGGTAATCTGATACAATTGAAAGACGTGCAACATTTGAAACAACTTTTCAATGACAATGAGACATTGACCGTGTTACAACAGGATTTTTGTACCTTTATTACTAATGAGGAAGAAGGTGCGTTTGATACTGGTGATAATTTTAATCCAATTTTGCTTAAATTACCGCAGTCCGATGACTGGAAGAAATTATACGAACTTTTGCTCAGCATCAACGAAACGAAAATCGATGCTAATATACAAAAGCTACGCGATCTTATATTATGTAACTTAATAAAGAGTAGGCAAGAACCTAATTATTACAAGTATATCAGATTCATTAACAATCCGAGGATACGTTTGCAAATCATTTTGGAGGAAATGCATTATTGGCCTGCCGTATTCTGCATTGAAATAATAAAATTTGAAGTGTCTCTTGGTGATTGTGATACGTCCATATTACAAAGCTGGTGTGAAAAAATCGAACTTTATACGCAGGTAATAGATTATTCTGTGATCGAATGTTTTTATCCTCTTGAAAGCAAAAATAGGCATGGTATATCGAAAATAAGGGATTTTCTTTTGTATTTTTTTCGATAAAAAACAAATGGTGTAATTTGACTCATTTATCTTGTTAATTAACTTAATCGTGTAAACAAAAGAAAAACCCACAGCCTTCTGGAGTGTAAAAAGATTAATTAATACAAGCTTGCATATTCAAACGATTTAGCGCTTTTATAATTGGTAATTTACAGATTAAAGACTTATTTGGGTGCGAAACTTGGTTTGAAATCCATGAATTATGTGAGAATAACAAGGAAGAATCTTTACGCAAAATATTGGATACTTATAACGTAAGAACAATTCTCATAGGCCGATTTGTGTTTAAATATCATTGAGTTTTAGATCGACAATCTGATAAATTTTCTCCACGTTCATTCAATTGATGTTGACATGTTCCTAAGGATAGATGCTAATTATTTTCAATCGGTATTTAATCATTGCAACGACAAAATGAAAATAAAATCATTGTTCAACAAACTGCCCGAGGAGCATTACATCAACACCTGTAGAAACCTTCTGAAATCGTTGAAGCGCCTAGAAGATCTTAATTTCGTACTGGATTTGCTTAAAGAAAAGCTTGGTACCGACGAATTAAGTTTTCGCAATTTGGAAATAAGCTTAAAGATGATGACGTATTTTGTACCAGATGAACAGCAGCAGTTCTTGAGTCTGATGGAAGACCCTTTAAGCATATTGGAGATGTTGCTTATGAATACGAAGCTTGATAAGCTAGGCCAAATTTTGCAGGGAATTCAAAACGATATTAAGGATAGTGAAGAACATGAGCAAATCATTAGTGTTGAGAAAATTGATACTCTATTACGGGAATATGCAGAGAAAAGCGTCGACTTTAAAGTTGTAACAATACCTTTAACCGCTAGTCAGTCTGATGGGAAAATTATGCAGTCCATTGACTCGCTTTGCTTGGAGCAGAAGGTTTTTGTAATGCCAGAAACGGTTCCTACCAAAGAAGAATGGATTTCAGACGATGTCGTAAGTATTATTTAATACATTCAAAGTTTACGTATCACCAGTTTTGTTAACTTTAGGTGACTGATTGCATGTGTTGCTTCCAAACCACGTTTTCAATGTTCAATAGAAGACATCATTGCAGGCGTTGTGGACGTGTAATTTGTTGGAATTGCTCCTTACAAAAAATGCTTGTGAGTAAATTAATCGATCACCTTTGCTAAAATCTGCATACCACTTACTTATGTTTAGGTAGAATCTTATGGAGATATATTGGTAAGGGTATGTAAAGATTGTTTCAAACAATCAAGAGTAGCTGGATCAGATTCAGATAGTTTGAAATCGGAAAGATCGCGGTTGGATGATTTTTGGATTTTAACCGAAAACCAGGATCACAACGCCATTCTTCGCGAAGAATTCTCTTACGAAAATGCTCCGAGCGTCCTGCTGTGCCTTTCTATATTGAAGTACCACTCAAAATCAGATTTGTACCCAAAGTATGTACATCGTGTTGCCTTAGTACATTTTTGATTCACATCAAACCTTTCAGATTTTTACTAAATCAGTGCGAAAATATTTTACATATCTTGCATCCGATTAGGACTTATTTTGAGGTAGAAATTGATTTTAATATGATTATAAACATGCTTAAGTAAGTATATTACGGATGTTTCGTACTCTTAATTATCTATATGTTGTAGTAAAATTTTAAAGTATTATTGCTTTAGATCCTTGGCCGTGGCTGCAAAGATGATCTCAAACCAATGTATGCTGCAATGGGGCGCTTCTCTGGCTGATAAGATGATCTCACAGGCGGAAATGTTGGGTTTACTAGCGGAGAAAGGTTTCCTCCACTTGTTGTCTTCCAAATCTCAAAATGTTCACATTGATGCTAATGCGTTGCGTCATGTTCGAGAAAAGCTACTCGAAATGGAGCAGTGGCATTTAGCGCTCGAGGTTTCAACTAAGTCTGGACTAGACACTGCAGGTAACAATAACTAAAAATATGTTTTGTGGTAAAACAGCAGTAACCATTTGATATTAGCTGTGTTTGCTAAATGGGGAAAGAGTTTCCTTAGAGCAGGAAACTTACAACTAGCTAGGATGAAGTTCCATATGTGCTTCGAGAAATGTTCGCAATACGAAACCCTGGATTACAGTAGTCTACACGAATCATACTCAAATATACGCTCTAATAAATCTTTTCACCAATCAAGGCAATCCTTAAACATAAACACAAAGCCAGCAAAAAGTCCGCTCCTTCTGAATGAAATAATCCAAATTTTGGAATCGAAAACGGAAAAAATTAGTTTGAAAGTCTTAAAAAACCTTCCCACCAACAAAGTTCTCTATGATTCGACTTCAAGCTTGCAAAGCAACCCTAGTGCTACCTCCGCAAGAAGCGAAGATTCAGTTTCCATCATCAATAAGCTCCAGAGTCTAAACGCAATAGCTAACGGCAATTATCCCCTGCCAGAGAGCTGTAGTGATGTCGAAAGTGTATCTGGCCCGCATTTGGAAAACATATTCTATGAAGAATGTATTTATTACTTAGAGAAATACGGATCCCATTTGAGTTTGTGCCAGTTCTATATACGGCACAATGAGTTTAGGCAAGCTTTAGAATATATGTTGGAAAATGAAGTTGGAAGTGATGTTTTTATTGAGATATACATGGGTTGTTTAAAGGACGGACAGATCATTTGTTTACAACAAAGTATGTTAGCTATTGACCCTGTACTAGACATCTGGAAGGTAAGAAAATATTTTCACGAGGGCAATGCCAAATATTTTCAACCATACAAGAAATAAAATATTTTATTACGGATATTTTGTTCATACTTGGTTAAAAGTTTCTACCATAGTCCTCGCGTAGTTTGCAATTATACGCCGATTGTAAAAACTCTATTTCAGAATCACATTAGACATATATGCATTTACCTTGAAAAGCAATGCATGTTGCACAGTTTATACCAACTGCAACAATTTATTGGTGATTTCGTTAGAGCGGCTATGACCTGCATCAAATTTTACTCACACGAAGTAACTTCTTTTGAAGAACTCCACAACAGAGTTGAGTATCTTAAAAATGCTCAAGAACATTTAAAACAGGAATTGGAACAAGAACAATGGGTAGACGTACAATCAGGTACAATATTAAAGCAATATTTAATCTAACAAAGATGTGATGTCTTTTTTTTTGCTTCCTTGTAGTGCATAGCCAACAAAGTCAAGAGATTTTTGAGGAAAAATCAATTAACAACCCAGCGTTAGTTATGAAGTTAAACACGAAAGAAATAATCAAGCACATAGATACTATTCAATCGCAAATAGATGTCGTGAACTTTTTAACAAGTTGCGAACAATCGGGCATATCAGTAATTGATAACTTAGCGGATATCCAACTTCCAACCAATAGTAAGTATTATCAAACTTATGCGAACTCTCTTAATAGCTGTTGTTATCTTCCTAGTTACACCTCAGTCTATTGACTTGCGTACTTTACCAACACTCTTCGGAAGTTTATATGAAAAAATGCAGCTAGCTATACTTTGTATAGTATCAGGAGAAAAGGTAGAAGATGGTTTCGGCATTGCAAGCAGGCAAGGAATTCTTATTGTTTTATATGCAGCACTAATGAAACTAGTTATTTTGTTTCACTGTTATAGCATCGTCAAAAATTACAAACTGAAGGCAGTTAAAATCTATTGCCAAGCTGGTAGACTCTTAGCAAAAGCTAAACGTTATTCAGCTGTCTCCAGTTTGGTAAAATGCATAAGAAGCGGAGGTGAAAAAGATAATGTTGTGACCGAGATGTGTGATGAAATGTTAGCCTTGACTGCCAGAACTTTAAGTGATCATAATGCAACTGATAAAGAAATGGAAGATGTAATAAAACATATTTCTAATCGTTCAATTAAAGTAAGTGCCACTATAGTAAATTTTGATTCGTTATATATGTATATATTTCTAACGTAAGACGGACTGATTGTGGCTTCAACCTAAATAACGATTAGATCTTAATTTGTATTTACTTGATTAACAGTATTGTCTATTTGGAATAATAATCAACGACCATTGAAGTCTTCCTAAGGCGTCTTAAAAAGGGATATCGTGAATTTTGACGATACAAAGAAAAATATTTAGAAACACTATTTTTTATTCAAAATAAATAATTATCTGTCGCCACAGCAATTTCTCATGTGATTTCAGATCAATTCTTATATCGAGACCAAACAGTTGAGATGTGCTTTTCTACTGGCAGCCAAATTTAGCAGAATAAGTGATATTAGGCGTATATCCCGTGAGGCTGAATTATATAATAAACTAGACGTAAAGAAGTTGTGTCAGAAATATTTACAAATACAAGAACAGGGCACTTCGAAAACCGACACCTGCTGAATGAAATTTGTTAAAATCGCAATGTTTTTTTTTTTTCTTTTGATACTGTCATATAATATTGGCTGTGAATTTTTTTTAACTATCGCTCTGTGTTATTAAATAATAAATAGTTTATTTTCGATCTGAGTGTTTTTCTTATTATAGTGTTCTTAAATTGAAAAAGAAAATTTTCTTAAAATTTTAGTGATACTTTATTTCATGTAAGTGAATTTTCGAAAAAAAAAGATATAAATACATAAATTCCATACTTTTACAGTACATCGCATGTATTTCGTTTTCATCATTGTATATAATTAATTAATTATAATGTCGTCTTCGCATGATAGATTTCTCTTAAATAAAAATTGATATTTCAAACAATATTTCTCTTTACTAAGAAAGGAAGAAGTTACTTATCGTTACGACAGACAATTATTTGGTATTATTTCTTAATCCAGAGGAAAAATGCATTCATTCTTCTTCAAGCATACAGTAACACTCGTTCACAGTTTTATAATTTCTTTTCATACATCAACTTTTTCATATTTTCATTCTGGCATTCGCTATAATGTGGAAACATAATTCTCTCTCTTCTATTTAATTAATTCTAGCTTAAAGTGAGTTCGTATTTACAGCAAACAATATGTATAACTTCTTTCATTTGATAGAATATGTAACATTTGAAATTTACAATTGGCAATAAGAGATTCCCTTAATAATAAACAAATAATTGGGAGAAAGTAACACATACATATATAACAAAGACAATGATGTAACTTCGTTTTATCTCCCACAAAAGTTATTTGAACTAATGTAATTGGGCAAATAGGTTGTGGGAAGGTTTAAATATTTCTTTTCTAATTTAAAACAGAAGTCACATCAATGTTTAAAGGATCACAGCTATAAAACAGTGGAATAATTTTTACATTTTAACTTATCAGAATCAACTATACACTTAAGGCAGATTTTCTTGTAGCGTTTTTATCTCGAAATACAGTAATACCTCGTATAGTGCGGCTCGGAGTAGTGCGTGAATCGCAATAGTATGGTTAGGTAAATGCAACATATGTCCCGTAAGTAGCACGGCTTTGCTTCGTAACAGTAGGGTTTTCACATAATAACTGGTTAGGGTATCTCCATTAAATGAAGAACGCTCGATTTACAATTTCGATGTAATTTTAAGTTTTTCTCCTTTTTTTGTGTTCGCAATAATCAAATAGCAATAAGTATATAATACTATATCATATGAAATTACATTGTAAAGTTGTTTACGTGTATTTATTAATAAAATTATTTATTATTGCCTTGATTTGCAAATCCCGTGAATAATTAGCGTTTTTTTCTTTACCACATATATGATATATCATTTTTTTTGTATTTATTAACTGTACCTACAAGAACAAAAAAAAACAGAAAAAAGGGCAGAAGCTGCACATAAAAAGTTTGTTAAGAAAATTGCTTGTTTTGCATCCATAAATATTTCTATAAGAAATGTTTTCTACAAAAAGTTTACAGTAGGTAAGTATTAAATAATACATATTTTATTATCTTATACTGCGTCTATTATTCATAGTGTACACATTAATATACACCATAGGTTAATTTTGCAAGAACTTCTGTTTTAGTAGTGTACTTTCTTCTTCGGGATTTGTATATTACGACATTGTTGTTGAACCAATTAATAGTACCATATGGGGTATTACCGTAATTATACAATTTTAAGCGTTTTGTACAATATTACGTGGCATAATTATACGTATAACTATTTGAAAATCTGTACAAGTACTAGTTACTAACTGATATGAAACATGAGAATTATAGGTTTTTATTCAATATCAATTGTTCAGGTAGATATATCAAATACAAAATAGTACTAATAGAATCCATTTAAATTAGATTACATCTTTATTTATTATTATTTAATATTTTCTTCCCTTTTTGTGTAATAATTCTTTGCCAAAGATTTATCACTAATCAATTATTACATAAATTACACAAATATATGATAATTATTACAAAGATCGTCGAAGTACTGTAAAAAAAATACTCTTGAAGCTAATTTTTTTGAATTTTTTGCGGTATAGATTATATTCGACGGCTAATAATACATATTTCTGTAAAATATAAACCTAAAAGTGGTATAATTACGAGAAAAAAAAAATAATTTTATTTCTTTAGAAAGACTTTTTGTCGAAAATCGTCTCATACTTATTTAATTATATAGTGTGTTGTCCACGGGTGAAGTTGACAATAGGAATGATAGATGAAAAATTTTTGACTGGGAAGCTAATATTCGGGAAATAAGTCCTGCTTGGTCTGAAACTTTTTTATCGTTTACTTTCCATTTTTTTTTAAATGTAGTAGGCCTTTGCAGCTGAGTCAAAACCGTTTTCGTTTCAGGTAAAGTACTCTCCCTTTGATAGTATGTCAAAATGTTACTGAGAAATTCAGAATGAACAATTATGACGGGGTCCAAATTTCATAGACATCGGCCTACTTTGATGAAATGCATTGATTGTCAATTTCGATTCAGGTTAGAGTACTATTTGGGTTCACAGTACGTGAATATGGCACTAAGAAAAATTGGTTAGAGCAAAAAATTATAGAGTTATGCAAATGTTTAGACTAATCGGCCTACTTTGCTAATAATGACGGAGTTAGTAACAGGTGGAAAAATGATGCCCCACCGTTTCCCTCAAGTTTTCACATATGTAAGTTCCCATAAAATGGCTCCATTGAAATGGTCAGGGATACATGCATACAACGTCGTACCCCACCATTTACACAGATTATAAAACATTGTTCCAGAAAGCAATAGCAATGGATATCGAGATCGTATAAAGATTGATATTTTTTCACATGGAAAAATATTTTATATTTATTTAAAATTAATATTAAGTATATATGAATAAAAAATTGAATGATAAGCAAAAATAGAAATACATAATACCCTCATTTTTCCGTTTTCTTCAAAATTCCAAATATCGCGTCCAAAATAATTTTTAATACGATATATTTTTTTTTAAAAATGTAATAGTATGTACTAGCTAGCTTAAGGGAAGTACCGTATTTTACATCACGGATCTAGAACATACCTATTATGAAATACATCGTAATTTAAAATAGTAATACTTTTGCCGCACATCTGTACGAAGAAAGAGACCTTTTATTTCACATTAAAAATAGAATAATAATATTAGGTTATACGAACTATTGTTCAAGCAATTAAAGAAATATTCAAATCCAAAATTTAAGAAACATCGATCAGTGTGAAGAAATAACAATCTATGTGATATCTCTTAAGTCTACTCTAAATGAATAGGCTGGGCAGGCAGATATTTGTAACATATAAGGAAAATTAATCTATGAGGTAGTTTTCCAAAGACAACACTTTTTTTAAATACTAAATTTATTTATTTATTTACAGAAATCCATGTTTTTTTTTTTTTGGCTCGGTAATTTACAGAAATATAATAGACTCCAAAAGCAACTTACAGTGCATAAAAGCTAAATTTCACTTCAAGAGAATTTTTTCCTATATTTACTTAGTTTTAGGTCACTGTATTTTGAAATTTTGTCTACTAAATTTATTGTGAGAAGAAACCTAAAATATACGGCATGTGATAGTTTTTATTCGTTTGGCAAAGGATTATTGTGATGGTGAGCTCTAAAAAAGGGCAAATAAATTCAAAGAATTTAACGATACAACAGTAGCAAATTTATGTCATATGTTCATTTATTATTTTTAAAATCTGTCTTAAGGGTTCAAACGTAATAGCAATAACTACAAAATTGCATTATAAAGTGACTTTTTCTAGAAATGAAGTAGGTAACTCCCTATTTATATCTATTACGAATGGTTTGAAATTTTCACTTGTTTTTATTGTAGTGGTGTTTATTTAATACATAATACGTATTAATAAATGTATCATTTAAGGAGAAAACAAATATTTAAACTGTTTGGAAAATCATAACAAAAACGTAGGTATTTTTTAAAATTTTTAGATATTAACTAGCTTAAGTAAACACCTCAAAACACTAACTCTTGATTGGTCTTTTATTTTATATATGTATATTATATTTTTAAATCGCGATATATTCTTTTATTTTTTTTGCTTTTATTTCCTCTTATTTTGCACTGGTGTACAATGCTTATAGCTTATACATACCATAAAGTTAATATCAAGTGTTTCTTTCTATAAATAAATAAACATACAAAAACTGAAGTCCGTTTTCCCTGGAATTTAGTGATACTGGATGTATTTTATTATTATAATTTTATCACTGTCCGACACACTTAGAAATAGAAATCTTAGCAGCACGAAAAACGCTCCACACTCTCCTAAATCGATATATCCAGCGCCTTTCTTCCTTCAGGATATTACTTCTATCGCATTGCAGCTGCTAGACTCGGGAGCAGTAACAGGACCAATTGGCTGGCTATACACATCGCACAGGATTTTCTCATCAGGATTGCATCCACGTTATCGCCTGTAACAGCAAAAGGAAACTTTGAACTTGGTGACGTACACGTTCCTATGGTCTACGTAAAAGTTATAGGTACGCCTTCGTTAGAATTTTACTTGAGAAATAATGTTAATTTCGGAACGTCTGGCTGACTGGAGCTCCGTCAGCAGATTATAAACGATAACGGCGTGGCGCAGTACAATGGCATGCAATTTAGAATTTTTACACTGTCGCTGTCAGAGATGTGGTACTGTTCGCACCTAACTGATTGTTATTATTCTCTACTTGATCTACTAGTCACGTTTTCAGATAATTCATTCACAGATGCCATTTCTCACGTTTCGTTTTATTTAGTTATAATGAAAAGTGATGTAGAATTTATAATTTTTATTTTACTAGTAATAATTAAAATTAAAAAAAGAAAATTTGTGTTTGATATTTCCGCATACTCATATGTAAACTCCGTTGCTATGAAAATGCAGTCCTCAATATTGCAAGGGAAGGATATTTATGTAATTAGAAAGTTCATTCATTATGCACTTCGTTTTGCGGGAATATCGGGAAAATCTAAACTAAAAATATTCTTGCGACCCTATGTAACAGCGTTCACACCGATTACATTCGCTTTACATTACAATTACATTCACACCCCCCGTCTGATGTATACGACGCGTAATTTGCATACTGGAGCGGATGCTGTAACAAGTACGATTTAAATAAAAATACGTCTGTAGGCCGTAATGTTATGTGTGTTACCATAAAGGTTTCATCATAGTCAAACCTATGTGAGAAAGAAGAAAAAAAAAAACATTAAATTGCGGTTTCACGTTAAAACTTGACATAAATAAGTATGGATAAAGGTTTTCTGCAAATGCATAAGTGTGTGCTATAGATAAAACAATCGCTGATGTTCAAACGAGTGCACATCCAAAAATATTTGGGCTTACTGCCGGTCGTGTTGTATACTTTGTTCAACTGTATGAATGTTAAGTGTGATAAGTTGTGTAGCTGAAGTTTCGAGTTATTTTAGACGTTTAACGTAAAATCACTACAAAGCTTTGCGTTCACCTTGAACGTGCTACTTTGTAGAATGTAGGGGTATATCTTAAACATACCATTTTATAGAATGTGGAAATACGCCTATTTTGGTTCCCATCTCTTTGTGTGTTTCTCGGTTGAATAGATGTTGGAAGGATAAGATGAAGGAATGTTCTCCACTGTTTACTAATATTTAAACGTATTGTTTAAATAATGATCGTGCAGATATTAATGTTAGTTATTCACAATTCATCTTTTAACATTCATAATTTATAATTAACGATTCGCGATTCATCATTCATGATTCATAATTCACACTTTTTTAAAGTTTGTATACATTTCTAAATTTCTTGTTTACTTGATTTTTATATTTCTTAATTTAAAATCTCCTTCATCTTTTCTAATATTATCTCAAGTTTTCTTACTTCTTCTGTTGTTTTTTTTTTTCCATTTTTTTTAACTTTTTTTGCAATTCGATTTTTTTTCACCTTCGAAAAAAATTATATAATACGCATTATTTTAGTCCTCAAAAATTACACACGTGCAAATTGTTTTTGTACGGTACGTGGTAGTGCTGTACAGGATTCAAAAAATGCATGTGACGACATGGAGTCCTTACTGTACGAGCCTTACCACTATTAAATAACAAGGTATATGCAATTAACATAATAGTTAGCTAGCGTTTAATTTTCTTCATAGTGAAGGTATAAGAAAGACTAAAATAATGCGTTGAAATATAGTTTATTTAGTAATACATAATCCGTATTTTAATTTTATTATTTCACGGATAGTCTACCGTTTATTGTGCTAAAGCTAACGTCAAAAGTGCATTATACAACACAAAATATTGTTTAGGTTACCGCCGCATCCACCAAAGTGAAATCTAGCAGGTAAATATTGAACGTTCGATGTATTTCAAATTAATGATAGTTGGCGCTGCTGGCGCAAGTAATTTTTCTTGCGTGTCCAAGGGAATATGAGTAAAACCAAATAATTGGGATACCTGCCAATTATGAAAAATGCATATACCTCTAAAAGAAATGTACTTATTGTTAGTCAAATCGATGAGAATCGTAATGTAATGCAGAATGATTGAATTAACATTCTTTCTAAAACTTCAAATGAAATGGATGTTCTGCTCTCGTTAGATACGATTCTAGTTCCAACACAATTTTTAAATACTGAACATACATTGAATAACATTTGTAGAGGAAATTTGTTCGACTCGGAGGAGTAAGTTACGTATTAGTTTCCATGTTAAAGCTATGCTCAGTTCCATCTATTGGGAGTGGGAACGAGAGGTTAAGTTTAAAATGAAATAGTTCTACAAACATTCGCGTCAAGAACTATTCAAAATTAAATAAAGCTAAATAACGCTGTTCATATAAACTTTATTCATGAAATACAGCATTTCCGCGGCTTTCGATTCCTTTTCTTTTCAACCGTCTTGGTTTTCGGCGTGTAATTCTTGAGACACTCGTACTGAATATTGTTGAACGCCCCCCTCCGCTTGCCCCTGATAAACTCTATCACTTGATCCGGTTTCATTCCAGCGTCTATGAGGGCGACGGCGACCAACACTGCCGATCTACCCAAGCCCGATTCGCAGTGTATCGCCAACGTACTATTCGGGTGAGATTTCGCGTAGTTTTTGCACACGCTCAGCCACTTATCGATGATAGCCTTCTCGGGGAAGGAGCCATTCGGAAAATCGAGCTCTTCGATCAGTATTCCTTGAGAAGTGAACGCCAGATCCTCGTACGTTTTTTTACAGGCGCGAACCAGAACTTTTACATCGTACTGCAACAGCGTCTATACGAAATAGAGGACAGATTACCGTCAGGGGATCGAAACTTTACCGCGAGTAATGCCAGTAGAAAATGAGAGGCGTTGATGAATTGCAGAAGTTATTGTGATTTAGGTATATTTATTATATTATAGTTGTATTGAATCTATTGTTTAAATTATTGTTGTATAACCTATGAAATGTGTGCACAATTAATTTTCATGGTAATATTACAAACCTATGACTATTTATTTAAATATTTATCTATCTGTAAATAATTTGATTTAGGTGCCTGAAAATATATAGTTAATGGTGCTTGAAAAGGTATAATTTAAAACTATTTTCAATTGAATTTGCACAATTTTGTAATATTTTTCTGAGCGTTGAATACAAAACTCGTTTTCAAATTGAAAATTTTGTAATATGGATAAATTTATTGCCTGGGTGTATACTCTAAAACAATATATTATACGTATAATAGTATAGGCATTTAAGAGGACAACGGTGAAAAATAAAATTTTATTACGGATTTATTTAACAAGGTAATAACGTGTACCAAGCGGAATTTTGTATATAGATGAAACGAAAAATCTAAATAATGTAAACAAAACAATTACCTCTACTCTTGAATGATGAGAAAAGACATTTTAATAAAATCCTTACTTGTATATAACTGTTTATGTAAAACTCCCCTGGCGTATCTGTTATTAAGAACTTCAAACTTTTGTACTCGATATATGTAGGCGAGGTTCGTATGTTCATTTCCGCTGAGCGAAATACACCAAGCCGCACACGGTGCGGTTTAGGGAGAGTTTAACAAATAGACATCAAGGCAACAAATGAGTCGGTCAAGGTTCGTGACATTTTATGTATAATTGCCAGTCGAGTCAATATTTGACGTATCGCGTATCACTACTTGTTTGCACAATTTGTTATTCGCTTATATTATACATGTCTGTGCTCGTAGAGTTGTGCAGGGTACGGTATCTAAAAATAGGTGAATTAATCTGAGTTAATCAATTTATACCATGGAATTTCATATTATTTTCTCGGAAAGTGTGGGACGATTACGAGAAAACATTGCTTCAAGTGATAACGTAATGACATATAGGCGCAGAGGTTCATGTTTGTTTTATATCTGTCCCTACCATAGTGATTGTTTGGGTATTTTCTCAAGTCAGGCTACTATATGCGAGTATACAGCACAAGGTATATATGTTAAGCTTGTTCTGGACTGATCGGAACTGAAAGTGTAGATCACAAATCACAAACATACTGATTAGAGTAGGGCTGTTTGTCAAGGAAATTCTATAGTAAGATTGCCGACACTGGACTAATTTTAAATTATACTTCAAATTATGACAGCTGTCAGTTACAAAAACAAAACTAGAAATGGTTGCGTTTGATTGTATTATTTTATTACATGTTAGAATTACAACACAAACCATTTATTATCGAAAGTGTAATATAATCCTAGGAGTCGGGACGGTAGTTAGCGTTGTTATGGATACGGGGTTACGGCAACGTCAAGAAAGGGTCGTTGTTGTATTTATCAGTGTATTAACGTGATTGTTAAATAAAAGTTCTTACAAAAGTTACTTTAGAACTGGACGAAAATTAGATAATGGAGAATGACTTTATTCCATTCTTCAGTGCATGATATTCGACATCGAGTGGATAACTCAGCTAGAAAATCAGTTGCAAAGCTTTCTCAAGAAGTTCAGTTGTCAGTGGAAACATGCCATAGCGTTTTAAAAAAATGACTTAAAGTTATTTTGTATTATTAATTATTTTGTGCACACATTTTGGTGACATACAAACTGTCAAAGTGATTAGTACGTGCATGCACCGAGATCTACGATTAAAAAGGAGCATGACCTACTCTAATCAGAAAAGTTTTTGAAAGCGCGATACACCATTTGGGTTTCATATTTGTGAGTAAAACCAATTTAAAAATAGATAAATTTCAAATTATTTCCTAAGACATCACAACTGTTTTGGCCAATAAAAAACTGACGATTTTTGCGTTCGCCCAGTAGCACATATGTCAGGTATCAATTAATTGTTTTTCGTAAATGTTTAAGTGACATTTAGTATGATTATTTAATAATTGCATGATATTAAAGTACCTTGAGCAACTATTAAGTATTAGCGAAATAGTTTATAAAAATGCCAAAGTAAGTTTTATAAGACTATTGTTGTCCTAGGATTTATACAAATTAAATAGGTCATTTTACACGTACAACTTACATTAGATCCTGAATTTGAAATAGTTACTGACCAAAAATTTACCTATTGATGATATTATGAATATAGAACATTTTTCCAACAAATCTAGGTTTTAGGGATGATGTTTTTCTTAAAACAACAAGGACTATAAACATAATTCCAATCAAACTCAATGTGACAATTAACAATTTGACAGCTACGAGTTACGTACTACGAATGACGTAACCTGGCTACAAAATGAGTTTGACATGAACAGTTCGTAACTTAACGCACAAAACTGAAATGAGGTGAGTCAACCGGTAAATGGAAAGCAGCTATTGTACAATAGGTGAACGTCAAACCCCTAATTAATTTTTTATTGATCCAAAATAGAATCCCTAATTTTTTGTTGGGCGGAACAGTTGTGACGTTGGACTAAATTTCTTAAAAAATATTCATTTTCAAACTTCTTTTCCTTTAAAAATACTAACCTCACAAACAAAAAAACCTGTAAATCCGGAGTAATTTGAAACTTTTCTTTCGAATAAAAAAATAAAAATAATGGATTCCCGACCCTATTAAGTGTTTTTCAGTCACTCTGTTAGTAATAGCAAATTCCAGGTAATATTCAGTTTCGAGTACCTGGATAACCCAGAGCCAAGTATTATACTGGGGTGGGACTCTGTACAGTTGATATATAAATATCAAAGCAAAGCAAAGCATGCTTTGATATTACAAATTGGTACTCTGTAACTCTGCTCGGGCGTCATCGTGACCCGAATGTACTTCCGATGTTTAAAATCATAGCGACCCATGCAAACCTGTCGCTATCGAATATCAACATACTTGTCCTTGTCTTATAAACAAGGTAGCTGTATTTACCTCTCTTTGTTGTTGCACTTGCGAATATACGATTTAGAAATTTTCGATTTGCATTTGAAATAGTTTTACAACATTTTTAACCTTTGGTGAACAGATGTGTAAATGGTCAGTAGTTACCTTAAATCTTCCTTTATTTGGTCTAAGATTGTTAAGACAGCTACATACATATATCTTTTAGTTAAATCAATGAGTTAAATACATACAATGATTAATTTAAAAATATTACAACTACGACCTTTCATTATATGAGCGTAAGTTACATATACTATATTTTGTATTTGTTATTTTATCACAAGATTTAATACATGAATATTTATTAATTAAAAACTTCTTGGGAAGCGGCACTGATTTATTCTTTTTATAATTTGCAAAACAAAAACGTTTCGATGTGACTTATTACATCTTTTTCAATTTGTGTCTTCATTTTATATACAATGTTTGGTAAATTTTAATTGCATGTTCATAATAGTAACATATAGTTATTTTTTTTAATAATTATATACACACAATAATGTGTCACATAGACGTTAAAATTGAAATTTTTAAAATTTAAAGTAAAAGATGTGATTATTAAAAAAAAATTTACTATATGTTACTATTACGAACATGCAATTAAAATGAGTGTGTAATATTAGTAGACTAGCAGATAGTGCAGATATTCTAGTCAATTTCTTAAGTAGAAGTAGAAATACAATAGAATATTTATTGTAGTTATTTATTTATTATTGTACCAATGTATATACTATATAACTTAAATTGTTTAATTTATTTATTGAATTTATATCACATATATCACAAATTGTTTTATTAGAAAAATGAAATTAGCATAATTTAACGCAATAATAAATATACGTGCTTACTTTTTTATTACTTTGAACTTTTTTTAACAATTTAATTTGATATAAAAAATAGTTAGTAATGATAAATAAATTAAATTATAAAAACTTTTATAACAAAATTCTGAAATTATAAAAAAAAAATCCAAGTCAAACAAAAAGGTTAATAAAAATGACAGATATTTAAGATTATTTTAGGGCACTTGACTGAACCTATTAGGAATTTCGACAAGATTTAGACCAAAAGTAAGCAGTTAGTTAATATTTTCCGAGCACTACCGAAGTCAATATCAGTTTCCTTACAGAGTACCAAATACGTTAGCGATACGATACGCTATTGCTTTGACATTGATATTGATAAACGAGTTACAGAGTTATCGCGTTATCCTGGACGGGTAATGGATTTCTGAAAATGCCGATAGTTTGGAGTATAGATCTATCAATATCGGCATAAATCCCTAGTAAAAACAATATTGTATGTGCATGTATAAAGCAGTGGCGGCTGGGACTAAAGGGCACAAGGGCACGTGCCCACCCAACCACCAAGATAAACGCAGAAATAAAATCGCATGTAATTCAATGCATTATTTTATTTTATTGTTTTTACGTATTTTTATAACGATGGTATCAAAGTTTCTTTCCGCACCACAGACACTAGCGCATATGCGAACGCTCAAAACTATGTACCGGGGCACTATTTCCGATGTATCTATTTCGAATATGAATCGGACGGCTCCGTTTATCTTAACCTCAGCAAAATAAATTGCAATTGAAAATTTTTAAATCGAAATATCATCTTCTAAATACGTGTCATGAAAATAACACAACGGAGTACAAGAAATTTGTATTTTCGCTATTTTGTGTCTATAATAATTATTTTCTTCCTACTGCTAATAAAGTACGAGTTCGTACATACGTCTGAAATGTTGCTCAATCAATTTTGCTGCCAGGCGCCCTAGATGATCAGATAATTTTGTATACACTGTCAATAAACAGTGCAATTACGACCATATTAATTTGCTGCTTACCTTCGGAAACAAAGACATAAATGGATGCGGGTTCGGTGTTCGACGCCGAGCACGTGTAATTGCCGGAATCCGCGTCGTTGGTATCCCTGATTGTTAATCGACTCTGCGTACGAACTCCTGGAACTGTTTCCACTGTAATGCCTCCCCTGGCCGTATCGTAGTTTATCATGTGGTTGTTATGGTACCAGAACACATATTGAGGCGGAGTGGGGCTCTGGAAAAGATTAAAATCACGATCACCGGAAATATTCGAGAAAAGAGTACTAGTCTAGCACTGTGCACCGATTACCGCAAGCTCTACTTTGGAGGGAGAATGTGCTCGTTTTCAGTGCATGCTGAATCTGACTTTATCGTCAACTGCTCGTCATGTGAAATGGCTGGTTGTTACCAGCAAGCATTTCACGCCAGATCTAATGATCTATTGTTAAACATTTCATTGTTCGCTGTCAATCACGTATTGTCAGTGTTATCCCCTTGATATATCATTTCATTCAACGTCAGTGAATTAAGTAGGTTAGTTATAGGATGGTTGAATTATAGATAATGTTAAATGTAAATTATTGTATCTAAGGTGTCATAGTGTGAAATGTGGATGTGCTTATGTTACAATAATATGATCTGTATAATGGATATTCATACACACAGAAAACTGTCTAATGCAATCTAGATTATAAGAAAAATACACTGGTAAATAAAAAATATATTTACACGTAGTAATGCTGTTAATTACGCCTATAAAAATAATTAAAAGGGTTGTTGATTTTATTAAGTCAAACTACAGCTTTATATTCATATAGTAGAAAACTTCATGGTGGAATTGATATACCACAAATATATTCTATTACAGAAATTGTCGTAAAGATGGCTCTACTGCTTATACCACTATCTTTGCGATACTTAGTTAGATGTAAATATCATCGGCTGAGACGCCTATATCGTTTCAGCCGATAACCCTTTGTTATTTTTTTCTTGTTGTAACATTCAGTGTACGAATTACGTCGTCTACCAAAAGAAGAATTTGGCTAAGTTGGTTCATTCTCTGAGTGCGAAAGAATTAGTTTACTAGCGTAACCAGAAAGCTGAACGGTATAATTTAACTTTTTCTAAATTTCGCAAAAAATCGGCACCTACTGCGCTCTGCCTAGTTCCTACTAATGTATTTATCATATAAAGTTTGTCATCCGCGTGCAAGCAGCCAAGCGATCATTCATATACATTTTTTCTTAGTCCAGGAAACTAAATATCCCAAAACACATCTGTTTCCGACAACTAAAAGAAAACGGAAAAACGTTCATTACTGCTATAGTGAACAGAAACTGAAGCTCATTTTTTTACGTTTGTTTAAATTACATTTCGAAGGAGATCCTAAATGCAAAATCCCAGGGCGTTATATTCCCATCAAAAGAAAAGTTAATTTAAAGTTCTCGTAATTGGGTTTTACAAGAACCCTCCTTTGAGTCCGGTTCTTGTCTAGTTTACCGACTTGGTCACATTGACGTAGTTACTTGGCACGTATCTGTCCTAACCATTAAGTAGATTTAATTGTTTATGATGAATGTTTTCTAAACTGTTTATCTCAATCTTCAATTGTGAATGTATCGTCGCTTTTTATTTCTAGATTATCTTATTTTAAGTCTTATTACTTTGGAAAGTCTCCGATGGAGTAAAGTAATATTTTCCGAAAGCTCACAATAAAAATGGACTAGATCTTTTTCGATGTAATTGATTGCTCATCCATTATCTTATATTTTAAATTAGGGATCTTTCATTTTTATGTAATGCGAAATGTCGCCAGCTTCCAGCTCAGCTAGGATATCTTGTGACGGTTTCAATTTGAATTTAGCGCATTTCTCCGCCGAATTTAAAGAACACCAGTGAGAACGTACGCGCGTAGGAAAGTAGTTCCCATCCCCAACTTAGCCAATTAGCGTAGGATATTTGATTTCCGGGACAGTAGCGTCCTTCCGTCCTCATCACTCAAACAACCTTGGTCGCGTGTAGACATACCGTTATTTTGGCCCTACTATTCGGATCACAGAATTTGTTTGAATTTGCGTGTTTGGTGAGGTTTTGCATTAAATATTATTACCCCATTTGAAGGGATATTAGTTTTGTGTCCGAGGTTGATGAATTTACTTCATCACTCCTTGTGAGGATTTAGGAGAACTGATTTGTATGATATAACCGATAAGGTAGGACGCCATTTTTCTTTTCATCTTAGTGTTCACGGAATTTTCGCTTTTCGTCTGATTACGTGTTATTCATTAGGTTGTTCGTACCACCCGTGAAATATCCGCTGTTTGAACCACCGTTACCTGAAATACCTGTTGCTAGCGCCCACCGTTGTTCGTACCCGCCTATTGTTCGTAACTACCCATTGGAATTAGCCACCCACTGTAATGACCATTCACTAAGTAACTCAGGACATCACGGACCACTTGGCATAGAAATTTAATCTACAAGAGCAAAATTCCTTTCACTCCACCGTGGGAAAATAAGCTTATTACGATACAGCTGGACCCCATATGTTTAGAAACCGCAGTCACCAGCAACCCTGAAACGCAGACTCGACAAGTCTTTTGCTCCTGCCAACTCTTCGATTAAGATAACCATCTTTCATTTTATAGTCTGCGGAGTCTATTTTTAGTAACAATTAGATTTATTCTAACTTTAGATAATGTAAATATAAGTAATAATCATCATAAATATCTTTCGTTACGGAATTTAATATTAAATATTACAGTCATTTTGCACTTATGTAGTCGTAATAATTTAACAACTCACATTAAATCGCATGAAATTTGTGTACAATCTTTGTGTAAAATTTATATGTAAAGCAAGAGGAACTCCTTGCGATCAATATACAGGGTTGGGATAAAGTATGGAACCAAGCAAATATCTTTAAAACGAAGAAGATGGTATTGACGAAACTTTGCAGATAAGTGTAAGGAAATATAATACATCTGATGTTGATTTTGTTGTTGTCACTGTACTTCCGGTTCAACCGGAAGTTCTCTCTATTTTTTTTTTATTTAAATTCTTTTATTTTTTCTGAATTCGGGCATACTTATTTTAACCCCTTTATCTATAAATAATGGAGAGATAATTAGTTCGGAAAAATATCAGTGGGGATGATACAATAAGTCCATAGATGTTAGTCACAACCCAAAGCTTTGTCCAGCAACAAACAAACCGAAGGTATTATCATCTAGTAGGTAATTGTTGACAAACAGTCAAGTTTATTTAATTGGCGTCCATCGAATTACTAATTGTACGGATGAAAATGGTGCATTTAAATGAAAAGAGCGTATTGAAATTTTAATGATGATCGGGTTTGGCGATCCCGTTAGAACTCATGAACAAGTGTCTCACCTTTTTAATGATTTGCATCCCGAAAGAACTCCTACAACACGTTCAGCTGTCACTAAAACACTAAAACGTTTTAGTATGACTGGAACGGTTAAAAATTCACCAAAAATAGGCAGACCGCAGACCGCAACTAGCGCAGTTGTTAGAGAAAGCATTGCTATTGAATTTGAAGAATCACCTCAAACTTCTACCACAACTTAAACTAAACAATGGTATAAGTCGTCGTTCTGTAGGAAAAATTTTGAAGAGAGAAAAGTTCCATCCGTATAAAATACACCTTCAAGAATTGTTAGTTGATGAATTTGACCGACGCATGGAGTTTTGCGAAAGAATGATGAAAATTTGTAATGCAGAAGAACATTTTGCAACAAATATGATATTTTCTGACTGAGCAACTTTCTGTTTAAGTGGAACAGTTAATCGCCATAATTCCAGGTACTGGTTCAATGTGAATCCTCACCGGTTCCATGAAGCCCATACTCAACAACCTCGAAAGCTGAATGTCTATACGGGAATTGTTGAAAACAGGCTTATAGGCCCATTTTCTATAGACGGAAACTTAAGTTGAGAAAAGTATTTGGATCTACTGAGAGGCCACATTATTCCTGCAGTTCAACACAATGGGGAGTTGCCTCAAAGTTTTTGGTTTCAACAGGATGGAGCGCCTCCCCACTATGATAGGCGAATTAGGAACTTTTTGGGTGCTACTTTCCCAAATCGATGGATTGGATGTAGGGGATTCATAAAGTGGCCTGCACGTTCTTCAGACCTTAGTCCATCAGATTTTTATCTTTGGGGTTCTCTCAAATCTCGTGTTAACGTTAGGCAACCAACTACTTTCCAGGAGTTAAGGCAAAGGATAGTCGACGAATGTGATTTAATCCGTAGAGAAGTTTTGGAAAAGGTAATTCAGGAATTTCGTAGAAGACTTGCATATTGTCAGGAAGTAAGCGGCGAGCATTTTGAACATTTTAAATGAGTTCGTTTATAGAATGACTACAATTTTGTTAATAATTTACAATAAATAAATTTAATTGTTCAGTAAATGTGAAGTGTTCTATCTCCTCATTATTTCCAGATAATAGTGCTAGAACCAGTATGGTCGAATTCGCAAAAATAAGGTCTATTATAATCTGCAAAAATATACAGGGTGTTCCATTTGAATAAAAAAAAATAAAGGGAACTTCCGGTTGAACTGGAAGTACAGTCAAAACAACAAAATCGAAATTAGATGTATTATATTTCGTGATACTTATTTGCAAAGTTTCATCAACATCATCCTCTCCGTTTTAAAGTAATTTGTTTGTTTCCATATTTTATCCCAACCCTGTATATTTAAACTTGTATTTTAATAACATTTTCGGCGAAACATATTTCACGATTGCCTATATATATCATGTCTTATTAATTTATCGTTCAGTAATAGAAGTATATGAATTGTTTGTTTAATTTTATAAAATTTTATCGTCATTTAATAATCGTCGAATTTCTTTTTACCTCGTCAAAATTTCAACATATACTGGGCTTGCACATTATTAAAATTCTTTACTATATAGAGTCAACCGAAATTTATTTCGCCTTTACAGTAAATCAAACTTTATTGAATTTATGATGAGTTTTATTATCTTTATTGGACTGGAATTTACCGGATTTTGGGCATCTTTGAGGTAACTTATCTCATTTTATCTGCGAACTTAGTGCCATTAGGCTTTTGAGACTCTGTTATTAAACATTGTATGCTTCGGTATCTTATACAAGCACTGGCGCCCATTCACCGAGATTTAAACCAACACTCTAAGATAGCCCATTTCCCTCTCTATTGAGCTAGGCCGTCAGAACACTGCTCTTGCTACAGCAGGTACACCATCGCCGGGAATTTAGTTCCGCTTGCCGCAGCTGTTGACCGAAGAATTAACATTTCGAGTCAACAACAGGTAGGTGATCTCCTGGACCCGCAGGTCGCGCTTTTCGTTTGCGCTTAGGCTTGGTATTCAAGATTTTCGGTAATTTTAGCTTACAATTCGCTGAAAGTCATTGAAAATGCCACATTTGTTCATGAATTTCGCGATTCTTTGATTTGCTTACAATCTTTTTAAATATGTTCAGGGTGTTAGAGATAAATGTAACACAATTGTAATTTTCAAACTCCGATTACCGATATACCATTTTCGTGTATCAGCTTTAGTATTGCTGCTAGTTCATTGAATGATAATGTTATAACATGCACCAAAAAAGCAGCTAGAACTTCACCGAACATCTTTGAAACGTAATAAGTGTTGCAATATTAAAATTGTCGCAGTGACGCGAAGAGGTCTAACTGGGTACTAATGATAAGAGAACCTATTTGATCAGGGTTTCCTATTTACACCTTTTATTCATCCCATTTCGATCCCATCCAACGCGAACGGGGTAATATTTACATATAGACAGTCAATTTTCTCTCCACCGGCGTCGGCAGTATCAATTTGGAGAATCTAGAGTGTTGACTCGCAACAACTCGTCGAGCACACGGTGCAGAGGAACTAATAAAGGGAAAGGAAAACTTACCTTATCTATTATACACACTAAATCGATTACGCTGCCGACGTCGACGTGGTGTTCTCCGCTGCCGCCTTGTATTGTCGCTTCCGGGACGACTATCTGGAGATTTACGAAATGGGACACCATTCCGGCGTTACTCGACACCTGCAAATATACGAACGAACTGTAAGTACCACAACGGCGGCGGCGCCCGGCGCTCTTTGTTGTATTGCAGCACCCCCTTTGTGTTTGTGTAGACGCGCTTCGAGTTTTCGAGCTTGGAGAACGTACTTGTGAGCGCACGTATCTGTTATAATAGAAGGGTGCAGCTATAAGGTAAGCATATGGATCATGTGACTGATTGATCGAGGAGGTATCGAATGGATGAATCTATCAGAAAGTATGCCATTCTATTAGGTATGTAGTATGTGTCGGATCCCTTATTTACGATGTTATGAAACGTATTAGTCGACTATTTAAGTTCTGTTTTTATGGGATAAGTTGAATTCCTAATCTATTGTTTGCATTTTTTTTATTGTTAGGACGGTTCGGATACGCGACTCTCCGAAATTCATAACTTTTATCTAATCGTTACTTTCGTTGTTTGTATTCGTTACTATGAATTAGATGCTTTCGTTACTTTCGTTACTTTTCCAGCTTCCGGTACTCTCGATAATTTCGATAATCTAGTTACTTCGTTACTTCTGTCGAAAACCTCTCGCAGGAAAAATCGGCACATCAGCAACTAAGAATTTTTAAATTTTTTGGGTGTAAATAAAACTTTCAGGGAACATGGTGCTGTGGACGGACACCCTGTAATCGCGAGTTTTTTTTTTAAGTTGCTTAGATTTAGTCGTGTTTACTCCGATCAGCCTTTGTCAATGTTTCGGGCAAATTTTCACAGATGAAATGTTTATTTTTATATAAGATTTTGTTAATGATTTGATTGTATGACTTATTTAGTTAAGTGTTCAGTTATTTTAAATTAATTTCACTATTTAAATATCTTGCGTTCGCTGGTATAGTTTGTTATTATGTTTTGAGATTTTGTCCGTTGGCGGAGTGATCTGTTGCGGCTTCGCTGTACGCAGCGGTCGAGAGACTAGAACTAGTTCCTTGGCAGACGCAAACGTGAGTAGACGTAAATTTTTAAA
Organism: Protaetia brevitarsis; assembly: GCA_004143645.1. Classification (NCBI taxonomy): domain Eukaryota; kingdom Metazoa; phylum Arthropoda; class Insecta; order Coleoptera; family Scarabaeidae; genus Protaetia; species Protaetia brevitarsis. The sequence continues at coordinate 2,140,403 of RXPK01000070.1, forward strand.
TTCATTGCTGCCATTTCGTTAATACTTTTGATTTAAAGATTTGTTTCGCTTATATTGAATTTTATTCTGCCCATCAAGGAACTCGCTAAATAATAATTGTTATTATATTGTTGTGTACACATTTTTGATATAAGATCATTTATTATTTTACGTGTAGGAAGATATATTTCAGTTTAGTTTTTTTTTTTTTATAATAATTTTAAAGAATTAATTTTTGGTTTTCTAATTTGCTGATTAATTTTGATTTATTTATCACCTCGGGTTGGGTGAATAGAAGCTTTGTGCTTGCTTTTGGTTTTCAATGTAGTAAATGTTTAGTGTTCCACGATTTTATTTCATTTTAATTTGAAACCACGTGGATTGTATTGAAAAAAAAAATATCTTCCTGAACTAATTTGTTTTTTGCTTTGATATAGGATTTAGCATTGTCCTATTGTAATTTAGAATCTATAGCAGTTTTTTGATTTAAGCCAGGGCCCTCTGTCCACGGTTTTTTCTTCTGCAAAATTTTGTAATTTTTTTTCCTTTTTTTATAGTAAAATTCTTGATTGTTATTTAACGTCATTCAAAATTCTGTTTTTTTTTTTATTAAACCTTTTCAATTTTGGGGTTTAAGAAAGTCAGATTTCTTTCACCTACTTTTTACTTTTCGTGATTAGATTCAAGTTTTAAATTGCGAGGGTAACTCTGAGATAAATTGTTCTTTTCCGCCCTTTAAACATTTTTATCCGATGAGCTAGCTAATTTAATTTTTAATTTTTTTATATTCATTTTTCATTTTTCAAATTCAGTCAGTACACAGTCAGTACACAGCAGTACACAGCAGGAGGATTCAATAGGATGAAGTTATTCAGAAACATAAATAGAGAGAATAGCTTTATACATAGGATAATAAAAGACATCGTAGTTTCGACACAGTAGTTTCGATAACGGCGCGGCGCGGCGTGTTCTTTAGATGATAAGAAAATACATACAATAAAACAAAATGCCAATAATTGTAGTAATACGAAGGACTATTGAGTCGACGGCTTTATTTAAAAATATATATTTAGCTTATTTTTTAATGTTTCTAATTCTCCAATCTAAAAGGATTAAAATATGCCAAAAATTATTATTGCTACCTGCAGGGAATACGGAATTCTAAACAGGTGTTATCAGAAAAGTAAAAGAATTACTTTAGGTATTAAAATTAAAATTAATGATTATACTATACCCATTGTTAGTTATTAATCATTTTCTTGCGGAGTTCGGCAAATTAAATTGCTGTTTTACAAACTTATGTTGCAAATATCAATGAAACATTTGCTTGTCTTATAAAAGAAGAACTTGCATTAACAATTATTTACAATATTATTGCATTTATATATATAACAAACATTGTAAGAAATCATATTGTTCGTCAATCTCAGTTAGTATTATATTTTTGAATTTAATGCTTTCTCATTTCTACTGGCTGGGGCTGTACATAAAGACAGTTTGTAAACAGACCAAGTATTGGTCATATTTTAAGAAAATAGGACAACGACATTGGATTACACGGGCGATAGCTAAATATATTTCTATAAATAATACTAATAATGGACATTTATTTGCCCAACAGGTAACCATAGAATACATATAACTAATGTATAGAAAAATACATACGTTGTATAGAGAAAAAATAAATATAAGCAGAAAAAACAAATATATTATTGTGTAGTAGTTCCCAGGAAAATGTTTCGTAGTAGACTTTCGCATTCCGTGTCATGTGGTAAAGTGGTGCTCTTTTCTGCGAAGCTTGTTCTGCGAAGTAATAGAGTAGTTCTTGGTGTTGGCATGTTGAATGTGATAGAATGACGAGACACAATTCGTGGAACGTTGAAACTTAAAACTGATAGTAAAGAAGGAGCGTCGATTTTATTATTAATAAACTTGTGTAAGTAACGAGCACTATGAACATTACGTCGATAACTAAGTGGACGCATTTGATGTAAATTTAGCAGCTCCTCATAAGAAATAAACTAAAATGGGAACCAAATTATAGAGCCGTACTCCAACTTAGGTAGAACAAAAGCAAAAAAAGGAGATTTCAAAAATGCGATATCTTGAAACTATTAGACGTTCTAGTGAGGAAACGAAGCATTCTAAATGCAGATAAGCATGCACTTTCGACGTGTGAAGATAGGGACAAATTCGCGTCAAACGTAACTCCCAAATCTTTGATAACATCTAACTTGTTTAAAACACCATCAGCAATGGTGTAAATAAAGTTATGTGGCTTAGTTTTTCTAGCGAATGACACAGTACAGCATTTGTCGATATTTAATAGCAAGGGCCAGCATCAGGACCAGATACACAGCAGAAGAACTTGACATCATCAGCGTAGGTACGCCAAAACGAGACAATTCGAGGATTCCAGAAGATCATTAATAAATATATTGAAAAGTACGGACAAGGATAGAGTCTTGTAGAACACCACTCGTCAATCGAAATTCAGATGAACAAAATCCGTTATAGAAGACGTAGTTAATTCTATCAGTTAGGTATGATTGAATTAGCAAACGCAAGTTGGGAGAAAAGCGAAACGAATCTAATTTAGGTAGTAAAAGTTTGTGATGCAAAGTATTAAAGGCGTGCAAAAAATCAGTGTATACGGGATCCTTGTCTGTCCATAACCTGACTCACAAACTGCGTAAACGTGGCCAGATTAGTGACAGTAGACCGTCCCATCAGAAAGCCGTGTTGTTGTGGTGAAATAAGTTGTTGTATTTTAAAGTATCTTGTGGAATGTAGGAATTGTTCAAAGATTTTAGCGAAATTATTTAAAATCAAAATAGGTCGATGGTTTTTGATTTCAGAAGAATCAATGCGTTAGTAACTGGTGAGTAGGCAACCAGATATACCAGTTATTATTTTGTTTTCACGATTAATTTGACGTTTTGCATTAGTTATTTGTATCATTAGGCCAGAAATTACAGTTTTGCGAGTATGAGTAACACTCGCAAAAGAGTTTCTAGCCGTGTGATACACAATGTTTTTTGGGCCGACAAAGGTTAATTTTGAATTGAAATTAGAAAAGAAATTTTGACACTAGGGAGTTGACCGTACAAGTTGGTGCACGTGTTACATACCTTAGTATTTTGACGTTTTTGAGAATAAATGTTTTTCTGTAATTTTCTTTCAAGTTTAACATCTATTTGTCAATAATAAGTTCAATGAAGACTTCACCTTAGCGTGGTTGAGCAGTAGCTTAATGACAATTTATTACACGTCTGTCATGTGGAATCTAGTGTGGCCAACTTTTAGTGACATTTTTGCCTGCCAAGAATGCAAAATGAAGTACAGCAAAATGAGTGTTTCTGGACGGAGGCGCAAAAATTAAATTTTATTATTAGTAGGTACTTTTATTATTTATTTAATTACACTGTGCTCAAATCGGAAGCTTATTTTTTTCGGGATTGATAGGTCCTGGGTAGAAAATACAATTCGAGTACGTTGAATCCGGTGCCATTTTGGGCCGGTTTGTAAAGTTGCGTCCTGTTTTCGAGTATTTCGAGTATTTAGGTGTAAAGATTGTACATAAAAAGACCAAAAAAAAAAAACGTTTTTGTCTATTTTAACCATTTATTCAACAAACCCCTCTTGACTTCCATACAATATTTTCCTCGGAATACTTAATCGGCATGATATTCGATATTTGATAACAGACACACCATTTGAAAATGACCTTAGTGACTTAGAGCTCGTGGCATGGGATCTTGTTAAAGCGGTCGTAAATTAATAAGAAGAAAAAAATTCAAGTTTCAACGAATATGTAACTATTTTATTTGGTTGTATAGAATTATTTGAGTTGAGGAAGCATATACCCGAAACGTCCCCATAAACATTTAAAAATTAAACGATTTGTAATTCATCCCGTCCGCTACCACCAAGAATACCACCACAATCAAAAAATATAGGATTCTATTTAAAATACCAAAGTTGGCCACGACTTTCCATGTAACCGGAACTGCGACGTAGATAAAATTATTTTTTCCAAATAGATCATAGTTAACTATGCGTAACCTAGTTCCAAAATCGAGATATCATTGCAAATTTAAGAGCTTTTAATGGACGGGTTCCGTGAATCACAATGTATTTGCACTTACTGGTGCTTTGAATACTCAGTAAGTTAAAAAAAGTGAAAAATATTTCATGAAATGAATAAATTTTCTCGAACTGAATAGATATCTGTTGAATAAATGGTTAAAATATACAAAAAAAACGTTTTTTGGTCTTTTGGGGTTCAATCTTTACACGTGAATTTCTTTAAAGCGAGAGCCAACTTTGCAAAACGATGGCGTTACATTCAGCGTACTCACGTTGTGTTTTACACCCAGGTTCCATCAGTGTTGACATTTTCGACTAGCACAGTGTTATTAATTAAGGATTGGTATTTCAAAGCCGTAATAGAAGCTATTATTTAAGCAACTAAAGTAATTGTTTTTACAGTAACTAAGAAAAATTATGTAGGCATTAAGCCAGTTTAGATCCTAAAATGCAACTGAATGGTTGAAACAACTAACAAACACTGGTATAGTGGAAGCGGTATGAATGTTACGGGCACAACCCAAAAACTGTTATGTTTTTACAAGTTTGAAATTATTTTTGAACGAGAAGTATGCACCTATTGGAGGATTTTGAAGAGTTCATGGATTAAAGTTTGAGTCAGCCTAGTTGAAATAGTTAATAACGGCATACAATACAGGGTGTATCTAATAAAAAAGTAAATTTTGCTTGGGTGTTAACTACACCCAAACCCGCCGAAACCGGATTTCATCATTAAAAAATGAAAAAAAAAGTAAAATTTAGAGCCAAAAATTCTTTAGTCCGGGCCTGATGCAAGGAAACATCATGTTAAGCACCCGCTAAACGTGCTATTATGTATACATACATTGCACTCATTTAGTATTATCATTGTTTAAGTATATCTAGTTAGTCAACGTAATGCATTTTCGGAAAAATAAAATATTGCTCTGGGAAGTGGCGCACTCTATCGGTCAATGTATATTGATTTGAAATCTCGGTCATAGTGAGAGACAGATTTCTGTGTTTTATCCATATGCGGAAACGACAGAATCCGTATCGGTGATTTACTAGTATTGGCGAATTGTGTGGCCTGGGGAAAAGGGAGGGTGGATGCATGTGACGCTGTGATGACGCACCTCGCGATAATTCTCGTGTTTGTTTACATTAGAAGATTAGAATTCTGATGTATTCTGCTATAAGTAAAAAGAAATTGAAAGTATATTGCAAGGCTCGTTCTTGTTGACAAAACATTAATTGAACAATTTTCTAAATTTAGGTTTTTTCTTATAAGAATAAAATATTTAAACTTAAAACAAAAAAAAATCACTGAAAAGAGAAAAGTTAAATCTAAAAGGACGAAAATTTGCCGATAAAAAACAAACATTAATCTACTTCCTAATTTTTATTTTCTTAGTTTTTAAATTAATAAGTTGTTTTGTTAACTTAATTTACTTATGTTTATGTTTATATAATAATCAGAAAATGTTTGTTTAATTAAGAAGAATAAGTATATAGTTTGATAATATATAATCTGTAGTTCGATGGCCTTTTTATATTTAAAATTTTAACAAAACGCGGGTTTTTAGTTCGAACGTATATACGAAATCCTTCTTCTCCTCCTCTCTCCTATTGTTATATTCGCTTCTCTCGTGTATAGCGGTACTATCGCTAACTTCAACTGGTGTAAAGGCGGGAAATTTGAAATTTAAAATGTAGCCTACTATAAATCGTTATTTTCTTTACATGTATGTACCATTTTACTTTACTTTTTGACTTTTTCTTAGTTCTAATTTAATGTATAGGTACTCTATGTATATAGTTTTCTTATATTCACAAAACATTTTTTATTTGATTGACTTTCTCTTGAGCGGCTGAAAATTACGAGGTAACCTTTGGGGCAACATCCGTATATACAAGGTTACATCGTAACTTTTCAGCCAATCAAGAAGAAAGAGCGCGAACGCGTCATCATGTATGCTGTTTTTAATAGCTTTGTTTATTTGTGTGCTTGGAGCAGTATCTACTGACGTCATCAGAGTAACTTGAGAGCGTCTCAGAGTTGGATTTAAAGATGGTACAAACAAACGCGCTCGACTGCAAATATAACCTTAATTTTATTAGTTACTATTGTCAAATTGTCACAGCTATTATGAATAGGAAAAGTAAAAGTAATTTCTCAAACTAATGAATCTAGACTACAATAAAAATGCATCATATACTAGTATTAAGAAATGCATCATATTTTAAATACTTGATGTACATACCAAGTGAAGTTTTTAAAATATAATGATCGTTCTTTACATCAATCACATTGGTGTCATTATATTACCATATCGTGCATATTTGATGCAGGTATAAATCGGATTACATTTACAAACGACAGTTTACAATACGGTGTTAGTGCGATTAGGTTATGTTGTACAAATTGCTCGTAATTGCTCGGACGTCGGATCGCGAGCAGAAAGAGGAACCTCTTTGTGATCCGGATTTGCTTGCTCTAAACGAACAAACACGCACAAATCATGCTCTAAAATACAAACAAACGCGTAAAATTCCATGGATCTGCTTAGATCAGACAAACAAACAAACCTAATAAGTAACGTGGTGCATATATATAAATATAAATGGCGATTTGTACTCCAAACTACATATTTATTTTTATAATAAAAAACGAATTTCTACTATTATGCAATAGAAATATTATGCATAAGTAAATCAAATAAAAAATATTATGGTAAGACTTCCGTAAGAGGACCGCTGATTTGGTGATTTATATGCATATTAACGGAAACAGCATGTGTTCCTGAGTGTAAAATGGCTATTCATTTTTTGAGCAAATGAAAACAAAGTACTAAAAACAGTGTTCGAAAAGTGCTATTTCGAGGTTATGTGCGAGGCGTTTTTGACGGATTTAACAGGTTTTAGAGGCACTAAGAAAGGAGAAAGAACTCCACACTTTATTACATTGACAATTCAAACAAGTCATTCATCTTTTTATTAATGCTTCACTTACGATGTGTACTTCACTATACAATACAGTTTATATGTAAACTTCCTACGAATCATATATATGAAATATGAATTTATTTCTATCCGATACACCAACCAATGATAAGAAACTGATAATGAGAAATGGGGCAACTTATAATAATTCTTACAATTGTAGTGTTAAAAATAAACAAATACTTTAAAACAAACACTTTTCAGGATATTGTATCGAACCGCTGCTTAGTTATTACTTTAATTTACAATTGATTCTCATTAACTTAACAAATAAGTTTGTATTTGGCGCTTGTTTTATCTAAAATTTGGGCACTTTTAGTAACTTTTCCTTCCATATCAGTACCATATGTTAAATCCGTCAAAAACGCCTCGCACATAACCTCGAAATAGCACTTTTCTAACACTGTTTTCAGAACTTTGTTTTCATTTGCTCAAAAAATGAATAGTCATTTTACACTCAGGAACACATGCTATTTCCGTTAGTATGCATAGAAATCGCCAAATCAGTGGTCCTCTTTACGGAAGTATAGCCAATATTATATATATTGTTAGAATTATAAGTCATTAAACACAATATTTTAAATTGTAACGTTCTTTTACCTCCACTCAATTTTTCGTATTTTTTTAGTTTTCACGGTATCTATCGCAGGCGTGTCAGTCAGACTGTGTGACTGTTGCGACAGCGGAGCCGTTCTTCCTCTTTTCCTTATGTAAACAAATAATCTCATGAAACCTAAGGCGAATTCGATTGAGCACTTTGGTCTCTGTGACCTGGTCTGGAGTAGTCATTTGTGGTCACACGTGTTATCAGTCAGTATTTGTGACGTCATAAATTTACAATATTTTTGAGCGGCAAAAACTGTGTTTTTGTAACTACTATCACATAAGGCTTTGGTTAGTGTTATATGAAAATAGTTTTCAATATCGAAGATAATGTATATAAACGCGATACTGCTCACAACCATATAAAGAGTAATAATTCAGAGCGTCGTGAACGAGTAGCAATTGTACGTATTTGTAGGTTAGAAGAGAATATCTCCCAATATAAAAATAAAAACAGCTCTTATTGCAATTGTTGTTGAAGAACTAACATCTATTTTCATGAACATACCGTCTTTAGTATTTTCAATTATTGTAACTACTGCCCAGGCTACATACTTATTGCATTTGTTACCACATGTAATACGGGAGGTTAGACGCTCATACCGCACTTGTGACCGATCTCCGAGCGCGGTCTTAAAATTGACAGACCAAACGTGACCAGGTGTGACGTCATCAGTTTTCCAAACGAATTCGAGCGGTCTTAGACCACGAATGACCACTAATGACCAATCTCATCGAATTCGCCTCTAATATTTCGCTAACATCTTACCCATTAGCCGGAAGATTTATGGAGGTGCAGAAATAATAATGGTATGTGTGACCCAAAAAGATTATCAAACAGCAACAAATAATGCACTGAGGTCTAATACTAATAATACAACGTCTAACTAAATAGGCGAAGAATTTATTAGACATGTGTGAACATATTCTACGTGATGAGGAAAAAAAAATATTTTCAAGCGCTAACAATATATAACACAAAACTTAGAACTACACACATATATTGAGCATAACATTAAATTAGAAACTAAGAGAAAGTAAAGTAAAATAGTAAAAAATGACGATTATATATTATCAAACTAATATTTATTCTTCCTAATAAAACAAACATTTCAATGTAAACACGAGAATTATCGCTTGGCACGTCATCATAGCGTCATCGCCTATCCACCCTCTCTTTTCTTCGGGCCTTGCAATGCTATTGCAATTAAATATTTTGCCGACACGTAAGAGGGCCATCTTGTATGTAGTAGTCTAACTATAAGCTTATATTTAAATCGAGATGGGCACCAACGCCGTTGCTGCCATCTCCCGCTTTTGTCCAAACTGTTCAAAAATCCGTTAACTATTTTGTCCATAAGGTTGACTAACTAGTATGTATATAAACCAATGGTATTTATTCTTATGGTATGCCGTAAGTTCATTTAACGTCATTCTGAATAAATAAAGGCCCTTGTAAAAATAGAAAAACTGAGGCATTTTAAATTTCTTCTTTTTATAAAATAAACATTCCTTATTTGTTCAGAGCATTCTACGTAAATCTACAAAGTATTAGTTTTAATATTCTGATAAGCCGTTCGAGTTTCACCGGATATGCGACTTCAGTAGTTACAAAAAACGTAAATATTTTGCTTTTGCTTTGTCGAATCAAGAGTTAATTGTTAATAAACGTACCACATAATCTGGAATTATCTTCTTTTTGGATTTAATTAAATCGAACTACACAGAAATAAATGTAGATACAGAAAATTTGCAAACACGCCTTTTTACTATCTATCTAAACATTCCCGCGCTTTCACCGATGCATCAAGCTTCGATTTTCTTTATATGAAATCATGATGGTCAGGGAAAAGGATCGTTTTTTCGAGACGGGAAGAATTTAAATAAAATGTTCGAAGTGGCTTGCACTCCAAGCGGCGATCCACACAAAACTAACAGCGGTAATAACTGAATGATAGTGGTATGTGGGGGTATACTCGGGACAGCATTTAGGTTGGGCACAGGTGCGGCTCTAGCCCACGGCATTTACAAAATATTTTTTTTCTCGTTAATGCTTACAGAAGACCCCCTGTGCATTAAGACTGATTATAAATGATTACATCTGCTACATATTATTATATTTATCTCTATATCGTATACACCCTGTATATTATTAAGATGCTTCTTATAAACCATATAAACAATTGCGATGATGAGAAATTTGTCAAGAGATATAGATTGTCAAAGCAGTATTCAGAGGTCACTGAAAAGAATTGAAAATAAATTGCAATGTTCAGAAGTAACAATTTGCTAACGGTAAGTGAAAATTTAGTATTGGTAACTAAAAATTTCTTATATGATATAACAAATAATTAAGCTGTTTAAACAAAGACTTAACAAAATGCGTCTCTTTTAATGAGTAACCCTTTATTTATATAAGAGATTATAAACAGTTTTTGAGTGATTTCAAAAATAAAAAGTTTATCTGCAATATTTCAAAGAAAACAAGGTATGAAGTCTGGATAAGTTTTGAAGTTTATGAATTTTACTTAAGTGAAAACTACGATTAACATTTCTTTTTATTTTTTTTTCGTAAAAGTACAATAACTTAGATCAAATATCAGTAATCCCTACTGGGTTTGAATTCTTTATTCGTTTTACTCTATTAGGTTTTAAAAACGCTCGCGCCTGCGTTCACATACAAGGCTAATGGAAGCTTGTCATTTACCTCACAATGAAAGTGTGAGAAAATACGGGCATTTCCTGTAGACGCGTATTTGAAACCAGTAAAGGCAATTCGAGTTCCTAACACATACCGGATATTAACGACTTTATAACTCTTTCGGGAGCCGTACTGCCGTAAACGGAACGACGCGACGGCTCTGTAGAGTAAGTATTTCTCTTAAATAATCCCCGGCCGTAAAGCTCCCGTACATGTTTAAATAGCGCCAGAGACTACGTCGAAATGGGGGAGTTTTTTTTTTTAATGGTAGTGGAGGGTGCACGTTCCACTTTATTAAGATAATATTTGATTCTGCTCCGGAACTATACAATAAAAAATGAATGTAATTATGAGCCACGTGTTTGTTACCGTGGATATAAAAAGGCGCTAGAGTGGAATAGATGGGGCCGTACGACGGTAAGGTAAGATTTAAATGAGAACATAGCTAAGCCGTGTAATTGCGTGGAATTGAAAAACCTCCGGCTGGAAGTTTTTATGTATTTGCTTAAAATTACTAAATGAAAGTAATGGACAGACGATTCTGGCTTTGTTCCCGTTTTCGTTTATGAAAAATTCAAATTTTCATACACGGAAAAGTTTTCATTATAATTTTGCTGTGGAGTTTATTAGCAACTCTTTGGTCTTGTATCGTATTTTAACAAAGCTGGGGTATTAAAGCCTTTATTTACCGCGATTGATTGTGAATACTCTCATTTAAGTTTGTCAATGAACGCAAATCTGATGATTTTCTTTGATATATCTTTCTGTCTATAATATAACAGCAGTTGCAGTGTCACCCTTCTGCATGCCAGCATATGTGCTTCTCAGTGTCTTTCTGTCGGCTGTGCCCATTTCTTAAGGTAGCCTCTCTAAGGGCAGTGATCGGTGAGTAGGCCAGTAAGTAGCTTTAAATGCAGCATATCGAATCTAAAAAAGGGTAGACAATATTGCGTATATGAATGGTAAAAGGCAGTAAGGATGAAGGGTAGTATTACACTGCGACCTAGAGAACTATTGTGTCCTCTATTCTTGCCTACAGCTGGCATTCCAATCCTATTCCTTTCAGAAAGTGCAGGATATGAGAAGGCCCCAGGTTAGGTAAGTTTTTCTATTCAATTTCACATTCTCTCAGGTGCAACGCCCTTGAATTGTACAGTGCTACGCAATTTGAAAGAGGATGAATGGGTGTTTCACCGTATTCTCCACAAAATCTACATATAGACTCCTTTCTAATCCAAGCTTACTCAAATGTCATTCCAGTATACAATGGCCTGGAAGTATACCTGTCAATATGCAAATATTTTTTTTTAGTCAGGCCGATGCATTTTGTAAACCTCTTTTTGTTATAGGTTCATGGAAGAGTTTTAGATTGCCTTATTCACTGGAGATTCTCTCAATAATTGGATTATCTCTGCTCCATTTGGCTTTAGAATTTCTTCAATATTGTGTTGATACTTATCCCGCTAAAGAGTTCACGCCTTACGAATGGTATTCCAGACCATTTTTTGCAAAATTGTCCGTTATTTCGTTTCCTTCCATTATTGTGCAACTCGGGATATACAGGAAAGTTACATTATTCTTTTCGTTTAATTTCCCTAGACATTCCCAGATTCTCTTGAAACTGATTTCGTGTGAGCGCAGCGCGTTGATGACTGCTTGACCATCAGAAATAATGATAATCTGCTTTTGGCAATTCCTGTCTGTAATATTGGACGAATTTTTCAATAGCGTGCATTTTACACTTGGGTATTTCCCGGAGCTTTCGGGATACTTGCTTTTAGGCGCATATATTCCTATTCCAGATTCTTCTGGCGTTTTAGAGCCATCAGTGTACCATATGATGGCATTTCTATTCAATTTCAAGATGGCGTTTTGATCCCACTCGCTCTTGTTGCTAAGCTTTGTGGCGAATTCTTTTACAAAGCTGAATCAAAAGGCAGTTAGAATAGAAAAACTGTAAATCAGTTTGCGCCTAAACTCACGGTCTTTAATTTCTGAAATATGAGTATTTTTTTGGATGCATTAATGCCTGAAACTTGCAAAATGTGATTGGGTGAAGTTCACTTCCAGGTGTGAAGCTGTCTTGGGTAAAATAGGAGAAGTGAATAAATTTCTACAGCGACTAGATGTATTTTATTTGCGCCATGAGTAGGGTGTAGTATTGGCTAGAAATTTCGCGAGAGCGACAAAACACGAGTATATCTAATCACTCTACAAGCCGCAGTTGATACTATGATTCAAAATAAATGACCGGGTAATTCTGATGGGCAGGTCACATATTATATTGACTTGATCTATCTCCACTACATTGTTCATTACTTTCTCCCCAAACAGAGAAAACTAAAGATATGACGTAGTCACACTTACGCAAGCAGAAGCCTTCTGGTTTACGTATGGTTTTGATTTGATTTGATTTATTTCGTCCAAAAAATATATACAGGTATGATGGATAAGTCATATGAGAACGATACACTAATTGTAAGTATGACGTAAGATAATGCAAATAAATGATGAATAATGTAGTTAAAAGTAAGTTTAGGTAAATAAGTATAAAAATAAATAAGAAATTAAAAAGCCGTAACCAGGAATGGGAGTTAAAATCAGAATTTAAGGGAAAGTCGCCCCAATTGACAAAAGTGTGAGTAAGGATCTCTAGAATATACACGGAAGGCAAGGTAAGATATTAATTTTTTCAAACCACAGAAGTTCGTGAGCCTAGGAATGTTGCCACAATTCAAGAGTTGCCAAATACCATAGCTTTTCACACAACGTTTCTTCAGGCCGAAATCTATAGCACTAAGATGTTGGAGAGACTTTAAGCAAAACCCTGAGGATCCCGCTGATGTAGAATTCTAAAACCATTTTAAAGACATTGGCGACGACAAAGAATCCATCATTAATCTTCTTCTTATTTATGGAAATAAGAAAGCCCAACATTCTTAAACAAAAGAGAGTTGCTTTGGGGTGGCGAAGTTACTACGATAGCTAAACAGAAAATCGATTTTTGGGCAAGAACACAAAGTATTTAATGCTGGAGCAATTGCTTTGGTTTGGCACATGCGATTTTTGTGAATTTCATTGGACCATGTCACAATCAAGAAATTACTCTAATGTGACTGTAAAGCTATAAGATAGTTGTTTCTGTTTTTACAGAAAGCTGCTAACTTTGAAAGCATTGACATAGATTAGAACTATGTCCTAGGACTTAAGGCGACTTTACTTGGGGGTAACGATCATAGATGGCAATGACGGACAGAAAGAAATAGGGCAATCAATTTGGGATTAAACAAGTAAGACAGTGGGATCAATGAAGAAACTGTTAAAAAGAGAAAGGAATTTCTAGTAGAACAGTTCTTATTGGTGTTGACGGCTTTAGTAAACAGTTGCCAAGCAAAGCTGCTGTTGAAAAACAATAAAGTGTAAATAGAGCTGAACTCTCCCCTGTGCAGGAAGTGTGAGACTTCGGAACAAAGCCCTGCTCACCTTCTCGTAAATGCCCGGCCGTGGACGGGAGAGGTAGACGCACTTTGGGTGCATTGATTGGACGAACCCAAAGTCAGTAAGTTAACTCTCAGCCGGATTGCGAACTTTAAGATAGGGTGCAACCTGAGTGACAGGGCTAAAATGGACATGGGGACACAATAGGTCTTTCTGGCCGAATTGACTTCTTCGGGTTTACACCCGCCATGGACACAAACAAAAAAATAGAGATGCTGTAAAGAAAAATGTCAAGGAGTAGATTTGGCGAAAAGAGGAAGGAAGCTGACGAATAGAGGACGTAACCAATTATTGAGATAAAAGAATAGGGTCGGGTCCCTCAACAAGTTATACAAAAAACGACTTACAGTACCTTATTTCTGTATTACACGACGACGAATACCTAAAGCAATTCAACATTTGGGTTCCGGATTTGTGAGTAAAACCAATTCAAAAAGTGATAAATTTCAAACAATGTCCTAAGACGTCACAACTGTTTTGGCCAATAAAAAACTGACGATTTTGCGATCGCCCAGTGTCACATATGTCAAGTATCATTTAATGGCTTTTGTATAAGTATTTAGTAACTGACATTTAGTATGATTACTTAATAATTGCGTGATATTAGAACACCTTGGGCAATTATAATGTATTAGGGAAATATTTTGTAAAAATGTAAATGAAGTTTTATAAGGCTATTGTTGTTTTATATTGTTGCTTTATAGGGCTTATATAAATCATGTAGGTCATTTTACACAGATAACTTACACTAGATCCTGAATTTGAAATAGTTCCTGGTCAAAATTTACCACCTATTGATTATATTATAAAACATTTTATCAACAATTCTAGATTTTAGGGATATGTTCTTTCTAAAAACAACACGAATTACATACATAATTCCAATGAAACTCAAATATCACAAATGAAAATTTGACACATTAACTGACAGCGAGACACAGATTGTGCAATAGGCGAACTTCAAACCGCTAATTATTTTTTTATTGGCCCAGAACAAAATCTCCATTTTTTTTTTATGGGCGGAACAGTTGTGACGTTGGACTAAAATTAAAAAAAAAAAAACATTTTCAAACTTTTTTTTCTTTAAAAATACTAATCTCACAAACAAAAAACCTGTAAATCCGTAATAATTGGCAACTTTTTCTTCGTAAAAAAATTAAAGAAAAAATGGTTCCCGACCCTATTATATGGCCACAGATAGCAAGGTAGTTAAGACATGTAGGCAAATTGGCAGGCACGGACATAGCATGGGGGCAGTGAGAGAAACAGAAGAGAGAAAAGAACGGCATGGGCCAAAGAAGAGACGGTTAGATACTGTGACCGCAAGCATCTTTGGGAAGGAAGTCACATTTCTGAAAATAAGAGCATCTCAACGCGATTCTTAGCTAATTTAAAGAACGCAGTGGTTCGATAAATTTTGGGATAATATTTCTTCTGCAATAATCAGAAAAGAAGGTTAACTACTTTTGAAGTATACTAGGTATATAATCAAATATTTTTTCAATACATATTTTGTAAAACCGGGAATAGTTAAAAATAATGCACGTCTGGGGTCAATATTTCTTTGCCCCAAAATACAGTAAAAGAATCTAATTCAAGAATATATAAAACTTTTAGTACACGGACATCGTTCCTAGATTTTTTAACAACCCTGTGTTCGCTCACTGTGTACTTTAGTGTTTTTTTTTTTTGTAATATTGGTTTTACACAAAGTTGCCGTAGGAAAACCCACAGTCGTACATAACGGTTTTTTTAAAAAAAAGTCCGTTCCATTTTGAATGATTTTAGGTCGATACCGCTGGAATTCTATTGAATCTTGTGCTACGTTTTTTTTTTGTATTATTTCATACTCTCGCATGTTGTTTTTTTTTTTTTTTTTTTTTCTGGAGATGAAAATAAACAAAAGTATCTTTTAACATTTTTTCCCTGTATGGAGTCGCATGTTCGGTTGTATTTATACACGCTGATGTACATTTTTTTATGGAAATTCGTATTAAAATTCTAAATATCTACAACAGATTTTCCTTAAAGTTTTGTTAACATATTTCAAGCTATAAATGATGTTACGCATGAGCAATTTCTACCGACAGGTATACCGTCGACAATATTCCAATATCTGCATTACTTGAACAACCTTTGCCTTTCGGTCTCTCTAGTACCCTCCCAGTCAGGGTACGCATGCTAATCCATTTGATTTAACAAGGGTACAAGGGCTCTCAATATAGCAGAAATTCGACCGTCGTGCACCCTAGAAAATTCTATCTATGTTCACTGCATAAAGCCCTTATAAATTCTTTTTGAAGTATCGGCAAAAGGGAGCCAACCCTGATTTTTCAAATCGATTATATTTACATGTTTTGTTAAAACGTTTGCGTTTGGCGTAGGTGCTCTTTAATTTGGCGGTCTTCCAAGTCCCTCTCTATCGATTCGGAGAGAAAGATACGCATCGAATGGGTTAGTGGGATTCAATGGGGCGTTTTATATGCGATAGCCACTGAAATTTATGTCATACCTGGCATTCGTAAGTTCCGTTGTCTCGTTTCTGGACGTACTTTATTTGCAGTGTCCAGTCGTCTGAGCCTTCCGCATGGAGGATTTGAAACCGTTCGTCGTTGGTGTAGGTGAACATGCCGGATGATAGGATGTGCCAGTCTCTTCTGCGTACCCAGGAAATCTGCTGCAACAAAAAAATTAATGTAATTTGTATAATTTCATACACAAATTGTTGTTTTCAAATTTTTAAACACATTTTAATATTGAAGTTATAACGTATAGCTCGACAAATCGTTCGTGACAGTTGTGCAGGGGCAAAAAGGGCGGAGCTGAAGCATGTATACTGTAAACCGGCCATCGTATACGCTCCCTATTCCAGTACAATGTGCGCACAATGACTCACTACTCTCACGAGAGATTTGTTGGTTTTTTTTTGTAAGTATGATTAAGAAATAATTACGTATAATTACCTAATCCGATTTTGAGCAAAACCGAAGAAATGGTGGAAACGTTGTTTAAAGGGATTAAAAACTAAAATATAGCTATATCAGCTCGAAAATAGCGTTTTATTTTTGTATAAAAGAAGAAAGCAAAATAGGATAACAATTAAGGGTTAGTTATAGTACATGATTGGCTGCCTATTTTTCGCTGTTTTGCGGCACGAAGTTACGCAAAAAATTGACAAATAACTCATTCTTCATTTCAATATACACATTCCAAACGAATTAAAGTTCAACTTTTGGAAAGAAAAATATTTCTTACGTTAAAACTGAACAGGTCTCTGTACCAAAATTGGCCCTGTTTTTTTAAGCATTTCTATTAAAACAAAATTTATAATGTGGCATGAAGAGATCCACGTCAGCGAATGAAAGTGCTACTCTAAGTGGTAAAATTGGACATTATCAAGGAAATTCAACAGGCTACTCAAATGGCAACGTTGAAAACGCAACTACATGAGATTAGGTGTAAACAATGTACTTATGCATAAACAATTGCATAACAAAATTATTACAGAAAATCATGTCATAGTCAGTTTAGATATCGTGTGTCCTTTTTCTAATGTACCACTTCAATTAGTAATTAATTCAATTAAAAAACACTGGCCTGTAATTTCAAATCATACTAACATTTCTATAAAAAAAATTGTAGAAATTATTACTCATATATTTAACACTACTTATTTTACATTTCAAGACAACTTTTATCAACAAATTCATGGAACCCCTATAGGCGGATATATTTCCCCCATAGTTTCATAACTTGTAATGGACTTTTTGTTAGACAATTTTGTATTTCAAAATTATCCTTTTCCCTCACTTTTTTAAAAAAATATGTTGATGATTTAATATGTTGCATTCCGAAAGGTAATATTAATGAAACTCTCACAATTTTTAGTAGTTATCAATCAAATTTACTATAGAACTCCTGGGGGTTGGGACTACCTACCAGGCGCGTCTCCGAGGTAGTGGGTAGGGGAAAGGCCATCTTGTCAGGGTTCGCTCACGACGAGATGGTTAGTGGCGGCTATAAGTTTGTCATCTCTGCTTAAAACCGGGGCAGGGTGAACCACTCCCCCTCGCCAGAGCTGTCGTGTCGTGGCTAAGGGGTTGCACAGGGTTCTACAACGATGCCAGTTGTTGCTTTCGGTTACCGAAAGCCCAACTGTTAAATCAGGTCCCGAAAGGATGGGGCGTCTTGGCTTAACTGCACGGACCGAGAGGAGACAACCTAAACAAAAACCTAAATCCTAAGGTGGCGGACTAGGCTGGATAGAAGACCAGTCTACTAGTCCAACCTTGGGGCACCTGGCGCACCCCATTGTATTTAGCCTTACCTCTGCAAATGGGGCTCTGTGGAGGTGGACCTTTTCTTCCCTAGCTACTCGTGGGATCAACCATGCAGGAAGGACGTTTATTAGCGGGACGAACCGCTAATAAACAGGAATTGGAGCAGGATCTCCATAAGAAGCCTTCCACTTCCAAAGTGTACCTCACAAGGAAGGAACAAAGGGAGGAGCAAAACGAATGGAGCAGATTGGGGAACAGGATGGCATCCATCCCTCTGAAATTGCGTAGCACTGTGCAACTCAAGGGCGTTGTACCTGAGAGCACGTGAAATCGAAGAGGGAGACTTACCTAACCTGGGACCTTCTGATATCCTACACTTTCTAAAAGGAATAGGATTGGAGGGCCAGCTGTAAAGCAGCAAAAAACAGGGACATAGATAAACATAGAGTATGCTTAATAAAAATCAAAGCACTTGCTAATGGGAATTCAATGGTGTGTTTGTAGAAAGTAAGATATACTCATTTGAAGTTGATTGAGTTTGCGCTTTAGTAACAATCACCTAGAATATTAAAATACAACTATAAACATACCTGCAGGTATAAGTATGTCTGTACTAAGATATTTTAAAATTTGATTCACTTTTATTCTAAGTGGTAATTAAATTGCAGTCGCTTTTTTCAAACAGTGTAAACGACATAATTTTTAGAAAATCAAAGACATCTTGGAAATTAATGAGTTTAGCGCTAAAGTATGGTATATCTTATGTTTTTGAAATTTACTGGGGTTTTTAAAAATGAAATAGTATTGAGGGTATTGTATTTAAAAAAAGAAAGTCGAAGGCTGTACCGAGGTTATGAAACCCCCTACACAAATCTCAATGATTTTGCGTTATAGAAAAATTATAACTTTAAAACATTTTGCCAGTACTAGCTCCATCTCACTTCCTATTCTCTTAAATAATATGTTACCCTTACTCTAATGTTGGAGTCAATCGGTGCGAAGTATATAATATCCATAGGTATAATACATCCATGATAACTCTCTGAGATAACCTAGCAACAGCCTAGTAAAAGAGGAGTGTGAATGGACATATCAGCTGCAGTGCTCCAGTTTCATATTGTTAATGAAATGTTGATTTTATAGGGATATGTATTGTATGTGCGATATGTAACAAAGAATTTCACTTAAAACAACAAACAAGCTGCGTTGTTTTGTCATGTTTGTGCTATGCTATTTTGACAATATTATAAAAGGATTTGCACATATGTATGCGGGCGTAAAACTGTGTGTTAACGTTTTGCCTTCCAAAATTTTGTAGTATGTGTATTCGGAAGTTTGCATATCGAATGGCCTATTATGATAACTTTATTGGAATATTGCATTGTTGTATGTCCGAAAAGTCATATTTTATGGCAATATTACAGCGATGGACAAAAACTCATAATTCGTTGTAAAAATTTATGTTCCAACAGCATCCAATAGCAGGGGCAGTAAGTAAATTTTGCTATTAGATGCATAAAAAATCATAATTCGTATAAAAATCCCTGTAAAAATCTGCAATCAATGGTAAAAAAATTACCATTGGTCCGTACACGATTTTTTTCTCTCAATATAGTGTTTAATTTAATCGTTCTGGCGCATTTTGAGAAAGATCGGAACTTTTCTGTAATTGCATGTTTTTGTTAGAAAAATCAAATATCCATTTTTAATGCAAATGTATTTATTAAAACACAAACAATTTCTTTTTTGATCGTGAATATTCTTTGTCAGAGGTTTCAAGTGTAAGTCTCCAACAGTATTCGCCTAACATCTTAGTGAGGCCCTTTCCTTTGTTACGGCTTTCCATCATTAGCAATTTTTAATGATGCTAGCTCCATTTTCGTCCGACACTTCCACCAGATCGGATTAGATTAGATTAGAATTGAGGTGGCATACGGATCTGTCTCGCCGCGACCTTTGCAGATCTATTGTGATCCCCTTTTTTCCTAGAAGACGCTCTCTAATTTTGCCCTCTTAATAAGACCTATCATCTTTGAGAGCGGCTTCTTTGTATAGCTGCTAGTTGTTGATTTCTCCGCCCCCGGTTCTAAAAACCTTGTCCTTACCAGGTCATCACCTTGGCACAGAATATGAACTGGTGTTTCTTCCATCTCTTGGCAGAATCTGCAATTTCGCCGGATAGTCAGCGAAGAAATCAATATGGTTATGCAACATGTGAATTTTTAAATTGTTAATAAGTTTAACTCCTTTAAAGCGTCAATCATATCTTTCACTAGTTCTTCATAGAAGTCAGGTTGCTTGTTGCTAAAAAGTTTTTGGAAAATCGGAAGGCTGCGCGAATCCCCACTCACGAGACATAACTACTGGTATATCTATCAGTTATTGAACGGGATTCACTTCCCCTATTAAGTGTTATTTTGAGGTTTTACACTACACAATATACATAGATACCATAATCATTGCTTCACCTGAGCAGCAACAGGTAGTAGCAGATATGAGGTCTGTACAGCATATAGTTCTGGAAAAATTCGCAATTGCTTTTTCCAGAACTATATACTATACAGACCCATATCTGCTACTATCTATGGAGATTTTTTGTGTTGTACCGTGTTATTGTTGGAAACGAAATATTATTTGTTTTTAACTTTAATGCAGTTTTAAATTGTTCCATCTATATAAATTCAAACTATTTAAATAACAATACGAAGCAATTATGATTGTTTCTTTCTGATGAGTTTCATATTTTATATTGTATCAAGCAGCTGTAAAGCATGTATGACTGCAGTACTTATTTTTATTGAGTTTACCACAACAATTTTTCTTTTTTTATACTATCAATTAACTTTGCAAGGGCATTGTTCGTATTTAACCGCATTCATGGTATATTTTCCTCGCCACAAATATTTGTTGATTTAGCATATTTTTATTACAAATTCATTAAATTGAATGTTGTCAGCTTACTATAAATTTTTAACCCGTTATGCAGGCATCTACGTATAATGCACAAGTAATAAAAGTTCCATGCATGAAATCGATTTAGCCGCTGTTTGGATAGCTCCTCTTCATCATTTAAAAATAACACGAACACATTTGGGAAATATACGACGGAAATGTCACAGCAATATTATCTTTTAATAAAATCCATTGGGAAAATTATCGCAGCAATAGGTCAAAACCAAAACGATATCGAAGCCATATGCCGCTGTCGTAAATCCCTCGTTTGGATTTCACATTAGGAACCATTGTTTTTTTTTTAGATATCTTTTTCAGTTGTTGAAATTGGACTAACATTTCTTGCTACTCATCTCATTACCTATTCTTGAATTTGTAATAACACGAATGCACCGCGCCGCCTAATTTCTTATGCATAAATTTCTCCACTCCAATCTACCAACCTGGAGACCTACAGCCGATTTGACGTATCCAGCAAAGCGTGCTCTCCTTGTTACATACATAAATTTACATGGAACCTGGCAAGGACACGCAGGGAATTTTAAAATTACCGTAGTCAGGAGATTCCCGGAGTAATACGTGAATGCATTCGCGTGGATCGTATCCTTAATATTCTATTAGAGGCGGACATGCAAGGTGCACCGAGGAAATTCAATCAAGTGGGATTTGGCCGTGATACCTGGAGCGAAGTAATTCGTGAAACAGGAGCAGATCAGGTTGAAACCTCTCCACTGTGTGCAGATAGGTAGGTGAGCTTTAGGGATGTAAGAACATATTTTATAACAAATTAAATCTGAGGTGCAGGTACGCCTTGGCTTAATATCCAATGACACAGTGACAGATAAATTTGAGGAAATGTAAATCTTAGTAAAATTATGTCACGCCCAAAATTAGTTTTTCCACAGTTTTGCGCCACTGCGCCGTGGTTCTTCACTGATGTAATTCAGGAAGCAAATCGGATTTTATATTTTCAATAAAGCCTGTATGCTGGGTTTAAGATACCTATAGTGACATTAATTACTTAATAAAATATAAATTAATTAAGTTATGATCTTTATAGTTTTTGTAGCTTTATATGTAATTAATTGTATGTGATTTATTTTAGTAATGAAAACATTTGTAGCTTTAATAATAATTATGCAGAGAGCGCTATAGGTCTAACACATAAAATGTAGGTAGTCTTTTGCACAAGGCTGGTGCCTTTTGTTCTCTGCTGTTATTTATTGCTGTTTAGATTACTTTACGACTTAATACTGTAACCTTTTCAGGGTTCATATAATTCACATACACTGAGAATCGATTTGTTTGATGATACGAAATTTTGCTTAAGCTAACTAAATATGGCAAACAAATATTTACAAGGGAAATAGAAATCAAACAAGGTCTAGATCCTCACAAAATTCCTTAATATCACACCACCAGTTTTGCTGTATCCGAGCGTCCTCAGGTCAGCTAAAGAAGTATGAAATAATGAAAGTGTGCAACAATTATTAGCAAAATAGCATTGTATAAAATATTTTTTTTATATAAATGAGGGAGTAAAGCAAAATGGTGAAAAATTATTTAAAGGCTACTTAAGATTTGAAATCAGTTAATAATGGTCAAGGTTTAAAAATAAAATAAAAATAGAAAGTGCAACGTAAATAGTCGGACTTATGTAAAACTACGTACATTAAATGAAATAAAACACATAAGTTTAAACAAACAACGCTTTAAGATTGTTTAAAATAAATGTAATCACTTCGAACTGATGATTCTGGAAAAGTCGGGACTAAAATTTAAATAAATGTAGAAAATTTCCAGGAAATTGCAATAAACTTGTGCCATCTATTATTGAAAAACTACAATAATGATGTGTTAAAGACTTAGAGAGTAGAGTACTAGAGCGCCCTCTATGGGAAGCTTGACTACCTATTGTCTAATCGTCTTATATAGGTAGCGTCACCTGTGGGTGAGATTGAAATTTTAATTTCAAAATTCACAACAATACATCTTGAAGCAAGATGAGAAGAATTTATTATGTTTGTATTATTTGTAACCTGTTTTAATATTAGTATATTAATTGCGAAAAAATGTTGCTTCAAAAGCTGTTTGAGATTGATTCGGAAGTATACGAAGAGTTAAAAAACGACCTGGATTTTGTTATACAAAGCATTCAGAATCTGAGCAGAAGGCAGACATAAGAAGTATAGAAGATCTAGATATATTTTATGATGAACCAATCAGATATAATACAGAAACAAACACAGCACAAAAAAATTCCAAACACAAATGTAAGAATACCTTTAGTTAACCAAATATACAAAAGATGCCAGAACACCTGGATTTTTCGCAGAAGTTAATCGATGCACATATACTAAATATAATAGTTGTTCACACTAACTTGTATATCATAAAATTAATAGATGATGATGTATAAAGTAATCTACAAATGTCATAAATCAAAGTTGTAATTGGTTTACTACAACTTAGATTCAAAGACCGAAAGAGAAAAAGTGAAAAAATTAGCAGCTGTAAGATGAACATTTGAAAACTTTGTAATAAAGTGTCGGCTACACTAAACAGTCGTTATAAAACTTTAGATGAAATCTTCTGAATGTTTCATGAAAGATTTAGTTTCGATACACACATTTAAAGCAAACCAGTTAAACAGAGTTTAAAAATTTTTACGTTAGTAAACCAAATATATTGCTATGTTTTGCTAATGAATACCTGAATTGTATTTTTTTTAATTCAATATGATGTAGGCACTATAGGCATTATTATTTAAAGATGGTCATGTATTTTTATTATACAGCTACTTACCTATAAACCTTTAATGTTTGTTTAATACATTGGTAATAGTATTATATTTATTATCTCCCTTCATAATAAGTTACCAAAAAGGTTACTGTTGAATGTGCCTTACACTATAAAATAAGTAGTGGCTACTACATTAACTGTTTTACTACAAATGGAATAAGTGTGTTACACCAACAAAGAATTATTTATTAATATTATTGTGATTTGATAAACAATTCAATGTTAAGAATTAATAAAATATCCCAGTTACTTATAAGTACGTAGATTTCCCTCAGTTCCAGGGCGCTGAAGCGCGGTGGTACAACCTAGTAAACAATAAAATTGTATTTTGATATTCTGGCCAGCACTTTATTAACAATTTATTTACTTTTATATGTAAAGAAACATATATGAGGATAAATTATCAGAAATCCAAGAATATTTAAAAATGTCTACCTTAAACCATATTAGAACAAATATCAACTCGAATTAGTTATACATTAGCAATCTCTAATTTGATGATAGTAATTTAAAGGTAAAATGTAGGCGTAAAAATAATTTCCAAATATAATAACCCTTAAATAAGTTTTAACCTTAATGTAATATATCTATCTTGACGACATTGATCCACAATACCTCCAAATAACACCAACAACTTATTTATTCATGAAAATAAGGTAGCAATATATACATGTACGAACAACATTAATAAATCATCCCTAGTTATACATGTTATCTATCGAAATCTATGGGTAGGAGCCTACACATCATCGGTAATTGCAATTAGGAATAAATAGGGTGGATATACTAACTGTAAAATTACTACCTAATTGGTAACAAAATAATATTAAATATTCATAATACATAATGGTACTCTTTGCAGCATTAATCAAATATAAAACGACTATCAACAGCACCTGACCTGAGGTTACATATTTTTCCGGCTCGTTATTACGAGGGGTGACCACAATGTTGCCCACTTGTAGAAGATATGGTTTTCTTTTTTGTGGTGAAATTTTTGTTACACTGAGAATAATGGTCCAAATGAACAACATGGTTGGTCTTTTAATAAGTACGAATAAATAGTTATTCGTTATTAATACGCTATGCATTAAAAGTGAGTAAAGTAAGGTTTCTAACATTGTGATATTGTCACAACTACTAAAATATATTAAGAGACATTAAATATTTCATACACAAATCACAAAACATATCTGTAACTAAGAAATTCGGTTACTTGGGATACTATTAATTAGTGTAAATAATTGGTATAAATAAAAACTAACTAAAGAATAATAGTGAGCAAGTTAGGGTAACTACTAAAATTTTGAATCGTTAATGTTCGGATACAATCGATTGGCACCGACAGCACTTCTAGCGCTTATTGATTATGTATTGTTTGTCTCTGGTTCGTAAGTACATACGGATCTAATTGTTTTAGAAAGGTGATGCTACTATTTATTTAGCTCATTCATCGAAGTGACAAGATGAAACAATTACCCTGCAGCGATAGTGTACGGATTGTGTTGCAGGTATCTTTTATGCTAAAATTATGGTTAAAGCATCTAATATTTTAAGAATACAGTAATACGTTGTGCATGTATAAATGTGTCCACCTACAAACAATAAAATATGTTATTTTTAATGTAGTAGTTTTGTGTTAATTTTACACATCTCAATAATTTTTGTGCATAAATATTGTAATAATTATAAATATAATGGCCGCTGATGAAATATTAGTCCTTTTGACAGGAATAATTAATTATTATTCTTGTATCTGAGCTAAAGAAGCCCAATATTTCTTGAAAATAATGTAAGCCTGACAAGGTCAGTTACGATAACAATACAAGAACATGCCTTTTAATAAATAATTTATATGTAGTAAGTATTATTCTTGCCATACATTTCACAATTTAGTTATGGTAAGTAAATTCAATTAAGTAACACCAGTAAGACAAAGCATCCACTGTAAGTAATATGGATATTTATAGCAATTAATATACAATAAGTAATATCAGCAAAGGAAATATTAACTCCAGATAATATAAAACATTTTGAATAAATAATGTTTTCCATTTACCAGGAAAACTAAGGTTATTTGGAGTTTCGGTATCAGATGCCCTAATCAATATCAAGGTCAGCGTACAAAGTATCAGCATCGTGAACGGCAGATGGGAGGTCATTAATGTACGCAAGAAATAGGAAAGGACCCAATATTGAGACTTGTCGTACACCGAAACTTATTCTCATTGTGATTGACTTAGAGTTTTTCCATTCCGTTAGCTGCAATATGCCGGAAAGGTACAAACATATTTGTTTCCGGAGCATTCCTCTAACTCTAGAGTATAGCTTGTCCAGGAATATATCGTGTGTAATAGAGTCCAAAGCTTTAGAGATGTCCAACATATGTAGTTTCGTAATCATTCCATCGTCGAAGGCCTTATAAATATAATCCAAAACGTGCAGAATGAATGTTATGGATCATTTCTTCATGTATCCGTGCTGTTTGGAGGTCAAGTTGTTGCAATGTTCGAAGTAACTCACCAGCCGGGTTGTTACAATTTACTCGAGGATCTTGAGCATTGCAAGAACTTACTTGCATGCTTAATTCAATAGATGAAGTCTCGATCTCCCTTTCAATAGATAAATCCGATATATCATTTGTGTTCACAGCTGTAATGTTTAATGCTTGAGTTGAGGTAGCCAAGACTAGCGATTCTTCATGAGTCGCAGTCTTCCTGCAAAAGCAACTAGTAACATTATAATTTTTTATATTGGCCGATTTTAATTTGTCATGTGTTAAAAAGGTGTTCCGCAATGAATGCTAACGCTTGGTGTTTGTAATACTTGCTTACATGAGCTCATACGCCTTACAGAAGCTCTACTTTCAGATAAGATTATCTTCATTAGAGTCTGAGACATTAATTGGGTGTGGTTCTCAAACAAGGAAACACTGTGGAAGAAATTACAAAATCGGTTGGATAAAGTTAAAAAGTCTTATCAAAGCTCCAATTTATTTACTTATTAATGTAAGGCTAATATATAGGCTCTTATCCGTTATTTACCTTACCTAATCATACATATTTTTCCAAACTTTTATTTCTTTCGTAATGTTGTTTCCGTCTTAAAGGAAATCACTAGTAGTATGTGTAAGATACATACGTCACAAACTTCTCCGTTTTCCCAAGGAATACCATTCCCGTCTCCTTATATATCTCGAAGCGTATTGAATAGCGCACACCTTTTACATTTTCCATCGTTCACCGCGCACACGTATGTACAATACCTGTCGCAGTGGACAGCGCGCGAACTTGTCCATTACGCGGTCTCCCACGATTCCGTTGGGAGTCAGTGTGAGTAGATGTGTAAAAGGTGTTGAATTTTTACAATTCGACATTCGTTCGAGTTCTGCCTCAGACATTTCCGATGAGAAAACGTAAGTGGCTGCTTGGTGTTGAAGCTTTTTTCAATTCGTTCGAAGCGTAAGACGAATCGAAAAGATTTACTAGGAGGACACTTTTTAGAAATGCAATGTGAGTGGAAAATGAATACTAGGTGCGGTATTATTAAATATAACAATCGAATCGAATTGATGGAACCGGAAGATAGACTGCAGTCTACAGATCTTTGTATTTAATCTTCGATTCCCTTATCCCTTAATTTATGTCAGCCATTTCGAGATCCTGGAATCTTATACTAATTTGTACAAGTCCCTGTACGATTTATCAATATAATTTATGGTATTTTCCACAATATCTTTCTGCATTCAGACCAGATGTAGTTCGAAGGCTTTATTATCCCACTATATACCGGGCATCTCAATTTACTGTATGTGCCCTTTTAGTATTTTGTGAGGAGAGTTATTATTATTATTATTATGCAAAGTGGTTTAAAATTTAGAACTTTTCAAGCTGGAATTCCCTTTTTAATACACCTTCCCATGGAGTGTCTAGGTGTATTCTGATGGCATTTCTGGTACTTGTTTAACCTAACTCCTTGACTGCCTTTGTCCGCTACTAAATGTCTTAGGCAGATTTTACGTTTATATATGAAGTGCATAATTCGTTTCTTGCTTCAATCGATTCCTAAATGTTGTAGCATCCATAGCAAAGAAGCTTTCAACGTGTTTCAGTCCATAATTAGGTAAACCCAATAATGAAGTTAACATACTTTCTAATTTCTTTTATTCAGTTTTACTAAATAAAGCTTTCAAATTAGACCAGCTTTCAAATAATGGTCAATAGTTAACCATTACGAAAACTGGTATACTAAAGGTCATGCATAAATGCACCTCTACGCGTTGATAGATTAATAAATTCAATCTCCTTCCGAACCGTCTGCCAGAAACAATAACTTCTCCAAGCTTCTCAGAAAGCGGTTTTTATTTTTTCAGCAGCAATTATAATGCATATACAATGCAAATTAAGTTTATATTGCACAGGCATTACAATTTCCTGCAATTAACGAATTTTGCATTGTATAGGCAAGTTTAAGTGATTGTTTGTACAATGATTAATTTTTCTTACATTTCTTCCCATTTTCTTTTCCTTTCTGGGAGCCGTCGAACATTGGGGACTCCGGAAACATTGCAACCTCTTGGCTTTTTGTATTTAATTCTCCTATTTTCGTGCCCTTTAGCTGAATATATTCTGCCATAAATATAAGTTCCCTAAGTTCATCAAGATAAATATGCCGCTCGAATAGTTAAATCCTTCGACATATCTTTGTCCAATGGCCTATTTTGTCTGCGACCAAACGCCACCAACGACATATCTGATGTTTTATTATAAACCAGTTTTCAGCTGACACACCAGATTCCTTATCTTGCCCTTATCGGTTCTTGCTGACCTGGATTCCAGGCTAGCATCCTTGGCCTCGTTGGAAAGTCCTTGGATTCAACAGTAGTTAAGTCCCTTTCAAAGATTCGTTAGGAATGTCTTTACCTTTACCTTGGACTAGGACACAAGAGTGTCTCGCCTGCGAAAAGTTATTTATACCCCTCCAGTGGAGATTTTATTTGTGAATTACACGAGATTGATGCTCGCTCTTGGAGCAATCGTCCATAGCAATCACGAGTCGTTTTTGAATCACTTACAAAACATATGAATTTATAGATTTAACTTTGATCTCGGTTTTGCAATTCTTCCTGATCGAGTAATCACTGGTCCTTCAGTCTTCGTTTGAACTGTATTGTTACTTAAATTCTGGATGATCTATTACTGGTACTCCTGGTGTTTGTTTTCTGCTTCATTAGTTTTAGATGTTTCCTTTCCATTATTTGCTGGTACAGCAGTAATCGGATTTTATATTCTTGCTTTGGTTTTATGCAACATCGATTTCGTAATCTTGACAATTCCTAAGGGACGACTTCCTTTACTACAGAATGCAATGTGGTCTTCGTTACTGATATTGTTGTCTTGGTAAACTCGACTCATTAGTCTTTGGACTGGGGATCCCAATAATCCATTCCTAATAGGTATATTTTGGTAGTACACATTTTTTTAAAATGTTTTTTTTTTTTTGAGATTTGTACACCGAATAAAGCGAACCATGTTTTTAGATGCGATATGGCTTCTTTGGTAGCTTGTGATTTAAATGGTTTAAAATCAACAAACCCGGAATAACTGTCAATGATAGAAATATAGGGTTTACTTTTATGCGAAAACAAATCACTGGCCACGATTTGCCAGGGGTAAGTTAGTATCAGCTTTGTCTGAATATATTCTTTGTTATTTGAGCGTTGCGTTGCTTCACATACACTACATTTTTAATATAGTCCGTAATGTCATCCGTCATGTGATTCCAAAACAAAAGTTCTCGCGCATGTTTCATACAACTTTGAATGCCAAAATGTCCTGAATGAATCTGTTTCAGCATTTTGGTGATTTGGGACTTCAGCACTACAATCCTTTCTCCCTTAAATATCAATCTACCGTAGTAGGACAATTCTTCATAAAAATTAAAATATTCAGCGATTTCTTCCGGCAATTCACTTTGCTTTAACAGAAACCCACGTTTTATGTAGAACAGTAATATTTGCAGCTCATTGTCTTGCGTAGTTGCTTCGACAAATTCTTCTCCCGCGGACTTCGACATTGCTAATAGTAACGGTATTTCCAGCCGGTGTAGACTGGATTGGATTGAAAATAGTTTCCCATGGTTTATAATCCCTTTCAATCAGTAGACGTTTTCTATAAATGTATTCGTGAAACTTTTTACCGGCGAAACTTATGTCAAACGCCTCGTTCTCAATTTGTGGATAATGTCTTTGTGCTGCTGTTAGTGCTTTCGTCGCATACGCCACGGGTTGGTCATCTTGAAGTAGCTAGTTCAACTTATAGAAGTTTTATCTACCGAAATTTTCACTTCTTTATTTACGTAATAAAATTTCAGAACTGGGGATTACTCAATATTTCCTTTATTTTTTCGAATGCTTGTACTTGTTCGAATTCCCACGACGATGTTACGTACTTTTTGAGTAATTTCTTTTGCGGTTCAGTCAAGTCTAACATATTCTTTATCAATTTGTGTTACCATACCTACTAGTCTCTGAAGCTCAAACACACACTTTTCGTAATTTAATTTCAGACCAGCAGTCTTTAATTTCTGCATTACTTGGTTGGTTATTTCCTGTAATTTGACTTTGCTCTCAGCATGGATAAGAATGTCATCCTTGTAGCATTCATTACCAATATCTTGTAATAGGCGACTTATTATTTCTTGGAAGACTTCTGGGGCTGAGGTCCGTCCAAAGGGCAGTCCTACGGAACAATATCTTCTCCATTGGGTTGAAAAAATTAAATACTTTTGAGTTCTTTCACTTACATTCAATTGCCAGGAACCCCACTTACACTCCAATAGCGTAAACTATTTAGATCTACTCACTCTGGTTACGATTTCTTCCATGGTTTTTAGTGGACAATGTCGCCTGAGTATATTGCATTTCACGTCACTTGAGTGTATACATATCCTGAACATTTTCTTTTTTCTTACTATAACCATAGGACTTACTACTGGTGTTGGTTCATTTATTTGTTTTATAACTCCCAGATTGACTAGGGAATCCAATTCCTTTTTAACAGTTTCTTTTATGGAATATAGTATTTTTCGGGCTGGTATTATATCAGGTTTTGGGTTTCAATAAAATCAACGTCCTATTCGTAATCTTTTAAACAACCTAACCCTTGACAGATTTCATCTTCAGAATGCAACCTTAAATTTAGTACTCTTTTGACAAATCTTTAGCAAGATTTTTTACCTAGTATACTATAAACATCTGCATCGACTACTTTAGGTGTGATTGGTACTGTCATACTTCGTGTGAAACATTGCAAGCTTACCTCTCCAACAATCTTTGTGCCGTCATTTGTGAAGCTTATAAAATTTTTTATTTTTCACTGAAAGATTTTATTTGCAGCACCCAAACTTTGAACTACTGCAAGTGGCAAGACATTGCACTCAGCACCTGTATCTAATTTAACTCTGAAAGTTTTTTCTTTGTACTTTAAATTTTTATACCCGGCATCATCACTATTTTTATATTTTACAAAGCAATGTACATAAAGAATCTTACCTTCAGTTTCAGAGCTGCCTGTGTTTCCACTTTCCAAGCATTGTAAGTTCTTGGATTTATTTTGATTTTTTTTTGTAGATTTTTTCTTCTAGCACTGTTCTTTATATCCCTTCCTGCTGTACTGTTCGCATAAATTATTAAAGGCTGGTCAATTTCTTTTTTAGTGCCTTTGACCACATCTTTTGCAATAATTAAATTCTTCCGTAGTACTTTTGTACTTACTTTTAATGACATTAGTTTGACTTGAATTGCCTATTTGAGCTTGTTTTAGTTGCTTCGTGCTAGCTCTATATATTTGTACAACCAAAAACTATTTTGTCTTTTATTAAGCTATCATGTAGATTTTCGAATACACGAGTTTTGGCTTTTATTTCCGTAAGGAACTCGTCAAAGCTCTGTCCTTCTTTTTGCTTTAATTTAAAGAAGTTTAATCTTCCAAAGGACACATTTTTCTTTTTGAGTAAAATAATTACTGAACTTATGCTTGATCACTGTCAGATTCAGTAAGGTTGAAACTGAACTATTAAAACTATTGAATATTGTAATAACTTCTGATCCGATTGTGCTCATGAATGTTGCTCCTTCAATTTCTTCTGACTTTTTTGTCAGTTGTCTTGCAGTAGCGAGCCGCTCAAATTGGTGTAGCCATTTTTTTTCCAGTTAACTGCCATATTATCGATTGTAAATATGAGAGCTTTTGGTGGTATAATGCCGTGCACTCCATTTGAAGATGAATCCTCGTTGTTGATTATTTTGTTTGATACACCTTTTTTTTCTCTCTACTACGAATTTGGCTAATTAACTACTTCGTTATCACTTCTGACAGCATCTAATATTGGTATGCACCAATATGTTTTACTTTATGAGAAGAAAAACATTGTGGTTTTTATCTAACTGTCATATTTTTTAAGTACGTTCATAATACAGGTACAGGTGTACTATTTTGAGGTACGTTCATATGGGTATGCGTCATGTTACAGTCTCCCACCTTGGGTTTATCTTTTTCCCTGCCTTAGCGATCTAGGTTTTGCCTTCGGCTTGAATGGGATATCTATAACTTTAAATAAAGGCACTTTAGCAGGTCGCTTTTCATCTGGGCCAGATGAAAATTCGTTTCTTATCCTGGCTTGGGACAGGTATTGGCGAAGTTTTCAATTCTTTCCATTTATTTGCAGGATCGCAGGATGCAATATAACACGTATTTTCCACCTTTGAACTCCTTCGTCAATCAATTATATTTTCTCCAAAATAGAGGGATATTGATTAGATCTAAATCATTTGCGTGTGATCTCGCATTTCCAATTCATTCTTTGATTGTGTAAGACATAGTAGACATTTCCTAGTTGTATTTCTCTTTAATCGATAGCACAATAAGTTTTGGTTTTGGTAATTTATTGATTGTAGATCATTTATAAATGGCTACACATTAAAACGATTATTGGGAATTTTATATACTACAACAGTTTGAATACCGTATTCGCATCCACTAATACCTAGAATTTACTTTCCAGCTACGAGAACGAAAACTTCTCGGCAATAAGATAAGAAGGAAAGCGAGAAGAATATATATTACAAAATTTCCGAGGCGTCTACATATATTATTTATAAGAAACATATGCGATCGGAACCGTTATTCTCTTCTTGTACATATTACGTATTCCATTTAACATAAATTTTAAATTTCAGGCGGCAGCAAATGTGAAATATATAAAGAGAATTATGTGTTGTTCGCGCGAAGAGGCAGGTTTTGGGGGTTAGGTGGGTAGGTCTATTAGATTTTAGATCTAATATTCAGGCGAATCATATTCCCTCGAAAAGAGCGTTTTCGAGGGAATATAATTGATGCGGGCGGACAAAGGTGAAAAATAAGTATTATATTGCCTTTACAGAACTGTTAAACCTTAAATCATTGCACAATGAAAGGAATGTATCCTCGTGAATTAGATTTATTATTTAACGTTTCTTGAGCCTGTTCAGTTATGATTAATGCGCTTTTTATCAAGGCGAAATCGGTGTTTTAACTTCTTTTTCTTTCGCCGTTACGGCATCATTACTTTTCTTTCACCTAATTATCTGGAAAGTCTGTGAAACTTAAAAGCAATTTTAAATGCTTTTTAAAATGTTCAATGTTTGTCAACTTGATAAAATTATTGAAGTACATTTTCAAAAAGATAACGGATCAAATTAAATCTGCAGGGCCATTGTTTTTTTTTTAGAAAAGCGAGTGTAACATTAAGCTTTTGTTCCAAGAGATTTGTAGCGAAAACAAATTGCTTGTCACACTTTAGAAAGTATTTTTTTTCTTTATCGGATTACACACGTACTTAATTAAAACTCTATAATTTAGGAATGCTGCTAAAAATAACTAAAAGAGTTCTCTGTTAGATGAATAGACTTTTTTAGCGTTTATTTCAACAAAGACAACAATCTACAACAGTAAATAATTAAATTAAATACTTTATAAATCAGCACTTATTTATATTATTTATAAATTATTTAAAATATTGTATTGTTAATTTAATTTCTTCTATACTATTGTACATTATTGTCTCTATTGAAGTGACAAATAAAAGCTGCGAAAGCATAGACATCTAAAGCAATCGTATTTGTTATTTTCTTGTTATTAACTTTTTTGTGCACTTCTTTTTAAGCGACCGGTTCACTGTGCTTCATCAGCATTTTGTTATTTTCCTTTTATATCAATTTTCCACAAAATTCATCATACAACAAAATATGGATCACTTGAATTGTACCTACATATATATTAGCTAAATGCATTGGTGAATTGAATAAGTACAACCAAATAGTTTAATCCATTCAAATAATCATTTCATGAACAGTTAATAACAATACAGGTTGTAATAAAAATGAATACGATGTTACTCCGTTGCAAGAATAGACACGATTTATTAAATCCTACATTTACGATTATATCAACGACTTATATTCTGCGTAAAAAGTGGTAAATAACAAAAACCTCAACAGGTGGCTGGAGAGCGCCTGATTGGTTCTTTTAGGTGGGAATTGCATTTGGTAGCTTCAAATTTAATCCCTTATTTGATTAAAAGAAATGTGTAGATTTAATACCGAGAACCAAAATTCTTCTTTATCAAATAATTTAGTTATTATTTGTTTGTCTCAAACAACGTTTTATTTGGTATTTGATTGAAGTAACAATTTTTACATTTGAATCAACAAAATATAGAATAACAAAGGATGCAATTTGTTTGCGGCAATCAAATCCGTTTTTTTTCGTGTATATATTGCTCTGCTTTTCAAAACAAAATGCCGGGATTTCAAAATTTTTAATTTTGATTAGTTCAATACAATTAAATATTATTCTTAAATTCAGGTTTTCAATTTATTTATACATTCTTTGTCCGTATACTTTTTTTTCTTTCAATAAAAATAAAATAAAAAATATAGTAGTTTTTATCCACCCAGCGACCTCTCTGATAAGTGAAAGAATACTGTGAACAGTGACCTTCTACCTGCTAGGGAATGAGCACCAAATCTCCTCTCAATTAGTAATCCAGGCGCTTGCTAATAGGCAGTTAATTTTCTTACTAACGGACGCGTCCCCAAATCCCCTTCTCGGATTATTAAAATTTGCAAAATTGTAATAATAAAAAGAATAAATTTAAAATTCAGAGCCACCTACCCGTAAATAGCAGAAACTAAATTTATTAGAGAACTATAACCTGGGTTATCGATATTTGTTAAGAATAACTATTTTATCACAGACCAACTTAGTGATTTTTGAAGACAGCCCTTAAATGTTAAAAACTCCCAAAATAACTAACAATAATGGCGGTTCATATAGATCTAACCCCAAGTTAACGTGTAGTGAACACAAATTAGAAAAATCTTATTTCTGGTTACAATTGAATTGAAACTAATCAATTATTTTCCTTTTTAGGTGGGATATACTTGATGGAACACTAACTTGACTGCGTACAGACACACACTCTAAGCACACGGGCTGGTAATTCTCTGGGTACAGGTTGGACTTTCGGTTTGACGGGTTCCCGCGTCGGTCAATGGACGCATGGAATGGTATTCTGGCCGGAATTCTTCGTAGGAAATTTTATAGGAAATTCTCGATAATGTTACAGGTACAAGTAAGGATTTAAATTATTCAGGAGTAATGTCGATACTTTTTTAAGTAAACGCTTCGTGGAACTTTGATATTTTTGATAGTGTGGCATAAAAATTGTTACAGAAGTTCATTATCAACCGTCATCTTTCGTGGCCACATGCAGAATGAGGGTTTAAAGTAAATTACCAGTCATCAGCCTTCGATTGTTATCGCTATCAGGCAAGCCAACATTAAATTTGAATAGATACCAGTAACCGACATTAAGATACCGTTATTTACTCTAGTTTGAGGGGAATACAGCAAAAGTTACCAAATAGACATCCCGAAGAATGAAAGATCTTCTCGAGCAAAATATAATAGAAATATAAAAATATACCAAGTAAGCTTGAATTAACATAGAAAATAAAATTTACATTATTATATTAAGGCTATACTTAGCACCTATTGCTAAGATGGTCCATTTTTATAGTAATTCTTAACAAATTTAAAATTTGCCTGTAAAGTAGACAACTGAGTACGCGCTTCAACTTTTAATTACTTCTTCATTTGGCTTTGAAACCTGTTTTAAATGACTCTAAATTATATTCAATACCCCTGATTCCATAGCAATATATATCTATATCTATACCTTTGATTCAGTTTCTCACCTGTTGTCCTTTATCATTAACTATACATATTTCACATTGATTACCAAAAGAATCGGAATCGTTAAGAAAAGGCTGCCGATTTTGCTTGTTAATCCTCGTTATTGGAGGATCTTTGATTCCGATGCGCCCACCTCTAGTCGCAAACATCAAAGCTTAATATGAGCAGCCCACCTGACTCATTGTTCCTTTTTCATGTGCGTTTTAGTCACGATTTTACAATTAACGTCAAACTCGCTCTCGTAATACTTCAAGCTACACAACCAGCGGCTATACTTTGCCAGTATTCGGTAAACAGTCGTCCGCTACCCGCTACTTGACGAGAGGGCGGCCAGCACGGCCGCAGCCGGGCGGTTCATACGCGCATACCCGTTCAAACTTCGCATCTCACCCGCTGGGTATTTGCACTGCGACAAGTGGAAGAATAAATATTTGCGGTACGTGATAGTATTTATTTTGTTTTTCTTATAATAGGGTCGCTTAAAAGCGGCACAGAGAATTCTACTGCGTACGACGAAATTATCGCGCGGGCTGAAAGTTGAAACGAATTTGCATATAAATTGCGCGCACCGCGTCTCACAGCGTGAAACATCGGAATGTAATTTTTTCTCCGGGGGTTCTAAATTAGACGCGAAATTGGAAACGGACGCGCCAATTTTTATATATACGTATATTTTCGACGTAGTTGGTCGCGCAGGCATCGTGCTGTCGCTGAATCTTCCTCCAGGTGGGGGAAGTACTCAAGAATACCGCGGAAATTAGTATTAAAGTTGGAAGGTGATATTTTAGAATTTTTCTTTCTTACGTCGCGAGAGGGAGATCTAAATCTAGACAAGCAATACGAACTAGTTGAATAATCGTTTAAAATTCCTGTACAAATTTGCGATCATTTTGTGCCCCTTTGTAGCAGCAATTCTGCTAACTATAGGCAATTTTTCGAAGACAGCCCGGAATATTTATAATAAAAGTCCAAGATGTGGATAACTTTTTCAATATTTTTTCATGTAGTCTGGAATATTTATAAGATAATTTCCATAGAAGTTTTACTGGTTCAAAAGTAAAATTCCAAAGGAAAATTCAGTATTTCTGATTTTTTTCCTAACAAAGCGGAAAATATCGTCGAAATGAAAGTAATATATAAACAAAATATGAATTTCTATCAATTATGTTAACTAGAAATTAGAATTCTTACCACTTATATATTAAGTAAGAATATTTAACTAATCACATTGTTGGAAATAATAACCCACGCTTTTAAAACGAAAATATATTGCGCTGTTTTCAAACAAATTTAAAATTTTTAATTTTTAATTCAGTGAAAGACGATATTGTAACTATTTTCATATATAATTCTATTTAATATTCAATATTTTAATTAACTTTATCATTACTATATATTTTTCTTTTTCTTAAGACGATAAAAATAAATACGATAATTTAACTGTTTTAATTCACCTAGCGACATCTCTGATATTGTGAGTGAATATCGTGAATACCTTTTGCGTGCTAGGTGGCGCGGGACACTTGTGGGAGCACCAGTTTAGCTGTCACATCAGCTTTTCAGCCGCTTGCTAACGAACAGATAGTCTTACCCAAAGAGGGTGTCCCAAAGCCCCTTCTCCGATTGTTTGGAATTTGAAAAATTTAATTACAATATATCGTTGTAAAATCAAACAAATCGTGCAATAAAAGAACAATTTAAAAAGAAAACAAGCCTATTTCTTTATTTAAATGCCTAATAATCATCAATTTTCTAAAATGAGCGGCCCACGACGACCTCAGATATAGAATACGTACCATTGCTGTGGATTGGCACTCCGTGGTTTATAAACTCTATGCTGTTATTTTAGAAATCTGTTTTTGTCAATGTTTCGGGCAAATTCTCTCAGAAGTTAATGTTTTGTTTTTAAGTAAGATTTTGCTGATTGATTTGATTGATTGTTTAATTTGTTAATTTAAATGTTCAGTTATTTAATTTGTTTTCACCTTTTTAAATTGATAGTGTTTACTCATGTTAGCTCATGTCCTTCTTATATATAGTTGTCTATGATCTTTGCATTTTATGCGCTGCATAGCCACGCATCTATTTTATATATGTATGCGATGTTTGGGCCTCTGAAAAGAGTTACTTGATTTGATGCCGAGAAGTAAGTTCTTGTATTTTTATTTTCATTGCTGCCATTTTGGTATCTCAAATTTAATTTAAAGTTTGATTCGTTTATTTTGATTTTATTTCATCGATCAGGCAACTCAACTTTTTAATAATTGATATTATATAATTGTGCACATATTAGGTATAAGATCCGTTATTATAATTTGATCTAGAAGATATTTAATTTTTTTTTTGTTTAAAGAGTTTAAATTTTTCCGTTTCTTAGTTTTCAAATTAGTTTTTTTTAGTTAATCACCTCGGTTAAGGTGATAAGAAGCTTTGTGCTTGTGATTAAATTTCAATTATATAATTATACTTGTTTTATCCACGTTTAACTTAATTTTAGTGTGTTGTAATTTTGAGACCACGTGGTTTTTTTTTTGTGTAAAAAGGTTTTCCTTCTAGAACAAATCTGTCTTTTGGTTGCTGAGGGACTTGCATTGTCCTTTTTAATTGTAGATTCATGCAGGTTTTGTTTTCGACCAAGACCTTTTGTCTATGGTTTTATTTTCCCTGCGTAAAATTGAATTAAAACTGATTAATTATTTTCTTTTTAGGTGGGATATCCTCGATGGAATACTTCCGTACGTATGGATAGCTAAAATTCCTGGTGTAGGGACAGAGACTCTTTGGAGCAAATTGAACACGTGCGGGGCCTCCAAAACAACGGCCAAATGGTACTTTGGATTCTTCTCAGGATATTTTGTTGGAAAATCTTGAAGGTCATTCAGGAAATTATGGATTTATATACTATACAGGTAATATATCGATACTTCTTAGGTAAACTTTTGTGGAACTGGGATGTTTTTGAGTGTGTGGCGTGAAAATTGTAATAGGAGCTCACGAGCAATCGTCGTCTCTCGTGGTCACAGAAAGAATGCTCCTTTAAACTAATATTTCCCGTAATCTGGCTTCGATTGTTATTGCTGCTAGGTAACCAACATAGATTCAAATGGAAAACCAGTAACTGACATTAAGATACCGCTATTCACTCTAGATGGACGAGAATACAACAATTCTTACTGAATATTAACATCCCGAAGAATGGTAAATCCATTCCGGAGGAAAATATATAAAAATAAAAAAAAAAAATACCAGGTAAGCTTGGACTAACAAATAAAATACAGTGTATAGGACTTAACATCATAAAATTAGGATTTCGATCTAGCATGGTCTATTTTAAGGTCAATTTTTACAAATTCAAAATTTATTTGTAACTTATGCAACTAAGTATGCACGTTAACTTAAATTGACTCTTTTATTAGGTTTTAAAACCTGTTTCAAATGACTCTAAATAACCTAATTCAGAGGTTTAGGTTAAATACATATATTTCCAAAGCAATACCAATATTTTTCTGTTTTCTATAATTGTTATATGAATGTACATAATATACAAAATATGCTTTTGACGTCAAAGATTTCAAAGAAAAAGAAAAGTAATAGTAAATAATTATTTATATTTATTAGTATTTATTTAATGCTTTTAGTGAAAGCACTTATGAATGTCTCCACATTCTCTAGCCCTTTGTTTTATATTTTATTTATTGAGGTAAAACATTACTTACTTATCTTAATCACATTTTCATGGATGTAATAATTTCTTTCCTTTCTGGATGTGAAACATGAAGAGCTTTTTGTTCCAACGTCTCGCATAAGTAAGTTGTGAGAATGTATTAAAAGAAAGATAAAAGATACGTAACTAGATACACATACATACACATTTATCTTATTTTTTTTATTTCTCGATAAAACTAATATAAAATAATATCAAAGCTCATTATATTAAACCGCAAACTTTTTTTATGGCAGCCACATCGCATGCCTTTTATTAAAACGGCATTTTTTTTTGACGTGCTGTAAAGAAGGACAGGCTTCAAACGAAACTCCAATAATAAATCCCCCCATGTTTACTACCTTACTGTCTGTTACGCTTTACTTAAGCAGCATTACGGAAACCGTTTAGGGGTGAAACTAGGCCCGTTATCGTTCGCTCGTCAAACCAAGACAAAAAGACAATAAAATATCAATCTCGTGGGAAAATCTTTATTATTTTTGCTATTATGCCGGGCTTATATTATTGGCAGTAAATTGTATTTTTACAACTTATGTAGAAGCGGAAATTTTTACAATAGAATAATGGATCTATAGGATAGATATCTTTTTTTATATAGAGAAGAACAAAAATCTATTTTACAGTTTTATAATGCCTTAAAGTACTGTCAGAGGCAAAGGAAATTAGTAAAAAGAGAACAAATACTCGTTTCTGATTCTAAAAAAACACATTCTCTGAAAAACCAATATTTCTGATATAAGCTCTTATTTCTGGTTAAATTTTTTATATTTTTTCTTGCTGGTCGGTAATAGAAGCTTCCTGAACAGCTGGTAATGTTTCTATCAGAAATTGCAGTAATACATCCGAAACAAAGGTTACAAAAATAGTCCAGCCGTAATGGATGTAGTAGTACCTATATAGCTATTTTTTCCTCTCTATTCAAATATTTGCTTTCGCCGTATATTGGAAAATATACTCAATGGTATTTCAGCTTTCAGCATGCAAAATATACTATCTCTGCTTTATATGTAGGTACCCATTTGATATAATTTTAAATGACTTGCTAAACAATGTGCTATAGTATTAGTAGTATAGTAAGTAAATAGATAAATATGCTGTAGAGATAGATCTATTCTTTTTTTTTTTGGTTTAGTAACAGATGATTAGGCACACAAGGTATCCGATCACTTCACACTACACTAGTTTATTTATTGTAATGCATACTTTGACCAGCTAAAATATCAAGAACAATAATAATCAGCAATATGAATGGCAGTTAGCCGGGGGATATCTCTTCACCGCAACACCAAGGTCGAAATGAGCATGATCCAGGTTCAATAAGTTATTAAAGCCTTCTCTCAAGCATGTAGTTTTGTATGTGCCTAAGTCTCTCGGTGAACTTACATTTTCCACTGGTTTCTCATTCTGATATTCTATCCGGTATAATTTATATATTGTGCTACTCTCGACCTTCGGTATAATTCAATTTGCCTCTCAAGTTACCTAAAAAGTTTCTCATTATAAGTCACGAGGTGAAACATTGGTCAATATTCAGTTCCTTAAATCGAACTAGAAAACTTTGAACTGATGAAAATTTCACCGAAAGGATTTGATCCGTACGAAACCATACGTATGAGAAAAGACTTTAATCACCTACTGCAGCAGGTATCTGCTCCCCTGTATTGCCCGATGTTGATTGATTTACTATCGTTTGTTCTTAGCATCTTAGTAGATCAAAGTAGGCGTTACAAAAGCACACTTGCAAATATCTTTTTAAAGTTGGAATAAAGTTGTTCGTTCCTGCATTACATCTTTATTTAATTCAATTGATCAGTTAAAAACTCACGATTTTCTTAAACAATTGTCTCGAATTGAAAAACTATTGTAGTCCGGAGTGATCATACCGTGCTTCTTAATACGTTACACGATACCTTGTGATATCTTTGTAACAGATGTTTAATTTTAAAAGATATGTGAACATCTTCTTAGAAACTAATTTTAACAGAATTTCTTTGATGTTCAACCGCTAGTTTTACTGAATTATATATTAAATTTACGAAATTTTGTTACACAAACAGATCTTTGCTGTAAATATCTACTAACAGCCTTTAAGCACATTTCAGTAACCATTTAATTATATAAGAAAAAATGCTTATATATGTACGCAGATTTGAAATTGTATTCTTAATTAACGAACGCCATTAGAAAAACTAGTCTATCTATACTACATCGAAATTTCAAGTACAGTAGTAGCTGCTTCACAGATTCACAATAGAGTCTAGCAAAAGTCATAACAACAAAAGAGTAGATCATTTACCAGATATAAGCGAATATAGATTATACAGGTAAGTGGTTTATTAGAAGTTTATGATGCTATATTATTAACTTATATTTGAAATTTTGGCACCATTATCTGTTCGATTGGAACTATACATGTGAAATACTTTAACCAAAATATCACTTCAGGTTGACCGGAAATTGACGTCAATTTTGTTATTTTAAATACGTATAATGATATATTTTTTATTAATTTTTGGATTTTACGACCATAAATACGGCAGCCTTCATTAGCTATTCCTGTAGCTACATGTTGTCGTTCTTGATTTATATAGGCTTTTTTTTTGTTAGTCATAATTATTGCATCATTGAAAAATTAATGTCGCGGTTAATACTGCTAGTAGAGACTCCAAATTTGCTATGTTATGAATGTAGATATAACTCAAAGAAACGGTACACACACTTCACATTCTAACATACAGGGTGTTCAAAACTGAGGAACAAAGTGACATATTTTCAAATTTGAACTACTTACGTGGAATAGCCTGTATATTTTAATTTTATATCAAATTTTAAAGATTTTGATCATAATAAAAGAATTGATTGACATAGGTAACGTAATAACGATAGGTGTGTATATGTATTTAACTGAAGTTATGATGTAAAAAGAAGTATAATTAATTGTTAATAAATTCATCCACCAGTCGGATAGTCTAAAGTATTAATTTGTGTTTGGGTTGAGTCATCTGTTGGATTGTTTAAATCCGAAGAAACCTGTCGTAGAACTGTGGAACTTATCAGAGCTGCCCTGATGACAGCAGTAGACACGTTGCCGAAACGTCGCATTTAAACAATCCAACAGACGATGGAAACAGTCCAAACATCAACTTATATTCTAGTAATCCATCGTCAAGAATTTCACGTGAGTTGATAGTCTGTTATAATTTTGGTACTTACGATTTAGGGCAAAGTTTGGCAATAAGTTTTTGTGCATAATATATAAATTAAAAATCAAAAAATTAGAAAAACCAAGAAATCTATTCATTGAAATACAATTTATTATTTTATACCACGTGTCCATTTTCGGTCGATACTGCATTTGATGTCGATACCACGGTTCTGTTCTGGTGTA
Source organism: Protaetia brevitarsis (assembly GCA_004143645.1). Lineage (NCBI taxonomy): Eukaryota > Metazoa > Arthropoda > Insecta > Coleoptera > Scarabaeidae > Protaetia > Protaetia brevitarsis. Next base: position 2,183,697 of record RXPK01000070.1, read on the forward strand.
GTGGCAAAAAAGTTTCTTCTTCTTCAAAATTCTACTTCAAGTTCTACTTCAAAATTTTGAAAAAGTTGCCAATAAACCTCAAATGCTTCCACGTTGTGAAGACTTTTTGAAGATTGGTTGCCTAGATCCTGGTACTCCAAAGTTCAGTTTCTGTTGATTAGTAGAATAGAACGAGTCCGCAGTACGTCATGAATTCTGTTTAGCTGCTCACTATATAATCTTACACTTGCAGCTTTCGGCTCAGAAACCAATCAAAGTGTGAAGAGGGAGCTTCACACTTTCGATTGGTTTCTGAAAATTTCACCAAACGCATATTTTTGCTCGAATGGGTCTTTATGAATCGCAGAAGGTGCTTTTTCTTTCAGAGCAGCCCATATCTTCGCGGGTTGCTATAAAAGATTATCTGGATTATGTAAAAGAATCTAATTCTCATCACTAGTTACCATTCTCCGCCAAAATCGATCGCCCTTAAAGCAATTCTTAGCAATCCTGTGTTGAGGTTGTGGGTCAGTCAAATTATACTGATCTATTCTAGGTTTTTTTTTCTTGAAGTTATTGCCTTCAAGTGTCTGTTTTACCTTGGTAAAATTTTGCGAATAAAATAGTCTTGTTAATCTATGGTTAACGTACCATAGCTTTTAAAGGATGGAAATGCTATTAAACTACCAACAAGTATAAAATAGAATATGAAGTATAGGTGGACGTAGTAGCAAAGATCTCTGGACTAATCCAGGGTTAGTTTTGTAGTTGCTCTTGCTTGGTGTGGATTTAATAATTACTGATATTCTTCTGTTGATTGCATTTATTGTTAGCTTTTTTGTTTTTTTTTTCACTCAATTAATTAAAGTGAAAGAAAACATTTTTATTTTAATTTTATTTTCTCTTTTATTTCTCATAAAATTTACGTTTTGGGATTTCCATTGTTCTCTTTTTCGAAACTATGCTTTATATTCTCTAGTGCTACATGTAAACTTAATTAGAAGTGGGAAATTGTACTAAACTTTATTTTGAGCGGCGTAAAAGGAGAATAGATAATTATACGCGGCTAATTGTATTTCTGCTTGTAACATAAAACAAATGTATTAAATATGTATAATTAAATGAAAAACTGACGGAAATGAAGATAAACACAAGAACAAAAAATAACTACTTAAGCGTGTATAACATACATAGATGTAGTACCTAATATTCCTATTAGGCCAATTATCGGTATGGTGTTAGTATCCTCGTGGGTCGAATTAAGCTGTCTCCACTGGCTGTTATTATCTGCCTTGCCGGATACCATGCGTCCTAGTTAAGGGTTATTGATGACGTGTAACAAAACCACAATCTAGTTAAGATTTCGCGCGTCATTAGCGGCAAAATATCTATATCGATTAAATGAACACACGCGAATTATCTATCTATAATGTCTCTCTGTAAACGCTGCATGGCATTTCTAATTAACCTATTTCTACAGCGTAATCGTTACGTATTTCTTTAGCGAAAAATATTAAGATTGTGACAATCAAATGGTTGGAATATTAAAATGATCAATTCTTACAGAGCCAACATTAATTGGATTGTATTATTTTATGTATAGTATGGGAAACCTATGGAGAGAGCATTGATTAGGGAAATATACAACTAGAGCTAAAGAGCTACCAAAATCTCACTCTACTACGGCGAAACGCGTGACGGGAATAAATAACATCTGCTCAGGCAGTCAGCAAAACTAGAAAACCATTTTAAGGGGAGGTTTACATATATATATCGGAAAAGTCCAAAAACTTTGAGCTTTTTTTTCAGAGAAAGGAAAAGATATACAAAATACGGCTTTTTCTTAATAAATATATTAAAACTTGAACATTAAAAAAATATATTTTTTTTAATGACAAGACCACTATAACGTTCGCTATTTGTATCTAGGTAGCAATGTGCACAGAAAACACGGTCAAACTGCGTAAACTCTAGCATACGCAAAAGTGATCCGAAATTGAAAATAAAAAGGAAAGTTAGAAATATATTAAATTTGTTGGAGCTTATACCTAAATTTAACCAAATAAGTCGAAAGCAAACAATGTGGCAGATACCTGGACTTTGATTTGATTATTTTCTATTTCTTTTTTATGTGTATGTGGATATAAAAATGTGGAATATTGCAATTTTTAGTATATTATAGGTATAACCTCCAATAAAAACGGTTTACATTAAGAAAACAAAAGAATTAAGTTGATATATTGAACACTTGAAGAACTAGAACTTACGCAGATTTGAAAAATCATGTTTCGAGAAAAACGCGTTCAAAGTTTCTCAGCAAAAATTTTTACAAATAGTTCAACATACACTTAGTCAGCTATTCCAGCACTATACATTAATCCTTCTTCTTCTTCATACTTCTGCATTTGCAAAATTTGTTGCTTCCCTTTAGACAGCACAGCAAGTTTTGCAGCGCTGGACATGCTCTGCTCTGCTCGTTGTATGCGCTGACGATCAGAATTGATGACGAAATTTTTGGCATCAAGTCCTACTGCAATTCCCACCGCATTCATTATTTGTAATACAGAAAAGTAACCTTCATTGAATAAATTTGCGGCAATGTAGGTAGCAAGTTGAATTATTTATGGGTCGCAGTGTAAATCTTTTGAAGCTAGTTTCTACACACATGAACTAAACGAGTCGTTTCAGTTTTGACAATTTTTTCCAATGCATCTTTGCAAGAAATCACTCTAGAAAAAAAAATCATAAATCCGCCTAATAGCATCTTGATTTTTTTTTTTTTTGCAAAAGGGTCACGTATGAATGAAGCAAGCTCAACCTTGGCTTCTGCAAACGCGCCACTTACACAGGTTGTCTACACCTTTTGGACAATAAATGTGTCATGGATCCGCGTCGGTTGAACATTTATAATGAAATGTAGCCCAAATAGCTGCCTTCATTTTTATGCAGAATCTGGATGTTGTGTAATTGCTAGTCCACAGTACACTATTGTTAAATTATCAATAACTTTTCAGTCAGTTTACCAGCGCCCTTTCTTTCAAAGTCCACTCATTCTTTTTTGTACATCTCCAACGCATTCTCTTTTTTCTTGAACAGTAACATCTTAGTACGGCTAAAAATCACAAATTGCTTAAAAAGTTGTCTTATCTCAGTCGCCTATCCGAAATCGTGCGAAAATTTCTTTTAAGGCATCGCATCGATTCTATTTTTCCTGTGCTACTCTGATGATCCGTAGTGCGGTTATCTTTGCCATCATACCTAGCCAGCTTTTATAAGAATTTAGTGTAAGTAAGTGCATCTGCAATAAATTGATACATTTTATGGTAAGTAGTTTTCTAAAGCGTGGGAAAGTGTGTTTTAAGTAAAAGAAATATTGTTAGATCAGTTTCTTTAAATGTGCGTTTTATTTCGGATCTAATTGCTTCATATTATTGTAATATAAATAGCTACTCTGTCGTTTATTTGTGATCCCGACTACAGTGGCATTTCTAATCATTAAAGACAACTATACATACACTAACAAACAATAAGTATGATATTTCGACCAGAGCAGCCCCGAGTCGAATATAGTATTACATCTAATTTGCTCCGTTTGTGTTCGGTACACCCGCTCTTTTAATAAGCCGTAGAGGCTTAAACAATGCGAATATTACGAAACCGCTTTAACCATGTATGTTATATATTTGGAGGTTTCAAAAAATGCAAAAAACCAAAAATCGATTTTTCCAGTCAAATACATGTAAACCTCCCCTTAATTGCATAACACCTAGGAGATAAAAAGGTTATAAATGACTTTGTTTTACTGATTTTTTTCCTTTAATAATTCCAAAAGCACTAATTAAAGTTTGTGCAGATATCATTTGTATTAAATTCAAGCAGTTGTGCATTTTTTGTGCACAATTAGGATTAAATATGTGATTTATAGAAGGTATCCCGTATCGTCATGTTCAAATTTTGGGAGTGTAAAGTATTTAGTTCATTTCAAGCAACAAAACGCAAAACTTATATATCCATTTTTATTTGATTCACAGTTACAGACCTATGAATGTGATTGTCAGATCATGAAAAAAGAATGTAATTCTAAAGTCAATACAAACTGATTTTATTTAAAAAAGTTCAATTAATAATATTTTCGAAATGTCCACCTTCTTGTTGAATGCAGGCTTGTGCCCGTAAGCCAACAGAAGAAGTACTTCTCCGAATTTCATGTTTGTTTTGTCGGATTTGCTCGGCAGCCAAATGAATCAGGACCACCCCCACCAGTCCATATTGGATAATTGACGTTAACCCAATTTCGGACACCAATTCCGAAATGTGGTGATGCCCCATCCACGTGAAACCACATGTTTCGTCGAGCATTCAGTGGGATATCCTCTAAAAGACCTGGCAGTTCGTCAATAAGAAATTGAAGGTAATTATCCCCTGCGATAGTGATATGGATATAAGCCCTCACGCTTTAAAATTCGCCAAACTGTCTTTCGTGGCACTCCTAGTTGTCTAGCGATTCGACGTACACTGAGAGTTGGATCCCTTGTAACAATAGCTACTGCTTCTTCCTCTAAGTCTGCTGGCAAAATTTACTCCTCGGTCGACAAGATAATCACTCAGTCCGCATTCCCGAAATTGTCTATGTACTTCCAGAAACCGATGTCGGTATTCAATAACTGCTTGACGTGCACTGTTGTTACAGTAGCCGTACACAAAATGCATGTTCACATACTCTTGAGAAGAATATCGGTAAGGCATTTTGAATAAAGAAAACGTGTCCACTCAGTAATAAGCTTTATTGTATGATATTCATGGTTAAGCATTTACGAAATAACTAAGAACCTTCCTTATCATAAATCAATTTCCAGTACTCTTTTTTGTAGATCTCAAAGAAATTATTGTATGCACTACGACACGTGTGTTTTATTTTAGGATGGCATTTTATTATGCGACGTTAACAATCATAGGCCTGTTATTGAATCGTATAACTTTTTTTTTTAATAAAATCAGGTTGTATTGACTTCAGGATTAATTTTTTTTTTCATGATCTGACAATCACATATATAGATCCGTAACGTTGAAACAGATAAAAATGGATATACAAGTTTTGCGTTTTTGTTAGTTGAAATGAACTCTACTTTACACTCCCAAAATTTGAACATAACGATACGGGACACCTTGTATAAAGAATTACTCGGCTAATATTTTACTTAATAACAAATATAAACTTTTATTCTCTAATCTGCCTTTTCTTGACAGATACCTAGCATTCTAGTTTTGACAGTATTTAAAGATACAACCCCCCATCCATCACTGGAGGTCGTCCGCATCAGTAATCTCTCCTCTTATTAACCAATAAGTAGTAGTAACATATACAATAGGTCAGTTCAGCAAATTTCTTCTAATGATGAAAAATCTTGATGTTTCCTCTATATGCTTTCAGTCCATTGGTAAATACAATAATTCACATAGAAGTTACCCTTCAATTTCGAAGAGATTACGGAAATATCATTTAATTCATTTTAATTAATGAAAAGGTAAAACAATTTCTCAAGAAGATTTTTTATTAACAACCACTTCGTTTCCATTAACCCCCAATCATTTATTTTAGCACGAACTACATTGACTTTTCACCCCTGAATTAGTATCAATACCAAGGAAACTAATTTAAAATCATACAGTTACCGCACGATGAACATATATACCTAATTACCACGGTTACGATACAAATTAATTAATACCCAATATATACTGAATTTACAAAAAGGTATGTACACAAAATAATAATTATATTTATTGTAAGCATAATTTACCATATGTTTCATAACAATATGTAATTTCTAAGTAATCAAATAATTTAAATTTCAATGTTTTTGTGAATTCTAAAAGTTTTAAAATTGTAGCCACACAGTAACATATAATTTTAACATTTTACCATATTTTTAGAAATAAGCCTTGTTCAAATTTTATAAATTAGATGAGATGGGCAACTAAAATACTAGCCAATTGTGGAAATAGTCTGCGCAGATGTTACTTTTTCTCGGGACACGTTATTTCCCATAATGAGACAAATATTCAGTAATTATCGGACATTAGAAATCTAGTTGTGCGTTTCTCTATACTTCTCCTAATGAGAGACAGGTATAATTCTTTTACTTCCTTCAAATACAGAAGTTATTGTGAGGTTTATAAGAAGGAACATTCAGTTTTGGCAAATACAGAACTACCTTAGAACAGAATTAGCTAATTTTGCTCAATTGAAATAAAGATATTAATAACTAACCTCAGAATTTCAAATACATTTTATGGCTTATTACGAAATTATAGTTTATCAACAAAGAAAATTCCCAAACTTTTAAATAATAGTTTTGTGAAGGCGGAACATAATTTATGTCGTATTGGTATTATATATTAGGGGTTAAATACGTTGCAGACTTTTAGACCACACACTAGGATTACCTTTAGATTTGATTATAGGTCGATACAGTGATATTATTAATTTATAAATATATTAAAAAGAGGAGGTTAGAGCGCTGCTGATGAATAGAAGCTGTTTAAAACGTGTCAACTATACGGCTTAGGTTAAGTTTCACAAGATAGCAAAGTTAAGTTTCTGTATTTATAGGGAATGATCGATAACATCAAACGCTTTTGGCATGTTTGTATATATAAATTATATCAACTTGGCTTCAATCCAATTTTTCACTGATATACTAACCGATGCGTACTAAATTGGTTTCCGTCGGCCTTCCCATCAAAAACCAAGTTGATTTTCTGGAATAAGAGGCTTGCCATAACTAAATACGTGTATATAAAAAAAATAGAATTTCTTGCGAAATTAGACATATCGGTCGATAATTGATGTTGAGATTCGTTGACTAAAGAAGCTTTCACATTTGTGGGGAAGCGGAGATACGTTCTTTTAAAATATGGTTAAAATTAAATTTATTTAAGACTTCATATTCTATAGTATGGTTGATATCAACGACAATAACATCGCTAAGTGTAGGTGTTGATTTTATATTAAGTGAATTAATTTGAAATGACTGAGAAAAACGGTTATTGATTGTTTGCAATATATCTTGCATATTTTGATTCTTTTTTTTACCTCGGATTATTCGCCCAGGGCGTTTCATCTGCGTGCGTCTGAACTTGACCAATGCTCTTCATTTTGATTTGTGATGCTTGATTTCGACACCGATATAAGTCTACGGTGTTTACGCTAGTACGCTCATGGTGTTGAAACTAATGGGTTGCAAATCAAGGTGAATCACATGGAGCAGATTCAGGCCACGTAGAAGAAACACCCCGCATTTTTGGCAGTATCCGATTGGAAAAGTGGTTTCACTCTTACTTGGACGAATAACCATTTTTCTTCATATTTGGTCCAGTTTGTTCTTGCATCTTTGTCCACCATACCAGAGACGCAAAAGTGATCATCGGTCTGAGCATTAAGATGTATGTTCAGCACAACATATTATGTCTTAACCGCCATATTTCTTCATGAGCTCTTCTAGCCAACATGAATGTCGTCCCCGTCCTGGTTTTAAGTAAATATATTGTAATAATAAGAAATAAATAAATAAATAAATCGTCAATAATTTTTTATCATCAGGGTCGTTAAATGATTCGAAAGAATGATATCTGGATCACTTACCTTAATTGAATTCAAATTGTAATTTATTTTGCGCCTTCTAAATTGTAACTTTTCGACAGTGTGACCACTGTGTAAAATGTAAAAGAATCTTGTTTATTGCTTGAAAGAGGTAAGTATTTGACGCCAAATCAAATGATGGTCGACATTAAAGTATAGTGTAATAAAATAGCCGATTATCAAGGAAAACACAGTTATCCTCAGATAAATTTTAACTCACATATTCTAAATAAAATAAATGTGAATTATTAAATACAAGTTTAAATGAAGATTAGGCTCTTCACAGGCATTTTAACTCTTTTACAAATTCTCGTTGCAACTTAACCGCTAAAATTGTGTTCTAACTGTTAAAATTGTTTAAAATACTGATTAGATCCTGATTTTTTTTTAAATACACATTATGATTCAAACTTTTAAATTACGAGGTACGATCGTTTCTTTTTCAAGAAATTTTGTAATTAATAGACTTTAACGATAAATATGAATTTCTAAATGCATTAACGAATATCTAAACTAAGTAACATAAACCAGTTTGGTATAGTTTTTATAGATTGAAATGGTTCTGATTATTATATTTTTCTTTAACTGTTTTATATCTTTTAGATGTTAATTCTGAGTTCTTAATTCACACGTGTGTTATAAAAAGAAATGTACCGGCCTTTTTATTCCCTGGAATTCCTCTTTGACTGTGGAATTTTCAGAATATCCTGTCGTCTGATCCCTTTGAAATGATTGTGATACGTTCTGGCTTCTCTCTACGGTTTCCTGGACTTGAAATTGTCTCGTTGGATAATTTTCTTTCTTTCAGAATGATTTGAACTGGGATTTTCGCATCAATGCTCTCGGTAAGTTATATCCTTATTTTTAAATATTTTCGTTGGAATAATTCTTTCTTTTTTCATTTCTGGTAACTTTTTTTTGTGAAATCTTTTTATTTCGCGTGCAAATTTAATTTTTCAGGAAGGAATTTCAAATATACGTCCTTTTTATTTCTTACGCACGTGTCTCTTTACATTTTTTTTTAGGTCATGGCTATCCAAAATCTTCGTATTTACACGAATATTACGGTATTTGTCGGTCGTCAGACATTCGTAAACTGCTCCGTTGGCGTTGGGTGCCCCTTTTATATTTTGTATGTGATTGGTATTGAAAATCAATTAAAAATTCAATGAATCTTATTTGACACATGATTTTCCTGAAATGATCTACCATCTGTAGTTTCTTGATATTGATCTTTTGTATTAAAAATTGTGAAACAACTTGATGCTTTGAATTGAAGTGTTTATGTGATTTTTAATTATATCACAATATATTTACCGTCCATAAATTACCATTTCATTGCTTCTTAATAGCAGCTGCAATTTTACTTTTGTAGCCCAAAAAAAAAACGCTTCACAAACTTGTTTGTTTAAGAAAATGTCCCCACAACATCTCTGTTTACCCATTTTTCTAACTAAAATACTTGCAGCTTGTATTCCCACCCGGCCTTTTTCGTTGGTTTAAAACAATTTTGCGCCACTATCATCAAATTACAAGAGTAACAAACATTCTATAGTTGCATACCTCGGCTCCGACGATCGTTCTATCAGCTGCGCTCCGTACATGGCAGTGCAGATAAGCGGTCGCTCCCAATTGCACCGTGATATTCGTAACCGTGTTGTTATCGCCAATAATCCCTTCGGACCTGGCATAGTCTTCGAAGTTCGGATACCATAACTGGCGCCACTCCGAGTACTGCTGTGAATCCTTCCGACCTGAAAATACGCTTTCGTAAATGTACAACTACGGAAAAGTAGGTTACTATATACATTTCCTTTGCGTAAAGTATCTTTCAAAGGAATATTCGGCAAGGGAATATGATATTTATACATACGGCTATTTTAAAATAAAAGTTATTTGTAAAATGGCGAAGTAGTTTGACAAAGTTTGTGCGTGTATGTGGAAGATGGGTTTTTCCAACAATATCTAAGGCTAATTTAACTTTTCCAATTTATAACTGGGAAGCACGGGAAAAATAAACCTGAACAGTAGTGTTTTCTTTTTTACTTTAATGCGTGATACATGTGTTTTAGTTTCGCGAAAAGTTTGTCTTGTACGAGTTACTGTGGTTAATTGATAAAGTTTTGTCATTATCCAATTTTATATGCATTGCTGCTGCTAATTTGTATTTGGTGGTTTTGGTGGACAAAATTTATATTCATTCAAGTCGTATTGATTTCATATGTCACATGATATGATTTTGGGCTAATACCACAATATAGCGATTACTTTAAGGTTTTTCTAACTGTTGTTGGTAAATTAGCAGCACCTTGAAGGAGCTGAGGTACAAAGCTGAAGTTTTGGCAAGTTTCAAGTAGTAAATCACAAGTATTAGTCTTCAGTAATAAATCATAACATGTGGAAAACATACCAACAATCAGCAAAAAATTGTGAGGCATGCTCTAAATGATCAATGGCATCTTGTGGGATCTCATCATCATATCCTTAATTTAATATTTGTAGGGTCAAGTATATAATTAATTAGATTTTCTGATGAATAATCGAAAATGCAGGTATTATACTTCCTAATTTATTTACTACGCAATCGGTTTTGATTTTAAATACAGCCTTATTCAGGTGTATGAGAAAAAAAATTACTGGTTGTAATAATTAGCCATTGAAATGAGGGAACTCTTATATTTTAGTGCTATTTCATATTTCATATATTCATATTGTGATAATTGTTAATATATTATTATTATCAATTATTTTTTTTAGGAAGATACATTTTGGTTTATTTTTTCTCATTATAGTTTAAAGAATTTTTCGGTTGTTCAATTTTGCTGTTTCATTTTTATTTTTCAATCACCTCGGGTTGGGTGAGTAGAAGGATTGTTCTTGCATTTAGTTTATTTTATTTTAATACCTTTACAATTTTTCGGGTAATTAAGAAAGTCTGATTTCATTCACCCACAATTTACTTTTCGTGGTTAGATTCAAGTTTTAATTCGCGAGGGTAACTCTGAGGTTAATAGTTCTTTTGCGTTCTTTAAAATGTTATCCGTGGAGCTAGCTAATTTTATTTTTCTTTTTCATTTTAAAATTCATTTAGCATTTTTAATTAATTATATCAGTACACAGCAGTATGTCCGTTTTTCTGAGAAACGCCGTGTCTGATCTCTTTGAATTTTTTCACGCACGTTATCTAGTATTGTCTTAACAGTTTAAGTGAAAGATTTCATAAAATTTCTAGACGTTTTTTTTTATGAGTTTTACAAAATCGATATTTCCTTCGCTCACTTTTTTAAATTTTCGAATATTTTTGTTTAAAGAGCAGAAGTTTATTTTAAAAAACACTTCAGTATATTCTCTATCTAATTCTACATTTAGAAAAAATATATCGCGATACTTTGAACAGGTTGCGAGAAAACGGGACAAGTTTGTGAAAAAGCACAAGCGAAGAAAAAATCGATTTTGTAAAACTCAAAAAAAAAAAACGTCTTTAGAAATTTTATGAACCCTTTCGCTTAAGCTGTTGGGACAAAACTAGATAACACGTGTAAAAAAATCAGTGAGATCAGACACGGCGTTTCCCAGAAAAAGGGACAAACATAATGGCGGATTTCCCATATGGATGAAGATGTGTAGTAACCCCCTTAACATGGAAACAAATTTCAAATCGTTAGCTTATTAGTACAAATGAACATCGAACTATGTTTTCAAATGTTTTGGTATAATTGCTTTGCTGAAACGCTTTAGACTTCTTTTTTTTTTTTTTAAGAAAAGTAATTGAATAACTGTGTAAATACCACGAGTTAACACAAGAATAATCAGCTAGATGTTCTTTGTAGAAGACGACATCAAAGCACAGTACGCAAGGTTATAGCGTAATGTAAAAAAACGCCAGTATAAACTGAGGTGCTCCATATAAATGCAGATTTCCTTCCGCAGAATGTGGATCCTTTCCCTGTTATAATATTTTAGTGTGTACCATCGCATTTTCTCAGAAACGGTTATAACGTTGTAAGAGCAGTATGATAGCTTGTTTACTTTGAAAACATAGAAAGTACCGATCTTCTTTATTGGAAATAATATTTGTTCTTCCGCTTTCATAAGATTGTGCGTACATATAAGAATAATGGAGGGATTATTAAGTAAATGGAAAGAATAGGCACAGGCACAATGAAAGGGTGGCATAATTATGTTTAGAAAAGAAAGCAGATGTTACTTTTGTTATATCTATTATTGAATAGAAAAAATATAAAAATTACCTTGTATAAGCTGTAAATTTCTCCTAGACCCCTCACCACAAACTATTACAGCATTACCAGTACCACAGATTGGAGTATTTTTGTTACCTTGTATATAGTTTCTAATGCAAAATCGATAACCTTTATAAAAAGTTTAGCTGATAATACGATTTAGTAATGTTAGGGGTAGTTAACCTAGTTTTTAGTGGAAAAACGGCGTCAAATAAATGTTGCTTATAGTCAAATGTTTAAACTTAAGTGTTTCTTTAGTGCTAACAATATTGCTTTGAAATAAAAGAAAAATATCAAAACAATGTTGCTAATTACGTGTACTCATGTTTGTTACATGAATGGTAGTAGTTGCTTGGCCACTTATATCTAAATATTAATTTTATGCATATTATTCTTAAACCTCGTGCACATCTACATCGACATGCGTTGAGTCAAAGAAAGAATGTCATGTTCTCGAGATATTTGAATTTTTTTGAGACTTAAAATATTTATGTGTCGATGGATTCATATCGGTCCACCATATTCATGGTAAAAACACATAGAAAACGCCTGAAAAAATATGACTTTCTCGGTTTAACTTAAACCGTATTTATGCAGATGTGTGGAAGAGGCTTCAGGTACTTATTACATACTATTTACTTTTGTGTGGCAATATTTACAATTTAGTACAATACTTAAATAGCGCATTGTTTCGTGTTTCTATTATGGCACTCAATTATCAAATCTAACCTATAGCATTGTTAGTTTGTGTATTTGGTTTATTATGAGTTATATCTCGCCCACTCCTGGCTCTTCTTTTACGTTTTGAAATAAGGTTCAACTAATGCTATGACTAGTACTGAAATATGGTTTTAACGTAAAATTTGAATTCAAATTTAAAATCAAATTTAAGCTAATATTAAAAACCGCGCAAAAGATATCCTGTCTATGTATATGGTTTTTAATTTGACTCAGAACTATCGATTTAGTTCATATGGACAATAATTGATGACGTAGGTTATAAACGTAAAATAGATAAGGTTTATAGTCAAAGCTGACTCTGTGGAAATACATCATAGAGAATGGTAAATAAATAAGATTTATCTCTCCCTAATCCTTTATATTTTTTAATTTGTGAGACATATATCTTATTTAATAAATAATAAAAATAAGGAAACATCGTTATATTCACCAAAAGTTTTTAAATATATTTAAGACATGTTTCAGTGCAAAAATGCCATCTTCAGGTCTTAAAACGTCATGTTACGAAAAAGTTTTGTTTTGATTCCATATCCGTGTAAATTGTCTCGCAGTTAATTTTAATTTTAATCTGTTGTTTTGTTTTTGTTGTGCCGTGCGTTTTTTTTAAATATCCATTTTTGACTTTTTAATTTTTAGATTTTTGTAACATTAAGACCTAAAGATGGCGTTTGTGGTTCGAAACATGTGTTAAATATATTTAAAAACTTTTGGTGAATGTTAGGACGTTTTCCTTCTTTTTATTATGTATTACATACCACATTCATAGATTTCCACATACTCTCATGCATCTTATTTGTTTACCATTCTCTATTATCTTGAAACTCCTCTATTTTAGCCTTTATATACATATATATGGCTTTGGGTGTCTGATAACACTGCCAATTTACATAGAGAGCGCCACTGTAGCAATCGAGAATAATTAAATATTATCCTTGAAGCAATTCCTCTGCGCTTTTAATTCATCTTACAGTTATTTTATTTGTTTTTTGCTGTATTGTTTTTTAATAATAATACGAATAATGTCGTTACTGTTAATCAAATTCCGCAAAAGATATACTTGTGTTAACGTTTGACGCAGCAAAAGACAGCAATCTCAAATAAAGACCATTTTAAGTTGAGATGGTATTTCCCTCTCTAACACACGTTCTTTATGATGAAAATGAAGGAAAACAGCTGAGGCACCTGGTGCTAATTTATTTATAACCACCCTTACATTTTCTTTAACAATTTTTTAAAATTTATTGAATTTATTGATGTTGACATTTGTGCATTGCTTTTTGTCCGTATTTGACATTATAGATGTCGATGTTTTGATATATAAAATTATTTTTATTTTAATTGAACTTCTTTTTGGATATTATAAAATTAAATTAAATTTGTCTTGACACCCAGTTATTTATTTTTGTAATTTAATTACAAAACAAAACTCGGAGATGTGATTTTGAATGTTGTCTTTCACACTAAAATTAAAAATGTAAAATGAATTGATTTAGTATGATTCTACCACATTAGCTTTATACTTACTACTTTTTAAACAACTCTAGAGGATGATATATTTACAAAATCTGATTCGAATTAGAATTTCCTCCTATGCTTTAGTAAAAGTCCAATATATTTTTGTAGTAATATGTAATGTAATATAACAGTGTTCGCGTAGACTTTTTTTTATTAAAAAGAACACATTTCATATATTCGGAGAGTGCTTTGTCTCTAGCAGCATTTACAGTCAGCTATTTCAAGTATATACTGCGACCCTGTATTTTCCTACATAACTCACACAAATTCTGAAGTTGAAAACGCATTCGTTCCCCGGAAAAAATTCGGAATTATTTACTACAACGCAGTGTGTTGAGGCGGTGACAGCAGTTACTGTTAGAGTGGAACGGGATGACAAAAAAAAAAAAAAAGAAGAATAAAATGCGGAACACAAAAGCGCTCCTCATGCTGAATAAAATTAATAAACGTTACGCGGAACAACACAAAACGAGCCTCCGTCCGGTCTGGGAGGGAATTGCCAGAGACGTTTTCATCGTAAATTAGGCGGCGTTAAGCGGATGGTTTGAGAGAGAGAGAGAGAGAAAAAAAGTCGACGAGAAAGTAAATACGAAACGTGTGAAACATATGGCCTCCACGACGGGACAAATTCGAAAATTTCATTCATTACGGTAGCATAATATAGAGCGGGAACATTCCGAATGGTTAGCATGCCAAAGTAAACGTATTTAATTTGTACGTGTACCTGTTTTCCATGTGAAAGTTTGGCGAAATACCGTCCACACAGGGGCATATAATTTATCTCGCACCTACGAAATGAATGAGAGGAAGAGGGGGTAGGGTGTTTTTTCATCCGCCATCACGTTAGGAAATTTGATTTGCGGGTAAGTAATCAAAAAAAAAAAATTCAGGAACTCTATGGCAAGTATTTAAAAATTTATACTTCAAAGATTTTTTTTTTTTACTGAATAACATTTTTGAATGGTAAAAACGCAACTTTGATGATTAAAAAAACAAAAACAAAATCGAACAAATTGCTACCTATACACTGAACCGAAAAAGGGTCCTAAAACAATGAAAGAAATGATTGTTTCATGTGAACAATGATTTCTCTCTCAATGAATTCAGGTCTTTTGATAACTTATCTAGAGTTTTCGCAAATTTTCGGATTTTCTAGAGTATTTGGAACCACTACAATTGTTCATCCAAGATTATTTGTTATAATGTAGGGGGCTTACTGAATGGTGCCAAACTCGAAGCCCCCCTTCCCGAGAGTGGGAGGGGGACAACTTTTAAATCTTAAATGGGAACCCCCATTTTGTATTGCAGATTCGGATTCTACGCCATCAAGTATGTAATTTTTGTTTGAAACTTGTTTTTCGATTGCGCTGTAATCGCAAAAAAATGATTGTGAACGTCTAGAAAAAATACACAAAAAAGAGAAGCAAGCAAACATGATTTTATGTTTTTTTTTTATCTTAACATAAACTAACATTTCAAAAAGCCATGTGTTCGAAACTGTGCCCCTTCACTTCGATACATTTATTTATTCGCAATTGGAATGCTATTCAACGATACAAAACCGTACTTTATTCAGTAGTTGACAAGCTGTGAATACTTACACATTGTCCGATCTCTACTTAGATTATTAATTAGTAACCCAATACAAATTAGTTAGTGTTGAATATTTGAACAGTAATGGAGGCTATAACATTACAAGAGAGAATTGAAATGATTTACATCTATGGAGAAAGTGGTAGGAATATCGATGATTTTTTTTTTCTCCATGGGCGGGTGTAAAACCTGAGGAAGGCAGCTCGGCCAGACAGACCTATTGTGCCCCCATGTCCATATTTAGCCCTCTCGCTCAGGTTGCACCCTATCAAAGAAGTTCGCAATCTGGCTGAGAGTTAATTTGTCAACTCTGGGTTCGTCCAACCGCTCGACCCCAAAGTGCTTCTGCCTCTCCCCATCCACTGCCGAGCAGTTGAGAAGAATGTGAGCAGGAGTTTCCTCCGCCCCCCCACACCTCCTGCACAGGGGAGAGTCCACTAGCCCCATGCGGTGCCTGTGTTTATTTAGTGCGCAGTGCCCAGTTAAGATTCCTGTGAGTAATTTCAACCTGTCCCTGCTCATAAAGACTGCTTTACGGAGTCTTTCCTGATAAGGTTGGAGTCCTAAGAATTTACAGTGTCTAGCGCCGGCAAGTCTATTCCAGAGGGAACAGTGCCTAGCAGCAAGTTGGGACCTGACAAACGTTTTGATCGCCCCATACGAGCTACCACATGTCGGTTCTGGACCCACGAACGGCACTTCGCTGGCGCCCCCAGCTAACGTGTCAGCGATTTCATTGCCTCTGATCCCAGAGTGACCTGGCACCCATCTCAATGTAACATTAAGATGTTCCGCCAGCTGTTTCAGTATTCTGTGGCACCCCAGTACCACCTCAGAGTCAAATCTGACAGCCCGCAAAGCTTTGAGGGCAGTTTGGCTGTCGGAGATGATTTCAATCCTTCCATTTTTGCGTGGGCAGTTTGAGATGGCCTCAGCACAAGTCTGAATGGCAATGATTTCGGCTTGGAAGACGGTGGGGGAGGTCCCTAGGCTGAAAGCTTCCCCTCCCGCTCGCTGTCCCTCCAGATTCCAATGCCCGTGCCATTACACGTTTTCGAGGCATCGACGAACCAACGGGATATACCTCGATTTGGTTTGCGGATGTATGCAATTGCAGTTTCTCTGCTGGAGATATCTACCCTGTATCCCCCAGAGAAGCTGAAAACGGGCGAGATCTTATCTGCCTTTACGGACAGTGGTACTGTTTGTTCGATGTAGTTGAAGATGTTGGTATGATCTCCGACTTTGCCGGAGAAGCCCTTGCATCCACTACATTTTGTTCTGTAGGAATATCGATGATGCTGTTAATCTTTATTCACAACGTTTTCCCGACAATGTGCGATCACGCGCTTCTTTTAACCGAGTCAAACAATTGCTGGAGAAAATAATGAAATCGCGGTAGTAGCTGCAGTAGCTAATAATCCGCACATTAGTACTCGAGAAATAGCTCGCGGATCAGGAGTTTCTCAGTCCACTAAATGCCAAATATTGAAGTGTATAAAATATCATCCATTTAGAATCACCATGCTTCAAGAACTTCATGGCGATGATTTTCAAAATCGAGTGCGATTTTGTCAATGGGCGCTTCAACGGATACAAGATAATCCCAATTTTTTTGCTCGAGTATTATTTTCTGACGAGGCGACATTCACAAATCACGGTACGGTAAATCGGCACAACAGGCATTACTGGAGTATCCAAAATCCCCAATGGTTCCGCCAAGTTGAACATCAACATTCTTGGAACGTAAATGTTTGGTGTTGAATAATTGGCAATAAGCTTATTGGCCCATATTTCATCGATGGAAACTTAAACGGTCAAACATATCGAAACATCTTGTAGAACGAACTTCCAGTGCTACTTGAAGACCTTCCCTTGGACGTACGACAAATAATGTGGTTCCAACATGACGGTTGTCCAGCACATTATTTAAGAATAGCACGAGGAATGTTAGATTGAGTCTACAATCGTCGATGGATTGAAAGAGGTGGTCCAGTGTCTTGGCCTGCAAGATCTTACTTCTTTTTGTGGGGCCACTTAAAGTCTGAAGTTTATACAGAAGTGCCTACCACGAGGGAAAACACGATTGAACGAATCACCAACGCTTGTTCAAGGATTACGCGGGAAACACTTCTCAGTTGTGTGCAATCATTCCAATTGCTAATAAATAAATGTATCGAAGTGGAAGAGCACATTTTCGAAAACATTTTCTGAAATGGGTATGATAAAGCAAAGTTCTCTGTTGTTGAATGATTTTTTGAAATGTTATTTAATGTTAAAATAAAAAAAAAAAAACACAATTTTTTTTTGCGATTACAGCGCAATCTGTTACGAATTGAAAAAAATGTTTCAAACAAAAACTGCATACTTGATGGCGTAGAATCTGAATCTGCAATACAAAATGGGGGTTCCCATTTAAGATTTCAAAGTTGTCCCCCCTCCCGCTCTGGGGGGCTGAGGTGGGGGATCGAGTTCGGCACCATTCAGTGAACCCCCTACATTATAACAAATCTTATTTAGATCTTTTTTTAGATTTGATGCAGTGTTTTAGAGATATTCCGTTGTCTCAAGGTAAAAAACTCACCCTGTACTGTATTATTATGCAGAAATGTTAATATTGACGAAACGTTAATAAAAGTTTAATTTTCTACATTCAGAATTTTATTATTACAATTTCCGTAAAACCAAGATACATTAAAGAACGGGTTTTCTTATACAATTGTACCAGTAACAGATGTTGTAGTCACCTAATAGGCTTTATTATTTTTTTTGTTTTTCTTGTAAATATTCATGCATACTATGTACATTGTTATTTTGAGAAGATTTTCTATCTTTCGTTCTTATTAATTAATTCGGCACTCTAAAGAAGGCCAATGTACTTATTTGGTTGAAAGGCTACTACTTGAATTGTGATCTTATAAGTATAAAATAATCTGCTTAAGATAGCCGCTTTTTTTGTTATCTAAAAGTCATTACTAGTATATTTAACCACTTTTTTTTTATTAATGGTTCAAGTGGTAAAATAGAAAACCTGCACTGACTAATGATTTATATTGATGTATTTCTGCAATAGTTATTTACTATGTAACAGTTACTTTTTACATTAGTAAGGACATTTATTATTATTAATTTATAGCCATAAAAAGTTTTGCGATGCAACTAAATTAATTGTGGGTATCTTACAAAGTATTTATATTCGAGTAACTAATCTTGAAAATATATTTGATTTAATTGGATTGAAAGTATTGGTAAATTGAGTGGCTCTAAAGAATGAATTGAATCATAAAATGCGTTTACGCCAACTGATTGATAGGGAATCAGTTGTGTACCTATTTTTAATATCTGGGGACATTTAAATTTAAATTTATGAAGTTATACATTTAATCACTCTATGACTTATTAGCAACAATATATATATATATTTTATGTTTGTCTATATTACATAGCTGTATATATGTGTTCGATTTGGCAATTCTCCATTCATTTTACGTCCTGAGCCTGACTCAAGCCAAAGATTTGCCAACATTGTGTGTGTGCATGTACAGGAGAATCCTATTTCTCCCGTTATTACTTCACACCTAATTCTCCCCAATTAATTTAACTTTAAGGTTATACACCTTGCAGATTCAGTTCCATTTGGGAAGCATCCTTTAGTTAATATTTCCTACGCCATTTCTAAAGTACAGCGATACGTAACTGTATGTCACCATCACCTATAATTTATCTCATCCGTCCTCATATTTCATGAAGAGGAAGTGTCGCAGTGACGCGTAGGTGATTCGCGAAACTTCGCAGTCCATGAAGTAAAAGAAGAACTAAGTTAGTTAGGGAAGGTATTCAATATACCCTTTATAGACGGTAGCTGCTGAAATACCGAAAGTTATATAACACACAAGAGTCGTGCACTCGAAAATTCTGGCGAGTTTTCGCCTCATCCTGGCGATAAGATTAAATACACGGAGCGAAGCAACCGTACGTAGTTGCCGTCGCCACTGCTGCATTTAATACACAGTACACGTAGAAAGCTTAAAGCTATTAACGTTTCGGCCCGTACGAAACTAAGAAAGGATCATAACTTTGTTAATAGTTGTTTCAAAAGTTACAAACTGATAGCGATTATATTTCTGGGAGGGCTCCGTTGTACACTGGCAGGAAAAAAGAAACAAATATACATTCGTTTCTGCAGATTTAATAACAAAACTCGTTAAAGCTCAAAAATAGTTAGGTAAAAACGTACTGGAGCTCCGCTTTCGAAGTTTAGAAATTAATTAAGCGTGGACTAATTAATGAAGTTGTAGAGAAAATTCGGTGATGCTGCTTTTTATCTTGGACAAAAAGTGTAGCTGTTGGAAGCAAACTATTTATATTAAAATTGCAAACTAAATTTCACAACCTTTAGTTAGTTATATATACAAGATGAGTTTCTTTTTTTCCGACGGTTATCACGTAGTGCCGGAAATTAGAGCAGAGACGGAGATAATGAAATAGAAAATGAATTGCGGCTTAAGAAGCTGAATTGAACCTGCTTTTTATATTCTGCCGTAAAAATGTAAAATAAAGTAGTAAAGTTGTAGATAATTATGAAAAATTGTATGTTTAATGGCAGCCATTGTCACCCAGGGGTTCTGTGTTTTTACTCAGTACTAGTGCACCGTATTTAGCAATTCGTATGCTACGTCAATTAGCTGAAGATAAACACGACAACCATCCCACAGCAGCGCAAGTTATAAAGCGATATTTTTATGTGGACGATGTCCTTACAGGGGCAAACACTACTGATGAAGCTATCCTATTGCGAAATGAATTAATTACATTGTTGAAAAAGGGTGGATTCGATTTACAAAAGTGGCTACCCAACTATTACAAAGATTATTTAACATATCTGACATATCTGACAACGAATGGATGCAGATGGATACAGCAAAAGCTCAAAAGACATTAGGTTTGCAAATGGATACATACAGAAAGCTTAACCAAGAGAGAAATGTTAGCACAGATAGCACAACTATACTACCCATTAGGCTTACTTGGTCCTATAATATCTAAGGCAAAATTTCTAATGCAAAGGCTATGGCAAGAGAAAACTGCATGAGATGAAAACGTATCTTTTCCAATTTTTTGAATTTTGGCAGAAGTATAAATCACAATTAAAACAATTAACCAATTTAAAAATTCCAGGACACGTCATCATTGATGAGTCTAAAGAAATACAGATTCATGGTTTTTGTGACGCTTGGGAAAGCCCTCATGGAGCTTGTATTTATTTAAGATCTACTAACGAAAATCTCCATACAGTTGTTATGATCAAAATCAAAAATGGCACCTTTAAAACGATTAAGTGTTCCAAGGTTAGAATTATCAGCAGCAGTCATTCTAGCTAATTTTCAAGACTCAACATTGAAAGCATTGAATATTCAATCAAATAAGATTACCTTTTAGGCAGATTCCAAAATAACGTTAACGTGGATTAATACATCTACACATAACCTTAAAACATTTGTAGGAAACAGGAACAATTGGAGATTGATTGACATAAAGGATATCCCAGTGACATGATATCCCCTTGATGGTTACCTGAAGATTTGGTCGATAGTGACAACGGTACCAATTTTCAAGGCGCAGCGAAGGAACTTAAAAAGAAATGTGCGCATTTTTGCAGAAGATGGAAAATACAATCATCACGATATTTGCTTCAGAAGCACTAGCACTTTATTCTCCCCAGTGCGCCAGACTTTGGAGGTCTTTGGGAGGCAGGAGTCTTTAACCTATGACCAAATGAATACTTTGTTAGTGCAAATCGAGGGTTGTGTTAATTCTCGTCCTATCACTCCTATTTTCGATCCTTTAGCACTAACCCCCGCCCATTTCTTAATTGGAACTCCACTTACTAGTACTCCAGATTGTGACTTAACTAAAGTGCTAATAAATCGGTTATCAAGATGGCGATTAGTATAGAAGATGTTTCAGCATATTTTGGAAGAGGCGGAGCACTGAATATCTCCATTCTTTACAACAGCGAGGAAAATTGTTCAAGGCAATGCCCAACTTGAAGATCAACGACATAGTGTTACTAAGGGATGAACTTACTTCTCCGTTAAACTGGAAACTCGCTCACGTGGTACACGTTCATCCAGGAAAGGACAAGAAAGTGCGGGTAGTAATCGTTAAAAACAGTACCAAAATTCCAAACTTATAAGGCTGCCGATTCATGTTTAGTTTTTACTTTTGAAACAACGTTTCAACCCGGGAAGCATGTTAGGGTTTTTTATGTTAGATTAATATTAACTTTATTCTAGTATTTTATTTTACATATTTTTAACGACCTAAATTTGAATTCAAATTTGTTACGAATGTAACAACACAAAAAATCAGTGTGACTGTTAGAGAATGTACACAAAACGTCGTATCGTAGTTCAATGTAGTTTGATACTGATTTTAGTTTGAAACAGCAGTTGTATGCTTGGTTAAGTGTAGTTTAAAAATAAAGAACATTTATAACAAACGGTGTTATCACTATGAACCACTTTACATATACAACAATAGCTGTTGTTAATTCCATTCCTGGATCCCCTAAAACATATTTAGCCAATCACTTCAGAGATGTACTTCTCCAGACAACTGGAAATTAGCCAAAATCACTCCTAAGTTAAAACTGGTAATGTTAATGACATATTTAACTACTGCTCAGTATCGTGTTGTCAGTGCCTTCTAAAATCGTTGAACACATTGTTCACATTAAAAACTTCCCATGGATAAGATCTGAAATAGTTGTCGAACAGTATGGTTTCTTTCGTGGAGATCGGTGGCATTTAATTTATTGATGTGCTCATTGCCAGACGAACTTCAAAGGGCTTCCATCGGGGTAACCATGATATTCTTTTAAAGAAACCTCATATGTTTGGGTTCATCAGTACTTAAGTTGGCGAATTTCTTTGCTTCATATGTCTGCAATAGACGGCAGCAGTAATATCGGGTGTTCCGCAAGGAAGTAACTTGGGACCATTACTACATAACATCTATGAAAGATATTGCTATTTATGTAATAAAATTTAAATATCTACTGTTTTCTGATGATTTTAAAATTTACAAAAAAAAAATACATCCGTGGCATGATATAATTATATTGCTGGTGGGACAATAATCTGTTACCGCAGAATTTTAACAAGCGCTGTACAACTATCTTTGCTAATAGAAAGAAAAATGCAATTACTTATGTTAACAGTCTGGTGCCACGCCGTTGCCAAGAACATCTGTAATTAGAAGGCGTTGTCTTTGAAAACGGTCTCAATTTTACTGAGCATATTCCTAGATTGATAACTCTAATAAAGCTGTCAAGAGCTTAGGTTTTATTAAACATAATACTTCAGATTTTACCTTCCTGCAAGAATTATTGCTCTTTATAATGTGCTTGTATGTTCCAGGCTGGAGTACGCCCCGGTTGTTTGGACCCCGAAGACAATAAAAGACAAAAAGATAATTATAAAGTCCAAAATAAGTTCTTGAAGCATTTCTATTATAAAAATAAAATACAGTAAGAACCCTCCCTTTGGCTCATACAATCTTATGAAAATAGATTTTAAAATATGACCCCTCAAATGAAAGTCAGTGAATTAATTTAGGTTTAATTTTAAATCTAATGCAAACACTCGATTCGTTAAAATGAGAATATTAAATAATATTAAAGTACGTCTTCCAATCTTGATAAATAAATTTAAACTTTCTTAGATAACACGTTTCGGTCTACATACCATCTTTAGGTGTAAACGTCAACCCCAAGTTATAATTAATTTAGGATACACCTATCCTGTTTCGGCGTCTTTCTAAATAAATAAATTAAATTAAAATTAAATAATGAACTACCACACCTGTACAGTTTATTAATTTGCTTGACAATAAAACAATAAAACTCGTGGCCCGTAGTTGTTCGATATCATAGCTATCATTCTCAAAATATTTGCTGGGCAGATCATTCCTTATCGATCGTGAACTGGAAGTCCGCTTGGACACGTTCTAGCAGCATATTTCGGAATATCTTGCGAGCGAAAGTATTAAGGGCTATTCGAAAATCTTGTAATCACCAGTTCCAGATGTGTATTCTGTACGGTTTAGGCAAAAATTGATTTCCGCCAAATGAAATTTTTTACATAGCGAACATTTAATATAAAGCTTCATCCTGCGAGAGTATTTAAATTGAAATATATTAAAAAATACCCGACTGAAAACATACAACATTCCTCACGAAGATGGGATAATCATGAAGCATTTATCCTAATTTTGTTCGAATTTTGCAAGATTGATTTAATATTCGGATTACACTTTTATGGTAATGCAGAGGATGTTTAGTTTTTTTTTTGGTCTCTACAATTTAATTAGAGTTTGTTTCTTTTATCAAAATCTCTACATTGGATACCACAATTTTATTAAAAAAAAATTATCTCAGACGCGAGAAAAACTGGAACGATGAAATATACATGGAAGTTACTAATTTAGAGCATACAAGTATAGTATACTATAGAATACAGCGGCGTAATAAAATTGCCCTAAAAATAAGAGAACGATTTTAGAAGAAAGGGATTAATAAAAGGATAATATTTCTGCTGTTTTATCCCGCTTTCTCAAGGATAACTGTGCCCATTTATAACTGGTAACGAAATAACTCTTGCTGATAAATGGTAGTTAGAAAGTAATAAAATTTAATGAAGATAGAGCCGGCTTTTTGGACCGTCTAATATCATTGTTCTAATAGGAATAAGTAGTTTAGCCATGTTCCCAAAATGTAAGCTATATTGATTATTATTTACGTTTATTTATCAAATTATGACAAGACGTATTGTCACACGATTTCAATTTTTATTCGCCAGAAATCATTATTAATTAGTTCTGTTCATGAGTATGGTAAACAAAACTAATTATATATTTGCAATAATATCAGCTTACTGATATTGATCATATCGTTTTGAAGATCTGCGGGCGGCTATTCATTAAAAAAAGAAACTATGCACTTATAAATATAATGGATGCATAGTTCCTATGAGTAATAACATAAGTAACCAATTGCATTTTCAAAATTCATTTTGTATATGGCACAAACAGACTACTTTTTTTTAAAATAAAGTTGAACTTTTTCCTATCTTTCATCGTTTATTTTGGGTAAACGAAATTTGGCCCGAATTTTAAAGTCCAATTGCACCCCTTAAAGTTAAAACCCAGACCCCACAGGAGGGCTACTTTATTCCTTTTTCCTAGCTCATTTAATTTCCCTAGGCATAGAAAAGAAAATATCACCCATACAAATTAACAATTTCACAAGGTTTAATCGATAATGGCTATCGCCGAAGATTAGAGTTTAGCAGGTGATACATACAAAAAGGTAAAAATAATGCTAATTTTCCTAGGAAAATACTGTGGACAGATGAAACACGATTTAGTAATTGTGGGGTGTTCAATAAGCAAAACTATCATTATTGGTCTATTGAGATAAATCATAAATCAAATTCGATTTAGGTTTAATCTCTGGTGCGGTTTAATTGGCGTGAAATTTTGTTTAAATTTTGCTTTCTTTTTCTGACTTCTTTATCGTTTAGATAATCGCTTATTAAGTCTGAGATTTATAATTTAACTGGTATTAGATATTTGGAACTACTAGCAAACAAATAATGCCTGCTTTGAAGCAAATTGCTAATGCTGACAACATGCAAGACCTCTGGTTCTACTAGGATGGTTATCCGGCCTACAACACTAGTGATGTGCAACATTTTTTAAGAGAAAACTTTAGTAAGAGAGTGATGCCAATAATGGACCAGTGCAATGGTCTGCGAGATCACACGACTTTGTCCCCATTGGTTTTTATTTATGGAGCACCACTGAAAACAAAGTATTCAGTTTTGGACCTCCAGAAACTCGGGAAATATTAGAGGTGCTAAAATCGCTAAACGGAATATCACTTCGTAGAGTTAGATTAAGGTGTCAAAAATGTGAGGAACAGAATGGTCGCCATTTTGAACAGTTTCCTTAAGTGAACTTTTAGTACCTGCTTTCTCCTTTTTACTTTTGCTACTCTTGTTAGTTTTTTATAGATTACTTATTAATAGTTACATATCTTTCAAATTCATAACCTACTAATTTCATTTTAGAGATTTTTGTTAATATCTCCGCTAAAAATAAAACTTTCTCAGCTATATCGTTTAAAAGTTCTTTTTAAAGACTATCTAATTAACTAAAAACTCAACACGGCCGTCCTATAAAAAACAAAAGATAGCGCTAATAACTTGAAAACAAATGACAATCGGGATATCTTTTTTCGCAAAAAAATGGCTTAAAAAAGTGTCTCAATAATGTAAAGCTCTCGGAGCAGACACGTTAAGAATTATCCAATTATTAATTAAAATTGAAATCTACAATTTTGGTTTTTTCAAAATATTATAAAATTTAAAAAATTTGAAGCGATATTTCTTGAGATTATTGGATTCTGCAAAACATTTCTCGTTTAACCATTGCTCTATATGTCTTCTAGTCATCGAGATACCAATAGTGAGCATTAAAATGTGGACACACTGTGTATTCATCCTGTGTATTTGCCTTTAATTATTGGCATGGTTGACTAAAGCCAAAGTTATGTTCAAATGACATTTATTAGCGTAACTAGACGTAACTATGGAATTCCTATTTTATATCACTTCTATTTCACAGTTCGTATGTCAAGTATTTATACAAGTTTATTAGTATTTTTATATTTTACAAGATAAGAAATAATGGCTGCAAACAGTAAGGTAAATAAGCCATCAATCGAACCGCTTCCTTTTCCCAATGACGACACAGATTACGATACCGATTTTTCGCAAGTGAGTTTTCGTAGCGAGAAATTAATAGGTAGTCTCTCCAAAACTGCCGTGAATCAACGAAAAATGAAGCCTGTCAAGGCGACCGTCAAGAATGTCACGTTTTCGCCCCGCACTACAGTTGACGAGGACGATATCTCCCTCCGAAGACAGAAATTAGAATTTAATTTGACAAATGTGCAAGTGGAAGAGTCTTTATCGACGGAATTTCACAAAAACCTGCAGCGCAGATACGAACGAGTGGAGAGCACACTAGACGCGCTCTCCCAGTATATCGACGCTGTCTGCTTGGAGATGAAAGCTTGCTACAGGTTATGCCAGCAGCTCAACGACCTACTGGTTAATGAGAAATCCTTCGATTCCGGCGAACCCATGGCGAAACTAACGAACAAAGTTTGCACGGAAACCGATCTGAGTTTCCACTACCAGATAAAAGAGAAGATCTTCTTGATACTGGAAGACAAAGGAGATTTTACTAATCTACTGAACGAATATAACAATAGGAGGACCGATTTCAAGGTGGCGTCGCAAAATTTCAAGATTCTCCTCGATACGGCGAATTTGAACATCAAACAGATGGATAAGTTGCAAAGGCAATACGATAAAATCTTGGCGAATTATCAGCACAGCAGGTACATGCTGGACAAATACATTCCGGAGGAGATAACGGAACGGATAAGTGTCCTGTTAAATTGCCTGTGCGAATTCGGGGAAGATTTGCAGCGAATGGCGGCGGAGAGGACCGACATGTCGCAGATGTTTCGACATCTGCACGCGAATATGAAAATTTCAGACGGCGATACGATACGAAATAGGAAGATGCAGGAAAATTCGAAATGTCTGCCAGACGGTTCCTCTGAGGATTATACGATATAGTTGGCTTGTATTTAGGGTAATGGAAATATATAAAATAAACAGATGTGAAATTGTACATTTACTTGATGAAGGTAAAATATATGGAGTGTCACCGTAAAAAATATTTTAATAAAATAGCTACATTTAAGCTCAGAGCAAGGCACAAGGTGACACCCTCTTTTGAATGAACACAACAAAGTAAAATTTTCATCAAGTCTCAGTAGTTTCTTATCAGCACTAACTCAACATACGTACTTATGTATAAAGATGTTTATTCTACTTGAATTATAACCTGCTGGAAAACTTCGATGATACTAATGTGTTGTCTTCATACCAGTCGGGATTTCGTCCCTTTCACAGTTGTGCCAATGCTCTGGCGCATATTACGGATGATACTTTAAGGAGTTGGGACGGTGGTGATATAACAGTGTTAATCTTGTTGGATTTAACGCGTGCGCTTCATACGATACATCTCAAGTTTCATATGTACGCACATGATACTCAGTTCTACTACTTCTTTAAGCCTTCAGACTACAAGCGGACTCAACAACCTCTCAATGAGGATTTTCAGCGTATAATGTCCTACTGCGATAACCATCATTTACAACGAAATTCAGCCAAGACACAAATGATCGTTTTTGGACCGAAACGTTCACCATCACTGACAGTTAATGCCTTTCCCTTCCATTTATTATTATTATTATTATTGTTTGCCATATGTAATTACCTGTGTTTATTATAAGTAGGGCATTGGGGCATTATATATACAGGGTTGGGATAAAGTATGGAACCAAGCAAATAACTTTAAAACGGAGAGGATGATGTTGATGAAACTTTGCAAATAAGTATCACGAAATATAATACATCTAATTTCGATTTTGTTGTTGTGACTGTACTTCCGGTTCAACCGGAAGTTCTCTTTATTTTTTTTATTTAAATGGAATACCCTGTATATTTTTGCAAATTATAATAGACCTTGTTCTTGCGAATTCGACCATACTGGTTTTAGCACCATTATCTGTAAATAATGAAGAGATAGAACACTCCACATTTACTGAACAATTAATTTTATTTATCGTATATTATTAACAAGATGGTAGTCATCTTATAAACGAACTCATATCAAATGTTCAAAATGCTTGCCGTTTACTTTCCTGACAATATGTCTTCTACGAAATTCCTGAGTTACCTTTTCCAAAACTTCTCTACGGATTAAATCACATTCGTCGACTATTCTTTGCCTCAACTCCTGCAAAGTAGTTGGTCGCCTAACGTAAACACGAGATTTGAGAAAACCCCACAGATAAAAATCTAATGCACTAAGGTCTGGAGAACGTGCAGGCTACTCTATGAATCCTGTACGTCCAATCAATCGATTTACGGAAATAGCACCCAAAAAGTTCCTAACTCGCTTATCATAGTGAGGAGGCGCTCCATCCTGTTGAAACCAAAAACTTTGAGGCAACTCCCCATTGTGTTGAAGTGCAGGAATAATGTGGTTTCTCAGTAGATCCAAATACTTTTCCCCACTTAAGTTTCTTTCTATAAAAGATGGGCCTATAAGCCTATTTTCAACAATTCCTATCCAGACATTCAACTTTTGAGGATGTTGAGTATGGGCTTCATGGATCCAGGGAGGATTTTCATTGGACCAGTACCTGGAATTATAGCGATTGACTGTATCATTCAAACAGAAAGTTGCTTCGTTAGAAAATACCATATTAGTTGCAAAATGTTCGTCTGTATTACAAATTTCCATCATTCTTTCGCAAAACTCCAGGCGTCCGTCAAAATCATCATCTGACAGTTCTTGAAGTAGGTGTATTTTATACGGATGGAACTTTTCTCTCTTCAACATTTTTCCTACAGAACGACGACTTATGCCATGGTTTAGTGTTAAAGTTGTAGTAGAAGTTTGAGGTGATTCTTCTAATTCAATAACAATGTTTTCGCTAACAACTGCGTTAGTTGCGGTCTGCGGTCTGCCTGTTTTTGGTGAATTTTTAACCGTTCCAGTCATACTAAAACGTTTTAGTGTTTTAGTGACAGCTGAACGTGTTATAGGAGTTCTTTCGGGGTGCAAATCGTTAAAAAGGTGACACACTTTTGCATGAGTTCTAACGCGGTCGCCAAAACCGATCATCATTGAAAATTCAATACGCTCTCTTTCATTTAAATGCACCATTTTCATCCGTACAATCAGTAATTTGATGGACGTGAATTAAATAAACTTGACAGTTTGTCAACAGTTACCTACTAGATGACAATACCTTTTGTTTGTTTGTTGCTGGGCAAAGCTTCGGGTTGTGACCGATACCTATAGACTTATTGTATCATCCCCACTAACATTTTGCCGAATTAATTATCTCTCCATTATTTACAAATAATGGTGCTAAAACCAGTAAGGTCGAATTCGCAAAAACAAAGGCTATCATAATCTGCAAAAATATACAGGGTGTTCCATTTAAATAAAAAAAAATAGAGGGAACTTTCGGTTGAACCGGAAGTACAGTCACAACAACAAAATGAACATCAGATGTATTATATTTCCTTACACTTATCTGCAAAGTTTCGTCAATACCGTCCTCTTCGTTTTAAAGATATTTGCTTGGTTCCATACTTTATCCCAACCCTGTATATATGGCTGCACGTCCTGTGTCGAACTTCGCCGTTCGTTAGAGCTTTCCAAATTCTTATTGGCCGAATCAGATCCTTGACATTAAACCATCCAGGCGATCTCTCTTGCTTTCATCCATATTTCCTTCTATTTCTTGCGATCCTGCACCAATATCTTCCATCTACATTTAACTCCCATTTCCTTCAGATCCTCTTCCACCACGTCCATCCACCTCATTCTCGGTCTGCCGCTCGCTCTTCTTCCTTCCATATTCCACTAGGTCAGTGCCCTCACATTTTCCTCTGGTTTTTTTCCTGTATATATGTCCCAACCATTTTATCCTCAACATTTTTATATGTCCTAATACATTTTTACCACTCAGTTCTTTCATTATTTCATTATTAGTTCGTCTTGTATACACTCCACTTTCCAGCAATACTCCAATGTTGGGACATTCTTCTTATCATTTTCCACTCCTGAATTAACATTTTTTTCTCCTTCTTTCGTCATTGTCATGGTTCCAGTGGCGTACGTCAGTATAGATTTTAACAAAGTTAGATACATTTTTAGTTTAGTTCTTTTTGGAATCTGCCTTTTCATGAATGTCTTTTTGTTTGCGTAAAACGCTGCGTTCACTTGTTGTATCTTTTCCTTTATTTCTTCTATCCTGTCCCCTGTTCTCGATGCAGTTATTCCCAGGTATTTAAATTTATTTACACTTTCAAAAGTATCTCCTCTAATTTCAATTAATCTTTTCCCTTCACTTCCTCCTATTTGCATATGCTTAGTTTTTGTTTTGTTGATTTCCATCCCCAGACATTTTCCTTTAGCTTTGACTATTTCGTATATTTCGTCTAATATTTTCTTTGTTTCGCTACTATAACTAAGTCATCCGCATATCCTATTATTTGTGCTCCTCGGTTTCTTATATTTCCTTTGTTTAGGTTCTTTGTCAGGTACTCTATTACAAGATTGAATAATGTAGCCGATAAAGCGTCTCATTATTTTAACCCCATTATTGATTCGGAATTCCTCTCTTTGGCTAGTGCTGAATCTTATTTTTGCTCTTGTTTCATTGAGATTGATCGCTATTAATCTTTTAAGCTTAGCAAGAATACCTAATTCTTCTAAGATTCTCATTAGCTGTTGTCTGTTAACTGAGTCAAAGGCTTGCTTGAAATCTATAGACATTACCTCCAATCCTATCTCGTATTCGTGTCCTTTTTCTATTATCTGTTTAAGACTGTGTGGCGAGGTGTATCACTTACACAGCAGCTTTCCTTTTTGAAAACTTTAATGATAATCCCCTATTAGGTTTTTGATGTTAATTTTTTTGTAATTGCTTGTTATGCACACGCGCACAAAAGTTATGTTTATGTTTCCAAGTATTTATCCCTAATATATTTTTCAACAGTTCTACATTACTTATTATTATCTTATTTATTTTCTTTTTTGCTTTTATTTGTTTATATTTTATATTCACTGAGGCTGTAGGAAGAACGCCATATCCCATTAGTATAGGAGGCGATTTAATCTTTTTGGCATTTTTTTTGTTAAATTTGTTTTGTATATCCATTCTTGCTAATAAGTAGTTTACATACATACCTACACGAATTATATTCCTGGGCATGTTGAATATATCTACACTGAAAAACCGATATATTTAAACCAACCAAATATATTTTGTCAAGCATATTTTCTTTGCAACAAGCATTCCCTTTGTTGTTTCAAATATACGCAAAAAATCTACATTATTGACTGAAACAAAATGTTTGGTTAGAAAGTTTAATATATCCAAACAAATTATTTGGTCTAGTATGGTCTTAACACAATAACAAAGTAATAATTTTGTAAAAATTTTGGATTGGTCCAATTACTTTCGCATTGTTACTTCGGGAGAAAAACTATATATTTGGGCGAAATAAGCAGTTGGTTGGGGGTCAAAATTTATTTCTACCCAATGAAATGGCGAGTAGTCACCTGTCTTAGATCACACCATCATATGATTCTAACATGCAGGGACTGACATTTTACTTTTTTCACGGTAAATTAGTCCTACTGAGTGTATGCGTTTAGTGTCTTTTGCAGTGATAGCTAATATTTATGAATTATTATAAGACTTGCGATTAACTAATTTATACAAATCAACATAAGTACATGAGAAGGTAATAAATAAGAAAATATAGTTGAAAGATAGTTGTGACAAGTGTGGATGTTTTTTTTTTGTGAAATAAGAACATGTGGAAACCGTGGACTACCCGATGAACATTCAAAATTTGGTATGAGATGATGTTGATAATGCAAGAAATCATTGGAGCACTGAAACACAGCAAAAAACCCTGAATGCACACAATAATTTGAAGAGTGAAAAATATGGGACTAAAAAGAGACAATGGTGTATTTAAAACAAAAACGAGGAATGACAAGAGACAATCGAAGAAATTTTAGCTCATTTTCTTTGCTTATGCAATTCTCATTTACTTTACTTGATTTATATTTAGTTCATTTTAATTTTTAAAGTAATTTGCAGCAGTATTTTTTTTAATTGTATTCATTCTTATTCTTGCTTGATATATGTATATATGTTTTCCTGAAATTGGGGCAATCACCTCTTGGAAAATAAAATAGGTACTATTACTATAATATTACACAAGGCGAGTAGATACTTTTAGCCGATAAGGTGCAATTACAATTAGGAATGCACTAATCATAGAATTTAAGTTACTTAAAGCTTAGGATTTAGGACAAGTAAAAAAAATATTATTGGAATAAATTAAATACAAATGTTGAATATTTTATGTTCCATACATTCACCTAATAACCTATGCTAATGTATTAGACTTAAAATAGGCACAGTGTTCAGCCAAATTATATTCATAGTATTTACATAATCTTAATATAAATGTTGTCAGAATACACTAGACTAGACATGTAAGACGTAGCATTTCAACACTCTGTCTATGATACGGTTTATTTCACATAAAAATTATTTTAGCAAACAGCTTTTATTATTTCCTATAATTCACGCTGAAATGTACTCAAATGATTTTTTTTTAATTTTTTTATCACTTCACTCATATAGATTTGGTAGTGGAAAACGTGCTATGCACGTTCATATCTTCTCTAGGATCTATGTTTGTACTTACATATAACAAGATACCCACAGATTTCATTTTCTTGTTTATTAAATTTGGTATCCATCGCTGATTACATCAAGTATCTACTTAGTTGGTTTGAAAATCGGTATCGTACATACAGGGTTATTATTGTATAGCACTTTTCAAATAAAGGTGAAAGATATACATGAGTAATGCCTATATACAAAAAATTACGGTTCTATGTGCATGTTGTAATTTTCCAAATTTCAGGGCCCAAAATGTAGTTAAAGACGGCCCACATCTGTGTTTACCGTATGTATGCACATAAATCTGATAAGAAATGAATTTCAACCATCTGTAAGTAAACATCGAAAAAATTAAATGCTAGGCATAGTGAATTCATTCAAAGCAGATGTTATTTACACAAGATTTAAACTGAGATAAGACGGAAGCACCAGAATGCAAACAAAGCAGTCTGGGTGTTTTTTTTATGATGTGCTTTTGCCATAAACTCGTGTATCACGTAAAATAGTAGTATATTTTAAAGATTAAATTTGTTTTAAAAAAAACTTATTCTGTTTGCAATAAAACTAATGTATGATTGTTAACTTTATGTAGCGTGTTTCAAATCTATACGCTGCCATTGCAAACGCATGCATCCACTGCGAATAGCAAGTGCACACTAAATGTAATCCCAACGTTCAAAGTGTAGCGACGACCGATGGTTCACCGGTATGCTAAATGAGTCAGGGCCGGACTCGAATAAAGAAAAATCATTTTCTCGGTACTCCGTGTACTTAGAACCGTAATTTTTTGTATATAGACATTGCTCATGTATATCTTTAACCCCTTTATTTTGAAAAGTGCTATACAATAATAACCCTGTATATGTAGGTATATTCAATTTCATACAAGTATTCAAAAACTATGGTAGTAACACTGAGCACTTCAAAACACCTAACTACATGATTTACTCTTTATATTTTACGACAAAACTTCACTATTTAGTATTGTACTAACACTTTATTGGATAGTGAAATTTTGTGGTAAGAATTGATATTAAATTTGATTAAGGAATAAAAGAGCTGCCGTAACAGAGGGTAAGGTAAGTAATTCTAACCAAATTATTGTTTGAAATAAAAAAGGATCGCAGTAACTTCAATTAAATATTAAATAATAGTATAATATAATAATAATATAATATAATAATAATATAAGGTGGAGCACAATATATATTTTACTTAAAACAAAAATATTGCTGCTATAAAAATATATATTTCAAATAAGCAAATAAATCTAATTGTTTCTACAAAATGTTTTGTTCTTCTGTGTGTTATTTCTATTTGAGTCAATAAAATTTATTGTTTGAAGTCATATTTGATCAATTTTACAAAATTTATTTCAATGAAATAATTAGTTATTTTAAGTATTACATACATTTGACCCAATAAAACTTTTTATTTGAGTAAAATGTGCCATTTGTTTAAATCTATTAAAGGTATTGTTAAAACAAACAAATTTTATTAACAAAATTATTTGCTTCGCCCAATAATATTTTTGTTTGCCCGTATTTAAACAAAGATTTTAGTCAATTCAACTAAAATTTGGTCAACCAAATGGGTTTTTCAGTGTACACCACACATACGTCTTCTACCATTAAGAACATAACGAGGACACCAGTAACTATCCACAAGGACAGGATAGACAGGGTAGATACGCCCTTTTCGGTTTTGCAGAGCAGTGTAATTTAATCAATATGTCAATACGTGCCAGTGCAGCACAATTATTAATTGTTATTAATTTCTCTCTAATTGTCTATTTTACCAGACTTTTTGTGAACAAAGCTGCTGAATTAAGTTTCCTGACGAATAAACGTTTTCTATTATACTTTTTTTCAAGAAAAGTGTATTATCTTTTTAGAAAATCCAGTAATGGTTAATTTAAATAGGCAGTCGAGGTTCTGAAGTCCGAAGAAGCGATTCCTTTTTTTCGGCCAGTGACGACGCGACCGGAATACTCGAATCCGCGATTCGATTAATCACTGTCTGAACAAGTGCCGCAAGCAATAACTTAAACTTGGTTCCGGTTTGGCCACTGCTAAACCCACGATCCTGGCGTACCTTGGAAAGAAAACAAAACCTCAAACACACAAATCCAGAAGAAGAATTTCCACGTTAATCGTGAATCCTGCCAAATCTAGCATCGTAGCATTTGTAATTAATCAGAATTAATGTAAAATCAAATCATCACGCTTAAATACTTGTTATGACGACCAGCCGTATTAAATAAGCTTTTTTTCTTGCTTTATTACGCTTCTGTGAGCTGGAAACTAACCAATTTTGCTTTCGGGACGGTGTAGAGTGGTCGCAATCAATTTTCCTTATTCCTAACTAACACCCACTATTTATCTTGTTGACGTTTTTATGAAAATTTGCCTGAGTTGCCGCTATATAAATGTCTATTATCCACCGCCACCTTTGGATGGGCATACGCTGTAGATTTATAGTCGTTTCCTCTAATGCTCTTAATTACTTCACGATCAATTTTTTCGGCTGTCCAACATATTACACGTACGGGATCTGGGTCGTATTTCATTATTCAAAAGGGGATGTGTGCGTGATTTATCGGTACGTCTGTGTCTTCGTACCACGCAATCATTCGTTAAAGGGCATGCTATTGACAGATAAATAGATTTATTATGTACATCACATACCTGATTTGGCATATTATTTATGTGTCTGTCTATACTTTCTATCATAATCAATAAGAACCTAATTATAGCATTTGTCGTTTGTACTTAAAGAATTTACAGTATATCTACTGTTATTTATGTGAACAACTGAAATATTCCAATCGGGTCAAATACCTAGGAGTTATATTTGACCAGAGAATGAGCTGAAACAGGCAAATACATAGAATTAGTCCTAACAGAACAATGATATACGTTGGTTTTATCAAAAAGGTTGGGAAAGCTTGGAGCTACAGCCTAAGATGATATACTGGTCATATCAAACGGTCATAAGACTCGCCTGTGCATCCATAGTGTGGTGGCCAGTACTTAAAAAAAAGACGGCATAAGTTAAACTGTCGGGAATGGCCTAGTTGGGAATTGCAGGTGCGATGCGTACTTACCCAACTGCAGTTCTGAAGGTAATATTAGATATTACTTATATACATCCATTTTTAACCATTCAAAATGTTGAGATGTAATGCCCGTCATATTAAACATCCAATGTGCAGATTCCTATCCGTGGAGATTGGAGCTTAGGGGACTCAAGTTTGCAAGAAGACCCTGGTATGGTACACAGATGTATCCAAGATGAAACAAAGGGTGGAAGTAGGAGTTATTGCTCCGAATTGCAGACTCTCAATAGGCTGGACTAAATTCCGCGGAAGTATTTGCTGTAGATATCTGAGCCGATAGAAACCGCAAGAAAAGGATGAGGAATGCTAGCATATACATATACAATACCAGGTAACCAGGTTATATTGAACGCTTTAAAGCAAGTAGCTTTGAGTTCAAGTTGGTGTTGGAGTGATTGACTAATATACTGCGATTGGTTATGACATGACCTGTGTTTTAGCAGATGGGGCACTCTCATATTGAAGGTAACAAGATCAATTGGCCAAAAGAGCTAGTAGCCAGCTCGGTAGGCCAGATGCCGCTCTGGGCCTTTCCAAAACGCATATCAAGGGGGAATTTCAATTATGGAAGCGCTGGAAATCGCTATTCTTCAAGGAAGAAACAATAGTGAAAATGCTGATCACTCTAAACATAAAAGAATTACTCAATATGTTCAGATTCTTCAACAAATTAGAGATAACGCAACACGCTACTTTTTACTTTATTTTGTCATTTGAACACGATTTGAATCAGTTTTCATTACCAACATTGCCACACGTGACGTAATAAGCACGTGATAAATGATAATGTTGCTATTTTCATTTTTATTTGTTGTAGTTTTCGTTCGTCGAGGAATATCTTGTTTAGCCATAATTTAATATCATTTTCTTTTATTTGGGAGAGTGAAAATATATTTTTTTTTTGAAATGAAAGTAGTTGGAAAGTTATGCTGGTTTCTTTTCAATATACACTTTTATTTTACGTGGAATAATACTATATAAAATGTGCTTTGTTAATCAACCCCAAACGAAGCATCAAATAAGAAATGTTCTCGATAAGCAAAAGTAACTATTACAAAGTCAATTAATTTGAACAACATGATACGTAATATGAAAATTAATATATTTCAATATTTTATTGTGACTAGTTCTGCACCTTTTTACTTTGTTTGTTGGCTTTACGTATTTGGTACGCTGGGCTTTTGCTGGACATTCATGAATGCTGGACAGGATGGACAATACAGCGAAATACTATACGAATGGTTATCCTAACAT
This sequence comes from Protaetia brevitarsis, assembly GCA_004143645.1. Lineage (NCBI taxonomy): Eukaryota > Metazoa > Arthropoda > Insecta > Coleoptera > Scarabaeidae > Protaetia > Protaetia brevitarsis. Next base: position 2,221,214 of record RXPK01000070.1, read on the forward strand.
AACTAATCATGCAAAAGTGGAATCGATTACAATAGCAATGTTATGTACCTCGTAATGCAGCAAAGCTCTTCCAGAGAGTGGTTTACAGTTACAGATATGCTTGAAGAAAGTATTCTAAAAGTTATCAAATGTTGTGGTAAATGCTTCCAAATAAAGGAATTCAAACTTTTCCACAGTTTCTTTTTAATAAAATCAACTTTGACGCATAAAGTTATCTATGATTTTGTTCTTTATTGCAGTTATTTTGACAGCTGTATGTTAAAATTACCAAAAATAAGAAAAAGAGAATTTGATTAGGAACAACTGTTATACATTTGTAGTTTTTTCTTATATAAATATATTATATTATTTAAATGAGAGACGCTATATTAAACTAAACTAACAGTTACCTGGTACCACATTCACAATTCAAATAATGGAAATATTTTTTACATTTTTTTTATAACGAAGCTAGCTTGAACATGACGAATACAGGTATGTTCATTTTACAACAAAATACATTCCAATATAACACAATATTTGTTGTATATCTTAATTTTTGCAATGAAAAGAGATGCTCTAGATTTATAAACAACAACTCTCTCAAGATTCATTATTCGAATATTGAACTAGTATGCTAGTTGTTTGCATAATACATGTACTAAAGTAACGTTTACTTGTCCAGGTTGTTTATCGGTTTCAAATTTGTATTTTATTTTGAAAAAAGGAGGCTGTCTTTAATGGAGAGATATTGTATAAAGGGGTCATACTGTGAGAATAATATATATTTCTTTTCATAAATACTTTAAAAGCTCTCAAAACATAACTAACAATAAGTATCGAGGATTTACGCGGAGACTGGCCTTATACCTCAGACGACTTTCTTTTATGTATTTTGGAAAACCATTCTCGCAAACAATGTATTTTTTAACAAATTAATGCATTTCTGCTTTTAACTGTAATAATTAGAAGGAATTTTTGCAAGAAAAAATTCTCACGCAAGATTTGAAACTGCATCCCCTCGTTTGCCGGACGAGCGCTTTACCAATTAAGCTAGTCGGAGGATGCGAATTCGCGCGTTTTAACCGCACATACGTCGATATTAGATCTTGAAAGAAAGGCAGGACACCAAATAGTATGTTTTCTTTAGTTTCTTTTTAATTTTATATAGCATACAGGAGGTTGGACATCGTTTTTCTTAAACACTCTGTATTTAACAATTGCAATCGTTTAAATTTTTCATTCCAAATCCCAATATACGTATTGCTGTGGTCTGGCACCCCGGTTTTCGCAAATTCAGCTTTTTTTTCTTTTTTACTCCGTTCAGCCTTTGTCAATGTTTCGGGTGAATTTTCACAGATGTATTTGTTTATTTTTATATAAGAGTTAGTTAATGAATTAATTGTTTAATTTATTTATTTTAATGTTCGTGGTTTTTTTTTCTGCAATTTGTATTTAATGTTTTTTTTTCTTTTTCTTATATAATAAAATTCTTGGTAGGTTATTAACGTCATTCAAAATTCTGAATCCTTTATTTTAAATTAAACTTTTTCAATTTTTGGGGTATTTAAGAAAGTCAGATTTCTTTCACCCACAAGTTACTTTTCGCGGTTGGATTCAAGTTTCAATTCGCGACGGTAACTCTGAGTTTAATTGTTCTTTTGCGCCCTTAAAAAAAATTTATCCGTTGAGCTAGCTAATTTAATTTAATTTTTCATGTTTTTAGTCATTTTGCTTTTTCAAATTCATTCAGTACACAGCAGTATGTATATGACAATGGAAGATCATTCCAAAACGAATATGTCTAAAAATTAACAGATCCCAAATTCATTTATACGTTTGAATAGATGACTGTGATAATTTCTCGAACTTCAATAAGAATGTCATTGGTACAATATTTCTCGTAAAATTATATATTTATATTATATATTATATTAATAATAGCCGATTATTTAACCATTAGTATAACCATGCCAAGCGTGATACGAACTAGAGACCGATTAAAAAATATTCAAGAAAATTTATATTTGTTCTTAACTACGTGCAGCAGAATACTGTAAGTGCATATTTAGTATAATGAAACGACATCCTTATTGATATAAAACGATCCATGATAGGTATTAACTTTTGCAACCTATTTTTTTTTAAATGACACCCTGTGTTTTTCTTATTTTCTCCATACAAAATATTCATTCCATATAAAACATTCAGGATCTTTTATACGGGATATTGTAAATAATTCAAAGTTTTTGTATAAATTGAATAAATTTTATCTATAATTTATAAGTAGGCTTTGATATATATCCAATTTCAACAAGTTCCAAAGAAGTCCTAACACCGTACCGTTTGCATCTTCATATATAAAAGGAAGGAAAAGAATAATATACATATAAATACTTAATAACACTGGTCAACAGTGAAATTGCTTCTTAGGTGAAAGTACCCAATCCCGAATGAATTCAACGTGCTGAACACGAATATCACATTGAAAAAAGTTGATTGGCTCACGTTCCAGAGATATTGACGTTTTGTCCATTGTATAGATGCTATTGCATAATGTAATGCAATTTAGTGAGAAATTACGAAATTTTGCGTCAAAGACTGGGCCCCACACGTATGCTGCCGCACTTGTGCCGTAAATCTTTCACAGTGGCTTAATGGCAAAAGAAAGGCAATGCCATTTGCTGTGCCCATGATTTGGAGGGAGACCACCAATCACGTTGACGACTGTTATTTCTGTATGGTACCACCAGCTTCTGGAGGCATCACCAAGAAGAAGAAATGGACAGTTGAATACCCTAACATACCATCTGCTCTGCGACCTGTCTCTCATGGCGAAGGACTCCCAATTCCAAAACCTCCTACAGATTTTTCTATCAGTTCAGACGATGAGGATGGCCATGCGTCGGCGAGTTCTCCTCAACGTGGCAGTAAGGATAATAATTTTCGTGCTTTGACGAAACATCTGCACCACATAAAATTACCCAGGATGAAATGAACGATCTTGTTCGCGATTTGGATCTGTCGAAAAGCAAAGCGGAGATACTGGCCTCAAGACTTCGACAGTGGAATCTTTCTGAACAGAATGTCCGAGTGACTTCATTTCGCACTCGCCATCAGCTCTTCGAATCTTCTCTTAAGAAAGAAGAAAGCCTTGTGTTCTGCTGCGATATTGATGGTCTACTACAAGCTCTCGTATTGCACATGATCCCCACGAATGGCGGCTGTTTATAGACGCTTCAAAACTGAGCCTAAAGGCGTTTTGTTGAATAATGGGAACCAGCTTCCATCCATACCTATTGCACATGCGGTCTACATGAAGGAGACTTACGGCAATCTAAAGCAGCTACTGAAGACGATTAATACAGCAAGTATGGCTGGCAGACATGTTCTGACCTGAAGGTAGTATCTCTGTTGATGGGTTGCAGCAGGGATATACAAAGTACTGCTGTTTTCTTTGTCTGTGCGACAGCAGAGCAATCGATTTGCACTACATCAAGAAAGAACTGGCCTCCGAGAGCATTTTTTAAGCCTGGAGAAACGAATGTACAGCAACTCACCATTGGCACAGCCACACAAAATCAGCATTCCTCCTTTACACATCAAGCTCGGTCTTGTCAAAAACTTGGTAAAAGCCATGGATAAAGAATGGACCAGCATTCAAGTACCTGCATGAAAAATTCCTCGACTCAGTGAAGCCAAAATAAAGAGGGCATCTTTGTGGGGCCTCAAATTAGACAGCTCTTCCGAGACCCCAATTTGAGGAACTTCTTCAAGGTAAAGAAAAACAGGTTGGGATGCATTCTATCAAGTGACAGCAAACTTCCTGGGGAATGACAAGGCAGAAAATTACAAGTGTCTGGTTGAGATATGTTGGCTTTGTTTCATGAATTCGGCTGCAATATGTCCTTAAAGATCCACTTCTTGATTCCCACTTAGATTTCTTTCCTGATAACTGCGGGCAGGTCAGCGATGAGCACGGCGAACGCTTTCATCAGGACATTGCCACCATGGAGCAACGGTACCAAGGCAAATGGTCTACGTCAATGCTAGCTGACTATTGTTGGACAATCAGTAGAGATGCTCCACAAGTCCACTACAAACGGCAGGCCAAAAGAAGTCGAAAGCCAAAGCAGACTAATGTTTTCTTACCATGTATTATAATATTGACATAAGTACACTTTTTCTGAAATATGCGTACATTTTACAGAAAACCCGTAGCCAATTCAGCTTTTTCTTAGTCATTTTCGTGTTCAGCACATTGAATTCATTAAGAAATGACTATTTTCAGCTTGGAAACATGAACTTTTCGAAAATTTGTTGCCCAGTGTAATTAGTATTTTAGATTTAAGAAATGTATTATGTAAATATAACACAATTTTTGCGATTAAAGTAAACAGATTTTTTTAAATATAATCCGAGGACAGGATAGATATTTGTGAACGTTTGTAGAGGTTTATAATCGTTTGTAAATAGCGTTTTAATGTCATCGAAATTTTAATTACAATTTAAAATATAAAAATCAACACGGTGCAATAATGTTTTGAATAATGTATGACGGAACCAAGAGGTTATTTTATAAAAAAAATTAAAATGTAAATGTGTTTTATAGGCAGAATACAAACCAAATAAGGCAAAAAATAACTGAAAAAGCTCCAATCACAAATTGCCTTGAAACCTAAAATGTGAATTTTAAACAAATATTAAATAACTCTATATCCAAAGGAAAAAAACGATGTAATTATTATTCAATCAATAAAATGTAAAATAATAGAGAAATTCTGGCACAAATTTAGCTAAAAAAAAAACAGTACATGTTAGCCGCAGCAATATACCCAGCTATTCAAAATTATAGTGTTATACATTAGGAGAGTGTGTTTACTAACAACGGCAGTTCGAATAGATAATAAAAAACAAGCACTTAAGCAAAATATTTAACTAATAACAAATATAAAACAAAGAAGTAACTCATATAGAACATAGCTTACAAGATATATTTTATGTATTTGAAAACCAAGAACTTGTGTTAAGCAAATTCCAGGAAGGGTAAAGGGTTAATAAAGGAAAGAGCTATTTCTCGGCCGCTTCTTCTTATTCTGGCACACAAGATATGCTCTGAGCCACTAGAAGACCTTTTAATCGAAACTCTAATGTATTATATCCTCCTAGCTGTATAACCGTTCTCGAGATATCTAATGTGAGTGAATCGTGTGTAACAATTTGGCAAAACAAAAGTATGGGAGCCGTTTGAAAAAATAAGTTGCTTAGGTTAATATTTTAGTTTATGTTATATTGAAATTCATAAGATTTTTGTGGAAAAGATTTCTTGCAGAATAACTATAATCAAAGATGCCTTGACAAGCCGCATAAGAGTCTGTGTATAAAGCTACTAAGGTAAAGTCAGGTAAGTGTGTAACCGGAGCAAGTGTGTAGTTTGGCTATATTTATTTTTAAAATTAATTAATACTAATGTACTAAACTTCATACTAGTTTTACTAACAAAAGTTCGCATCTTCTAACCTGTAATAACTTGAATATCTTGTGAATATATCATACCTTATTAAACAGGCATCAGTTTAGTATTACACTCTTGGCCGAACTAAAGGATAATGCTATTAATATATGATAAGCGGAACGATTACACACTTGCCCCATTTTGCTGGGTAAGTGTGTAGTACTGACAATCTTTAAAATTTCTTTTTTTTAGTAACCGTGATAATTATAAAAGGTGTATCTATTGAAGGCTTTCAACTGAGCATATATTAAGTACTTCTATGTGTAAAATTTATCAAAATGTCTTATTATGTGAACAGTGTTACATTTTCTTCGCACTATGCAATTTTTACTACACACTTACCTGATTTTACCTTATCTGTATTTCTTGCCGCCAAATTAAAAGCTGTTGGGCTCCGTATGTACCAGTATAATTTGTGGTCTAGGAATAAACAGAGTATATCTAAGTCCTCATATATTGTCCTCCTTTCACCATACCAATGGCTGTAAGTAATTATATACACCTCTGTCGCTGTTTCCTCTAACACCACATATGAACTATTCTAATTCATTTGTCAGATGTAGAAGATAGAAATGGAAGTTTTTAAAAACGCACGCAAAATAGTATGCTACTAAATTTTTTTTTCTAAGATTAAAAAAAAAAAAAACGATTAAAGAGTAACTTATTGCACTCTGCATAATAATTTTTCATCGCCTGGTACCGATCGTTAACACAATCGTTCGAGTTATTGATTCAAAATTACATCCTGTTCAGGTTAATGTATATACATCCCACGGTGTTCTGCTTTATGTTTTGCGTTTAAACGCGAACATTCGTTTCGGTCTGTTTTTCGTAAAACAAGATCCAGAAATAGAATTCATTTACCCGAGATAACGCAAGTTTCACGCTATTTCTGTTCTGTTCGGGCTAAGCGATCGTAAGTAACAATTCGATTCTCCAGATGGCGTGCACGCACAACACAACTGACAACGACTGAGCTGTCAAAGTTGATTCGTTTCAGCAAAATGAATAGAGTTTTCTTCTTTCACATTTGGTTGTAATTATCAAAATGTATAGTCTAGACTCTAGCTTATATCAAGACTATCAATGAAGACTGTATGGGAATCTTAAATTTTAATTCAAATGAAGTACGGAAGAATTCTGCTTACCTGTGTCCTTGTATGCATGTTTTGCAAAACTTTTCGAAAATTTTTGGAATTTTAATTAACTCAATATGAGTAGGTTAGAAAAAAATATTTGTTTGTAACTATTTCCGTTATTTTTCACTTCATTGTTCTATTTTCTTGTTTGATGCTTTTTATATTTCCTTATGTCGTGAGAAAGCGTTATATTATAGTGTTCCAAATTTATAATTACTTCTCTACTTCTTTTTTGATGTAGTTTCATTCCACTGTTTTCAATAAAAGAAGATAATTAAAAGTCTGATTTGAAAACTATCCTCCTATTCCTGTGTCCGTAAAAAAAATAATTTTCATCATTCTTCCTTCCCTCTGGTGTTCAAAAAATCAACTTAAATATTGGAAACACTTCTAATATGCTTTTCTCTCTCTCAATAATTAGGATATTTAGGTATCACCAGTATCGGCCATACGCCCCTAAATTTAATAGTGCAGGATTGGTTATGGGTCAATAGTGTTGACGTATTGGATATGGCCTTCGTGTAACCCAGGCCTAAATCCTGTTGAAAATGTATAAGGATTAAGAATTGTGGAGAGCGATTCAGTAGGCTTTGATAGAGCTGAGCAAAGAATACGTAAGATATGCTGTTGTATCAGTGAACAGAGATTAATAAACTTATAGAAACGAATGATGCCACTACTAAATATCAAAAACCGTTAAGACAATTTTACTCTATTTTAATAATAAAAGTTTTACTCGTAATGCTGTTCGAAAGGTTATGAAATTTAATTAATGACATAGTGACATGAGTTCATGACTTAACGCCTATACTATTAATAAATACTCGAAATATCCAGTAAAGTAGATTAGGCCGGTGTTTCCAAATTAATGGCCGCTACTGTACATTATCAGGCTTGTTTGACAATTGAGTTGAATTTAATAAATACGTATAGCGTTGTCAGTACAGTATTTGCAGCTATTATTTAACGTGGGAAGATTCAAGTACCGTTTTAGGGAAGAGTAGTCTGACTCAGAATGGGCGTCATTTGCTTCCAGGCACCAATAGAACTCAAAGGCCCATGAAATCGTTTCTTGTAAGTGAAATTAATTCTTTCGATATGTTTCCCGTCTGCACGAGGCTAATCACAATGACTGCGAGAGGAAATCGACGGTTATGCCATCACGATTTTTTCGATGCAATACGCGATAGACCTACAATTGAGATACTTTAATGTTTTGCTTGAAGTAACTTGGTTGAATCTTCTCTTTATGTACTAATTGATTGAATTCTAGGAGCATGGGCGAGGACTTATGTTAAAGAATAGCATCTAGAGCGAAACTGAAAGTCACAATTGATCTTGTTGGCAACAAAACATATACTATACCTATACGGCTCTACAAAACTGTAAAAGTGTATCTGCAAAACTTGTATTATTGGGAAAATTGAAGTTTGGTACTTACTATCCTATCTTCAGAAACAAATATGAAAGGATACTTATTGAAAATTTGATACCGACACTGGAATTCATAGAACGTGACATTATTTGCTTGCGATTTAGGGTGGAAATATATATGCTTTCCTCGCGATTCGTTACCAACGATTGCTCCTGTATTCTTTGAAAAGTTAATTTAATTTTTATTCTCTAAATCAAAAATATATGAAGAACAAAGTTACACAGATCAATGATGAAAGGTATATTTTACAAACTACCCTTCATAGAAGGTTTAGCTAATGACGTAATTAAACATTTTAAAAACATCAACATTGTGAAATACAATTTAACAGCCGCTAGAACAGTTTTTGAATCGAATAGTTCAACATAGAAGTAATTGCACTTGCATTACCAAGAATTATTACACAATTTTGATTATGAAAACACTAAAATTATTGATGTTGAAATAATGATAAAAGCGACTATTTATAAGAAATCTTACATATCAACTGCTAAAATTCTATTAAATTTAAAGATACAAATCAATGTAACTCTGTCTATAGTAATATTTATTTTAAATAATGTTAAGTAACTTTGCCAAATTAAAATTGTTACCTTTATATCATAATTTAATTTATATTATTATATTCAAATTGTAAATGCTTCTTGGGCTCATATCTTTTCACTATTTTTGAAGCATTTATCAAACAAACTAAACTAATAAAGTGCTTCTCATTCGTCCAAGTGGTGACGATGTGAAGAAAACTAAAAATTAATTAGCTTATCTAAGGAATGATCCACTTTAAAACATTAAAAAAGCCATTTTGAATATTTCAGTCATTTAACACTATTAACTATAAATTTATGAAATGTCCAGTTCAATATTTGACCCAAATGGACAGATCAGTTATCTGAAGTATATAATAATTCCATTAAGGGAATCAAATTGTATTCCCATATTTATTTTATTAAAACAGCAATATTTAAGTGCAAATCGCTTCTAAATGAATAAATAATTAGGTCACATTAAAAACGTGTGTGACACTCGATTGATATTAGTATGTTTCACCTTACCATATTACCCCTCTACCTTATCTGGTCAACCTAATGTATTATGTTAATAAATAATTGTTTCAAAGAAATGTCATTCAGTTACTACTATGTCAATCAGCAATCCTAATATTTCCTTTCCGTCAGACTTTTTACCTTAACTAACAAATTGTTAACAAATAAATAATAATTAATTGAACTATATTAAAATGTACGGGGAATTGCGTATTAGCTGTTTTTCACTATCGCACAATGGACCCGCTTGCATTCGCAGCGCGAAATACTTAATTGTAATTTACCAAGTTGCGAGAATGATATTATATGATAAATTGCATAATTTGTATACTATGCATGTTGAACTACAACTATGAAGTTATGGGAATATCAGGCTTATTTGCTAGTATAAGTCAATCTACTTGAATTAGGTGTTCGAGTTGTGTACTAAAATAGAGGCTAATAATTGCAGACATTTGTATTTTACCAAATTTATTAAATATGCTAGACTTTTTCAAAAGTAAATACGTAATTTTATTCGTCATTTATTGAAATACCTTGACGTTGTACTACAGCTCAAAAACTGTTTGTTCAAGGTGGCTTATAAAAAATTGCAGACGTTTGCAGGTGTGTAACTAAAATAAAGTGCGCCCGAGTGCGTCCGTAAGCCTTATAATTTTTTTAGATGAAATGTCCATTGCAGTTAAATATAGCGTGTTGTTTTCGGAGTAGCCCAAACACAAAAATTTAAAAGGATCTACACACTAGTATATAGCTATAACAGTGTATTTACGAAAGAAACTGTAAATGAACAAGAAGCTGATAAAATTAAATTATTAACTAATGTTATAAAAAAAGATAGAATTCTTTGGAAACCAAGTTCTCGCAATGTAAAAGGATTTATAGCAAGAAATAAAGAGATGGTTAGATCAGAAGCAGAACTTACTGATGCTACTGCTGGTAGTACAGTCTATAAAAGGACCATTTACTCAAAAACAATTTGGTTAGTTGGTAGGCCACAAAAAGCATTTTATGAATGTAGTTTACGCGAAAAAAGGTGTGATGCGATATCAACGTCAGAATTAAGTTTTTGCAACTGAATCTCATTTGGGAAATAGTAATCCTTCGGCTGCATAAGTGTTGAATGATGTTACCTACATCGAGAAATACACCGAAGAAGAAGCGTTATGGTTAATTATTAACGCTAAATTAACCCGACATCAATACCAGCTAATACAAAAGTAGTGCAAAAATATTTATTTCAAATCTCTTGATCTTTATAAATATCTTTCTATTTTCAGTGTTGTCTTATTTAATATAAATAAAAACAAAGGTTATATGTTGTCCCTGAGTAAATGACAATAAATATTATTATTAATATTGTTACCTGTGCAATGTGTGGCGAAAAGAACCGCACTAAGAATGGTCAAGGAAGGAATGATTAGGCATAGGCCTCAATCTCCTGACGGTGATCAAACCTGGGATATGCCCCGGGATGATATGTTAAAAAATTTAGCTTTGTGAAAGAATTCACCATAAAGCTAAGTAACAGGAGCGAGTGGGATCATAACACCATCTTGAACTTGAATAGAAATGCCATCAAATGGTACACTGATGGCTCCAAAACGGCAGAAGGAACTGGAATAGGAATATATGGGCCTAGAACTACATATTTCGAAAGCTTGGGAAAATACCCAAGTATATTTCAGGCGGAAATACACGCTATTGGAAGATGTGTTCAGTTCATTATGGACAGGAACTATCGGATGCAGGAGATTATCATCGTGTCTGATAGTCAAGCAGCCATCAAGGCGCTGAACTCATATGAAATCAGCTCCAAGATGGTCTGGGAATGCCTAGGAAACTAATGAGCTAGGCAAAAGAAATAAAGTAACCCTCCTGTGGGTTCCTGGTCACACAGGAGTGGAAGGAAACGAAATAACGGATAACCTCGCAAAAAAGGGCTGGAATGCCTTTCGTAGGGCCTGAACCCTTTTGCGGGTTAAGTAGCAGTACAATACTGAAGAAACTAAAAATGGAAATGGAGCAGAGAAATCCAGTTACTGGGAAAATCTCCAGGGAATGAGGCAAAGTAAAATTCTTCTGGGAACTTATAACCAGAAGAGGTTTACAGAATGCATCAACTTGAGTAAGAACAATGTTCGCATATTAACAGGAATACTTTCAGGCCATTGTAAACTGAAAGGACACCTGAGTAAGCTTGGATTGGAAAAAGATCCTGAATGCAGATTTTGTGGGGAACAGGATGAAACATCCATCCACCTCCTCTCAAACTGCGTAGCACTGTGCAACCCGAGGGCATTGTACCTGGGTGCATGTGAAATCGAAGAGGGAGACTTACCTAGACTGGGGCCCTCTGACATCCTACACTTTTTAAAAGGAATAGGATTGGAAGGCCAGCTGTAAAGCAGCAAGAATAGGGGACACAATAGATCTTTTAGGTCGCAGTGTAACACCACCCTTCTATTACTTACATACATACATACATACACACCTGTGCAATAGTACTATCACAATTGCGAAGATTATAAATATTTAATGTGGACTGAATTTAGACGTAAACGGCAATTATTTCGCGCTACGAACTCAATCGGGACCACTGTGTATCGGTTTGAAAATAAACTAATAAATGAAAACTGAGGTGCATAAGTATATACCAATATCGAGGTATATCAATTTTTCGTGTGTTACAAAACTCGGTTTGACATTACATTTATTAATATAATTCAATTATATCAATAAACATTAATCAAAAAGTTGACTGAAAACAAGCATTTCATAAAACCATCAAAATTCGAAATACGCATCACGATGCATGTAAATAACTTTTAATTTAATAATTACTGGACTAGCTCGGTCCAAGTACAATTAATCAAGAGAATGTATGCGTGCATGGCGGCACTGTACGTTGTGCAGCATTCCGGACTTGTTTTAAAATGCGTCTAGTTGTATTGCGACTGTTTGAAATTAATCAGAAGTAAATCGTAAACGTCAACAAACGCTGTAAACAGTTATTGTTTATGGAAGCATACGTGATGTACGGCAATAATAGTAATGATGATAATATTTTAAGCGTAATTTACAGTTCCCCTAGTCATTTTTCACGGACACTGGAATCGGTGGGCCGTTAAATATTTGATTTACGATTATTTATTAATTTATGGTAATAGGCGTGTTGTTGTGTATAATTTTCGTAAATTGCAGTAGACTGGAAGACGCACAAGCTACGTATTTACACATCAAATAGATAGTTTGGTTTGGAGTGTGAAAGGGGATAGTAATTTATTATTTCCAGCTGTTATAACCTACATAAGCACATAGAATATACAGGCTTACTTCAATATTCAGGGGTGGTCGATTAACTTTATCACTTGCAAAATTATTGATCTAATAAACTAATAGGAATGACTAGATACACAAAAGTTGAGAAAAATACGATTGACGATGTGTTATACTACACTATCAGAATTTTTTGTTCGAAAACTACAATTAGAAACATATTTCTAGTTTTAATGTTACTTCCTGGATATTCCAGAAAAAACAAAACATTTGTGTCCAGGTAGCTCAACCTTGCTACCAATTACAAGTAAAGTAATCTTCAGTATATGCTGCGACAGTATCTATAGTTAGCAGAAACCTTTCCTCAAAATGAATACCAAGGTTATGAAAAAAGTAATAAAAGCCAATCATTTGTTTCGGGTAAGTCAGTAAATACTAACTATAAAAGTCGTAAAACTGTTCACATTGTCGTAAACGTCATAAAGATATATTTCAAATGAACTTTATGTGAACTTATTGTCCCTTTAAAATTTTAAAGATAGTAACTGTCTCTCTCTCTCTCTCTTATATTTCAGGTCAGGTACGTATTCGTATGTTTCATTTCGATATCTTATTGCTTTCAAAAGCTATGATGTGAGGTATATTCTTTCTCTCTTCCAGTTTGTTATTTCCATTAATTTTATTCTTTCCGTATTCACTGCAGTGCATCTTGATTTTAATCTTCCTCGTCTTCTGGTACAACAAGTTACCATCAATAATGTATAGTTTACTGGAAATTAGCATACATATGTTTCACCTTACATCTTAAATTCTCATTCAATTATTCTTTCACTTATTAAGTATACATACGAATTTCTCCGTACAATATATTAGGTTGACCAGTAGCACTGAAGATCCTTGGTAAGGTGAAACATATGTATACTAATATTAACCGAATGTTATACACTTTTTAAATTCTTTCCATATGCTCCAACCATCGTACTCTTTGAGCCTTTACTACTCCCATGACATTGGGCTTGTTATAAAAATGTTTCAATTCTTCATTTGTTCTTCTCCATTTCTTCTTTTCTTTTCCCCCATAAATTCAATACAACATCTTTTTCTCCCAAACTGCCATGATTTGCTGTTCTACTGTATTTAGCGTCCAAAAAGGAATATTTCCTGATGTCGTTATAGCACTTGTACTTTAATTAAATAAACACACGCAATTGGGTGTTTAAATAAATTTAATTAAACGCGATAGTTGCAAAAATACAGATACAAATTTTAGTTTCGATTCTTACTTTGACATCACTGGAGGATAGAGAGATATTGGTTATCATGTTTATACGTAGTATGGTCGTATATTTTTTGTAGTATTTGTTAGTTATCGTATTTCACACCACTAAGGTCTCACAATCTTCTTTATATTCATAAAATATGTTCAATTATTTCCATGTTTTTACAGAATAAATGTCCGAATTACACTTTTTTTTTAATTGTTTAATGTAAAATACTATATTTTGTTGTGATCGCAGAAATAACAGTGCGCTTTTATTTTACAGTTACATATAAATTGTTACTGTTATTTTCACTTGTCAACAAGCTGTTTCACTGACAGTCAGTCAAAATTTAAAGCGGCCAGTTCCATAAGTGTTGGCTCTAAGTTGATTTGGGGCTGTGTAAGCGCCTTAAAGGAGGTGGATATTCAAGGGAAATGAACATTGGCCTGACTTCCACTCTGACCTTAAAAGAAATAAGGCGGCAGCCGTCTCGCTAGGGGAAGCTCGTCAAGGTCATTCGTTGGGGTTGGCTCTTCTTTAAGCACTAGCAAACTGTAAACTAAAGAATTTCCTCAGTTAAATGGATGCTTAATGAGTCTAGTGAGTGGTGGAAAAAGTCAGGACAGAAACAGGCAAAAGGGTTTCTAAAGAAGCAAAAGCCTACTGCTACTAAAGACCTACAGAGGAAAGATAGTAGGTCTGCTGACTGGTCACTGTAGACTAAATAGGCATATGTATAACATAGGCCTAGTAGGGGGCGCTATTTGCAAATTCTGCCAACAGGGCCAGGGCATGGCGAGGATAAGGTTTCTATTAATGGGCGTGGAGGACGCTACAGCTAACCGCTACATAAAGGAGTCGCTCTTAAAGATGATGTGCCTAATTAGAGAGCGCCTTCTGGGAAAAATTCACGCCCAACACACCAACACAAATCTAATCTAATCTAGGGCTAAAGCTCCGTTTATTCTACACAATATCTTTCTCCTGTATGAGGGCTTGAAATCCTTGTTAATTACTTTCTGGGTATGTGGATTCCACAATTTAATACAGGTCGTTTCTTTTCTCAACACTGGCGGTTGTAAGCCTTTTGTGATCTTTTTTTTGTAAACATGACTGCTCATGATTTCTGAGCTTTTACTGATAGTCGATCTTTTTGACCATAGTTACTGAATGTGTTTTGTGTGTTCACTTATATTCTACCTACTAGAGTATTTGGAAACCATTGTCTAATTATCGTTGTGTAATTGGCAGTACACATAGGTACCCTAGGGGCCTAGGCAATAGAATCCTTTCCTAGTCAATCTTTGGATTGAGTTGTTCACTGGGGTAGGACACACTAACGGTCCTTATTTCGTCAGTGCCCTGCGGGCACTCCCCGTGCATATAATAATTCCTCTTTAAAGGCTGCCCTTTTCTCCGTAATTATGGATTGTTAAATGCAAAATAATAAAAAAAAAACTTGAACCGAAAGAATGCCACCCGGCGATGGCTTCTAGTCTATTGTAGGAATGACCATGCTAGCGATGAAAGTGGGTTTATACAATCGGAAAAGCGTTGATGAGATCTGGTAGGCTGAGGCTCGAAACCATTGCTAGTGAAACGAGAATCATTGCTCGTGCGAGAAACCTCCATTCCTACAATAGATCGTGAGGCACGCCTGATGGCATTCATGGTTCATTTTTCGTTGAAAAAGAAATGCTTTCTTCCGAATTTCTGTAATTTGCATTTTGATTTCAAGCTACCTTGCTTACCACTCTTAAAGTGTGAAGCACTTTAAGTAACCCGCTTGTACATTCACCTAGAAAGAAGGAAAGAAGAGATTCGTGTACAAAATTTATCATTCAAAACTCCTTAACTGTGTCAAATTGTGTATGGTTAACGTACCGACGTAGCGCTTTTAAAATTCAAACGCAATTGCCGTAACGATGCCTTCCATCTTTTTAAATATAAAATTGGCCAATAGATTTTTACGACACCTCGCCAGTAGATACATTCACGTTAATGTACTTGTGAAGGCGTCGTTACCGTCGACCTAAGGTAATAATCGGCGTCGCCGTCGTCGTCAGCACATAACAATCAGGTTTTATTAGATAGTTTGATTCGTTGTTTCGCGAAATACGAGGTAAAATGGGAGATCGATAGTCGGGCGGAAATTTGAAGGGAGTAATTTGGATCTGTTGACTCTGTTAGGGAACTCGGCAGAGGAAGTAATAACAAGCGAGGAGATTTTTCGTCTTTGTTGTGTACCTACGGGAAGGCGGGAAGATGAATTAAAGCTAGTTATGGGGTCAAAACAGAAGAATTGTATGGATGCTTCCAGAAGCGAATAATTAACAAATGCTGTAGGTTGCTTTTGAGCACTGTTATAAATCACGGGCATGTACGTGTATTGCGGTGGTAGAATTTTAATTTGGGATTACGCGAACGCTTTTAAAGGATTTGCTGTGTAGGTAATTACCGCACACTGCATGATAAATTTATGCTGTTAATTAAAAGCTTCATATAAGTGAAATAATTTCGAAAAAGAAAAAATCAATTACCTAAAGCGGCAAAATAAGCTTTATTATACATATTTTGTTTTAAAATCATTTTTTACATTATTTATTTTTTGTTAATTCTTACGCATTAGTTAGGCGAGATAGAGGAAGTGAATAAATTTCCCACAACTAAATAAACTCTGGTTTATTCGTCTCATGAGTGGGGAGTGGTGTTGCTTACCCATATCTGAAAGTGACAAAATATGAGTACGTAACAATGGTTTCTCTCTTACATCACAGATAGGACTCAATTTGTTATAAATAAAAATAAATAAATAAAGAACCCTAATTAAAAACCAGAAGATTTTTCTTCATGTTTGCTTGTCACAATTGATGTTCCGCAGGGGTCAGTTTTAGGCCCGATTCTGTTTTTATTATTTATTAACGACATAGTTTTATTTATACAACATTCTTTAGTATTTATATGCGGACGACACGTTGGCTATTGTGATGTGTAAGTGCAGGCTGAAGTAAACAAACTGTTTGGTGATTTGGCAAAGTGGTTTTCAATTTTACCAGTTTGACAGCGAGTGTGGCCAAAACAAACAACACGTTTTTTCACTCGACACATAGCATAATTAATATAAATGGCAATGTATGGTGTCAAATTTAGTGTCAAACTGCAGTAAAATTCTTGGGCATGACTCTTGACGAGAATTTAAGTTGGAAACTGCACTGTGAGAATCTGATAAAGAAAATTAACACATGCTGCCACCAAATTAGAAATTTGAAATATATTTTGGATTTAAAGTTATATTAAGATTATTTCATTACAGATTTAAAAAATTAAATTTGCAAAGAATATATCTTATTTGCAAATTTAAATAATTTTAATATAATTTCAAATTCTTCACTTTTAATATGTATTGTTCATAATGATTGTGTTATTTATCCCCGACGTCACTCTTATACTCTAAGTTCTCTTTTTTACTTTCCTTATATGTAATTAATTGGTTGCACTCTCTTTGTAGTTGATTTTCCGAGGAAGCAATAAAATAATTGCTAATTAAAAGCTTAGAATTAAAAAAGATTGAGTATTGATTCAAACTTCGGCTGCCATACACAATAATTCCTGTTGAACCTAACATTGTACAGCCAGTACTTCTTTTCAAATAATAAGATGCCTGCTTAACATCAAAAGCTTTGAAACATGTCGTCCACACTTTAGCAAGCTGTCTGGTTCACCCTTGCGCGGTGTATACATCATGGAATTCCGTTGTTGTACATCCAATAATCAAGCAATTTTCTTAAAATTCTCTGATGTCCACTAGCATAATACTAGGGCAAGAGACAAGTGTAGAAAACTCTTTTAATCAGTTGGTGATGGCCAGGCGAATTAGCCTTTCTAAGAGCGCTGCTGCTTGAGCACTACGTTTACTCTTTTGAGGAATTCATTGATTCAGTGTCTCATTTTAATGTGTTATTATTTTTTATATTGTAGCTAAACTAGGTTATAAATTGACAATGTGTTTTTAGTATTGACATATACGATAAAACCTCTATCTATCTAATCGTTGTGAGTTCGCTTTCCCTATCTTCCCAATACTGTAAGGTTTTTACATTTAGCTTACATGGTTTCAAATAACTAATACATCATTCTCAGTGATTAACTTAAACTTCAGAAAGCAACAGCTAGTTCCAAGCTTAGTTTGGATTACTTACATGACGACATAACGATGATATATTCAAAGTTTGATATATCACTACGTAATCGATTGTGAAGTACATTTTGAAATGGCGGGATGGAGTACTTGCTGTTTGCTGAGCACTGCCAGATATTTTATTTTACTTTAGATTCAATCATTAAAGAAACTACCGGAGAAGGAGGTAAATGAAAGCCTAGAGTTATCCATTAATTAATTAATAAATACAGATTCCGCAAGGACGAGTTCATGCAATACAGGCTGCTGTCGAAGAAAGAAACCATATTAGGCATGGTTGGTGTACTGTTTAGATGCTAAAATCCTTTTAGTACAGCTATTTAGAGCAATATAATGACTGAATTGCGAAATAAAAATATATCTAAATACTTGATTAATACTATCTCTGGCAATCTTAGCGACTGAAGGTTCAGTATTACTAAAGATGCGAAGTTTGATACCACAGGAGTATGCTATTGGTCTCCTCTCCTTCGTAGGGTTTTTTTATGACAAAGTTTGGCGGTGGATTTACCCGAGAGAGATGAAATGATAGCTTACCCGACACAGTGGCCCAAAACCGGTAACAAGCAGCAAAAGAAAAAATAGCTTTTAATTTTTTTTTGTAGGGAATGCTTTCTTTTCTGTAATAATGAGAACTGATACAGGTACTTAGGTCTATCTGGGAACATACTGCATATACAATTTTTGAATTACTGGGTATTCTTTTTGTTCTCTTATTGCTGTTATTTACTTAACATTTATTATGGACCCCCACCCTTAAAATTGAATAGAGAAAATGAATCCTGTAATCACTATTCACTCGAAAGGTCTTTTACTTCTGTTACGACAACATATATCAAAAAGTCATTTTCTTTTTAATCAGTAAGCAAGAAATGCATAATTTGCAACCTGTATAATAAAATAAATAGCATTAGAAAGAAGTATGGTCTATTCCGTCTAAGAACGTGTGAAATTAGTGACTTTATATTATGAGTATGGGAGGTGTGCAAGATCTACAGCTCGCATATTCAACGAAAACCATGCGGGCCAAGATATGCGACACAAGTACGTACTGGAATTAATCCAAAAAAAAAAAATCGGAAGCGGGCTCTACACATAACAAAAACATTTTCATTGGGTTGTCAATAATGAAGATATCAACATCGAACTCTAAGATCGCAGTGCTTGCAAATGCAAATGTATCTCAAACATCAAGGGTAAGTCCTCCATCAGTTTGTAAAATACTTGTAAATTTCATTCCTTTAAAATTACACTTTTGCATGAATTAATGACCGAACGCCTCAGCAATAATCGAAACCTACTGTATAATATCTGTTTTTCGAACGAACCATCTTTTTCACTGAATGGTGAAGTAAATCGTCACAACTGCAGATATTGAAGTGACACCAACCTTCATTTTTAACGCGGGAAACATAATGTATGGGTTGGTATCATTGACGATCGTTTCATAGGACCCAGGTCAAATGTATTTGAACATGCTGGACGATATAATCAATTCTTTGATCACAGAAAAATGGAGCAAGATCCAAACTTGTTGCAGAATGAGATAGTATTTCAGTAAACTGGAGCACCTTCACATTATGCTGTCGAAGTACGCCAATATCTGGATCATCATTTTCCCGATCGTTGGATTGGTCCCTATGTGGATAGTGCCTATAGAATGATCTGCCAGATGGCTGGATCTAACACCACCTGATTTTCTTAAATCTAAGGAGTATGCCACTAGTTCAGCTTCCTTGCAAGAGTTACGGCAAAAAAATGTTGAAGAATGCCCACGACAACTCCAGAAATGTTGCTAAATGTCTGGAGAGCATTAATTTGAAGCAAGATGGTACTATTGTATGGGGAATGGTCATCATTTTGATCATTTAATAAAATAAGGTCACATACAAACTACACAGGTTGCAAATTTCGCACTTTTTGCTTACTGATTAAAAAAAACTGAATTTTTGATATATGTTGCTGTAAAGAGAATTAAAAGACATTTTGAATAAGTGGTCACAAAACCTATCTCTTCTATTCAAACTTTAGGAAATGAATGATTTTAAATAGTCAGGCCCGCATTAAAAGTTGTCCCCATTGATATGGCAATTGAAAAGTTTCGGAATTTTATATAAATTGCAGCAGGAGTTATTTGAGGTGGCTGATTTCAATTGAAATGCTGTGTATTGCCGAGTTATGCCGTTCCCAAATCTACTTCCCACAGCCTGAAAGGAACTCGCCTGTGTAGAAGCCGAAGCTATTTATAAGTGCTATTCCTAATTAATTACTTCCTACATAATTATCTAGTTTACTTGTCAATTAGAATTTCCAGAACAACTCTGAATTTCAAATTCAAGTAGGTGGGCATATTTTTATGTGCAAAAATATCAAACCTCTCGTACCTTGTACTTCTCGTACCCACCGAATCAACTTTGAAAATCTAATTAAAACACCTTTTGCCCGTGTACACCCTCCCACTCTACAGTTTAATAAGCCGGAACGAAATGTGTAAGGGAAGGTAACCGAAATTAAAAAGTTCGATAAAAACTTTACGTTTGCATAAAATCAACGAAGTACCACTTCAATACATTTACTGTACGAAGTTTCGGGGTCGAACGTCGCGAATTTTGTAAGAAAAGGAATGAACAAGTTCGTTTTTGCTTTCTTATAAACGGGTCAAGTGTATCGACTGATTCTATTAAATTTGATTACCAACCGGTTAAAAGTTAATTAACTCGGTTATGTATTTCGCAGAATCTACGAATCAGAAACACATGAAATTTAATTTGAGCCTTTAATTATATATGCAGTTATCAACAGAAGGGATACAGTATCAAGCCTGCATATTTCTGCAATAATTGCATGCATGTTTGAAAGCAGTTATTGACTTGGCTAGTACTTAATATTCACAGTGCTGTTAATTCTGCGGGCAATAAATGTATATTAAATCTTTCACATATCACAATTATACCTTGCATATTAAATTTTCCATTTAAACTTGAAATTATGTTGAAACGATTAATATATGTACAGTCTGCTAATGGAAAGAGTAAACGCATTTGTTTTCTTCAACCTTATCGTCAATTTACGAAAGATATATTTTAGCTTAGTTAAATTTGGAATGATATGTCTGGTATAGAAAATTTCAAAATAAAATTAGCATATAATCATCTATGCCTTCAAATATCCTATAATATAGTGTGTATAGTTTTACAACTGGATATAGATAAAGTTTATGTGATATTCACCTTAGAAACAACACTTTTAGGATAAATCAAATATTCGAATTCTTGTGGGTGGAAAAAATAAGTTAAGACGGATTGGTAAAATGCACAACATAATTCACTTATTCCAACCCCCTAGATAATAATTCAGAAAATTTTAAGCTTTTGTTATTAATGCAATGCTTACATGGTCATTGCAATAGATTTTGTAAAATAAAAAGGTTATGGACACTCACCTCCGTTTAAGCATTATTCGTATAACTATCTTTGCTCCAAGTTCGCTCTTGCAGATTTCTAAAAGGTGTTC
The DNA here is from genome assembly GCA_004143645.1 of Protaetia brevitarsis. Lineage (NCBI taxonomy): Eukaryota > Metazoa > Arthropoda > Insecta > Coleoptera > Scarabaeidae > Protaetia > Protaetia brevitarsis. The sequence continues at coordinate 2,242,577 of RXPK01000070.1, forward strand.
CTACTACACGGGTTGAACATTCTATTATGAAACCCACAGAATTATTATCGATTTCTTTTGAATTACACAAGTTCTTATTACCAAGTTACTCCATTGCTCGGAAACCATGCAGTCAAATCAAACTCAACGTTCATTTGCGACCAGTCGTTAGTTACCACAAACAATTTCTCCTACATGCTCTACAAATTCTGTACTGCAGCAGACTGCCAGTTGATACTGAGGGCACTAATAGCCCCAAAACGGCAGCGGAAAAGGGAATGGGAATATATGGGCCTTCCACGCGGAAATACACGTTATTGAAAGATGCGTCCAGTTCAATATTGATAGGAATTACCGAAAACAGGAAATTATCATTATGTCTGGTAGTTAAGCACCCATCCAGAGCTGAGCTCACATGAAACTAGTTCCGAGATCAAGTATGAAAATGCCTAAGAAAATTAAAGGAGCTAGGTAAAAGAAATAAAGTAACCCTCCCCTGGGTTTCGGGTCACAGAATAGTATAGGAAACGAAATAACGGATAATCTTGTAAAAAAAGGGGCTGGAATACCATTTGTAGGGCCTGAATCCTTTTGCGGGATAAATAGCAGCACAATACTGAAGAAAATCGAAAGCGAAATGAAGCAGAGAAAATATAATTATTAAAAGAATCTTCAGGGAATGAGGCAAGATAAAACTCTTCTGAGAACCTATAACCAAAATGCATCAACCTGAGTAAGAACAATACTCGCATATTAAAAGGAATACTTTCAGCCATGTGAACTGAAAGGCTATCTGAGTAAGTTTGAATTCGCAAAGGAATCTGAATGTCGATTTTGTGTGGAATAGGATGAGATACTCATCAATCTCCTCTCAAATTGCGTAACACTGTGCAACTTAAGGGCATTGCACCTGCGAGCATGTGAAATCGAAGAGGGAGACTTGCTTGATCTGGCCCTTTCTCGTATCCTACAGTTTCTGAAAGGATGCGATTGGAAAGGATAGGGGACACAATAGATCTCTTAAGTGGTAATGTAATATCACCCTGCACGAATACATACATACATAGATATTGAAGACACTAGTGAATGCCAAAATACAATCGAAACTGGTTTGGAAATGTATTCGAATAACCTGATAGACAGCCACACTGAGGGCCTGATAGTGTCTATTTGCTGTGGGTGCTCGAATATTTCGCAATTGAAGGGAAAAAAAAGCTCGGGTTCATGTATAGTTGTTCCACCAAATCGGCTCATTTAATTTTTTCGGACACTTCGAGAGAGATATTATTTTAAAACTCGGAAAATAGTCAAGTCACTGTCGACTATAATATATTTAAGGGAAATACTTTTCCCTGATAGCACTTTTGATTTACAGGATATTATCAATTTTCGTATTTTAAAATGGGTGATACAATTCTATCGATCTAGTGAACTTATTGCATCATTTGTAATTAATTTATATTAGGGTTCGCTATCCTAAACTCACTCGTTTTTTTAGATGTTCTGTTTATTTTTTTGGAGTTTGCATTTTCTGCGAATAAATTAAATTTATCTACTGTTAGATATTAAAATGTTTTACTAGATGTTGATAATTTTTTTTGCATAAAATTACCTAATGTATTTAAAAACTTCAAAAAAGTTTGGAACTAGTAAAACTAGTTTTTCCATAGAGAACACTGTATCTTATTTATTAGACTTATTTAAGTAGTTACACGTCAAGTAATGTTATCAGTTTCCTACTTTATACAGCGTGTCCCCGGATCGATGCATGAATAGGTTAAAGAGGTGGAACATTTTTGAGTTGAAATTTCATCTTCTGGGGTTTAGCCCTGCTTGGATAGAAAGTAATTTGTATCATATTTTTAGTTTTGAAAAATCAAGCATGCCTTGGAATTTTACAAAAAGGTAGTTTTTCTCGCTAATAAAGTACATTTCTTGTAGGAGATACGACAAAATGTTATTAAAGAAAGTTGTTCAAATTAAGGAATTATACAAGTATGCAAAATTTAAACAAGATCAAGTATGCTTTGGAAATTTACAAAAAAGTTTACACTTCCCACTAATAAAGTGCCTTCTTGTAAGACATACGGCAAAATGTTATTAAGAAAAGTTATTCAGATTGACAAATTATGTAAGTGTGCAACATTTAAATAGGATCAAATTGCTGAAAATTGTTGTTGAGTTGTGTGAATTTAATCATTTTCTATATGCATATTTAATAAGCGACTAAGTAAACCGATCTTGTTTAGATTTTAAACACTTACATAATTATCAATCTCAGCAACTTTTCTCAATAATATTTTGTCGTATCTCCTACAAAAAAGACACTTTATTAGTATAATAACTTTTTTGTAAATTTCCTAAGCATGTTTGATATTGCTTAAATTTGGTATACTTGCATCATTTGTTAATAATATTTTGTAGTATTTTCTATAAAAAAGCCACCTTAGTAACGAGAAAAAAAAAATAGTTTTTTGTAAATTTCCATTCACGATTTTTCAAAACTAAAAGTATGGGACAAATTACTTTCTGCCCAAGCAAAACTAAACCCCACAAGAAGAAATTTCGATTCCCAAATTTTCAAACTTTTATACCTATTCATGCTCAACAAAGGAGATTGAATGCAAAAAGCAGTGGCCTGTAGCGCAAAATCTTGTTGTTTTTCTTTAAATCTTCAAAATGGTTCGTTAGTGAATATTTTTTAAGACATTTTATTTGGAATTATATGGGGCCTCCATAATAAATTGATAATACAATAAATTCGATCATGATTACAAAGCCGGAGCGTGTATCAACATTTACCTTAGTATCCACAAACAAATTCCTATAATTTCTATAATAAATACTGTTGATCATATTTCGGACAACGGCCAGTCCAGCGTTTTGGTCAACGCAATTAATAAGATCAACCCAATAGCCGGCAAATACGAAACCGCAGATGAAACAAGCGGAACAAATTGATATAATAGAAAATTATCCAATATGTTATTGTCATCGATATCCAGGTCATTACTAGCGTAGTAGCGAACACAATTTCGGACCAATTTCTCTAAAAGCGGCAGTGTTGTCTTCCTCTTTCACGCAATCAATCGTGCGCGATATTTAATTATATCTGTCCCAGTGGAACGCTTGTCATTTATCAAAGAAGAAGAAATGGAAGCATCGCGAAAAGTGACGGCATATAGAACAGACACGCTTCAGTAGAAGAGCGCTTCCTGTTTCACTGCTTTAAGAGGGGAAAATGTCAACAGTTAATTTAATATTCAAAATTCGAAAGTCGTGATTTAATTTAATGTATTAAATTTACATGGGTGCCCGAGGTAAGAGATAAAGTAAATGCAAATATAATAAAGTTGGATATGATTAAGTAAGACTAACTTTATAATAAGGAAGGAGGACAAAATTGAATTTTATTTCGTAATTTAGCAAATATGCTTCGTGTAAATACAGGTACAACTAACCGCTTTTGATGGATCTTACAATGAAAGTTTAATGACATAAATTATTATTATGGAAAACATTCTTCTTTTTTGCTTTATACATATATTCATAGATAATCTATCTTGTTGGCTTCCAAAGCAGGAAGGAAAGAAGAAACTACGTATAAAAGCAACAAAATACAACAATAACATAACAGAACAAAATATCTATAATTTTAATGATATCACTTTTATTAACAGAGCCCTAAATATGTTAAATGTTATGGATTATTTCGACATGATGTGTATTGTCTTACATGTGTTTCATTATTTTACTTTTGAGTATATTTTCATGTAACTGTTCTGCAGCATATTTTTAATGACTTATTTAAGCGCAAGGTGCATCAACATTATGTGACTTTTATTTGCTTGTTACTTACTTTAGGGCCGATTTCATAATAAATGTGACTTTAGCACTTTAAAAAAAATCTGTGTATTACTTATGAGATCTTTAATTTAAAGTGATAGCATCCGCATGGCTCACTTACAATTAGTCGTCCCATATTATTACAAGCATTTATGGCCATTTTATAATCGAACAGGCACAAAAACACTACTGGTAACACTAAATTTGTGGCAACGCCGAAGCTCTGATATTGGGGACGATATCACTCACTTACCACAATTACGCCTTTTCTTGTTTTGATTGGTAAACATCTAACAAGTATCCAGAGTGCACACCTATTCGTAATGCATGTAAGGCGCTGAAATGGGACACTTGAACAATTGGGCGCGGAAGTGGGTAGAATTGATTATATATAATATAGATATACCAACAACCACTTTATCAAAATAGGCAATTAAAGTGTCACTCGATGTCGCTTATATCTACATACTACATGTTTTGTGAGATTTATTTTAGCATTTATGAAAACCTAACTACATAGGTGTACTCTAGCGGAGAGTGGCACATTCATTGAATTTACAACTTGTATATCTACGGAACAAAAAACAAAGGTGGTTTTTTGCGTGTCTAAATTTGGATACGTAAAAAGTAATAAACAGATATTAAAAATGTGATATATGCCGCAACTAATGATTTTAATTCAAAATTTATATACCTTAACTTTTTTTTTTATCCTGGTACATAAATTAAAATAAAACTAAACTAATGCAATAAAGCAATGTGTGAGCGCAAATAAAGATTATTTATGCTGAAGCTTTTATTAGTAGTTTGGAGAAAAAGTTGTGAATAAAAGTTGAAGTACTAATTATTTTACATAACTTTTATAAATAAATATAATATAAATAATAAATATATAACATAATAATATAAAAGAAAAAAAAAGAAAGGAATGTATAACATATATATGGTGATCGGTAGAACGTGCGCATCATATGTGAAATTTTGTTTGTCTTTGAATTTAGTAAATCTTTCTTCTTACAAATTGCCTCTGCATGTCTAGAAACTAAAATAACCCTCATCAAGTCTGCCTAAAATTTAACTGTATACGACGGAAGGTCAAAAATATGAAATTGCCCCAAGAGTAAAGTATCTCATTTTTTGGGTTTAGAAGATTCTTTTATTAGAAAGCGTTGTTTCAAATTTAACGCTATGTCCAACTATGACGATTCGTTTAATTTGAGCAAAAAAAGAATTCAAATCATAATAAATACTGTTAAATACGTACCCTCACATTGTCAGCCACATTGCTATTTGAAATATAAACAAATCACTAGTAATCGCTCCATAGGTACGATTATTGCGATTTATAATCCCTTGAATTGCGATTTGATTTTTCAAACGTGATTACTTTCAAACGCGATTTAAATTCATACTTTTTCAACGATGTGATTTATAATCGCACACATAATCACAATTGCGATTTATATTTACAAAAACACCTATGTCTTAAAATCTACACAGACTTTTTTAGGAGGAAAAATGTTTTTGTGGTTGCTTCATACTTTTTCAGGGAAAAACCGGAGTGAGAACTTAATAATGTTATGTACATAAACGTTTACTAATATTATTTATTCAAACTTACAATAAAAAAATAAAAATTAAAGTATTTCTATATTGGTCGAAAATCAAACGTAAACATAGACTTACTATACTGATTTTCACCTTACGATTATATGTCCTGTACGATTTATTTTATATTGTAGATAGATAGAGCTATTTGCTTTACACTGATAAGCATGGTAGCTTGATAATAATATAATAATAACAATTACGGCATTAATGTATCCATAGTTTGTCTGCATTTTCTTACAATTATCAAGTTTAACAAGTTGAATATTTCATATAAGGCGCGGACAATGTATATGCGTGGTAAACAGCATCATCTGTTATTTAGAAGCGTAACACTGTTCAAGCCAATGAGTTAACAATGGTTAAGATCTTAGATATTCCACTTATATTTTGGACCAGGAAACAGTGGCGGCTTATAGCAGCGTAGCCCAAAACCTCAAATTTAAGCGTTGCCATTGTCTCTTATGGACGTGGTTTATCTATATTATATATAATCAATGGACTAGTCAACTGTAAGCCCGGAAATGGGAGGCGTAGAAGTGGCAAGACACCCTATTGTAGAGCGGATGTTATCATAAAGTTCATCCAACGAGTTCAGGCCCTTAAGGTAGCTCAGTATCTCGCTGAATGAGATGGTTTTCATGTCTCCTAGGAAAGGGTCGGCCTTTTCGAAGGTTACATACCAGATAGCAGTCATAGTCTTGTAGCAGCATGCCAGTGGCAGCAAAATATGCTCAACTCTCTCGTTATCTTCTAAACGCAGTCGCCATTCAGTCTCATCAGATAGCCCGATTCTATGTAAGTGGCTTCTGAGTTTACAGTGACTAGTAAAAACCGAGGGTATCATCTTGACATTTTGCGATCAAGTTCTAGCAATTCCTTGGTTCTGGCATGACTTGGTGAAATACCCTCTTCACATCCACCAAACTAGGACAGTTGTTCCAGTATTGGAGCACTTCCTGATTTGCCGAGAATTTAACTTGCTGGTTAGCTACCGTAGATACTATGCCAATGGCAGGTTCTGGTCCCAGAAATTGCTGCGCAGCACTCTTTTTAGTAAGGATGTGTGTTTCCTTCTTTTCGAGAATGGGTGAGTGCCTGGGTACCTAGATTAGGGATAGGTTATTAATCATTCCCAATGTGTTTAAAGTATGTTTACAGCTCCAGATCAGTTTCCAGTTGCATTTATACGCTTTTAATGCTTTCAAGACCGTCTGACTGACTCTGAGATTTTTTATTGATTTGTGCTTGTGGTTTTTATCCAAAATCTCTCTCGCACATGCATCAATGGCATAGATCTCAACCTGAAAGATCGTTGTGCGTTGTCCAAGGTTGTAATATCTTCTGACTCTTGGACTGCGACAAACTATTCCTGCACCCACACCCTGCTCCGTTTTCGAATCGCCCGTAAACCGGCAAGCGTCTGCCTGCGTCAATGTTCTTTCGTTGCAGCCTTATTTGCTAAGTGGGGCAAGACACTTGCGGATGCCCTAAATTATCTATCGAAACACCTACCCAACTGCCTGATAACAAATCTATACTCAATTTTGGCACCCCTAGGACATCTTCTCGGGGTCACTTACCGGGTTCTATATTAATGTCTATTTAATCCTCAAACAAAAAGAATTAAAAGAACAAAAGCCTTATAAGTTATTAGAAAAACACATAGCACTTGTTTGAAAGAGTAATCGATCCTTTAATTACAGGTACCTACGTTTGCGTCACCTGCTGTAATAATCAGTCTTATTTATTATATTAAAATACCCAAACTGTAAATTGGTTTATTCAAATACGTCAAAATATTTAAAAAGTTACCGCTAATTCGGTATCAGTAGAATAATCTACTATACCAACTGTGTTAAACTAACTAAACCAGAAATGCGGTCCAAATTCGGTTGTGAATGAGAGTCTATAAGACGATTCTCGTCAGGATTTCTTCTTAGAAAAATTGTCAAAGGAATATCCTCAAACTCATTATAGGTTAATGTGGACTTCAATACTATACGAGTGTAATATTATTAAAATGCGTGGTGTTAAATTTAGGTGCGACCACCGACACAACCGTCTACTCTTGTGATCGAAGAGGTGGAATGCATAAAACGTAGTAGATGCTATTGCTTCACTAAAAAAAAAAGTATCTACTTCGTAGTATTTTACAGAAGAATATTTCAAGTCAGTAGTAGATACTTCTGTTGCGCCGTATAGTGTAGTATGTTCTTCTCGGATGAAGCAGATTCTTCTACGTAAAAGTAAATACTTCGAAGTAGATATCTCCTTTTAGTGAAGCAATAAAATCTACTACATTTTATGCATTCCACCTATTATGTCTTCGATCACAAGAGTAGACGGTTGTATCGGTGGTCGCACCTAAATTTAACAGTAAATACACTGTCTTGTGACGTGCGCGTCACGTGTCATAACAAACGTGTTATTAAACTGTATTTACACTTTTCATATTTTATAATTACTTTACTAGAATCACCCAAGTTCCTCAAAAGATTTCCATTCGAGTGGGTGACAAGGCTCCACCTCCTGTTTTTACGAGACATATTATGATCATCAAGAAAATAATTTACAAGCCTCTACATTTTCTCTGTTGAATGTGAAATATCAAATTAAAAAAGTAACTTGATTTTATCCAAATTAGACATATCGATATCATGAAACGGCACAATTTAAAATAATTACCTAAATAATTTACGATATACATCAACATTGTACAACTCTCGGCATTATTATTTAGCACTGGAACGAATGGCTCGGCGTTTTGATGGTGTTAAATATGAATGTCGGAAACTGTACCGTTTTTTTTTGCTTATATACTTTTCTACGATGAAAGTTGCCATTAAAAAAAAATTAAGTCGGCGCTACACTTGACGGAAATTATACTGCGGAAATATCGTTCGTTTGAAATTAACATGGGCGAAATTTCCTCTTACTGTATCAGTTTTTACGTTTTTTCATTAAAAATATACATTTACAAGTGAAGCGCGAATTACGCGGCTGAATTTACGCGACGGAATTACGTCCAGTGTGGCGCCGGCCTTAAGTTTATATTTTTATCATTTTGCATAGCAGCCGTATGGATGCAAGGGCTTCTCCGCCAAAGTCGGAGATCACACCAGCATCTTCAACTACATCGAACAGACAGTACCACTGTCCGTAAAGGCGGATAATATCTCGTCCGTTTTCAGCTTCTCTAGGGGATACAGTGTAGATGTCTCCAGCAGGGAAACTGCAATAGCGTACATCCGTAAACCAAATCGGGATTTATCTCGTTGGTTTGTCGATGCCTCAAAAAAAGCGTAATGGCACGGGCATTGGAATCTGGAGGGACGGAGTGCGGGACGGCGAAGCTTTTAGCCCAGGGGTCTCCTCCACCATTTTTTCAGGGTGAAATTATTGCCATGCAGACTTGTTTTGAGGGTATCTCAGACTGCCTGCGTGAGAATAGAAGGGTATAAATCATCTCTGACAGCCAGGCTGCCCTCAAAGCTTTGCGAGCTGTTAGATTTGACTCTGAGGTGGTGCTTGGGTGCCACATAAAACTTAAACAGCTGACGGAAAATCTAAATGTCGTATTGAGATGGGCGCCAGGTCACTCTGGGAAAATAAACACATGTACCGTATGGGGCTAGTGCACTCTCCTTGTGCAGGAAGTGTGGGAGTGCGGAGGAAACTCCTGCTCACCTTCTTGTCAACAGCCCGGCAGTAGACGGGGAGAGGCACTTTGGGATCGATCGTTTGGACGATAAGTGCCGGCAAGTTAACTCTTAGCCAGATTGTGAACTTTTACGATAGTGTGTAACTTGAATGAGGGGGCTAAAAAGAATATAGGGGACAACAGGTCTTTCTGGCCCAGTTAGCTTCTTCGGACTACATCCGTCCATGGATAATAAAAAAAAAATAAAAAAAAAAGCACTGACACTAGGTGACCGTTATGTGACTTTTTTTAACGGGGTAACTGCCTAGGCCGAAGCTTGTCAGGCCCCGCAGAGCCAAATTCTCCCGTCTAATAACATTACGACTCATAAAAGAATCCGACTCTCGTAACTGACCAGAGTGAGATTCGAACTTTGGCCTCCGCACAATTAGCCAGCGTGCAAGCCACTTGACTATCAGCCAGATTAATTAAATAATAAAACCTAATCCTCGATAAGCTTCAGATTTCCAACAAAATAAAACGTCGTTATTTTTAATTTATTATAAATAGCATTTCAATTTAGTATAGTTTATCGCATAGTTTAAATAACAATTTTATATTTGACAAGCAGATTATGCAATCACGCATTGCATGTTGTTGTCGATAAAAATCCAATAACATTTTCTCTGCTTTAGAACTCTTTTAAACATTAAATTAATTAAATTAGATTAAATATATATTTATTGTTGTTAGTTATACACCAGCCCTGTTTATCAAGTTTATAATTATAAATGTTGTGTAAAGTAAATTTAAATGGCAAACTTACTTATATCTAAGGAAGCGGCGAGAAGAATGGGCGGAATCCATAATAAGTCAACAGGCGTCGGTAATCAGCCAACATGGCGACAGCCTGAAACAAAGGACAATTAAGTTGTAGCACAATTACCTTTTGGGGATTTTTTCAAATTTATGGAGTTATTAATTTCCGTGTTATGAACATCGCGTCGTTGCAAATTATTTCCTCTAGTACAACCTAATAAAAGCGTCCTTAATAAGCTACAATATTATTTATTTGAAGATACCCACCACATCACTACCAAATTAGCTCGTAAATAATTTCTATTCTGCCAATCACCCTTGTGCTGCGGTATAACGCAACGATAATCGAATACCCTTTCCCCATTCCGCTTCATCCACCCGGAATGTTTAATTATTCAAAATTTAATTTCCACTTTCGAATTTTTCCTTTACATTAATTTTACACTGGTGCGGGTAATCGTTAATGTAATCTAAATTAAACGTTTACCGATGACATCGTATATAATGGCAACTGGATTCGCTAACAGATAAGTATATAACGCCGTTATCTTACTAATTGGTCATTAATTTATCGATCAGTTTGAGTTAGTAAGTATAACAGAGCATAGTTTAGAGTGCTTGGGGTCTGGAAAATTAAATTTTGTAAAGCGGAGAGTACATGAGATAATAATCAAGTATAAAATGTGGTAAGATAATGAATTGTATTCTAGATCGTGGTGGGGGTGTTACTGAATTGGTTTTCAGTAAGGTTAGGTAACATTAATACTTAAAAAAGTTAATCTAGTAAGTGGTATACTGAAAGAAGAAAATGCATTCCGTCAACCAAAATCAGCTTGTTGGAAAAATATTATTGTATTAAAAAAATTTTTCATAAATTTAAATAACTGGAAAGAAAAACAATTGTTAGTTCAACAGTAGGTATACGATTTGTTAGTGGAATCACCGACACAATATTTTTGTTTGAACGAATATTTGAAATATTTTGTTGTGTCAACTAAATCATAATTTTATTGATAGAGAAAGGTTTTATGGTAGTACATTCTAAAACATATTCTTAATTATTTTAACAAAGCTCGTTTTATTGTGTAAATATATTACACGGCGTGTTATGTTTTGTTAAATTAAACTGTTAATCAGCGCACCATTGCTAATTTGTTAATGTTGCAGCTACGATGTTGGTTACGTTATCAAAGACGTACGCGATTACAATGGTGTAATCAGAAAAACAATTTAAAATCGCGTTTACGAGATATAATAGAAAACATTGTTTTTTTAAATAGACCACCTGTATATTTTGCCACCAATTGAATAGGAAACTTAGTTTCTGCATGCAATATTGTTATAACAGTATAACCTTAAAATTATAAACAAAAGAGCTACGACTCATACAATGATAGATTCGATATAACAGCCCAAACTTTTGTTTGTTTGCCAACTTAAGGATGTTTGTTTACAGAAATTTATTGATGACAATGACAAAAACAATAAATTATAATAATTTTCTGATATGGATTTCTGTTTAATTACTGCCTTGCTGATTGAGAAATTACATGGCGATCTATCTTACTTATTGTTTCTCTTGCTGCATTTTGCAACTCGTGTATATTTGGATATCTTCGACTGTATACTTTGTCTTTTAGATATCCCCACAGGAAAAAAAATCCATTAGATAGGTCGGGAAATTGTTTATTTCACAAATTTTGTTAGGGACTCTGCTGTTAATGCCCAATTACACGCTGGAGCACATCCTGTTGAAAATGGAAAAAATTCTTCTCTTCAAGTTTAGATTATCTACGAAATCATCCATTACAGATCATAGAATGTCCACATATCTTTCTGCACTAAGTGAACCTTAATAAAAGTATGGACCAACTATTTTGTTATTGTAAGTGTCATACAAGCTCTTAGTGAATCTAAAGCGGTGTTGTGGCCTACAAGGCATTGGCAGAAGAGGATTTATAATGATCCAATGATGCATATTTTTTATGTTGTACGTGTTATTGTTTGAAAAGTTTATCTCGTCGTTCCACAAAGTGTATTTGTATGCATTATTTTCTACGAATTGTGCAAAAAACTGCGTATACGACGCAATCCTTTGTTCAAAGTCCGTATCAAGCAAAATTCGCATTGGCCTATATCTAAACGGTATATGTGTTTCTTCGATTCGACACTGCTAGTATTTTGTTTTCTCGTTCGACTTTTTTTTTAAAACATTTCCATTCTCTTGGAATTTGCGAAATAATGGTAAAAATACTTTCTGTTTGGTAGTATCTTGTTTGAAAACATTTCCCTGTAACGTTCCAAGGTTCTGTTGTTGTGCCTTCTACATACAAAATATTGCTCAAGTATATCATATTTCTCCAACTTAAATTACAAGCAAATAAATAATGAACAAAACAACGACAAAAAGGAACACGGCAATAAGCGAATTTAGAGATAAAACAAAATAAGCAGCAATTAGAATCAATAAAGCCTTTTTACAATACCCGTACACAACATTCGCAGAACTGTAAAAATAATTTCGTTATATCTTAAAACTAACCAACCAAAGTTTGCTTCGATTCTACTTTGCCAAACAACAAAGTTACATTAAATCATTATTATTAAATTAGTCGTAGCTCTTTTGGTTTTCATTTTAGGGTCACACTATTATAACTATATTGTGTGCAAAACCTAGTTTTCTATCAATTGGTGACAAAATGTACAGTGATCCATTAAAAAGAAACACTGTTATCTATTATATTCGTAATGCAATTTTCGATTGTTTTCCTGATTAACGGTTTGTAATCAGCGTTAAAAACCCACATCTTTGATAATTAACCAACATCGTAGCTGCAATATTAACAAAGCTAGCATAGTACGGCCGATAACTTTGAACAGCCTGTATATTTCTACTATATACCTAGGTCTCTAGTTCCTCATAAGCTTTTCAGTCCCAGTTATTAACGCAACGTCGTTTGTAAAAGCGCACTCGGCAATGCCAATTTGTTCATCCTCTTTGTGATGCATTCTTGTGATATCACATGGTTACTTACTTCTTTATTTCTAGTTTCTTTGTAAATACTCTTGATTATTCTTAGTAACTTCGTGCTTAACTTTCTTTTGTTTAGGCATTCCCATATTCTTTTCTTTCGTATTCACACACCGTACTTACACTCCTCAACTTATTTTCATCGCTATAATTTCATTTTTATTAAACATTGGTATCAAATTCATTCTACTTCCCATTTTTTTAGCTGAGTTTATTTGGACGTCTATTCCCATTGATTCTTTTATAAATTACTTGACTTCCCATTTTATTTCATGTTTATTTATTTCGTCAAGTTTTAATCCTTGTACCATATATTTGCTGTTGATTTCCTTCAAGTTTTTTTTTTCTCGGTTGTACATCTCTTCAGTAATTTCTTTTTTTTTGTGTAATTATTTCTATAATGCTTAAATATTTTTTTCTGTTATGTTTTTAGCTCTTTAATTTCCTGGATTAGTGACGCTAGCATTACTATTGGTTTCTCTAATTTGCCTTGTTTCATTTTACTTAATAGTTATCTTCGGAACAAAAATTTAAAACCGGTTCTGCCCATTTCTATTTGCGTACAGCGATAAAAGCGATAACCCGAATCAACTCTTCGGAGGTTATGTTTCCACAACGCACTGTCCTATGTTATGCTAAAAACTAATACTATAAAAAGTTTTTACCTTAGATAGTTTATCGCTATATCTGTTGACACTTTATTTCACTATCGACGCTAAGCATATGATGAATAAACTACCCTAAACTGCCCAACTTGAGTTAAATTTTGAAGCGATTTATTAACACGACTAGCCTTATGCAATACCTCCCAGGACAGGACTGGAATTCAGAAAATTATTAATCTTGACTTAATAATTTTTACTTAAACTTTAATGATATGTGTAACTGCATAAATATATACAGCATAAACTAATGTACAAACAATTTTGCACATCAAACGGAAATCCTTATTTTAATTTAAAAAGCTCCATTTAACTCAATATAGCTTATGGCAATAATCTTCCGTTTAGTTACTTTAACAACTACACACTACGGAAACGGCAGATGTTAAATTAACAAAAGAGGATTTTTTTAGCAAAATATTGTGGAGTTAACCAAAATTTTAGTTAAACTAACAAGGAAAACGTGTAGCGAAAGCAACCATATTGTTCTATTAATTAACAAGGTCAATGAGTTTACGTAAACAACAAGTTTCTTTTCAATATAGTAGCAAGTGTGCTAAACATATGTATTATATAAAACGCCGTGGAGATGGTGCTTCTTTTATTTCACATCAATAATGGCGCATATTGATTATAAAAAGCACAACAGTAGAATTTTAAAATATTAATCTATTTACAAGTTAAACATCCAATGGAAACAGTAATGATCAAAAGTGAAAATATCGAAAATATTGTGTTGATTAAAAGTTACAGACAATAACCAAAAGTTGGACAAAGGGCAATAAAGAACAAAAGAGATAAAGAAAACAAAATAATGTGTGTTTATTTTTAAACATGCTTGTATCACTGTGCGATTGGAGAAGAAAAGAGTAGGCGGAGCTAAGGTTATATCCGTTCTGTAATTAACCGTATTAGTATCTCTGTTTACATAAACGATATCAAGAAAAACAAACTCTCACTACCACTCTCAAAAGCAGAGACATTGTCAAAATCAAACTTGTGACCAATCCCAAGAGAATGGTCCGCTAGGACATATTTATTTTTGGCAAAACTTGGAATCGTGCTTGCGTCCAGCACCATAAAAATTGATTGGATCCGTCAATGTAAATTTTGGGATAATTAAGACAGGGTATACTATATATTATATTCGATTATAATAGCAATGAAATTTAATCTTTGAGGTTACAGAATATTGGCTTAGCTAGGTTTGAAAATAGATTTAATTTCGAAAGACAAGAGCTCTATGTATGGAAAGAGTCTGTAGGTAACGGTATTATCATTAGAACTGCGAAGATAAAATTGTTGTGAGTGCAAGTTTTTGTGAACGTTATGGTAATTGTAAAGGATATACTCCTTTAATTTTTCATGATAGCCACTGTCGGTGAACACACTGCACAATAGTTATTTGTATCACTAGGCCAGAAACTATAGTTTTGCGAGTATGAGTACGGTTTGTACCACAAGTACGAATACTCGCAAAAGAGTTTCTGGATGTGTGATACGCAATGTTTTCTGGACCGAGAAATCTTAATTTTGAATTGAAAATAGAAAAGAAATTTTGACACTAGGGAATTGACAGTACAAGCTGGCACACATGTTACATACCTTAGTATTTTGACGTTTCCGAGAATAAATCTAGTTTAATATCTATTTATCAATGATATATAAGTGCAATGATGACACCAGTTCATCTTAGCATGGTTGAACAGTAGCTTAATGACAATTTATTACACGTCTGTCACGTGGAATCTAGTGTGGCCAACCTGTGGTGCCATTTTTGCCTGCCTAGGCAGGAAAATGGTAGTTTTACTGCCGCTTTGAAGTACAGCAAATTGAGTGTTTCTGGCATTCCGTCTTTCATTGCTCGTATAGCATCTTGTAACTGACTTAAAGTACGGTTAGAATAGATGGTAGTTATGTAGGTATGAGACGCTTGCTTTCATAAAAGATGGCAATCAAGGAGTGTTGAAGTATTCCAGTACAGCATCGATATTGATGTACACAACTAATGAGAGCTTTTTGAATTAGTAGTGTTATATTAGATACACAACCATCTAACTTCTTCTATAGTGATCTCACACTCCATGATAATTTTCATGTTATAAACGTTAACTTTCTCCTCCTACAACCATCCCATACTCCTGTGTTTACCGGATTCTTCCAGATCATTGACTATTTTTTGTCAACTATTAGTATTGTAGTTATTTAATAGGTACAGTTTTTACCATTGTTTTTCTAGATAAAAATATATTCTCATCTATTGTTACCCACTACATCAAAATTTTTCAAAGAGGCTAACAAATTCAGTAATGTCAAAAAATTATTCAGCTTTAGAGTTGACAAAGGATGAACAAATAGCAAGGATGTTTAAAACCGTCAACGAAGTAAATTCTTAAAACGTTATTTCCATTTAAGAACGTAATGATTTGTAATGAAATATTCGACGAGAGTACTCTCTGCAAAACAAAATCTGCTATTTTACTTTCTGCAGGTAAACAAATAACGAAATGCAACGAAAATATATATGTAAATGTGTGTTGTATAATAGTCAGCGGTTTATAATGATTTTTGCTGTAACCGCACGCAGAAATGCAGCTTGTTGTTTTCCCAAATGGGAACATATATAAATCAGGTTAGAACCCAATGAATACAATCGAATTTGCGGCATTTCCGTTTCAAATTAGCGTTTGTTTATTCGGGTTTCCCAAAGTCGAATGAATACCTACCACTCTGACGCACCGAGCTTTTGCGGACGCTAATTGAAACATATTTCACAAGAGATTTTCTAAACATGTTATTGAACAACATCCCAAATATATCAGGTAAACAATTTCGGCTACATCCTCTTACGTTAATTTAAGCGATTTTTCACTTGGCTGCATTCAAAATAAAATTCCCTTCATTATCAGGATCAAACGCATATCCGCATCCCGGAACAGGAGTATATTAAGCCAAATAAAGATAAGTTTACAAAATCGGCGATTGAAGAGTCATAACTTACATTTTCACAGTTAATTATTTATATATTTTTTATTGGTTAATATTTTACTTAGCACCTACGATTTGATATATCAGACTCAATAACCTAAATAACTTAAAATGTGTAAAACATGGCCCAATACACCTACTCCACCTACTCTGAAGTATATGGATAAATAAATCTATTGATATCTGGTTTATGCTGTATTAGAGCGAAGATATTTTATACTGTAGTGATAAAAATTGAAGCAATTCCCCATAATATATTCCAAAATGTTTACATAATTGCTGACGGAGCATTACGCGATCTACATAAAATATTGTGCGATAGGTATTTACATAGTAAACATCATTTACAATTTATAGAATCACACTTCACAATCCAAAATTCCCTGAACCTTCCTGCAATATATTCCGTATTTTGAAAATCGCTCAAAGGTTTGTGCTTCATAAAGAAATTTTAATCCGGTTTGTTCACCTTTGTGATACGCTTACTTTACTTTATTTAGTGATAGTAAACATTTAGGGGTTAGCATTGCAGTAATAATCTTGTAGCGGAAAAAAAGTAATTTGGTGTGTTCTTTCTACTGTAGTAGTTTGTAATGTTTGGATGTATAATGCTATAAGAAAATATAAATTGGGTAAATACTTACATACTTATATTCATAGAGATTAGAAAAGCGTTTCTTTTCAATGCCTACGTGAGAATTGCAATCATAAATGTAAAGTTTAAACGCAAATTAAAATAATATGCACTTAAAATACACAGTGTGTTGCATTTAGTATGAAGACACTCTTATGTTTTCTTTACTTGAAGGAGTACAGGTTTGATTTTTTGCACAGTCATAGAGATTAATAAGTTACATTTTTTAAGATGCCGAACTAAAATGTAAACTTGAAACTCAGTCTGCTACGACTTTACAAACAAAGGCAATCTCGATATTTTGCTTCGGGTACGAGATTTAAAAAAAGCTACAGGAAGAAGTTTCTCAGAATGTTATTTTAACCCCGTGTGCTGAGTTTTATAACAAATTATGTTATATTCTAAGTATCCAATGAACGTTATATGTGAAGGTCAGATAAGAGTAATAAAACTCGTTCTTTCGTTCATTTAATATTTATTACATGATTAGTAGTTTCAGCTTACGTTGATCTGAAGATTGCTTTTTAAAAAGCCGAAACTATTAATCATATAATAAATACTAAATGAACGAAAGTACGAGTTTCATTACTTTTATCTAACCTTTATAACAAAATTCACTATTTTTGGTTTTTTTTGTTTTCAATATTTATAAGTTCAGTTTCTAATTTGATATTAGAGAGCCTGAAGCGAAAAGTTTGACACTAGCGTCTAATTTAATGTCATTGGGATAAAACGTCAAGTTTACCGCGAAATGCGCTAGTAATTTAAACACGATCTACTTGATGATTGCTTTATGCGACCTGTTGAATCGTGAGTTGCACGTGTTCACCGCTGGCGCCACTTACCCGAGTTTTTTTCGGGAAATTGTTTACCCTTCCGTTGTACGATTGTGACAGCAAAATGTCAATCTAATTTAAATAAATGTCACAGTGACAAGCACCAAACTTAAAATCACTCAAAATTATTCTAAAGAACTTTTTAACTTCGTTAAAAACCGACCTATTAAAGTTTCTAAAGTTGTATTTCACATCTTATTAGTTATTTTAGTTGTATAAGTATTTGGTTAATAGTTTTGTACTATTTAGTTTTGATATAAACTACGTTGTAATCAGCTGTGTCCTCCATTACTATCATTTTGACGTGTCAAGGAAGTAGTTTCTTATTTTCTCAAGCGTCATGCAGGTGTCGCTACTTACCGGAATCTGGTGTAACATTCAATCCAACGTAAATTTGGATGATTCGACAGGCCGTATCAAACAAACTGTCTAAGTTAAAGACCAAGAAGGTCGTTAATCAAAAAATTAAATTGCGATTGGCGTTAAATGAAAAAAAAAAACGAAACTATCCGGCTATTTGGTGATTTTGCGCCTAGTAGCAGAGAAGTTGCTGCAGAGTTCAACCTAAGGCAGCCCGAAAGGGTTTCTATTACTCATGGAAAAGCAACCGCTATAAATGCTCTTTTAAATGAATCTGGCAGTGTTATTAAAATACACCAGAATGGGCAACCTCATCGAATAAATCGGTATCCTGAAGATAACGATATACAGGCAGCAAATCGAGCAAATCCAGGAATGAGCCTTGGAGAGTTATCGTTTGAATTGAATATCAGTAAGGATAAAATCAGGGGATGCTTCGTTCGTCATAAAATCAAGCATTGTAAACCAAAGTTCTTGATGCACACATTGAAAGAAAGTGATCGTAGTAAAAGATAAGATTATTGTTATTGAGCTCAAGGAAACTTTTTGAATGACAGAAATTTTCTCAAAAAGATTATATTTACCGATGAGGCTACATTTAGTACTAATGGATGATGAATGATATCTTCTCAAAATTGTAGATACCGGGCTAGAGATAATCCTCATTGGGTTATAAATTGCAAGGATCAGTATTCCCAAAAAGTTAATGTATGGTGTGAGATTTTATTAGACCCAATAATTGACCCATTTTTCTTTAACAATTCGTTGAATGCTGAAAGTTTACTTAACTTCTTAGATGGAGAATTTTGGTATGCAATTGAAGACCTTCTTAATATTCAGCAGAACATGTATCTGCAGTTAATTGGTGCATCAATCTACAAAGCAAGAATTGTTAGGCAGTCGTTGAACAACCGTTTTCCAATGCGCTGGATAGGAAGAAACTGTTCTTTTGAACTGTAGCCTCCAATGTCTCCAAATATTACACCTCTGGAATGATAAAAAATAAAATATACAAAAGAAGGCGCAGAAACAGAGACAAGTAATAAGGTAACCCTGTCTTGACATCAGCATCCCAGATCTGAGACGAGTAGTAGTAGTAGACACAATCTTAAGAGAATCAAAAAATGTATTGGAAAAGACGGAGGATTAGTTGAAAGAGACTATGTTCGATAATTAATAATTTGATTTTGAAAATTATCGTAATTATTTTTTTAATTAATTGAATTACTAAAAACTACCTATATGTATTTTTAAAAATTTTTTGCTTTCATGGCACTATTAATTGAAAATGTGATACTAAATTTCGATAGTACACTAGTATCAAATTAAATACTGAACTTGCAATAAATTGTGTGTGTGAACAAAAATAAATTTGACATTAAATTAGATAGTAATGCCAAACTTTTCGCTTTAATATTACTTCAATATCAAATGGGAAACTAAACCTGTAAATATTAAAAAAAAACGCGATTTTTATCACAAAATTTAGCATACAGTGTTAAAATAGCATTTAACTTTCTTGATATCTCGTACGCGAACCAAAATATTGGAATTGGCCCTGTTTGTGAAGTCGTAGTAGGGCGAGTTTCAAGTTCACATTTCAGTTCAATATCTGAAAAAATGTGACTCGTCAATACTTTTGTGTAAAAAATCAAACCTGTACTCTTTCAAGTAAAGAAAATACAAGGGTCTTCTTACTATATGCGACTCACTCTATGAACAAAGAAGAGTTAATAGCTAAAATAGGTCAATTAAATGAAATTAAATGTTGTATTTGGAAATGTTACTAAACTAGAAAGGAAAGGTAGTGTCATTAAATAAACGAAAAGGAAACACGTTGGTCTTCTCTATGATCTAAACGCTCAAATTATCAAGATTTTTCATTCATTAAGCTTTTACTTTAAAGAAGAAAATGATTAAAATTCCCTTGTCAAACCACCACAGATGGTGGAAGATTGTATGACAATTTTTCATTTCAAACTTAAAAAAAAAACTATTTAGGTTACACAACAATATATGGTCAAATCTACCATTCGTTGCCAGTTATTATCGAATAATTAATTCCAAATATGTATTAGAATAGCTTCAGTTCCATGCATACGAAATGATGAGCTGTTTTTTAATCTTCGTGTAATGCCCAAAACGGGGTCGTAACTTACATGCGTTTCCGGTTTTAATGGGCCTACGCAAGTACGGTCACACTGTGAATAATAATAAGGCAGATACTAATAAATTTAATGTTATATGTCGCGTTACGAATTGGAATAAATGAATTATCTTATGGAGTTAAGACTTCATATCCTGAATGGGTTAGAAGCTGGAATTTATGAGTAGTTTTGTTAATTGGATACCTGGAAGGCTTTTGCGAATGTGTCCTAATAATGTCTCGTCATGGTAATGAAATTTGGAAAATGGTAACTAAGGAGAGCACCAGAAAACATAATTTATTATCTAACAGTACTATTACGAACTCATTTTCACAATTAGATACAGAAGATGGCATTTATTTTATTTCAGATATCCACCTAGCAAATAGATGTTGAAAATTACAATAGTTATTTCAATAAGAATAATTATTTAAAGAACAAGTGAACTAAAAAATTGTAATTCATTATTGAATAATGGCATAAAAAGGTCATATGCTATTTTATCATTTTTGAATAAGAATAAGGCATTTGCTTATTTATTTTTATTATCATTCTGAATAAATTTCGGCCAATTTCGATGCAGAATCCAGGAATTTACTAAACAAAATTAAAGCTAAACTATTGTATTTATAAGAAAGCATTTAATTTTTAATAGGAGTTGAGAACAAATAGCAAAGCTTTTCAAATATTGATTTTCTGTTACCTTTTTTTTTAAATATTAATTAGAAATTGTATGTTAATAAAAATACAGCAATATTGCTTTAATTTCTTCATTGCTTGGAAACATAAAGTTTTAACAAAATTTTTGTATGAGTTATTCACTTTTTCTTAACATTAAGCAGGCAGGTAATTACAAAAAAGGTCGGATAAATGCAAAAAAAAACATGCCGAGTGTCGCTCAACTCGCAAATACAGGGTGTTCGTTAAAGATGTTCTAATTTTGAGGGAGCTAATAAAGAATGTTATTATGATTGAAAAAAGTCTATATAAAGATTTTGCCTTTTGACGTTTCCTTTCTAAGTAACAGCTATTTCATTTTTCGAATTGGCAGGCAAAAATTAATCCAGCAATCGTTTTATCTAATGTCACGAACTGTCACTTTTGACAGTATCATTTTACCAAAGTTCGTAATATATGAACAGTGCATAGCAACACGTCCATAAACTAGTTCTATACTGGAATATTTCTATGAAAGAAAAGTTAAGATTTATCTTATACATATTAGACATCATCTATCAGTTCCCTCAGAATCACCACATCTTTAACGAACCTGTACATACGTACTATACGGAGTTAGTATATACCTATTATTTTATTTGCTTTAGGATTGACCTAGTATGAAAGAACAAATAAACTTGCACTCTCAATAATCTTTCTTAAATGGACACATATAAGAATTACGAATCGTGCTTGAAAGTGGCAGAGTGTGTCCAATGATTTCAACAACAATGCCTTACTTAACTGTTTGTTATGAATTCAAAGACAACGTAACAGAACGTGACAGACCCCCATATATTTGGAATGTCAGAAGCATAGTTCTTCCGTGATTTCAACTGCAAATATCGCCATGTCTTACAGAAGCGCAAATGTTATTAATATGTTCCTCTTGCAATAATGTAGCTTGATATTTATTTGTTTATAATCTCGTTACATAATATGCTCAGTGACATTAGAAGTGCTACACCTAGAAGGAATTATTTGTTCAACATGATTTTTTGGCATTTGGAAAAAATTTAAAAAAATAATAATGTGTTTGGCGACTCCGTAGCTGAGTACACCCCTGTACACGTCTAGGCATCGACAAAATAAGATGATCGATATCTGCTTGTGGCACCTCGTTCCACGCAAATTGAACTTGGTGGATTATCTGCGTGTAAGCCACTCCACTATCAGCCAGACAAAATGGAGTTAAGTTAAATCAGGTGAGCGTGTGAGTGAAACAGTTATTCAATTAACGTATTCTTTTCGGTAACACGTTACCGCGATCACAGTTAACTACTGGTAACGCGTTATTGTTAAACGTGATGCAATTTTGATCACACCACTACCCTTTTCACCAAATCATTTGATTACGTTTAACACTGGTAGAACAAGGCTTGCGTAAAAGCGTTGCATTTGTTTAATATTTTGTGATAAAAATTATTGTTTTGTAATGCGAAATATAGTTTTTTAGCTTGAATTTAACGGCAGTAGTCTAATTTAATCTGATTTTTTTATGCGTACTCGTACTTCTAGTATTAAAATAAATCGAACTATTTTCTATATCAAGAAAGATGTTGGCTATTCATTTAGAATCAATATCAATTATTGAAGTAACAAATGAACTACACGTCCCTTAGAGATTTTCGTCTGTAACTATTATTGTAACAGCACAATTCTCCAGCCCTGATCGAGAATTCTGGTTATCGGAAACCGCAGGAACGTGTAATTTTGGAATAATTTGACCGCTACGGTGTAGCATGACCGCAAACGAACCAATATGGAATGAAGATATTTTTGTGAGAGCTAAACTGTTCATTTGGGTAAATGACGAGCCGTCTGATGGAACATTAATTACGAGCTCATACGGTAATTACCGTTTAGCTTTGTGGAGCCTTCGGCAATAATTGGATGGGGGTACTAAACTAATTATTTATGAGATATACAAAATTATTAAATAGGTTTAAGGGAATTACGGGTTCTTTTATAACGCTTGCCGTGGTGAACTTATATTAGTTTAATTCCAAAGAGAGTCATTTTCTTTCAACGATCTAGTTACCCATTTCGCGCCAAGTTAGCTTAATTTCCCAACTGGTACATACTATTATTTATTTAGAACTATGTTTTGGTAAAACTAATCGAATATCTTACCAATGTACACATATGACGCTTCTATTTATTTGTTTCCATCCACTATGCTTGCGGCTTCTATTTGTTAGTTTAATAATTGTGTAATAAATGCCATACGAGTTAATTTTTACGAGCGCCAGATTGGAATATGAACCGTGGTCCTCGTTTTATCGTCGGTGTAGTAAATGTTTAATGACGACCAGTTTTGTGTACCATGTGTGAGGAGTGCAGATTAAAGTTGAAATTTTACAAAAGTTGCTTCGTTCAGATGGGACGATAGGACACGTCTGGGTAGTTTGGTACTGAGGATAAAAAAACGCTGACTGCACATACCGCTTCCCTGTGGGCATGTCCCAAGATGTTAACGATCGTTTAAATTTTAGCTGCCTGGTCTGGTATTTTAGCTTTCCGTTTATTTTTCGGTGAATGCAGTAATGAATTAGGTGTAATTCACTGTTAAGATAAAGCTATCCGAAAAGGATCATTTAAGTAGATAGAATATTGCGGACATTAGAGTTATGCAGTGGAGGTGTTTTTAAAATTTCGTGATATTGAGGATTTTCCTATTCCAAATGATTATAACACCAAATTTTCATATAATCACAATTAATTTACATATGTATGTATATCAAACTTCTAAGAGAAAACCAAATTACCGAAATAAACACAAAATATCACAAACATTGCTATATAACGCCGTAAACCTTCAATAACCGTTAGTAATGTAGAAAACAGGTGAATAAATGTTTGACATTGGTTTATATCTAGTACACTAAAGGAAAAAAATAAAATGGACTAGTATAAATAAATATAAATACTATGAATTAAAATTAAATATTTATGGTCATTCTGCCGTTTATTGAACGACACCAAATGCTACTTAAGTAATAATGATAGTGATAAGAGTATTTGAAGATGATATAATTTATTAGTAGTTTAAATTACTGTGGGCAGTAACATTGACCGACAAAATAAAATTTAATTGAAACAAAACGCCGTTCTGTGAAAAAATGGCGTCAGGTGAGGACAGTGACTCCGATCCTACGCCTACAACAGTGATTAAAATAAATAAAACGTGCGATTTCTGTAATAAAAGTGCTCGTTCGGGTGTTAAGTGCATTTCCTGTACATCGATCATACATACACGTTGTCTAGATATATTGGCGAAGACGCAGGAATTTGATAAACAAAAATGGTCCTGCAAAAGTTGTAGCTCAATGCTTATAGACCTCACCGATAACAAAGATACAGACATCAAAATAATTGAAAAAGAAAATGAACATTTAAAAAGGGAATTACTACTAATGTCTCAACTAATAGAAGAATTAAGAAAGGTAAATAAATTACAGGAATATAGATTAAATGATCTTGAAGAAAAATTGAAAATATCGAACAATAAACATGAATCAAGGCCAGTTCACCATCAGATGGACTCCCCATCGACTGCACCAAACATACCGGTAGAGCGCATCGAAGTTCTAACAGGAATTACTCCTTTACACGATTCTCCTGTTCAACAGCAGACAGCGCTGGCAAACATAAACAACATTAATAAACTGAATTGCGCAAACAAGGACAATGACACACCTACCACTTCTTATGCAGGAGCGCTGAAAAACATTACAAAGGAATCAAACACAAAACCCAGAAGAAAACCACAACAAACTATTGTAGGAAAGAATGAAAAAACAAGATCAAAACTCCAAGGAATGGAGAAGCGTATATGGTTATACATCGGGAATGTTAAACCCACCGTTAATACTGCGGATGTTATAGAGTACTTAAAACAAGAAACCAAAGAGGAAGATTTCACCTGTGAGTTATTAGAGACTAAAGGGAAAAACATTGCATTTAAAGTTAGTGCTCATTACAAGTTTAAAGAGCAACTGTATCAACCGAGTTTTTGGCCAGAAAATGTAATTATTAGGCGTTTCAGTTTTAATAATAGTAAACCTTTTTTAGAGAAAGAGAATACAATACAAACACAAAAAGCGACATGAACAACACAGTTAGTTTTAGTCATTTAAATGTAAAAACTTCAGGTAATGGAAAAGATAATACTAAATTATTTGTGAATAATAAAAGAATCAATTTACCTAAAGATGAATCAAAAATTGAATTATTACTTGTGTTAAACATACAAAGTATTAATAAAAAATTTAATAATTTAGAAGTATTTTTAAAAACTCATGTACCGAAAATTATATGTCTCACAGAAACTTGGATAAAAACTAATGAACTAAACAATTGACCTATACCAAATTATAAATTAATTACCTGTTTTGGCAGATCTACTTGAGGTGGTGGATGTGCTATCTGGTCAAAAGATGAACTAAACATGTATCCTATTGACATCTCGAATTTCTGTACCGAAAAAGAATTTGAGGCATGTAGCGCGAATTGGAAATATAATTCTGTTAGTGTAAAAATAATATGCCTCTACAGGCCACCATCTGGTAGTTATATCAATTTTCTAGTAGCTCTTAGGTCTCTCTTAGATTATCTTTATAATCCAGGATGTAAGATAATATTGGCCGGAGATTTTAATATAGATTTTAGTAATTTAAGTGAAATGCTTTTAGACCTAAAACTTATTCTTAATTCATATGATATGAATATAATAGTAGAAGATTTTACTAGAGTCACAGAGAACAGTAGTTCTGTCATAGATAACATTTGCACTAATTTACCTAACTCTTTCAGTTATAAATTATTTGACATACATTTCTCCGATCACCGGCTTATTATGCTGTATGAAACGGTCAAAATGTCAGCTCCTACCGAGACTAAATCTTATAAAAGGTCCTTTTCACTTCAAAATAAAATTACCTTTTTAGAATACTTGAAAAATGAATCTTGGTTACAAGTTTATCGTTGTAATGATATAGAGGACAAATGTAAACTCTTTATATCCACTTTGCAATACTACTATAATATGTCTTTTCCTTGGAAGTACACTAAACTAAATAAGAGTCGGCAATCTTGGGTTACTACAGAAATTATGCGGTCCAGTAATAATCTAAGAGATATGTACATACTACAGAAAAAATACCCCTGTCTTAAACAAACGTATAAAGAGAACAAAAAAATTCATAAAAATTTAATCACAACTACAAAGCAAACTTATTACAATACACTCATACTGCAGTCAGATAATAAAACTAGAACTACATGGAATATTGTTAACAACTTAACTAATAAAAAATTAAAAAAGAATAATATATCTAAAATAACAAACAATGGTGAAACAATAACCGCACCAAATAAGATAGCAAATGCTCTAAACAGTTTTTTTGTAGATTTACCCCAATCACTTAACAAAAATATAATAAATACTCCTTTTATTCAAGACCATATTAAGTACAACCCGCATAGCATGTTTCTATTTCCTTTCACAGAAATAGAAACCTTGTCTTTGTTTAACAAACTAAATGGAAAAAGCGCAGCAGGCTCAGATCAAATACCTGCACATATACTCAAGGATGCTAAATATTTGCTTACGACACCTATTACTAACCTAATTAATAACTCTTTCGAAGAAGGTACTTTCCCGTCTTGCTTTAAAAAATCATTAGTCATCCCGATTCACAAAAAAGGTGCACTTGATCAGATGGAAAACTATAGGCCAATTTCTGTTACCTCCTCTATCGGTAAGATCCTCGAATATGCTATGTTAACACGTTTACACTCTTTTTTGGAAAAACACAGTATTCTCTCCGATAGCCAACATGGTTTTAGGGAGGGCAAATCCACACTTACGGCTTTGATAAGTTTGTACACACACGTGATCTCGCAGATAGAAAGTAAGCAACTCCCACTGGGTATTTTTTGTGACTTAAGTCGTGCTTTCGACTGTGTGCAGCACGATATCCTCACGCAGAAGTTAGATTTTGTTGGTGTTAGGGGGTAGCATTGCAATGGTTCCTTTCATATTTATCAGAAAGAACACAATTAGTTCAAATTTCTGTAGTAAATAATAATGTAAAACATACATTTACCTCAGACATACTTCCAGTAACGATAGGAGTACCGCAAGGAGCGGTTCTATCTCCAATCCTGTTTTCAATATTTATTAATGATATCACTGTTTTCCTACAACAATACAAACTAGCAATATATGCAGACGATACTACAGTATTAGTAAATGGCAATCTAGTTAACATACAAGATGAAACAAATTTAGCTTTAAATAATTAAAATATATGGTTTGCTTCTAACAAATTATCTTTGAACATATCTAAAACAAAGTATATTCTTTTCAATTCAAATCCAGCACGTTCTTTGCCTCCTTTAGATCTTGTTATTGGCAATAAAACACTAAATCAAACAACCTCTATTAAAACCTTAGGTATACATTTTTCATATGACCTGAAATGGCATATTCACATAAATGATTTGACCTTACGAATATCATCTTCAGTATTTAAACTACGACATTTAAGAAACATGGTACATCTGAAAATTCTAAAGCAGGTCTATAGCGCTGATATTGAGTCAAGATTACGATATGGATTATTGATATGGGGCTCTAGCACCTGTGTAAATAAAATTTTAATAACCCAAAAATCTGCCATTAGAGCAATGACAGGAGTATCGCAACGAACATCATGCAGACCTTTGTTTAAAAAATTAAAAATTTTAACTGTGGTATCGCTGTATATATTTGAAATATCATTATATGTCCATAGTAACAAACAAAAGTTTTTTGAGGATAATAATCCTGTACACAACTATAACATACGTTATGAAGATATACACCTACCACAACACAGACTCACTCTTACATCCAAAAGTATTATGTACATGGGAATTAAAATATATAACACCTTACCTTCCGCTATGCGTAATTTAACTCGTTACCAATTTAAAATTAATTTAAAAGAACACTTGATTGACCGGCCTTATTACAGTTTAGAAGAGTACTTTAGTTATGCACTCATATGAGTAAAAGTTGTCTTTTTAAATTTATTTAAATTTAAAGCAAGGGATTTCTTTTGGGAATGGAATTTACATTATTTTTATTTATTTCTGCTTTCTTTCTATAAAACTTATATTTTGATTTATTATTACTGTATTATGAGCGCCTTTGTTTTCTATGTTTGCATATTCCTTTTGTTTTTTGACGTTATCCTGTAAGTGTTTTTGTATTTACTTTTTCTGGAATAAACGTTTATTTATTTATTTATTTATTTTAAATAAGGTTTAAATTTATACGATTTATTCAATAAGGTTATAAGGGGGCTCACAACATCACACAATCTACACATTACTTATAACTTGTCAACAGCTTAATGGTTTGCTTTAAGGGGGAAACCTACAATCGTGAACTTTCGAAAAGACCGCCTGTAGAGCAGCGATCGCCGCGCTAATCACAACCTATTCTATATCGCGACATATGAGCAGATGTGTTGGATACGAATGAATGAATAGAATGTTTTTATACTTGTGGTGAAACACAATAGAATATACTGTGACTAGGTTGGTGCTCGCTGCTCTAAAGGCGGTCATCTCGAAAAGCCACGACTGTACTTGAATTGTTTAGCTGGTTGCCTAAATTTTAAGAGTGGAGGTATTTATAAAACAATACCGCTGGAAAAGGAAATATTTTGTTGGTTGGGTTTCTTATGTTGTTGAAATTTATTGTAAATTAGTAGTTTTTACTATATCCAATGTAATATAACAACGTACCATTAGGAATACCTGGCTTATTGATGACCGTATGAATCACACTCTTTCTGCAGCTAGATAATTACTGTTAATGTTTTTTTTTCTTATTCTGGGCCGGCCTTCTATCGAATGGGTAAAATTAGTCGTCAGTTGTGTTTTAGTCACGAGCAGTGTAACTCTGTGTGCATAGTAAATAAACGTGATCTTATAAAGTATTTTGGATGCAACAACATCAGCAGTGGGATTGATATGTGCCGTAGAATGGAAGATCCCTTTACCGAGTTGGTGAAAGGGATTCGTTCATCCAAGGTCATCCAGGAATCTGCAGAACTACCCGTTTTTCGGCCTGAAGTTATGAATGCAAAGAAATGAGCGGATCAATTGGATAAGACTAAGAAGGAGTTATCCTTCAGCAGTTATTATTAAGGTTAGAACGTGCCTTAACCGGGATTCCGGGCATGCGGTTTATTTCTTGGGTGGTAGATGTAGAGATTGGCCAATATTTAAAGAGGATTTTTTAGAAGCATAGCCGGGTGTTCTAAAGATCGTAATTTTGGGCTGTATTTCGGGAACCACGTCTTCCACACTTTTTTCTTAAAAAAAAGATGCAATTTTCAGGTTATGTCACCACAGAAAATACGTCGAAATCTTAAAAAAAAAACACATTGATCAACTAATAACTGTTATAACCTAGCATTAAATTGATTCAACTAACTTATGTTCTTGAAATAACATCTTTTCATGTATTATTTTTGTCACCAACCTACTAACATAAAAAAAAAAACTTTTAGTCAAAACGGCAGTTCACCGCGAATTCAAACGTATACTTTCTTGGCAAAAATAACGCATGAAATTTTATTATTTCAAGAAAATAAGTTAGTTGAAACAATTTAATACTAGGTTATAACAGTTATTGGTTGATAGATGTGTTTTTTTTTTAAGATTTCGACGTGTTTTGTTTTAGACCACACCTTTACATAATTGTCGTTTGATCTGGCACTTACTTTTGATTTCTGCAGTTAGTGGTATATTTCGCTTTTTATGTCTATTGGTTATTTTTATATGCGGTAATATGCATCTAGTATTCGAGAAATAGCAGTTATAAAGCAGCTACAGCTTTCATTATTATCCCTACTGTTTAAACAAGATGACAAGTCTGTTGTACTTAATTTTTTATTTGTTGTATATTTGCTTCTGTAAAAATGTCAAGATATCGGTCCATAATTAGAAATTACGGACTCCATAAACTTTCCTAACCCTGTATGCAAATAGTACAGATTATCAGTGATAAAAGTCTTTCTAAATATTTAAATAAATTCAATGCAAGTCTTGTGCCAATTTCGGTCCACAATTCATCAGGTACACGTCCCCTACGTTGTTAACTTCTACGCACCTTAATCGGCATAGGCTAATTGATATTCACCGTGTTCACAATCACTTAAAATAGGGCAAGGATGAACTTCAGCGTATACGCCGTGCCATTACGGTAATTATAGAGCTTTGCGAAACTCTTCGCGTAAGATCCGGTATCGTCTTGGCACGAGTAAATTGAATGCAGCAAGAAGCTGTTTATTAATCATAAATAAAGCGAACTAGGAGACGTGAACTTCACCTGCATCTCAGCACCTGAGGCGACAACAGCCTCGACTATAGCTCCATCTGCATATCTGCTTAGCTGTGCCTTATGCATTATGTATTATCAAGAATCGACCAGGTATTTGCAACGTTGGTGCGGGTTCATCAAACATAGAATCGCACGTGGCAGTATCATCTGTACGCCCCGATGCGAATGAGAGATAACATTTCTTGTGCCGCAGCCTTTTTCTAGACGAAGTTCATTTAAAGTAATAAAATAATTATTTCCGCGGAGCCTTTTTTTTTGTTGCATTACGAAGTATCATCATCAGGTAACTAGATATCTACGCGAGACGTAAAGAATGGTATGTTACCTTCGTCCTAGCGATTGTGAATGTCCGGAAGCTGCACTGCAGTGAATGTTGCGGCATTTTTATTATGTTGGGGAAGACGGAAAATGCTTCCACGTATTCAAAGCGTAATTTTCTTTAATTGTACGCCGCAGCACCTAATCATTCGTAACGTTGTCTTTAATTAATGGCGCCATTGTTGCGAAAGGAAATAAGGAGCTGGTGGTGAAATTTTAAAATATTTTCGCTTATCTTGAATGGATGTATATTGCATAATTAAACGCGGTCGGAATAATTGTAGTCGTAAATTTTCTTCAACGAAAAAAAGTTTAAGGAGGAATAAATGAAAATATTCTGCATCTGCTAGAATGTGGTGTTAGAAAATAAAATATTCATTCAGTAACAATATAAAAGGCATCAGAAAACGTAGGAAAATTAACGTATAAGATGTGCTATTAAGCCATAAGGAGGCGCGCGTGGTAAGAGATACCCGAGTGCATTTACATTAACTGTATCTTTTTTACAGATTAATCAAACATCAACAACCCCTACATATTTCTCAAAAAAAGCATAATAAACTCTTTTACTCATTAGAACTAGTTTCAGAGCATTTTTTTGCAGTCTCGAATTAATTCAGAATGCACAAGTTTTACCGAGAATGCCTTGCTTTTATGGATTATCGAATCTACTATATTTGCGATTGTTTGGTTAGTTGGTTGTTAGTGGAATTATTTAACACTTGTTATTTTTCGTAAAATCACTTGATAAAGAATGCTTTTTTGCTTTACATGTGCAACAAAAAGTTGATGTTTACTGAGGACCGTCACTTTATCGCTTAAACGCGATAAAGTCTGAAAATTGCACGTCGTCAATGGCAACCAGTACAATGACCAGTACTTACTATCTAAATTGACAGAGAGAAAAGCACTATAAGTAATATCTCGCAATTTGCACGTTAACTTAAATATATTTGAAGAAAATTATGGAAAATAGTGACAGTGATATCCCAAGTACACCCTGACATCAGATCATAATAATAATTTTATGAGTACTGATATCCGCCCAAAGCAGATATATGCCTAGTCAAAAACAATACAAACATAAGACACATTCAGCTAGAAAGAAAATTGTATAAAATACTTAAAATAAACAACACAATATTAGGCAATAAGAACATAAATACTTATACATATTATCAGTAACAAACAGAGTATTTGCAGACGTTCTACAAATTCACTAATGCTATAATAACAGCCGTCAACAAGATAATCTATTAAAGCATTTTTAAATTTACTAATAACTAGCTATCTCGCGGACCGCTCTGTTTTAATAGACACAAGAACAAAAACGGAGATATATGCTGGTGTCCCGCAAGAGTCAATGTTGGGGCCTGTACTTTGAAATTCTCTCTACGACGAGATGCTGCATTTGGTCCTGCTTGATGGTGTGAGCACGATAGCTTATGCAGACGAGCTGGTGTTACTAGTGGCAGGTAGAGACAGATCCGAGCTCCAGTGGAAAGCAAACGAGGCCGTAGAACAGGTCTTGGGATGGATAAGATGCCACAAGTTGGAACTAGCCCCGCAAAAAAAAACCGATTGTGTTATCCTCCGAGAAGAGTGAGGAGCGGAACAACTATAACTAGTATGCGAGAACACGGAAATTCGTCCAAAGAAGAACTTGACGTACCTTGGAATTATTGTAGCACAAGGCGGTAGATACGGCGATCATCTGAAAGCTGCAGCCCTGAGAGCGGTAGAAAAGGCAGCACAACTAATGCGTGTAACAGAAAACCTCAAAGGGCCTAGCTATAGGAAAAAGTTGGTGTATTGTCATGTGGTTTAGTCGACCCTTCTATATGGTGGGCCGATATGGTACAAGTGGGTACAGGAAACATCCTACGAACAGAGACTAACAAAAGCTCAAAGAAAGTACCGGACCGTATCATCACAGACGCTACAAGTCATCCTAGGAGTTCCACCAACACGTCTGCTGATGGAAGAGCGAAGAAACCCGAATTGTAATTACACGGCCGATAACTAAGCGGGCAGCTAGAGCCAACATATTGCAGGAATGGCAGAACAACTGGAGCACGGATATGAGAGCAGCTCACTCAAGCGCTTACCGGCCATGGCAGCTTTAAAAGCTATACGAAACGAATAGGCAAGGCGAATGACGGCCTGTGTAGATACTGATGTGAAGTGGACACAGCGCGAAACACACTTTTTGATTACCTAAGGAGGAAGGGAGAGAGACGACCAACAAACGCCAAGCTGGGCACATCTTTATCTCCCGATAATACGATTGTCTTTATGATCAGAGATCCAGTAACCTGGGACTATATCAACGATATTATGATGACTAAAGAGAGAGATGAAAGAGGGTGATGGATGATAGAATGAAATGGACTGTCCGCCTGCCTGACGCTATTCGTCCACGAGGTTCCGGGCTAGCGGATGAGAATAAAGGCTGGTTTTAGTGGGTACACGGACTCTAGAGAGCTCAGGAATCCAACACACCCGGGGATAGTAGAACTTGTACCCGGTGCCTCTAAAAGGTTTAAAATTATGAACTGGGATGCCCAGTGAATTACAAAAGCGCGTGCAACAAGATATATTGTAGTCACCGTTGGTGGTGAATTTGGTTTGTCTGGTGAATAGGTATAGCACACTCAACGATATGCAATGTTGGCAAAGTAAGAATCCTATGTTTAATGAAATATGGCTAACAAGAGTCCCGAGATTTCAAACAACAAACAATGCGTATGATCCTTTTTTGCAAGATAAACAATCTCTTTAAGTGAGAAATACCTTAATATGGATTCTATGGAGGGCCTATAGAACAGCTAGAACAGAGCAGTTATGTCGACAGTTTGTTTGAAGTTTCTTAAAGCATATGCTAAAGAATTATTATTTTTTACATGTATTACTAATTCGATGTTCTCATGATAAATATCTGTCAACCGTTATTCCCAAAAATTTACTATGAAGACATTCTGGTATTGAAGTACTGCTGAAGGAGTGTTGCAAAAGCTGTAAGTTTGAATTTATTGCCAGAAAAATCAAAGGCATTATATGAGAAATAATATAACCACCTCATATGTATTATTATTATTATTATTATAAATATGTATATATTCCGAAAACGTACTTGTTGCCTATTTCTCTGATAAAGGAAAGACACTAAAATCGTCATCACTCTAGTCGATTTACTCGGTGCAAAAAACCGCATTGTTTACAAAAATTGTATTGACTTAAGTCAGTTCAAAAAGTTGACTTTTTAAAAAAGAAGCAATTAATACAAACCCAAAAAGTCAAAAAACTTTTTACGAAGCAAAATATGGAAATTTTTGTGTGGAGCCCCTGAACAAGTACACTTATTAAACAAGGTAAATTTTATATGTTTATTTAATATTATACTTTCATAGAAATTTTTATATATTTTTTTGTAATTACTGGAATGGCGGGTGCCTGTACACTGTGAAAAATTACAGTAATTTTGCCATGGTAAATTAAGAATATTACATGTAATAACGTTGTGAATTTACCACAATAAATCATGTAAATTTTGTTTTACATGTTTTTTCTAGGATATTTAACATGGAAAAAAGATTTCGGTAAAATTTATAGCTTTTTCATGTAAGTTTAAGATGTAATAAAAATTCGAAAGGAAAATACAGGAAAAAACATGTACAATTTTATGTTTACTATTAAAATTTACTTAAAAGTGTAAAATTGACAATTTTTTTGGGTATTTAAATTTGGGTAAAAATTTGAGGATCTTTTATATTTATTTTTACTTGAATTTTCGGGTAAAACTGTAGATATCATGGAAAATACGAAATTCATACGCCGCAATGTGATTGGTTATTAGGTTATTTAACTGTACGCGTTCGGCAAATATAAATAAATTCATATAAAAATTACATACGAATTTTACAGTACAATCTTTGAAAAATACATCAGCATGTGAAATTTACTAGATGGTAGAAATTTTACCTTATGAAGCAAATTTACCGGTAAAATTGTAGGCAACTTTTTTACAGTGTAGCCTGACGAATTAGAAAAAATGACTGTGAAGGATATCGGGGACGAAGGATCTCTTTCAATAGTTACTACTCTTGATTCAAAAACAAGAAGGAGTCGAATCTTCACTGTCACAAATAAAACCAAAAAAAAAATCAATTGTCTATTTATCTTCTTATAGAAAATACGTTGTTTTAAGATGTAGAAAACACGCCGCTACAATTATTCTTAGTATATATCTACTAGAGCAAAGTGTTTTAATCACGTTGTGGGAATGAATGGTATTGCCAAATATATATAATATCAAGTGATATTGTTGACTGCCCTTTATAGACAGGACACTGTTTCTGCCTAACATCGACCACTTTATTAGTAAATGGTGAACAATTAAAGCGACGCGGAGGATGGAAAAGTTTCACAGTTGCCGAAGGCAGATTATAGATGATAACATCGAATATCCAAATAAGTAATTATGCTGAACACAATAATCAAGAAATTACTACATCAGAATAAAGCCCTATTTAAACGGGATCACGAATTGTTATTAAAGACTGTACGAATTGGACTTTCAGTTTCCAGTACAAATAATGCTAATAAGTGAATTACTGTAGTCTATTGCTTTATTTATGTACTATAAATATAATAACAAAAATACTCCAAGCTGTGGTACTGGTAATGCTGTAAACTTCTCCTAAACCCCTCACCACAAACTGCACTAAACTGAACGTACGCTTCGACAGCAAAGCTATCATCATCAGCAGAAACACTGAACTGAGTCCAGCATCGTACCCGTAGTATAAGTGTGCCCTCTCAACCTAAATTGGGATGCCACAGGTTGTTGGCTTTCAGTCTAAGGATCGCATTCATTGCCTCCGCTCTCACATGAATCTCCAGCAGGGGGAGGCCCACAATGGTCTCCAATGGTCTTTTTTTTTTTAGCGCTCGAACCAATGGATGGACGCTTTGATGGTGCTAAATGTTAATGTCAGAGACTGTACACATTGAAGATAGTAGCATTTATATATCATACATATAGGTTGGTCCGCCCACATCTTTAGATAGGGTCGCAATGTTAATATTATTGCTTGTATAAAATCACTAGATACCTGATTGGCCTTTGTACATCTTTAGCTAGGGACCGAATATTAATATTGCCGCTTATACAGCACAACTGCATTGATAGCGATGGAAAGCGGAGCTTATTAGCAACTGCGGCGAGTTTTTATACATACAAATGTTTGTGTTTTTATCGAAAAGTGTTCGCGTTTAAAACCAGTATATAAGAATAAAAGGTGGGCCTAATTAGATTAAGATTTTATTACTATTAAAAGGACTCTCTTTTAATATATGCCGCCAAACTTTTCCTTATTTGTCTTCCATAGTTTGATGAAAACAGTATATTTGTACGTATCCTTCTTTCCCAAGAAGATTTGGGTAGATATGAGATTTATCTTTACATCCCAATTATTTCCGAGCATTTTTCAGTCATGTTCTATGATAAAATGGTTTGTGGATTTATGGCTTTAAATGAAATACAATTTTTAATTCCTCAACAACGTGTCAACAACTTCATGTCTTTTTCAAGTTTCGATAAGTAGTGAAAACAATTACCACAATATAGATGGCTTCCACCTGTTATTATGTTACAACATAATGTTGCCAGTTAATCACATATAACACGTTAAAAGGTTGTAAGATACGATATCAGATTTAATGCTAAAAATAAACATTTATAAAACAGGACTGCAAAGATGAATATTAATTGGTAACTAAAAAAAATTCAAACAACTTTTCAATCATGGTGGTAAAAACGTGTATCTCCTCCATCTTGAAATATTTTTCATTACAAAGAGAAGGTGGCAAGTTGTTATTACTCAATCACAGATAGTGTTTCAGTATTTCGTTTTTAAAAGTGTATTTCGAATATCTACAATCTGGTATCTTGTTACATAATCAATACTTTCAGCACTACGCTTCTAGCACGGTGTTAAAGGTTCCGTGTATTACAGCTGCTTGTTCTATGCCATCTTTAAACGGTTCAACTATGATTATAAGTAATGTGAGGATATAGATGTTGACAGATTCGTTGCAGCAACAATATCGAATAGATACACGAAGTGTTCTTTCCTATTTCTTCTAGAATTTATTAAAATCTCGACAAACAGCTATCGTTTAACGCAAATACGAAAGATTAAAAAACAACAACGCAAAATATAAGAGAATCAAGCAAGGAATTAAACTCGTAAGAAAATGCAATTTAAAAGTGAAAAAGTTATTTCCATAGTAGTTAATTCTACAGCCAGTTAGAGTGAAGTTTTGTGCATTTATCCTGTCACCGGGTTTTCTGTATAGCAAAACAAAACCGCGTTGTTTCCGAGCAATTTTGCTTGCGTTTAAGGGAGCGTTAATAAGCACAATTAAATTACCTTCTGCTGTCGGTAGTACATTCCTGTTTTTCCGCCCTGCTTTTCTTTATATTTGCTTACTGTTAATAAAGCCCCATCTGCAATCTCTCGAGACATCTTCGGAGCTACTTCCCTGCAGCTTACACGGAAACGTAAGATAAAAGTATTGAGTTCATACGATGTTTACTATGTTGGATAAAATGCTAAGGGCAATTAAAGAAGATATTTTGGAAAACGGAGGAATAAGCAGGAATACAAGTTGCCGTTTGGTATTTAATATTTGGATGTTTGGGATTATGCAATTTGTGAGCTTATTTTTCAAACATATATTGTTAATTGTACCGTAAAAGTATTTGTAAACATATCTGGAAAATAAAGTGCTTAAATTTGGTTAAAATAATAAAGTATTTCTGCATTGAGTGTTTACAGCGATAGTGAGATCGATCATCACTTTGATCAGCACTTTGGAGCACAAGAACTAATTTAGTCACCGCGAGAATTAACCTCTCGAAAGTGCAACGATTAACATGCGTAATCATAACTGGGGCTTGCCCAACAGCAGCTATCGAGGTAATATTGGATCTTACCCCTCTCCACATTATGGTGGAGGGCGTGGCAAAAGACCCACACTCAGAATGATCAAGGAAGGAACGATTAGGCATAGGCCTCAAATCTCCTGACGGTGATCAAACCTGGAACGACATGTCAAGAAAAATCAGTTTTGCGAAAGAATTCACTAAAAAGCGTAGTAACAAGAGCGAGTAGGATCAAAACACCATCTTGAAATTGTATAGAAATGCCATCAAATGGTATACTCATGGCTTTAAAACGGCGGAGGAAATGGAACAGGAATATATGGTCCTAGAACCAAGTACTTCGAAAGGTTGGGGAAATGCACGCTATTGAAAGTTACCCTGATAAATATTGACAGGAATTATCGAAAGTAGGAGATTATTATTATTATTGCTGATAGTCAAGCAGTCATCAAGGTACTGAGTTCACATGAAATTAGTTCCAAGATGATCTGGGAGTAGTTAGGGAAATTAAACGAGCAGGCAAAAAGAGTAAACTAACCCTCCTCTAGGTTACGGGGTCGCACAGGGGTGAAGGAAATGAAAATAAAAGACAATCTTGCAAAAAAAGGGCTGACATACTAATTGTAGGGCCTAAACCCTACCTGCGGGATAAGTAGCAGTATAGTACTGAAGAAATTGAAAAGCGAAATGGAGTAGAGATGATGAAATTATTGGGAGAATCTCCAGGGAACGAGGCAAGGCAGAATCTTTCTGAGAATCCAGAACCAGAAGATGTTTACAGTATGCATCAACCTGAGTAAGAAGAACATTCGCATCTTAGAAATACTTTCAAGCCATTGTAAACTGAAAGGACATCTGAATAAGTTGGATAGCAATACGGAATCTTAATGTAGATTTTGTGAGGAACAGGATAAAACTATTTAACTGTCTCAAATTGTTAACAGTGTGCAACTGAAGGGCGTTCCACCTGGGAGCATGTGAAATCGAAGAGGGAGACTTACCTAACCTGGAGCTTCTCATAATCCTACGCTTTCTGAAAAGAATAGGTTTGGAAGGCCACTGGTAAAACAGTAAGAATAAAGGGCGTGATAGATCTCTTGGGTCGCAGCGTAAATATCACCCTAAATTTACATATCATAAGATATCTACGTTAATCGCAAGCAAATATGTATTGTATGTATCTTCAAATCTATAACAGTTTTTGAGATATTGGGAGCAGAATATGGGGTAAAATATTCAGTTTTTAAAGATTGTAAATCCTCTAAAGTTGTTTCATTCAGGATCTCTATAAGTGTTTTTGCACCAATGGTTGCTGCAACGCTGCATTTAGGTGAGAATTGTTATGTATGTGAAGAGAGAGGAAAATATGTGAGATAAATGATAACAAATAGTGGTATTTAATGGTAAACTGGGACACAGTGGAAAATGGAGAAGATGGAAATACATTCCTCTCTCTGCCAAACGGTCTTTGTGTTATTAAATAGAAGACTATATTTGCAAATAATGTCAGCACACGATAAATTCCTTGATAACGCCACTAGTAAAATGCTTTTAATTTTCGCTTTGTTGAGTTAGTTGCAGGGAGTAGATTGGACTGACCTTTAAGCTAATTAACAATAAAATACTATCCAGTATATTTTGGATTACTAAAATTTAATTTTAATTTACAAGAGAATTTAAATTTCCCGCTATCTCATACGTTAAATCACGCCATTTATATATATCGTAGATCGAGCATCTAAAAATACTTATAAATTTTTAATAATTTAAAATATAAGAATATAAGAACATTTTTATATTTTTGACCGTCAACCGCATGATTCATAAGTAAGGTACATAGATCGCGCTTAAATGTATAGTCCATCAATTGACACTCTGCATTTTTTTTTTGCGCGCGTGTAAAGCAAGATAAGCATCCAAAATCAGGACGAAGGATAATACATTGAACATATCATTAAGACACCTGTCATAAAACTAACAAATCATCTGCTTTCGGACTGTGGTAACGTAGAACCCGAATATGCCAAAAATATATAAGGCGTTCTATTTCAAATTTTAATATGATCATATTTCTGGTGATTTCCGGAAATGATAAAAAATATAGTATAAGTTAAATGAGTGCATATGAAATGCTATAGTACTGCTTTAGGATCAAGGACTTGCAACAATTGTCAAAATATTAATTATACAAATTATACATAGGGCGCTCGCTCAATCAGTATATATGTAATGTAATGTAAGGCTAAGAGAAAAAATTACGTAGCCTGAAAATGTTTTTTTCTAAATTTGTCTCAATTCACTTTAATTATGTAGGCTATAACTATCATAACAGAAAGATAGAAAAGTAAATAAAATTTCAATACAGTTTTTTTTTTCCGTGGGCGAGTGTAACCCGAAGAAGGCAACTCGGCCAGAAACACCTATTGTGCCTCCATGCCAATTTAACCCTCTCAGCCAAGTTGCACTCTATCAAAAAGGTTCGAGAAAATTAACTTACCGATCGTCCAACCGATCGACTCCAAAGTGCGTCTGCCTCACCCCGTCCACTGTCGAGCAGTTGAGGTGAGGTGAGCAGGACTTTCCTCCGATATCCCACACTTTCTGCACAGAAGAGAGTTCACTAGCACCATGCGATACATGTGTTTATTTAGTGCGCAGTGCTCAGTGAAGATTCCTGTGAGTAATCTCAATCTGTCCCTGATCATAAAGACGGAGTCTTTCCTCATTCGGACGAAAGTAGAGATTTACAGTGTCTTGGGCGGGCAAGCCTATTCCAAAAAGAACAGTGCCCAGCACTTGTGACCTGACACACGTTTTGATGTTGCCATATGAGCTACCAGACGTCAGTTTTGGACCTAAGAACGGCAGCTCGCTGCTCCAGCAGCAAAATGTAGTGGATGCAAGGGCTTCTCCGGCAAAGTCGGAGACTACAGCAGCATCTTCAACTACATCGAACGATCGAACCCAAAAGTACCACTGTCCGTAAAGGCGGATAAGAAATCAATAGAGGTTACATATAGGTTTATTAATTTCTATAGTTTGGAATGCCGACCAATATTATTTAATGAAATGTTTTCCCTGGTTGTCTTATGCAGTTTATGTAATCTAGTTTTTCACGGCCCAGTTATCCCAATTTTAATTTGAAAACAGCACATAAGAAGTTAAGAGTAAAAGTAATTTCCAAAACCAGTATTCCCAGTCTCTTCTATTTATATAATTTTAATAACCTGTTTTGATTACTTTTTACACAAATAAGTTTTGAAACTAGGGATGGCGTCAGCATGCTGAAACATTACCTACGATGAACGTATTTTCACATCGTCACGCAGTGAAACCATTACACCTTTATACGTTACGCATTCGTAAAACACATCACGCTATCCGTCTTTTTCGCGCTCTCTTACGTTTCCTGCGCCAAAGAAATCTTCTTTGACGCAAAGCGACCGCGTCTAAAATGTATGAGCAGAATTTAAACTCCTACTTCTCTTATTAGTATTTCAAGCAGAAATATTCAGAAAGGTGGTAGGATATGCGACAAGTGTGGATGATAAAATATTCCGCGGCATAAACTGGTTTTACTTCTTCTAAGGTGAACGATAAAAAAAAGTAAGTAGATGAATGTTTTATAGGAAAGAAACAATTTTTCAAAAAAAAAAAAAAACAGCGCGACACAAAACCTACGCATCGTCGGAGAAGAAAAGAAATAATTTTAAGTATAATTTTGCATACTCCTGATAAAGCTATTGTTCGCCGAGAATTCCATAAATTC
This sequence comes from Protaetia brevitarsis, assembly GCA_004143645.1. Lineage (NCBI taxonomy): Eukaryota > Metazoa > Arthropoda > Insecta > Coleoptera > Scarabaeidae > Protaetia > Protaetia brevitarsis. The sequence continues at coordinate 2,284,286 of RXPK01000070.1, forward strand.
GAAATCAATAACAGTATTCTCCGGGGGAACACAGGCGGAAATTGAATCGCAATTCCTCGGGAACTTTTCATGCCCGTATATGATGTTATATTATTACACTTTATGAGTTGACTCTTTCTTTTCCGCCTCTTCCCTTTTAGGAAAACTTTGCTTTCGTAGCGAGGAGAAAAAAAAGAAAAAGAACCTCATTTATTTAAACAAGCGCCCGACGCGCAGGCAGGCGAACTTCTGTTTCGGGTCGTTTTATAAATACATATAACGCCGTGTAATACGACATTATATATTCTCTTTGAGTCTCCGAATTTAATTTATTGATAGAGTTCGATCGTGCTCCTGCAAATGAGGTCGAAATAAAAAAACTGTATCTACTTTTGCCGTCGGGAAATGAGAAATATTAGCTTTACGTTCTGAATTCGTATTTTATTTAATTTGTTTGTATCTAGCATGCTCTTTACCGACTTCTTTTCAATAATTTATTCTCTATTTAAACGAATTTGTTTTGAAAATAATGTTGACTTTTATTTTATTAAATATTTATTCATAATCTTTTCTGGATGTATTAACACTATTTCTACGGCAAAAAAAATTACGTCAATATTACCAAGGAGTGCGAATCCTACCCAAATTTTACTTGATAAATTATCATATACTATATTGCGTAAATTCATTCATTCACTTAAAAGAAAATTTCAGAGTTTTTTCTTTCGTTATCCTTCCGTATTTCTTGTACTGCTTACACGCGTAATTTATTTTCATTTAAGGAAAATCTGATTAGGGAGTTAATTAAATAGATCTGTTTCTATTGTCAAACTTTTTAGTAGAAAATGCAGCTAATATGGCTAAAAGCTCTTCCAACCCGTTACAGTTACTTATAATACTAATAAAAATAATATACAAATTAATGTATTTCTGCTTTTTACTGTAAAACTTGCAATCTTTGAAAAATACTATACATTTATTATCCAACAGGCAAAGCCCAATTACAGGATAATATAAATGAATAAGTATATACAGTACAGCAATTTAGTACAACAAAAAGAAAAAGAAAATAAGTGAGGTAAGAGAATCATAAGTATTATACAATGTGCCTCACTAAGTGTGTAACAAATGGGAATTTTCTTTATTAGTTGTACAATTGTAAAATAAATACTGCCAAACGTTGGTGCATGCTTGACATCTAGACTAGGCATACTTTGACTGTCTTACACTCAATTAGATTACGTAAAGTAATGATATTTAAATCTAAAAATATTAAAAAAAAAAACAAATATTATACACGTGTTAAGACAAAATTTATGAATTTTTTCTCTTTCAAAGTAGCAGATCGTGACTTTATATTCGGGTGTATTTTTTAATTCTAAACAACTATCTGATTGTTGGTTGGGAAGGTGGCTAGCCACGCGCACTTGAGGACCACTCTAACTGGGCCCATTGTCCTTTCCAAACAACTTAAATTTAACAACATTTATGCCGTATTCATCGAAATGAGGTATTTACTCTTATACGGTTTTCATATTTCTTGGTCTTTTCTGTAAGCTAACTGAGTTTAAACAGTTTAAGCGTTCCCAGTCTAGATCACAAAACATGCACCAAAGTTTGGTAGTATAAATTTTACAATTGTGCACCTAATAAAGAAATTTGTTGCACACTTAATGGACCACACTGTATATTATACTAAATTAAATAAATAGTTTAGTATAATCACTATTATATTATACTAGTATGCTACAATTTAAACGTGGAATATCCGAAACAACTTGCATGCTCGGTGGAATTAATTCAACATTATTTCTGTTTCTTATGTTAGAAAAAGATCTTTAACATTGTAATATTACTAAGAAAAATATAAATATCTTTCAGAAAAACTTAAAATTTCCTACAATTTGAAAAATTACAGTTAAAAATAATATCTTTCATTCAAATAAATTAACTTAACAGCAAAAATATATATTTTGGATATATGATATCAAGTACTTACGATTTTCTGGAAGAAACTATTTATTTTATACAAAGTCGGCACAGTTACAAATAAAGTAGTAGTAGATTTACGTCAAAATTGTATTACAAAACTGTAAATTATCACGTCATGATGTTCTAAACATATAATAGCAAAGTGTTCTGGACTATATTAGCAAATACGTTAAACATATTCTACAAGTACAGAAATTGACGTGAAGATGGTGGTGCTCCTATTGCACGACATTAACTTTCCATACTCTATATAAGTTTTCTACATGGCTTGACATAGTTACGCCACGTCCAATATAATATATAATATATGCTAACGCATAAATATTTCTTAGGAACTGTTATCACAATATTTTCCCAATTGCATCCGGCGGCCCTTGATTTTTGGGAATTAACCTCCAATGTGGAGGTGCATTAAAATCTAATTAAATACACTCTACCAGAGCGTTTTCATTGCGACGATATTTTCCTTTTTGTTAGGAAAAAAATCAGAAATACTGAACTTTTCTTTGTAATTTTACTTCTAAACAAGTAAAACTTCTATGGAAATTATCATTACTTTAGAAATTTTACTATAAATACTTCAGGTTACATAAAAAACCCTTCGAAAAATTACTTACAGTTAGAAATATTACCTCTAAAAGTAAAATACCTGTACGGTTTTAGGGGCACAAAATTGCCCCAAAATTGTACCGGAATTTTACTAAAAGTTTAAAGGTTAAATTTATGGTGTTTAAAATTGTAGCGACGATGTTGGTATTTTATGAAAATTAAAATATGTCTTATTGTCAAAACTTGTTTATCTCATCTCATTTTATATCTGATCCAAGGTTCCTAATCTACACTTCTTTTTACCAAACTTAGTTTTTGATTTTAGTAGTAAATACAAATCAATTTCGTAGTAGGAAATATATTATTTTATAATAAAACGTGTGTAAATTATCTCTTCTGCTTAATTATTAAATTAACATATTCACCAGCACTAGTTGCTACAACTCCAATAATAGATATTTACAGCTGTACATAAAAACCATAAGTTTTTAAATTAAAATAGTTTTCCTATAGAAGGAGAAGTTATCGTTCTGGAAGGAGGACCGGTGAATATGACAAATGCGACGGGACAAGCTAGCCCGGGTCAAACTAACAAAGAAACGGGCCGAGATAATTGCCAAAAGGATTCCTTATACCAAAGAATCATTCTTTGAATATACTTCTTTATTTAAATGCATAATATCGTTATTTTAAGAGTATAGAATTAAGAATATTTTTATTTTGCTCTAATTTTTTTATATAAAGGAAGGAATTAACCTTAAACGAAAGAAACCGTTCTGTCAGCATTGCAACTTAAGAAGTGCGTAGAGTACCAGAAATGTGCAACTTACCAATGCCAGTATCACTTAAGAAGTATTAACACATCATGTCATGGTGTGGACTAGATTTAGCGCTTTTAAAAACAAACTTCATTCACGTAAAAGCCGATGATGTAAAACTATTCGCGGGGTGTCCACTTAGAAACGTGTTTTTCACATTTTTAATGCTATATAACTTCCATTGTTACCGCTTCTATTCACGCCACATACAACGAACGAATTACTCCGTTTATGAATTACAACCTTATATATTTTCAGATAGTCAGACGGTTGCTAACCGATAGTAATCTGTAAAAATGTTGTTTATTTCTACCTAGAAAGTTTCAGCGCAGTTGTATGGGCGGTTTACATATATGGTTTGCCCGTTACATATAAAAAATTCCATTCATAAAATGCTATATGTATGCGTGGGCGTACATATTAATTATGCATTCAAATTGCACAGCGGACACGCGACTTCCACGGCAAAAAAAAAGTCATTTTGCTATGTACTACTTTGTCGTCATAAACAATTTCAGCTTTTATTTTTGTATTAATCGACCTCCTACTCGCCTCTCTGAATATATGCATTGCAAATATGGTTTTCATCCATGAATGGTAATAATAATCATTAGCGCCGTCGTGCACTTACTTTTTTACTATATAAAATATTATTTAAAAAAAAAGGTGGCCACCTTAGAAAAACTATAATTATAGTTTATTATACCGTATTTATTTTGATTATAATCCTTATCGTAAAATATTTAATTGTACTAGCATGTGTAATGTACACCAATATGGCTTTCAGCAGAAACCTATACTGTAGATAAAGCATTCTGTAAGTCCGTGATTTATTTCGTTTCGATAAACTATGAGACGGTTAAACCGATAGTAGTATGTATTAGTACGCAGTAAACTCCTAAATATATAGATCTGGGTGTACCCATTAATTAATGTAATTGATTTTCGGTAAATGCTATCGTAAATTGTAAGCTTTACAGCAGTATACTCAGCGACATTAGAAGTATTACACCTTAGAAGAAATAATTTGTTCGACTTATCTTTTTGGTAATGTGATAGCTCTACATCAAAAATAAAACGATAACATTTTCAAGAAATTTTATTAACATGTAATACGAAACTCCACTATCAGCTAGGCAAAATGGAGTTTAAATCGGGTGAGCGTGGTGACCACGGCAAAACATTGACGCTTGCTTCTTGGAGGAAGTCAATACTTCGGCGAGCAATATGGTAAGCTGCGTTGTCTTGCTGAAAAAGAGATAAGGTAGTAAACTGGTTTGTAGGACAACATAACGTACATCTGTCATAGTGCCTCGAATAAAGAGAAGTAGCGATCGACTATCACAGCCAATAGCTCCCCAAACCATTACTCCAACAGTTCTGTGTACTTATCTCTCAACAGTAAATCCAATATCACGTCGCTCTCTACACCGGTGTCGTACCCTTCTACGAGCATCGTGCATATCCAGCGAGAATCGCGAATCATCGCTGAAGACGACATTATGCCAGTCTGCCTCCCAATGCTGCTGTTCTCTGCACCAGTTCAAACGTCGACGGGCAATGGTTCGCAGTCAAATAACACTAATCGTGGAGGGTATGAAAAAAGTCCGATGGCTCGAATACGATGATGTAGTGTATGCATAGTAGGGTCTATCTTCTTCTCCAGACCATTGGTCTGCGATTTGACGCGCAGTAGCAAAACGGTCTCATAGAGTCCGTTGTCTGAACCGCCTATCTGGACGCTCTATAGTACGCCTCGGTTGGCCAGTTGGCATACTTCATGTTCCTCTACCTTCTTCGGTCCATACGCGATATACACGCATTACCGTCATAGCAGTACAATTAACATTGCGGCCAATTTCGCGATGGGACAAACCAACATCTCGAAAGGCAATAATTCCACCCCTGTCAAAGTCACTAACACAGTCATAATTTTGACGATTAAGAACTCTATTAGGCATTTTGTTACGCTTAACACTCGTATACGGACGCGCAATAACTAAACATTTCTGTACTAGAAAGTCGTTCCATGGGCGCATTTAATAATAACTGATAGCTGACTGATTTACAGTAGACTCGCGATTATGTGAACTAATCACATTTTACTTTTTTTTTATCATTTTTCAAAAGTAATATTCGTATGGTCGCGAGGCTACTGTATTATATTTTTGTTATTAAAAATCATAGGGAAGTTATTTAGTTAGAGTAGGATCATTTCAATTGTTATGGAACCCACATAGTACTTAGAATAGGTAGCCTCGTGTAGTACCTTTTTTAGGTGGAGCACCGGGGTTAGGATGATTTGTAATAATTTAATTTTCATAAACAAAGTGTACTAGTTAGCTGTCATAAACAGGTGTCTTCACGAAAAACTGAGATAAATTTTCTGTTTATACACAAAAAATATCAAAGATAAAAGTTCACATTCATACCACAGCTTGCGTTAAATATAGGCATTCTGATGCCAAAAAATCTAGTTGAACAGTTTATTCCTTCTGGGTCTAATACTTCTAATCTCACTGATTGTATTTAAGGCGAAGGGGCACTGTTACCTCTTTTCAATCAAAATAAAGCGGTACATAAACTGGTAAATGAGCAATCTAGCAGCTAAAAAAGATGCTTTTGTTCTTACACTACATGGATCTCATTTAAATAAGTGCTTTATTAGTTGCATGTCACTCAGAGAATATTGGTCTAACATATCCTATAGTCACTGAGACTCAAGTGTAATGCTTACCCGAAGTAGGAAGTGGATATTAAATATTTGGATAAATAATTGTCAAATTGACAGATACATTGTCTTTGGTTTTAAATATCTGGGCATTTTCTGGGTTTTTACGGAAAAAAAGAATTGAAATATATATATAGGTCTGACTATTCTCAGGTACTGAAGAGATATCAAAAAAAGAGGATGTGGTTGAAGACGAACATTGTATAAAAGAAGCGAAGAATAAATTAAACATATGTCAAATCAATTTATATTTTTGGCTAAAACCAATTAAATTTCGACGTGATTCAAAGCCAAAGGAAGAGCACTATTACAGTGATTTGGTCTACTTGGGAAATATGAAATGTATTTTTGTATGATCCCAATAAATAGTGTCGCGACTTTTCCTAAATGTCGCGCCCCTTTGCTCAAGGGTTTGGGGTTTGAGCTACTCGCTTCTCTTATTTTACTTATAAATAGGGACTATTAAAAAGTACTTGCCCTGGGGATGCGGTTGATATTCAAAACCCTTTATAACAATTTATTTCACTTTATTTACAACTCACTCATCGGAGATCACAACCTAAATTGTCAATCTCATCGCCAATCCCCTCACAAGCGCGGTACTCGAAAAGTGTTGACGAGGTTCCGGTAATCTGATTGTAATCTCTAAACACATCTTTTTCTTAAATCTAACTTATTTCTATGTAGTGGAACTTTCCGTGGCATTAGATATTATGATTATGATACTAAAGTGTTGGAAGTACTTTGTTGGAAAACAAACAAAAATCATATGCCAGCATTCGTCCTTCTCCAGGGTGGAGGAAACAAAAAATACAAACAGGAACGGATGGGTCCACCGGAATACCGGGAAATTTTCCGGTGGGCTGGGGCCCCAAATTTACCAATTGAATATAAGTACCTATGTACTGTGTAATTTAATTCAATTGGCGCGGCGAATACGCAAGGGAGTTATTCAGGACTGTCCGCTTTTATGATCCAGGAAAATACAAATCATGTTCATATTTGGTGCTATGCACGCATTTTAAATCTTGTTCTGTCAGATATTTTTAAGTCCCACATCAAACCAGCATCATTTTTTTTTACGTTTTTTACGTTACTGAACTGTATAATCGTATTTTTCAAAGAATCACATCAACGAATGTGTTACTGGTCGGATATTGGCAACAATCCTAGAGCAAAGAAGCTTCAATTGGTAGGAGAAATTCGATGGTGGTCAAAAGAAGCAGCGTTAAATAAACTTTTGTGTAATTTTAATGAACCCGATAAAGAATTGTATGTGGACCTTATCGATGTTCTTAACACGATAAGAAATACAACGAAAATCAAACCGACGCAAGCAGCGATAGCTGCAAATTACAAGAGACAATTACTAAAATATGAAAATATCCTGATTGCCCAGATATTCCTTAAATTATTCTCAATAACTGGCCCTCTATCAAGGTATATACGTACAGACCGTAGGATTAGATTTGCTGAAACGTAATTGTTTGAGCAATTTAATAAAACTTCAAAGGAATATGACAGAAATCTAAGCTTCTACAGATAAATTTATAAATTGGGCTAAAGTCGTTTTTGAAAACAGAGAATTTGGATTTGTTATTGAAGAACTACAGCATGAAGCTCGGCCAAAAAGGAAAAAGAGAAAGCCTGTAATGAAAGATAATTTTAGTATTGGCTTCTTCAACGTCCTTATAGATACTGCAATAGAATCTATCAGCAAAAGATTTGTAAACAACGTTGAATTATGCAAGGATTTGAGCGGTCGCGATCCAAATAACTTTGAAGAAATCGCCGAAGGGGAGCTACCATAGAAATTTTTGACAATATTGTTGGAAAAATTAATCAAATTTGGTTCTTCTGCAGCCCCTGCAAAATTAAAGGAAGAGCTGACAAGCCTTGCAGGAAACTGGCACACTATGAAATTAACAATCCAAGTTTCTTTCAAAACAAATTATGCCGCATTTAATGACGAAGATACAGATGCCTCTTCTGAAGAACAACTAAACACAAAGGAAGATGAAGGAAGCTCAAAAAAATCCAAAGCGTACACTGAGTCAAAAAAAAATTAAAACTATGTAATATCTTGTTATAGTGCAATTTTGGAGTATAACCTATATAAAGGAGCGTATTCCACACTAATGCTGGAGTATGAATATATTCTTTTCTTGCCGATTTTACAGGTAGCTTGTGAGCCACCATTTTTGACTTTAATATTTATTAGAAATATGTTGAGGAACCCATGTCTGATAATAGACTCGAGTCATTTATGTTGATGAATATTGAGAATGACATTCTGCACAATATCAAAAAACGAGGAAATCATCAATCGTTTAGGCCAAATAACCAAACTGATGAAGGAGGCATTAATGTATTGACTTTTTGTTTGTTTTTCTTTGTTCCTTCTTTTTGTGTAGCTAAGTAGGCATTTGGATTTTCCTATAAGTCCACTCATCGAGTAAGTATTCCTGGTTATTATTCCGAAAATGATCCTCGTAAAAAAATCTATATTTTATCCCTCGGGCCGCCTGCTATTTTTTTTTTCCTGGTCGGATATACCTTGCCTATCCGCCCCTGAATACAAATATTCAGAATCTGTTCCTTTTTCCACTCGTATTTTAATATAAGCAAAGAGTACAAATTAAGCTCCCTCGTAAAAGAAGAAATACAGAAAATAAATTTGTTTCGGCTCGTTAGCAAACCTCGTAGCGGGTAGGTTGACTAATGAGAATCGAAAGCATCGTAAACAAAAGTTTAAAAACCAAAAGAACAGCAATATATACGAAGTTAATTAGCAGGCTTTCTGCTACGGTTTCGGATTTTTTTCTAAATCTCTTGGGGTAAACAAGGAAACCACGGCAATTTGTTTAACCAATTTCAGCTTTATTTTGTCTGTGTTCGATTGGGCTGTACATTACAAATATATTTGGCATTACAGAACGGTGGAGAGAAGAATTTTTATTTAATTACTACTTTGTTTGTATATTATGAACTAGAATACCACCGAAACTCTAAACAACCACAACTATTCTGAAGTATATAACACTGAAGTATATAAGAATTACGCAGCCTATTTATTAAGCAAATATAAACTTCACCTCTTTGATGTATAAACCGCGCGCTAAAAGCCCTATACATACGGGGGCGCAGTCAACTCCAACCCTATTTAGCGGAAACAATGTACACTTGAAGACCCGAGATGGCATTCTATAACCTAGAATAATACCCACTATTTCTTACTTTAAAACACTTAGGTGAAATGTCTGCTTTGAGACGTCAATGAACTTCAAGAATGTGTTTCAAGAGGTCGACAGAAAGGAGACAAACGCTTCTGTTCTCAGTAAAGTGTGCAGACTGTGCGGAACTGGAAAATAGAATGAAATAAATCCACGCTGAAACCACAAACATTTTAGTGGTGTAAGTTTAGAGTAATAGTAGCCTACAAAAGGACAAGCAAATATATCTAAATCGAATTGATTCCCCCGGTTATACCGGGGATATTACATATTGTTAGATTTTTAGTAATGAAAAAAATGTATTTTTATGTATGTGTAATTGATATTTGTCTAGATTTGGCTCTTAAATGGCCATTTTTCTGGGTTGTTCTCAACTTTCATTAAAATATCCCTCTTATATTTTTCTTTTATATTATGATGTTCCTTATATGTTTACATCACTGATTCTATTTTTTTTTTTAATCAAGGGCCGTAAATGTTGTACGGCTTAGATATCTGCTAACCGAAAACTTTCGGTGCATTTACGATCGACCATTCTTGGATAAATTTAGTACATATTGCATATTTATCACTGGTAACTGAACAATTTCTGTATAACATATAACTTCTATTTTGTTTACTTTCAGGAACTGACCTTGATTATTCGTAATTGCTTCCTTAATCACAAAGAGAACTTATATCAGCAAACATCAAAAGTTTAAATGAAACATAAATTTAATGTGATGAACACAATATTTGCTCACAAACGCAAACAAATAGGTATTTACCTCTGTATAATCAAACCAGAAATTTACTCCAGACAAATATGTTTTCATTAAGCAAATATTTTTAGCTTGTCTAAACATAAATACTTATTCTCTCTTCTTACAGATGTAATGTATCAAGCAATCTCCACAAAATTATTAAATATATCTAATTAAATCTCTTAATGCTGTGTGAAAAAGGGAGTTGAAAACGGTGCGGTTCACATAGGAGGATTTCATCAATTTAGGCGGCCAAAATTATTGCTTGGTGTTTATATACTTTAAATATCATTATCATTGCAATTGGATGTAATGACATAAATTACTAATTACTATGTCGTTTACAGTTTATTTAATTTATTTAGTTGTCTTAAAGGATTGTAAGTCAGGTAAAGGGTCAATACAGTTGACAAAAGAATTTAATTTAAATAGGAAATATAATATAAATTACTAATTAAATATAAATTTAAGCGAAATATACCACCTTATACTAATAGTACAATGCACCTAAATAATTTGGATGTAATGAAATAAATCCCTAATTAAAATGTTGTTTAGAGTATACCTGATGGGATTAGTCGTTTTAAAGGGATATAAATCAAGTAAAGGGTCAATACATCGTAACGTATAAAAATACAAAGAACTTATTATCTAAGGTGATGGGTTCCAAATCTCTTCGTCAGAGGTCCATTCTCCAGTTTTTGTCACTAATTCTTCGGAAGAACTTTTGTCATCAGTACTGGGCCCAGCAGGAATACGCATTTACATTGCTTCCTGGTTATGTGGCATTGATCTCCTTTTTGGTTTTGGCCTCATACTAGTAACAAACAACAACAATACAATATGGGTACAACAAGGTATACATTCTCATTATTAGCTAAAGTTGATGCAACATGTACTCATAATGGTATAAAACGGATTGTCCAACAATATGTTTTTTACTTTTCTGCTGAATTGCCTAATGCTTAAATTCTGAATATATTCCGTAGCCTGTTGTACAGTTTGGGCCCCCAAAAGTCTACCGACCGCTGTGTTGAATCCAGTTTATGGCATTTGGTGACTAAGCACTTCTGTTCCTGGTTCTGTAGTCATGAAACTGTGAATGCGACTTAAAACGTGTTCGATGTATATGCATGTATTTTACACAAGAAAGTATATACACATTAATCATAGTAAGTATTTTTTCTCGTCTAAATATAGGTAGACAACTATCTTTAAAACCCATTCCGCACAAGGTACGAATCGCGCGTTTTTGGAGCTGTAGCACCTTTCCTGCAGTTGGAGATGCTTCCCAAATGACAATACCATACGATGCCACACTATGAAATCCAGCATAGTAAGTTAATTTTGCCGCTTTTTGTGTGGAGACATTTTTTGTTTTGCGTATGGTATAAATCGCAGAGCATAACTTCCCAGTTATTTCCTTAATGTGGTCATTCCATTGGAGACCTGAGGAGATATGTAATCCGAGAAACTTAGCAGATGATACATCCGTGTTAGAAATAGTGAGTACTTGGGTCTTATCCGCATTCAATTTCAATTTATTGGTATCGCACCATTCTTTTAAATTTGTTATGACATTTCCTGACTGGTCTTTGTGTACAATGAAAGCCGCATCATCTGCATATAGGCATGCCTTAAAGTGAGCATTTGTTGGCAGAGTTGATATATATTATGAAGAGGAGTGGGCCCAACACCGATTCCTGTGTGACACCATATCTAATAGGTTTCAGCTCCGACAGTTGGCCTTTCCATATTACGGCCTGCATCCTATTTCTTAAATATGATTCGATGATATTGTAACTTGCACCCCGTATTCCATAGTAATATAACTTTTTAAGTAATATTTCGTGTGACATGGAATCGATAGCTTTACTAAGGTCGCTCAGAACCAACTGCATACACCCACCATCATCGCGAGCCGCCATCACTGCTCCCACAAAGTCCACCGCAGCCTTGACTGTAGACCTCCCTACCCGGTAACCGTGCTGACAGTTCGAGAAGATATTATGTTGATGTAAAATGTTTAATAATTTCTCCCGTAAAACCGCGTCAAACACTTTTGACAGTGCTGGAATGATCGAGATTGGTCTAAAGCTAGATTCATCGTTGGTGTCTCCACCTTTGTACACCGGAATTACCCTCGCAACTTTAAGTTCGTCAGGAAATACGCCTTTTTCAAAACACGCGTTTATGAGGTTAGTCAACGGCTGCCCAATCACCGTAATCACCTTCTTCAAGAAGTCTGTACTGATGCCATATATGTCTTTTGTATTTTTTGCTTTTAAAGCCAAGGCAATCCTCTCAATTTCATGCACATCCACAGGTTCCAAAAAAACATGTACTATGTGGACTTTTATTCTTCTTCCGCACCAAAACCTCAGACTCTAGATCATATTTGTCAATTTTTTTATTACGGTTTCTCCAATGGAGACAAAGAAGATAGCAGCAGTAAGATTTGAATTATTATAGTAATTAAGGGATCAGAGCTGAGCAGCAATGTATTGAGAACATCTAAACTACACTGCTCGGTGGAGAATTTCCTGGCGAAATTCATCCGATGTAAATGAAAATGTTTGTTCCGTGCCTCTGCTGCTTCTTCGGACAGTAATCCAATAGGCAACATTGTCTGTTCTGTCACCGTTGCACCATGGATAAATAACTTGCGCATGGTAGGAGTCATGGGATACTACCAATATAATTCCATGTAACGTTTGGCAGTCTCATATCCATATTTAGCAAATTTCTCTGAGTCAACTTGATGACCGCTGGAAATTTCCTGTAAAATTACTTTTAACCGTTTTAGGAGATCGTAATCGACACCCGTAATTTCTGCTGCCATCTCTGGATTGGCGAAAAATCGTCTACTTCTGTTTCCATCGTTGGTGTTTTCAACTTTTTCTTAACTTGGGATTTCAAATAAGGGAAACTATATTTCTCTTCCTTCAATTGCTCGTCACAATATTCTTCTTGCGATAAAATATATCGTTCAATATAATTTAATTTTTCTTCAAAATTCGCAAGTCTGGCTCTTGCATTACATTGAAAACTAATCTACGGGTTACTATTACGGGTACTCTTAGCTGCTACATTCAAATCCATTAGAATTTTCTTCAGAAAGAACACTTTTAGAATAACTGCTTTCAACGTCCGCCGAAAACAAAATTCGTACACTTACGACAACTATCGAAATTCGATTGATGCTAAGGAGTGCGCTTTTGCAATTGTGTAACGGCAAGAGTTGCCTCTTGTTATATACCTATTCAGGGTTGTGGGAGGGTAGGTTATTTTTACTTGCCTTGAGTTTTAGTAAATCGATGTTTGGCCGCCTAAATTGATGAAATACCCCTATGTGCGGCTGTCGGAATTGAGGGGAGCTGGAGGCAGCCTCTTCAAAATTCAGAAGAGTAATAATAGTTTCCTGGCTATCAGTAACAAGGTCTGGGCTTCTACCCATATCCTGCTCCCAGAGTAGGGTTTCTGCCATGGTTTTTCCTTACCCCTTAGCGAATGCTGGGAGATGATTAAAATCGTTCCACGGGCGAAAATATAATAACAAGTAATAGCTGACCTATTTACAGCTGACGCGCGATTCTGTCAACTAATCACATGTTTGGGTGTTCACATACTTCAACTTTTTACATAAATAGCATTCACGTAATCGCGAGGCTACTGTATTATATTTTTCTGGTTAACAATTATAGGGAAACTATTAGTTAGAGTAGGAAAATTTCAATTGTTATAGCATCCATATACTACTTAGAATAAGTAGCTCATGTAGTACTTTTAGGTGGAGCATAGAGTTAGAATGATTTGTAATTATTTAGCTTTTCATAAATAAAGCGTCTGATCTTCGCTCTTACTCATGCTTGCAGGATTCTCCATTTCATAACTGCACATAAATATATGGCGTAGTATTTTACAAGTATTATTTAAATTCCTAGAACGCATACTTCAAGCCGCGTTTTCGCAAACAGAAAAAAAATCCGTAGGAATCATGTTTCTGTAAAGAACCTAGATATAGTATATACATAACGGCAGAATATATACATGAGCATGTAAGTACAACATGTAGAAGAGCACTTCAGATTCCCGCTTCCAACTACGACATCATTGTTGTAAGTCCCAGTAACGAGAAACTATACACGGCTAGTATGTGTGTAATGCCGGCGGTCCCAATATGCAAGGATAATGCGGTATAATAACCCGGTACAATCCTGCAGGACGTTCATCACGAGGATTACGGCTCGAAACATCAGAATATACTGTTATTAGGTGCCAGAATCTAAATATACTGTCACGTTGCGTTTTATTTTCTGTCTCCGCGGTTGTTACTGAGGATGTCGGATGTATGGATATATACATATGTACTACCTACATATTGCACGTTCCGCACGTTTGTACTTCGGATGGCTCGAATGCAGCTACCTTGACCCTTTGCGAAATACCCCGGAGGGAAGATGTACTAAGCAACGGCAAATGGATGTGGGAATTAAAGGTGGTAGCGCAAAATAAACTAGAGCATGCTCAATTTCGCGTAATACAAATAGCTATTGCAAATGTAGTACGCTAGAAATTCTTTGGCTCTAATTTATAGGGGTTCCTAGTTACAATGAAGATTCGAAAGCAGTTTACAAAACTATTCTCTGCTAAATTGCTAAAACGCAAGTATAAAGCTATTCTGTGGAATTTATATGACTACATATCTGGGTAAATTGTTATAATTGTAGTAAATACAACACAATGGATAAAAGAATATCAACATTAACTTATTTCCTCAGTGAGTGTAGTTCAAAAGTCAAACTAATCCAAATTTTAGTAGTAGTAGCTAATACAGACGGTGAAGTAAGTTAGCTCATACATACTATTTTCGTCTTAAGAAATCTCTCCAATTCCTTGCTGTTTTTTTACCTGATTGAACCTCTGTAGCTGTTTATAAACAGTGTACCAAAAAATTCCAACACCTTCAAGAAGCTAAGTCACGAAGTTAAAATTTTGGCAAGGTTCAAGCAGTAAATCATAACCAATAGATTTCAGTAATAAATCATAACAATGGAAAAAAAGTACCAGCAATTAGCAAAAAAATATTAATCAAATGTCACATGCCAACGATTGTTTAGGCACTTTCTAACTCTGGGAGGCATGCTCTGAAGGAGATGATCAATGGCATCTTATGGATCTCATCCCAGGCTTGCTGTAGTTGATGATGAAGTTCCTGCAAGGTGTTTGCTGCTTGCGGTAAACGGCTTATGTAGCAACCCATCATACCTACACATGCTCGACCGGGTTTAAATCCGGAGAGCGAGAATGCCAGGGAAGAAGTTCTACTTCCTTTTCGTGTATGAAGTTCTGACAGATGGTTATCAACATGCAGCGAGTTGTTTTGTTAAAATTTCAGCTTTGTGACTGACCTCCTTCGAGGCGTTGCAATTTTTATTGGCCAATAGTATATATATTGCTGTGTCATTTTCATGAACAAATGATTAGCATTGAGTCTGTATATGATCTGAATATTATGGATAGATGATGAGTGGTAAAATGCTCTTAACTCACAAATTCATTAACAAATTTTTATTAGTATCATTTACTTGCAATACTATTTTGACGATTAGAAATGACAATAAAATAAGAGCTGCTTCGATAATGTTGACGTGCATATAATAGGTCAGTTGACTTTAGTAAACGCCCGAATAACAAACACTTTTCTTACGATAAGGCAGGCGTATGCCAACTTTCGGAGCTATTTGATTGTGTGGCAGCTGGCACTATATGGTTGCGAAAAAAGTATGTTTTTCGCCTTATAAATTATAAACAAATTATTATCAGCTAACATCAGAGTACGTTCTTTTTACCACTCCTTGGCCAAGCACCATATTCGGTGCTATTTTTGTCATTTCAGTTATTTCCGATAAAAAATAAATATAATTTCCCAGGCGCGTATACAACTTGAGTTTATAGGGGGGGTAATGGATTTATTTTAACTAAAAAAAGGTCGGCTCTTTTTTCATGCAATTTGAATAGTATCATCATGGGAAGGGTAATTATACAAGAAAGGGAAAAAAGAAGGATGAGTTGTTTTAAATGTAAAATTTTGATTTACAAGTAGGTTTCGCTGGCTCATAGCCCCTCCCCCTTGCATACACGCGTGTAATTTTCTTTAATTTAGTTTAAAAGAACCTATAAGTTATTTCCATGGTTGTTTTGATTGTTATTGACGAAAAATCATCATCAAAAAGTTCACTTTGACTTAGACATGCCTAACAGCTGGTTCACACGATATTTCGTCATTAACGAGTCATAATTAACCACAATGCGCCAAAAACTGTATGATGTTCACACCAAGAGTTAAGTATTTATACTATCTTTCAACAAGATGGACGTGATAATACTCTCAGGATCTTATATTAGTATCATCGACGTTCCCATAGGAAAACCGGAAAACATTGAGTGGATCCACTTGTGAGACAACGACCTCATGTAGGAACTTTTCGAATACCAACGGGTCCGTGTCGGCAACACGAGCCAAAGTTTTTCAATTATTTTCGGATGTCCATAGTTACTTTCGATTATTTTCTTAAAACATTGGAAAAGCATTTGAAAAACAGGCCAGAAATATGAGGAAAGCCATTATTCCTGAAGACAAATTGGCGATGTGCATAAGGTAACAAAGATTGGCCATATACATAGGAATAAAAGGATATATTAATAACTATGTATTTATTACGAATTTTTTTAAATAAATACAAATAAATGAAATGGAACTTGTAGAGCTATTTTTTGCATAATCATTTTTTTAATGGTTACTCAAAACTTCAAAAGTTAGTTCTAGATTTAGGATAAATTCAGAGCTTTCAATTTGTGTAGAAGTGCATGTTGCTGTTGGTAATTCTGCAATATCAGGTTGTGTGGAAATTGATGCTGCCGACGGTGATTGCGCCGGAAAAGGTTGTATTAAGGTGGACACTGCTGATGGTGATAGCACACGATCAGGCTGTATCAAGATGGAAGCTGCTGGTATTGAGTGATTGTACTAAATTGTACTAGATCAGACCTACTAAAATATCCTGGATATTGGTTATAAGTTTGAGTATAATTAGTGTTGTGTGACCAATCGTTATAAGCTGTTCTTCTTTTGATATTTTGCACTAGATTTATAACTCCAGATTGAAAGTTTAATATTTGGTCATCATCAGATACCTTTATAAATGGTAGAAAACTTTTTAAAAAAACTTAAGTTTCGATCCTTGTCTATCTTTTCAGCAGATGGTTGCTTTAGTTGATGATCAATAAGACCCATCATTTTTTCATCCATTTCACTCATTAATTTTCTCCTGTTTATAGTTGGATTTAACCATGCTCCTTTTTCATTTCTGGCTACCTTTAGACTGTTTTGATCTTTTTTAGCCTTATCATTTTTTTCCATTTGACCATCGTTTTCGTTTTCATTTGGATTCTGTTCACAGCTAGTAGTAGATATGTTATCACGAGTAGTATCTGGGTCAACAATTTTCTTTAAAAAAATTCAATTCCGTATACTTGTAAGGTCTAACAGAAACAGCAGAAGAACCAGATTTCTTAGATATTTTATTTCTATGAGTTTTTATCCAAGCGTCTCTTATTTGTGTCCTTTTTTTTCCGTGAACGAATATTTAACAAGTAAACACAAACGTACATAAACATGTTCATTCAGATTTGCATTTATAAATTAAAATCGAGTTTATATTTTTTAGGTATTTGACATGAGGATGTTCTTTCAAAGATCTTCATTATAGCTATCGAGTAGGTGTATCAACATTCAGCAACGTTATAGAAAAAGCGATATAATACATTTAGAACAATTTACATGATGAATCTATGCCAATCTCCGATAATGTTACCAAATGGAAAAATATAGCAAAGGCATTCGAAGATAAAACCAATTTCTTACACTGCCTTGGCGCAGCTGACGGAAAGCATATCAGGCTTAAAAAGCCAAGAAATACTGGTCTAATTACATGAACTACAAGGATTTCTTTTCACTTGTTTTATTAGCGGTGGTAGATTGTGGTGATTATGGTTTTCTTTACGTCAGTGTAGATCTTATAGAAAAGAGTGTGATTTATTTAAAGAATTAATTTTTTGGAAAATGTTGACAACAGGCAATCTAAATATAATAATATATAAATATAAAACTAGGGTTCCTTACGTAATAATAGGCGATGAAGGATTTGATTTACACGAAAGTTTATCAACGCCTTTCGGTGGATCGCATATAGATAAAGATAAATGAATATTTAACTATCGTGTAACTAGAGCCAGAAGGTACGTAGAGTGCGTATTTTGCATTTTAGCGAGTGGAGAATTCTTCATCGACTCTTGGTATTAGGTTTATAGCCAGATATCGACGGCGAGTTGGATCAGAATTATTTGAGTTATCAATTTAATATTAAAAAAGATATTGTACCGTCAACCAAAGCAAATCCATTTAAAAATTAACAGAAATAAACATTATAAACATTATCCGAAAATAAGCAAAAGGAATAAGTTTAAGAATGTGCTCTTAGTTAAGGTAAAATGGTCAATGTTACAATAAATATTAATAACCGTATATGTTATTAATAAATGGCAAATTATTTTAGGCAAGAGTGAAACGTTACGCCTATTACTTTTATTACTAAATATTGAGTTTACAACTTTGGCACGTATTCGAGTTACATACAGATCCGATTTACGCTCATCATCGCAAACTTTCTGACCTTAATTCGGTGTGTAATGTGGTATGTTATATGATATTTTTGAAATGTTTTTGTGAACGTAACGAACCGTAATATCAAGCACCTACTATGAAAAGGTTTTGACGATGGGAAAGGTTTAGTAAAGTTTACCAACTCTCAGGTGATATCTGCAGCAACAGTATATAGTAGAGGAAAATTATTGAAAATAGCAAGCGACCTGCCTTCCATTCTATTTTACAGATGGCATAATCTTCATAATAAGGACCACAATGTAGGTGCGCTTTACCTTCTCTGCTTTATAAATATTGAACGTATAATTTCACGTGAGAGTGCTTTATGGTGTAAATAGAAATATAACCTCGCGATTGGATGTTTTATTAGGAGGTCAATCGAATATTGCAATTGCATTTTACTTCAGTAAAATTAATTATTATAATTAAATTCTAAATTTCAATTCATTGATACTTTCTTTATTCGTATACAATTTTTTTCTTTTTTTTTTTTCCAATAAAAATAAAATACAACAGTTTAGCGGTTTTTATTCACCTAGCAACCTCTGATAAATGAGTGAATATTGCGGAAAGTGACCTTCTACCTGTTAGATGGCGCTGGATACTTGTAGGAGCATCAAATCACCTGTTAATTTAGCTTTCCGGGCGCTTGCTAACGAATAGGTAATTTTTTCTTACCTAAAGAGCGCGCCCCCAAAGCCCCTTTACTGATTATTTAAATTTGAGAAAATCTAATTATCATAAATCGTTGTAAAAACACACCAAACGTGCAAATAAAAGAATATTTTAAAACAATATAAGCTTAACTCTTTATTTCACTACCAAAATGCTGTTTCTCCAGGTTGAGACCCTTTGATTACAGTATATAGATACTGCTGTGGTTTGGATACAACCCTTTTATCAACGAGGTGTATTTTAAGTTGCATATTATGGTTGTTGTGATTTATTTGTCCGAACAGCTGATTTTCAATTTACCGAGAATTTTCACAATTTTGTTTTGTTTTGTATAAGTTTAGCTTAAGAGTTGTAGTAGTTTGTAGTGATAAGATTTTTTTTAAATTAATATAGTCATTCAAATGTCTATTGTTCGCTTGTGCTGATTTTATGTGTATTCTATTAAATATTGTCATTGTAATGTTCTACGTCTGCGTTGTACGAATTTTGAGAGAGGGATTTTTGTAAGAAATAGAATTGTAGTGTTTTGTTGAGAACTTCCTTGTTCGACTATTGATGTAAGTAGACGTATTTCTTAAATAGTTGTTGCCATTTCGCATTGTAAAATTTAACATTTTTTTTATAATTAATCAAGGAATTATTATTGTAATAATTGTAATAATTGTTAATGTATTGAAGTGTACACGTGGTAGATATAAGATCAATAATTATTTTTTTGTTTAGGAAGATTTATTTTGGTTTTTTTCTCTCATTTATATTTTGTAAGAATTAATTTCTCTGTTAATCTATTTTGCTGTATCATTTTTAATTTTTCCTATCACCTCGTTTGGGTGAGTAGAAGCATTTTTCTATCATTTAGTCTTTTCATTTTTGTAAATTTCTAGCTTTTGTCCACGCTTAAATTATTTTAATTTGTGAAACCACGTGGATAGAAATTCAAAGATTTTATAGATTGAATAACCTTCCTGAACAAATAAAACTTTTTTTTTTCTTTGCATAGGAAATAGCATTGCCCTATTTTAAATTAGAGTCTAGTGCAGTTTTTATTTTAGGTCAGAACCTTCAGTTCAGGGTTTTTTTTCTTCTGCACAATTGTGTTTTAGACCGTTTTGTTGAAATAAATTTATTGTTTAATGGCGTCAATGGGTTAAAAATTCTGTTCTTTTATTATATATTAAACCTTTACAATTTTTCGTGTAATTAAGAAAGTCTGATTCCATTACTCGCAATTTACTTTTCGTGGTTAAATTACAGTTTTAATTCTCGAGGGTAACTCTGGGATTAATAGTTTCTTGTTTTATTTAAAATCTTTTCCGTTGAGCTAGCTGATATTTTTTTTTTCTTCTTCATTTTAAAATCAAAATTAAATTATTAAAAAATTATAGGGAAAAAATTAAATCACTATCCGTGTTATCGATACATGCAAAAATTCCTGTAATAATAATAATAAATAGACCACCTTAGTGTCGCTTTTAAACACTAAAATTTCTAAACAAACTGAAATAATGCCGGTAAACTTAACCCCAAAATTAACGTATCATGAACATAAATTACAAAAATCTAATGTACTGGTTAACATTGAATTCAAACTAATTGATTCTTTTCTTTTCTTAAGTGGGGTATGCTTGACCTTGGATACCAATGGGCAGGTCTAAGTATAGGTGGGCAGGTAAATCTCGGGTCAAAGTTGAACGTTAAGTTCGAGGGCCTGCAATGAGGGTTATATCATGGAATGATATTCTACCCAGGATTCTTCTCAGGAAGTTTTTGAAGATTATTCAGGTCAAGGTAATGGATTTATATAATTCAGGTGATATATCGATACTTTTTAGGTAAATAGTTCGTGGAACTTTGATATTTCTTATCTGCCTTCAACTGTTACTGCTGTCAGGTAGACCAACATCGCATTTAAATGGCTAACCAGGAACTGACATTAAGATACCGTTATTTACTCTAGTTTGAGGGGAATACAGAAATAGTTACCGAATAATCATCCCGAGGAATGAAAAGTCACCCGAGCAAAATATAACAAAAAAATAAAAATATACCAGGTAAGCTTGGATTAACAAACAAAATAAAGTTTACATTATATATAAGACTATGACTAACACCTATTGCTAAGATGGTCTATTTTTATAGTCATTTTTAACAAATTCAGAATTTGTCTGATGAGTATGCACTTCAACTTACATTACTTCTTTATTTTGCTTTGAAACCTGTTTTAAATGATTCTAAATTATATTCCATACACCTGTTTCCATAGCAATATTTATATATTTGTAAGGAATTTAACGTTAAGTTTAAGTTGACATACTACATTTATGCGACTGGATATTCTTAAACTATTTTTGGCGCTAAAACATGATATAAGCCACATTAGCCCGTAAATTCTGCTTCGATGCACTTATAGGCTAGTTAGGGTATCCACAATAAATCGATTTGACTGTGAAGAGTCATGCTACTATACGGTACAATATTCTAACAGTCATATTTCTAAAATTGAACTGTTTCAATTAAATTTGTCACCGAATTTGAACGACACTTCACCTACCAAAGGTCCGCTAATTGCGAACAATATCGAAATATCAAATTCGACCGGCAAACAATTAACATGCGTGATGTTTCCAATTATCCTACTCACGAACCTGATAACTAACTGCGCCCAGGTTAGTCCCGAAGGATAGGAGAAACGCACGTAACGTATACATATGTAAAACGTGTGCGGTGAATTTTCGCAACGTCATCAACGGTTGCGTTCGAGGGATAAAATCGACCACGGTATATCATCAGGTAATAGGATTCACCCTCTACTCCTTTTTTTTTCATTTCAACGGCCCATCGAGGGCCCAGGCATCCTCTCTGGCAATTTTAATCAAAGCGCGTTACCGCTTCGTGTTTGGATTACCAAAACGAGCGCGAGATCTCGTCGGAATGGGTTATTGAAATCCGACGGCATATTTTTATGGCCGTTTATCTGTTCGTTGGGTTTCCGCGTATCGAAAAAAAAATGTGTATAATCAGTATAGAATCTAGCACGTTTGTTGGGTCTGTCAAAATCTATTCGGTGTATCGTTTACTCGTGTGAATATTTAAAAGTTTTATTAAAAATATTTTTATCCGCAGTAATTGTAAATTTCATAAGGTGGGTTTGATTTATAGTGTCAAATTTTATTCTTTAATTTATTAATAAAGATAGTTATTATTTTTACATACAAGGTAGGCGAGTTTTATATTTTAAAATCCTTAATATCTGATATACTTTCAAGTAATATGGCTACTTATTCCAATGCTTCAAAGAGCAGTAAACACAATTACTTCTTAAAATTATTTATATTGCCAAATAAGGTGTATAGGCAATATTACCATAAAAAGGTAATAACCATTAATCATAACGAGAGGGAATAAATTGTAACAACCCAAGTAAGTATTCTTTTATAATTTTAAAAAAATATAGTAAGTATTCTTTTATAAAATTTACATTTACTTAGACAATGGCATCACCCTTGCTTCATAAAAAGCTATTTTATTTAACCATGGGCAGGTCTAACCCGAAGAAGGCAACTCGGCCAGATATTTGGGCCATAGGCGACAATTATTAAGTATTTTGTTTTGTGTTCTTTCAGTTTTACTGTTATTATTCTTTCACTAACAAATTTTTCTTAGGTTACGTTTTCCCATGCTTCTTTCGTTAATATTATTGCTACTCCTCCTCTGGCCTGTTCTGTAACCCCTACTCCCTCGCTATATCCTTAATGCCATCTTCCCTTTTTCTTCGTTTCTGTGATTCCTATGAGGTTATTATTTAGCATTTTTTTGTTCTATTTCTTCAACATTCTCCTCCTCCTTCCTCACAATGCCCCTCACATTCCATGTTTCCCATTGGCTAAATGTACTGCTGTGGTTAGGCAACCCATTTTCCGCTGAGTGTATTTTAAGTTGCATAGTCTGGTTATTTATTGTTTTCCTTGTACAGATGATTTTCAATTTACCGAGAATTTTCACAATTTTATTTTGTTTTGAATAAGTTTAGTTTAAGAGTTTATTATATCATTTTAATTTTGTAGTGTTAAGATTTTTTTTAAATCCATTCGTTCAATTGTCTAGTGTTCGCTTGTGCTGATTTTATGCAGATTCTATTAAATATTGTCATTGTAATGTTATACGTCCGCGTTGTACGATTGAGAGGGGGATTTTTGTCAGAAAAACAATTGTAGAATTTTGTTATGGACTTCCTTGTTCGACTATTGACGTGAGTAGACGTATTTTTTAAATCTTGGTAGCCATTTTGTAATCCATTTTGATATTGTAAAATTTATTTGTCTTTTATTTAGTCAACCAAGGAACTTTTATTATAATAATTGTTAATATATTGGAGTGTGCTCTTTATAGATATAAGATCAATTATTATTTTTTTTTAGGAAGATTTATTTTAGTTTTTTTCTCTCGTTTATTTTAAAAAGTTAATCTTCTGTTATTCAATTTTGCTGATTCATTTTATTTTTCAATCACCTCGGTTGGGTGAGAAGCTTTGTTCTTTCTTTTAGCTTTTTCATTTTTGTAAATTTCTTGCATTTGTCCACTCTTTGATTTATTTTATTTTGGATAATCTTCCTGAACAAACAAAACTTTTGCTTTGCATAGGAAATAGCATTGTCTTATTTTAATTTAGAGTTAAGTGCAGTTTTTATTTTAGGCCAGAATCTTCAGTTCAAGGTTTTTTTCTGCACCATTGTAATTTCACCCATTTTGCAAAATAAATTGATTGTTAATTAGCGTCATTGGGTTAAAAAGAAAATCTGTTCTTTTATTCTATTTTAAACCCTTTTCAATTTTTCGGGTAATTAAGAAAGTCTGATTTCATTCACTCACAATTTACTTTTCATGGTTAGATACAAGTTTTAATTTGCGAGGGTAACTCTGAGGTTAATAGTTCTTTTGCGTTCTTTAAAATCTTATCCGTTGAGCTAGCTAATTTTATTTTTCCTTTCATTTTAAAATTTCATTTTCCATTTTCATTTAATTTAATCAGTACACAGCAGTACGTGTTGCTTTCCTACTCATAGTTTCTGCATTACTTCTTAGAAAAACATTATTCCCGTTTCCATGTCTTTCATCGTTACCATTTACCTTTGCGCACTACATCCATCCAATTTTTCCGGTTTCAACACTTTATTGACAATTCGCATATCCTTTCTCTCTCTATTCTCAACATTGTTTATATGTTGAGTTTCTCTCTTTTTCATTTTGTCTTCCCTTTCCACCTCCTTCCATGGGATATTCTTTTCGTTCCATATTTCCATCTGATTAAACTGTAGTTTTGTTTTTCTTCTCACCTTTCTCGATTGTCTGATCGTTGCTGAGGTCACTTTTCCATTGTTCCCGTCCGATTTTCTAGGCTTTACTAGTTTTTTGGATGTGGCGCCAGCTTGCTAGTGTTTTGGCCCCATTTCCATAGCAACTGGTTCACAATCAGCTTTTGGTAACCTAATTTTGTCTTATTCCATTTTTCTCGTTGCGCAGCCGCTACTTTCATTATTTTTTTCTGAATTTGCATTTCTTGTGTTGTTAATTCATCGTTTATATAAATTTCCTGAGCGGTTTGTTTTAGTTTGCTTTTGTTTTTCATAATTTTTAATTTTATTCGAATTTATTCAATTCTACCTTGTATGTTTTTTGTCCCAACTTATAAGCATCTTTTATTTTTATTTCTGCTCCTGACTTATACTAGACTAAACTATTATGACGTGTAGCAAAGAATCGCTTCTATTGGTAAAAGCAATCAACGAAGAACAAAATATTAATAAGTACCCTCTTTAAATTTACAAAATCTATATACAGAATATATCAATTAATGTGCTCGCGATTGGGATCTCGGTAAACTGTAAATCTATAGCGTAAACTATTATTGTAGATCAGACTCGAGACATAATATTTACCCCTTTCAAAACCCACTGATTGAACATAATGGGCATGGCATTGCAAATGATGTTGCTAATTATCGACCAGTCAATTTCATTTCAACTATTTCTAAAATATTCGAAGCTGCCATGAACGATAAAATTTGAAATTTTTTTAAATTCATCCAATTTTTTCTTTTCAATCAGCAATGGATTTACGAAGGAAAGAAGTACAGATACGGTATTGTTTGAACTGTTAAGTTTGAAGTGTCTAGAGTCATATGAATTCACAGTAGGAACTTTTCGGATCTGTCAAAACCATTTGACTGTGTCAATCACAAAATTTTGCTGTTTAAAGTTTATCAGTATGGAATAAGAGGTTTAATGTTAAAATGGTTTCAATCTTACTTAAAAAAACATACTTGCCGAGTTAAATTACAGGATCAAATATCTAGATCTACATTAACAATGGGATTGCCCAAGGTTCGATCCTTGGACCAACTCTTTTTTTAATTTACATAAATGACTTGTTATCTATATGCTATTTTAAATCAAAAATAATAACCTATGCAGATGAAATAAGTATTATCACTACAGGGGATTCTTTAAATGAATTTACATTAAATGCTCACCACATTATTACATGTGTAGATGACGGGCTAATTACAAATAAACTTATATAAAATAGAGATCAAGTCTACATTTCTTTTTTTCGCACCATCTCGTTGGGATTCCTCAAATATAGAACTATTGAAGGTGTCTATTGGCCTTAAATTGGGAAATTCAATCAGTTTATTAGGGGTAATTTTTGATCCATTGTTGAGATGAATTGAACATGTACTTTGTGGGAAACACTGTCTGAGTTTGCTATGCCTTGTACACTTTGAAGGTTTCTTGCAATTATGAAACTTTAAAAATTTTCTGTTATGCTAATTTTTATTCCCTTATGCGTTATGGAATCGTTCATTGGGGCTTATGTGTACATTCGCAAAGAATATTTATACTACAAAAAAGAGCTTTAAGACTAATATGGAATGTACCTCACAGACAATCTTGTAAACCCCTGTTTAAACATTACCCACTTTTCGAGAGGGTTTAGAAATTTTTACGGATGGGTCGAAGGGTGAGGGTGGTACAGGGGCGGCTTTTGTTGTTTATAATAGGGGTATTGAAATACATAATCAAGAGTTTAAATTAGGGGATCATTGCAATATTTTTCAGGCAGAATTAGTTGCAATAAATCAGGCAGTAGTTTATAGTAGGCGCGAATGGGAATTAATGCGGGACGTGAGAATTATAACAGATAGCTTATCTGTATTAGAGGCGTTAGGGAATTTAAAAAATTCGACCGATTTGTTGTTAGATACTTGGGATATGTTGTGCGCGAGGGGGTATAAAACTTTTTTGGACTAGGGCTCATGTAGGTACAATCGGTAATGGAGGGCGGATCAATTAGCGAAAGAGCGGTTATCTAGGGGAGATAGTTTGATTATTAGATTTGGCTAATTTCGGCTAGTGTAGTTAAAAAGGCGTTTAGGGATAAACTTGATAATGATTGGAGAGTAGGTGGGATAATACCTAAATGGGAGTGGACTAGGAAATTTATTGGTAGCTTACACGTTTTAGGGGAATGAGGGTTAATTTATCTTATCAGGCGGTAGAATTAATAACAGGTCACGGTAATTTAAATCATTTTTATGTAGAATTGGTAGGGTTAATGATTTGCTTTGTGAGTGTGGTGGGGTAGATACAGCGGGGCATGTCTTATTTGAATGTCCACTCACTGATGAGTGGCGGTTGCGTACAGAGGTTAGGGCATTAGCTAGGGGGTTAAATTGGCCGCGACGCGAAACAGATATTAGAGATAATGAGTCGATCGAATGGTGGGAATTTTTAGTAATGTTGCTAAAGAACTAGATAGGCTACGGCATGATATTTAGATAGTTAGTAGGGTAGCACGCTTATAAATGAATATTTTATGCTCTTTAGTGGTCGGAATTGGTGTTAAACTATAAATATTTAAAATATAAATATTTATTTAATTACTCTTGGTTAGAATAATTAGGATTAAGTTACTATTAAGTATTAGAATAGGTACGCTGTTGTTTGTTTGTTTTTTAGGTCATCATCTTTCCTGTTCAACTTCTGAATGCGTGAAAAGGGAGCAGCTACGCGAGAACGGCAAGGCTGTCGGAATTTGAGGAGACGTGGGGGCTGCTTCTTCGGCACTCAGAAGGATAATAATAATTTGTGGCTATCAGTAATAAGGTCTGGGACTTCTTCCCAGATCCTCCCAGAGTAAGGTTTTTGCCATGGTTTTCCCTTACTCCGTGGCCATTGATTTTATATAAGTATTTTATATATAATCAGTGTCCTTGGCGAATGCTGGGAGATAACGAAAGTCGTTCCATGGGCGCATTTAATAATAACTGATAGCTGACTGATTTACAGTAGACTCGCGATTATGTGAACTAATCACATTTTACTTTTTTTATTATTTTTTCAAAAGTAATATTCGTATGATCGCGAGGCTACTGTATTATATTTTGTTATTAAAAATCATAGGGAAGTTATTTAGTTAGAGTAGGATCATTTCAATTGTTATGGAACCCATTATAGTACTTAGAATAGGTAGCCTCGTGTAGTACCTTTTCAGGTGGAGCACGGGGTTAGGATGATTTGTAATAATTTAGTTTTCATAAATAAAGTGTTTAAACATTACCAAAAATTAACTTTTTATGATACTTGCATATATGAATGTCCTTGCTTTGTATTTCGATATAGTAATAAGTTTAATAAAAATAATGTAATGCACGAAGACAATTACGTTCTTCCACCAAAGCATCACTCTGCTAAATTTCAACATAATGTACCTAGAGTACATTAGTTGCAAATTGTTCAACAATCTACCTCCACATATAAAAAATATTAACAATGTAACCTTGTTTAAGAAAGAAATAAAAGAGTTTCTTTTAAATTAAATGGTTTTTGGTCAGCTACTTCGATGTTTTAATATATTTTGCTAAGTTTTGTTTCCTATTTTAAAATTACTTTTTTTATTAGATACCTTGTAATCTACATTTATTTTTTTTTTGTGACTTTTCTAACATGTTTTCTTTGTAGACGTTGTTGAAATAAATTATCTGTCTATCTATCTATCTATCTATTACGTTCGCATTTGTAAGGTCAAGGTTATTTCTTCAAAATATTTTTAACAACCACCAAATCAGAACTGTGCTTATTTATACGAATATTAAAAAGTAACTAATTTTAGGCCCACTCTACCATACGCTTGAAAAATAATTTCTAAATGTGAATATTTTTACATTTAATTGTTCATAATGTCTGTACCATGCATGCGTTTTGTACGTTGTGGTATAGTATTAATGCAAGCCTTCATTTTGTATTCTCTTCTTGTATTTGGCAGTTGTTTTATCAATATATCTAATTTAATGTTGAACATCTATCATGCTATCAACCCAAATATTGAAACGTATAATAATAGCGTATAATTTTCAAACTCGGACCGCCCCTTGAATGTTTTTCCACTGTATACGGAATGTATGTACACACATACATACATACCTACCTACATATCTCTAGTTTGATAACAACCGAGGAAAGGGTGCATTTGTCTGCGTGCGGATAATTGAATATTGAAATAATACCCTTGGGGCATTGGAAAAGTTCCGAGTACCGTATTGAATAAACAATGGTTCTGTTTAATATTTAAATATTAATAGGAAAAGCCTACAGGTGTACAAGTAAATAACATTCATATACATGGAACCTGAATATCCTTTCATGTTCCTGTAGGTAAAATAGAAAATACGACAATACCGTTTTTGTATCAAAGAATATATTTACTGACTACCCTTTCCAAGATTTGCTCTCCGAACTGCGAAATCGACACGCTAAAAACCCAAAGCGTTCACTTCCGGCCGTTGTCTGTCGGGAGCAGGCGGCAGCTACGGTCAACTCTTTGACCGGAAACGGAGGAGCAATGGGGGTAACGACGCCAAACTCGTCACGGCGAAAATTTTCTGTCGGCCGTCGCAGGAGGGCGCTTTTGCATTAGTCCCGCTTTGTCGGCACGCACCGGACAAAGTGAAAATTTGCGAAACAATAACTTCGATTTTCTCTTCCTTCTATTAAAAGTTTGTGTTGCGCTTGGCTTTTATAGGTGTGCGGTACGCGTTGTTCAACGCATAATTAATTTTTTTTTCGATGGGGTTGCTCGCAATCTTCCGCAATATTAAATCCAAATTGCATTACCGTGGCGGAAGGTAAAACAGTTACAAAGCGATGTAATCATGTAAAGGCTATATAGAAAGAGTAGCCATAATTAAAAAAAGCAACCGGATTTTAGTAATTTTTTAGTAATTTAAAAGTTATTCGAATCGAATAGGTTATAATAACGTATATAAGTAAAGTGGCTTTGCGTCTGTACACGCATCATGCAAAAACTACTGAAAATATGAAAAATAGATGGGGTTTCTTCTCAATCTGTTTGTAATTTTAATAATTTAATGATTTTTTAAACTGTGTTCATGACAGTATGATCGCATAAAAGCACTCGATGTAAAGTTAAAGAAAAAAAAATTATCGGTTTCCCGCAGTGTCCAATCATAGCTGTAGTGCTGGTGAGTCAGCGCAATGGTGAGAATGATATAACGTATATGCATTAGTAAAGTGGAAGAAGTGAGAATACTTTCTGCGTCATCGTGAAGTAAACAACTACCGCAGTTGTGTTGCAGAATCCGGTTGCTCTTACTAATGGTATTAATTTTCTGAAGCTTTAGTATTAATTATTTCTATGTATTTCATAATAATTATCGTATTTTGTATGGTATTAATAAAATAAAATGTTCACTGTTGATTTCCAATGGCTTCCAATCTTAAATTGATGGAAGTTACAAAAGTGACGCGGCCATCTGTTAGTAATAAATGAAAATAAATACACGTTCCGATTTTCCGTATATGAGCTGTTGGAGACTTACTAATGTATAAGTGATAATTATATAATATATAATACTGAATACATGGGATTGTAAGTAGAAGAGCAACCTACTATATATAACAAACAATAAAAGAATGTAAATAGGAGAATTATAATGTAAATACAGTGAAACCTCTTCTAACGGACACCTTAGACTCACAGAATGATATCCTCCCTCTTTTTTGTCAATATAAACACTATTAACGTGTTGTTATTATTGGAATCCTAGTTTATACGGATCGATCTAGAGTAAATTTGAGCGACAATTACACACATATATATATATATATATATATATTATTATATATATATATATATATATACAGGGTGTATCAGATATAGAGGTAAATATAATATGTAGCAGCTGTAATCATATGCAATCAAAATGTCTTAATGCACAAGGGTCTATCTGTAAGCATTAACGAGAAAAAAAATATTTTATAAATGCCGTGGGCTAGAGCCGCACCTGTGCCCAACCTAAATGCTGTCCCACATACCACTATCATTCAACCATTACCGCTGTTAGTTTTGTGTGGATCGCCGCTTGGAGTGCAAGCCACTTCGAACATTTTATTTAAATTCTTCCCGTCTCGAAAAAACGATCCTTTTCAGGACCACCATGATTTCATATAAGGACAATCGAAGCTTGATGTATCAGCAAAAGCGCGGGAATGTATAGATTCATTTTCGCGCGATATCATAGTAAAAAGGCGTGTTTGCAAATTTTCTGTATCTACATTTATTTCTGTGTAATTCCATTCATAACATTTTTCTTATATGATTAAATAAATCCAAAAGAAATAACTCAGATTCATGTGGTACCGTTTATTAACAACTAACTCTCGATTCGACAAAGCAAAAGAAAAATATTTACGTTTTTTGTAACTACTGAAGTCGCATATCCGGCGAAACTCGAACGTCTTATCAGGATATAAAAAATAATACTTTGTAGACTTACGTAGAATGCTCTTAACAAAAAAGGAATGTTTATTTTATAAAAATCAGAAATTTTAAATGCCTGTGTTTTTCTATATTTATAAGGGCCTTTATTTATTCAGAATGACGTTAAATGAACTTACGGCATACCATTAAGAATAATATTAAATGAGTGCGATGTATTTACACATAATACCATGTTTAGCGGGTGCTTAACATGGCGTTTCCTTGCATCAGGCCCGGATTAAGAATTTTTGGCTCTAAATTTTACTTTTTTTTATTCTTTAATGATGAAATCCGGTTTTCGGCGGGTTTGTGCTTTATATGTCGTGTAGTTAACACCCAAGCAAAATTTACTTTTTTATTTGATACACCCTGTATATTGACGTTATTAAGAGGCTCGCGATAAGGAAAAATCATTGAAACTCAAAAAAGAACGATATTAGTTATTGCTGCTTATTATGCTAATATTATATATACACATGCCGTATGCGTCATCCCAAATACGAACAATTATATACATCGTTCAGTGATGTAACGAATACGTGATTTTAAGCATTCGCGAATGCGAATATGTGCACTAGACATTCGCGAATGCGAATACGAATATTCACTTTTTAACTTTACTAGCGCCATCTACTAGCTCTCATTTTACAACTATACGAACACTTGCATTAAGCGCTTAAGCGCACACGCAGAGACTTAAGTTTCTCTATCACCACAACCGAATCGTTTTGGCTTTTTACGTCTTATTCTAGTCAATTTAAGTTTAGTTTTGAGGTTATTGATGGTTATTCTAATGTAAACTGCAAATTTGTGCTCAAAAGGTTGTTTTAGGATCTCAATGAATTTAAACAGATAACTTTTTTATTCGCAATATTCGCATATTCATTGCGAATGCGAATACGAATGCGAATATTCGCGTATGCGAATGCGAATATTCGTAACATCACTAACATCGTTATATGTATACTGCGGTTCGTAGTAGATGTGGCTTCTGCTGTATGTTAGTATAGGTACAATGTGAAATTCACCACCACCCGATTAAGTTCTTCTTAGGTATATATGAAGAAGTTGAGTCAGAAAGCTGCATTTTTGGCAAGTTGCAAGTAATAAATCATAACTACTAATTTTAAGTAGTAAATCATAACAACCATTAAAAAAAATTATCAATAAAATCACATCCCCACTGTTGTTGATTGTTAACCCTGTCTAACTCTGAGGCATGTTCTGAATAAGATGATCAATGGCACTTGTTGGATCTCATCTTAGGCTTGCTGTAGATGACGACAGAGTTCCTGCAAGGTGTTTGTTGCTTGTGGTAAACGCCTTAGGGAGCGACCCATCATATCCCACACATACTCGATCGGGTTTAAATCCGGAAAGTGAGCAGGCCTAAGGAGAATTTCTATTTTCACTTCGTGTATGAAATTCTGACAGATGTGGGCGATATGATTATCAGCGACAGTGCAGCCAGTTGTTTTGTTAAGATTTCAGGTTTGTGACTGACCTCCTTCGAGGTGTTGCAATTTTTTTGGCACGTAGTTTATGTCTATTAGATAGTAGTATGAATCTGAAGTACACTTAATTGAAAACAATATGCTGAAATTAAGCGAAAATCTAAATTTTATTAATAGTGGGTTAAATCCTGAAATATACAAAAATGGATTTTTTTTCTACTTTTTGTCAACTGTAACAAGTACAATTAGTGCGTAAATCACGGATTTCGCTCATTTTACGGATATCCCTTTGTAAAATGTGCATAATATTATAATTAATATTATAATTTTCTTTAAAAAAATAATTTATTGCAATATTTGTGTTTAATATTGCTGCGAAAAGTTATAATAAAAATTCACTTTGACCTGGAATTAAAGCTGAGTTTAGCTGTCAAAACGCAGTACCAATCCTCATCTGTTACATTGGCATATTGTTTTTTTGTAAGATTTTCTAATATTTTTCTGGCAAAACAAACATTAATAAAATTTATTGCAGAGTATCATTTTCAGAGCGAGTGTTTCAGTTTCATACCGATTTGAAGACCTACATATCAAATTCAAATTAAATATTTTGAATATTAAAGGTCACTAACATAAATTATTAGAGCATTACCTCTTATTTTTTTTTTTCATTTTTTTCCAAATACAAGTCTGATATATAAAAGAAGAAAGAACAAAAAATTTACTTTAGTGAGACCTTTCAATATATTATATTTTTCTAGCAATTTTAAAGTTGATACTGACCTTGCAGAGAGTCGCTATTTTGTAATAAAAGTCGAATTTGTTACTGTTGCTCTTTGATAATAGTATTTATTATGCCCTAAAATAGAACAATCTGCAAAGCGTTCCAAAAAGTTTAAAATAGTGGCAATTGTAAGAAAAGCATTAGACAACTAACGAAAACTTTCGCTTAAGAACAAGCGTCACGGTAAAGAAAGCAATAGATAATAGTAAAATTTCCACAAAGCCTACAAAGAAGAAAGTAACAGAAAACACTCATATTTTTTGCAGAAAAGGCTTGTATTATAAAATAAGGAACTTCTAGTTGACCGATCATCCACTTCGAAGTTGCAGAAATAGTTTGAGGTTGTTAAAATTTTATTCTATAGTTATTTAGTTGGATCGCTATCAGAGAGTATTTTTTATCAAAATCTCTATTAAAAAAATTAAAGATAATTTTTATTAAGAGAAAATCTGGCCTTCAGAAAACAAATTAATCGATAATATTAATTTTTACAAAAAACTATACGGAAATCTTCTTGCAAGATGAATGACTCTGCTACCGTAGCAGAATTTTAAATTTTCTGACTGATACTACTTGGAGCGTAACATTTATCATGCATAATGTATTCCGGCATTTTACTGAAGGCCCGAACGTAATATTTGCATAAGAAAATAAAGAGAAGAGACATTTCCTTCTGCGCTCGTATGCAGTAGTGAGGCGAGTTATTACTATTTTTTTTTTTTTTTGCAATTAATTTGAATTTTATCTTTAAGACCCATAAAATTCTTTAAATGTGAAAGAGGTAATCGTATATTTCAAAGACGATACTGAACATTACGTAAATTTACTTGTTTCGCATATTGCTTAATGTAATTCTTCATCATTAAACGTCCTTTGCGAATCGTAAAAGGCAGTACATGCTTCCTAAGTTAATAATATTACCATACCAATACATGCAGTTTTATTCATTATACGTCTGTAGTTGGTTTGCGCACTTTTATTTTCTTAAAAAAAAAAAATGTAATTTTTGACACTGAGAATCAAAGAAATCCAGCAAAGTGAAATGTATACGTTCTAAAAATAGTAATGAATTTCAGTCCTTACAAATCTTTTCTTTGTTATATATGCTGCGTAATTACTCATGCACAGCTGTATATATTTTTATATACCTTTTGTATTTTTAATGTTTTGTAACGTTTGCAACATTACAGGAAATTAATTCTTAGTATCAAATTAAAAATTTACAGCGAACCTTTCAATAAGGGCAGTAATGGCAACGTAAAAACTTATGGGTATCCTGGTGCAATTAACAGTACAGGGACCGCTCTCTGGAACCATTGTGGGCTCCCCCACTGGAATCTATGTGAGCGCGGAGGCAATGATGGATTCCTTGACTGAAGCAACACCTGTGGCTCCAACTTAAGGTGGGAGGGCCCACTTAACTACGGACAGATGCTGGACGGGCCTTGCTACAATGGCCCACGGACAGCATGGGCACTCGAAATTTATCTTCACTGAAAAGGTGGAATCTCCATACGAACAGAGACCAGCGCACGTGTGAAATCACTGCTAACGATAACTGGTTCGGACGGATCCATTCCAGCCAGGGCATAGGAGCCGGTATTTGTGGCCCCTCCTAATAAAAGGATATCCATAAGCCTGGAACATACCAACGTCTCCAAGGCAGAGGTATTCGCGCTTGCAGCCTCGTGCAGAAATGAATTGCAAAGAGGGCTACATGAGGAGAAAATTAACTTATATGACTGAAGCCAGGCTGTCATTAAGGTAGTCTCGGAACCCATGTACCTAAGTAGAAACTAATTAGACTGTCAAACTAATCCCTCAATTGCACTGCACAGACTAACGGTGTCTGATTTGAGGATGCGGATGAGTATAAAAAGCAATGTAATACCGACGAAATACCAATGAGGCTCAAGACACTTTATGGCGTTCAGACCCGTATGTAATTAGTAAGGATTCCGCAAGAAGGAGATCTGACCTGGTTAATAAGAAAGTACAAGAATGAGGTCATGGAAGGTCAACTCTTATTACCAAAAGCGCTGATAGGGGAGGGATGTCAGTTCTCTATACCTACTCAGCGCAGTAAGAAAGAAGTTAAAACCATTACTGGGTTAGAATGGACACTTCCTGAAAAAGCATCTATACAACACGGCGTGTAGGAACCGTTGTGTAGAAGATCGAACTACAGAAGAACGAGTTTACATGTATCTCACTGTGAGGAACTACAGGTATTCAGGCAGAAATATTTCGGGAAATTTATCTGGAGCCCTCGAAGGGTCTCAATTTTCCACTGGGCAAGATACTGGATTTTATAGAGAACACCAAGCTGTTCGAGTGGAAATAAGAGAATTAATAAGGATGGTACAATGAGCTCCCAGCTCAAGTGGCCAACCTAACTTTAATGAATGAATGAATGGGGGCAGTAATGTGTTTGCATACGATGTTTTAAGGTACAGACTGTCGACTTGTTCCTCAATGTTTAACATAGACACATAGGAAACCGCATTTTCAAATATAATCCGCCAATACTTAGAAGGCAATAAAAATATGGGTAAATCTGTTTTTTTTTTTTTTTTTAATTAAATTAAAGCATATTGTGTCAGCAAATTTTACATAGGAAGTAATTGTGAGGTGAGAAAAAAATGCCGCGCGCTTAATAATACCTTTAGAACGTAATGAATGCAGTTTATTCATCCCTAACATTCATCGGGTTTAACAGCAATTTAAACTTGTACCAGATCCGGACTATATAATTTTTGGGCCTTAATTTTCTTTTTCTTAATGATGAAACTTTGGTGAATTTGTACTTTCTGTCGTATCACTTTTTTATTTTATTACGTTAAAGGAATAGGAGATGGAATAGGGGGGAATAGGAGAGAATAGGGAGAGGAATAGGAGGAGAGATAGAGCAGAGAATAGGGAAAGGAATAGAGAAAGAGAATAGGAAAAGGAATAGAATGATTGAATAGGGACGATATGGGTAAAGAGAATAGGGAGAGGGAATAGGGGAAACGAATAGAGAAAGGGAATAGGGAAATGGGGTAGGTCAAAGGAAATGGGAAAAAGGGAATAAGGAAACATTGAAAGATAAACAAATATAAAAAGAGTTTGAAAATTTCGGAAAACACTAATAAAAAACTTAAAGCAAATGTTGAAAACAAAATCGACACACGGTAAGAACAAAAGAAAACTGCTCAAAACCCCATTGCACATGATAAAGGTGGATTTTTGTCGAGTAAAGGCGCCGACTTAAAAAAATACCTTCTTCAAGAATCGCATTCTAGAAGAATGCTCAACACTTCTATTATTACTTACATATTTCCCAACTTTGCATATACACGCTTTCACATCTTTCTTAAAACTAACTTATCAACTGCTATCAACCTCTCACGATAATAATATCCGTGTACCGGGCCCGGACTATATAACTTTTGGCCCTTAATTTTCTTTTTGTAAGGATGAAAGATCAACTTTGGTGAATTTGTACTTTCTGTCGTATTATTTACTTCATTCTATGAAAACTCAAATTCACTTAATTACTTATATTGTCGCGATTCTATGCCGTAAGGGCTGGAGGTTTGAGCTACTAGCTTCTTTGATATATAAATATAGACTACTAAAAAGGTACTTACCGTGGAGTTGCAGTTGAGGGTTGTTAATTATAAAATACTTTTGTTATGTAAATTTATTAATACAAACACGTTTTTCGGAGATCACAACCTGAATGCCAATACATCGTCGTCAATCCCCAAATCGCTGACGAGGTTCCGGTAATCGGATTGTCATCTCTGAACACATCTTTATGTTTTTCTTAAACCTAACTTATTTCTATGTAGTGGAACTTTCCGTAGCAATATATTTTTAATTTTGCACGTACACGCTTTCACATCTTTCTTAAAACTGACTAACCAAGAATAATGCCCTAAAAGAACCAACTGTTATGGAAAAAAAGGAATTTTTCCAATAATAAATCCAATAAAATATCTTCAAATCGCCTAGGTAGTTTAATGTTTTTTTTTTTTTAATTTTCCTAGTTACACTTACCAGTACCAATATAACTGCTTATATCTAACTATTACCATTAGACGTATTTAATTTTTTTACATTGGGTTCAACTGTTAATGATCCAGTTATACTTGGTTCAAATGTAAGTGAGTTTTCAGAAGGTCTAATATGTGAACTGTTAGGTCTAAGGACATTGCAGTTTTCCGTTTTTACTAAAAATGACCTGATTAATACTGTTATGTTATTTCCCTTTTCCAAATCTTTTCTTTTTCTAGTATGTATGTCACAGTAGTGTTTGTATTTCATTCTCTGGTTATCGAGTGCAGTTTTGCCCTTCTTCACATTGTAGTAGAGGGCGTGGCGAAAAGAACCGCACTAAGAATGGTCAAGGAAGGAATGATTAGGCATAGGCCTCAATCTCCTGACGGTGGTCAAACTTGGGATATGCCCCAGGATGATATGTTAAAAAAAAATTAGCTTTGTGAAGGAATTCACCATAAAGCTAAGTAACAGGAGCGAGTGGGATCATAACACCATCTTGAACTTGAATAGAAATGCCATCAAATGGTATATTGATCGCTCCAAAGGGGCAGAAGGACCTGGAATAGGAATATATGGACCTAGAACTACATATTTCGAAAGCTTGGGAAAATACCCAAGTATATTTCAGGCGGAAATACGCGCTATTGGAAGGGTGTGTTCAGTTTATATGGATAGGAACTATCGAAGCAGGAGATTATCATCATATCTATAGTCAAGCAGCCATCAAGGCGCTGAGCTCATATGAAACCAGTTCCAAGATGATCTGGAATGCCTAGGAAATTAAATGAGCTAGGCAAAGAAAATTAAAGTAACCCTGCTGTGGTTCGCGTCACACAGGAGTGAAAGGAAACGAAATAATGGATAACCTCGAAAAAAAGGGCTGGAATGCCTTTTGTAGGCCTGAACCCTTTTGCTGTTAAGTAGCAGTACAATACTGAAGAAGACTAAAAATAGAAATGGAGCAGAGAAAATCCAGTTACTGGGGAAATCTCCAGGGAATGAGGCAAAGTAAAATTCTTCTGGGAACTTATAACCAGAAGAGGTTTACAGAATGCATCAACTGAGTAAGAACAATGTTCGCATGTTAACAGGAATACTTTCAGGCCATTGTAGACTGAAAGGACACCTGAGTAAGCTTGGACTGGAAAAAGATCCTGAATGCAGATTTTGTGGGGAACAGGACGAAACACCCATCCACCTCCTCTCAAACTGCGTAGCACTGTGCAACTCGAGGGCATTGCACCTGGGAGCGTGCGAAATCGAAGAGGGAGACTTACCTAAACTGGTGCCCTCTGACATCCTACACTTTCTGAAAGGAATAGGATTGGAAGGCCAGCTGTAAAGCAGCAAGAGTAGGGGACACAATAGATCTTTTAGGTCGCAGTGTAACACCACCCTTCTATTTACATACATACATACATATCGAGTTCAGAGCGGTATTTTGCAATATCTGGTTTGTCATTTTTTGTAACTGCAGACAGTTTGATTTTCAGCAGTCTCTCAAATATAACTAATTGTACTGGTCAATTCTGTTGGCAGTGTATTCCTATAGTCCATTGAGGAGTGTCCAATTTTAATATGCCATCTCCATCGGGTTGGAGTTTACTTCATCAACTTTTTTGCTCATTCACATTTCTTCCAGGTGATATCTCCTGGTGATTTCTGCCCCTTCCATTTCTTAAATTCATGGGTTTGATCACATGTTTTGCATTTGTATTCTTCCTTTATTTTATTAAAGCTTCAATTCACTTTATTACTTATATATTTTCTAACTTTCCGCATGCACGCTTTTGCATTTTTCTTAAAACTAACTAATTAACTGCTACCAACCTCTCATAATAATAATAATAGATTGATAAGTACCAACTTATTGCACTTTCCGTATCGTACTGTTAATCCCTAAAACGAACTTACATCGCAATCCTGTTATATCCTGTACGTCGGTAGATGCGAAATGATGTTCCAACAATCGAATGAAAACATAAGAAAATCTGCTTCATCAAACATCAAAATATTGTTTCAAGCGTATGAAAAGCGAAAAATTCTACTGGAAAAAAAACAGAATTACATCCAAAAATCCCCTTTACGGAGCTAAGCCGTGGCAATATATAAAACTCGTCTAAATTGGTTCACATTTCATATTTTCGCCTGCAGGTAGTTGATTTATTTTGGTAGCCATTATAAATTGACAAAGGAACAAGAAATCCTTGAGGTTGGATCTTTGGAATTGAGGCGTTTTAGAATAGATACTATATAGAAAGAAATATGCTTGATGTAAAAATTCGCCTCAAATGAAACACCTAAACCTCATGATTCAGCAATTTAAAATGCATGAAACACTTAACAATAAAATATATTATCCCAAAATCACCTTCGTGTTTATGCCGCAAAAATTCCATTCAAAACTTTTATATGCACATTTTACTATTTTGATACAAAGTCTTCGTATGACATACGTCGCGAAAAGTTGTACACCACATTTATCTCTTAGTCCTGTGTACATTCCACTCATATTGTCGCACCAAGACAAATTGATGTGCATCATAAAAGATACGTGCATATTGCATGAGCTCTATTTATGACATCCAAATGCATTTGTACCGTAAATGTTGCACGGGAGCTCCCATATTTTAGACTTGAACGTTTAGTCTCCGGTGACGCAAGTAAGCGCACACATTTCTACTTATGATACTGATATCCTTAAATGATATATACGGATGCATACACACACAATTTACGGGAGGCCGTGGATAGAAAGAAAAATAGTGTATCAGTTTCCAGGTTTCTTTTTGGAAGATGTTAAGCTTCGCAAACATATTGTAACGAACGAAGTTGGTCAAGTATAGGATTAAATTTTTGAGATGAAATACGACAAAAGAAGGTTTATGCTCTGATAATTCTAACGTTTCAGTTTATCGTGATTTTCACCATTTCATGTATTGAGAGAAAATACCGAACAGTTTATTTCTTGCTTGAACAAAAATTAATTTGTAGGACAAATCATTTCCAATCGAACGATTCAGCAATCAATAATACCCACAAGCGCTGATCAGCTTCATCTCCGAACAAAGGACAGGCGAACCAGTTGGTCGGTAAAAATGAGTTACAGAGCAACAGTTCGAAATTCCACTTGACAACTCTATATTCAGAACACAATGTGCGCGCCGCCGTTCATTCAATATCTCAAGGGTATCAAATATATTATAGATTATGACAAATTCTTCCCGAAAGGACGAGATAAAAACAAACATCGAGAGACTGCGGAGGTAGCGGAAAATCCGGATCCGCCGGGAAAGGAAAGAAGACATATCCACCGGTGCTGTTAGCGTTCCCTCTCTTTCTCGTGTACATCACAAAACTGGTGGGACGATTCTGATGGTTCGTTGGAAAGCGGGAACGTCTCACTTATTTATTTATGTGGATATTAAACATGAGTTATTTATTAGTTCCTTACGAGGAATTATCTTCCTGCAGAGGTGAGTGGAGTTGTCATAAATATTTATTACGTTTAATATCGTGAAGTTCGAAAATATTGCGCCCTATCGTAACTTTTTTAAAGCCGACGATGTGGTGGCGTTTCTGCATTCATATATTCTCGCAAGATGGCGCTGTTGGAAAGTGGATTTTGCAACGTCCTTTCACAGCAACATCGCGTTATTTTGTGCTTAATGTTGGTATATCCTCGTTTTATTGTTATTGCTTTGGGATCGCGTGGGGCAAATCTCACTTCTTGGAAAAAGAGTATGGGACGATTCCGTTTCTTTCTCATAAAAAATACATATGTATATACGCACGTTGGCGGTGAATGTTTATTTCTCTGCAAGGAACACCTCCTTCTTTGTAAATTGCAAAGTTGGCAGAACATTATGTACATTAGACATGAATATCAATGAAGTTGCTTATAGAAATGTCAAAATGCCATATAAGATTTGAAACTGTAAAGATTTTAATGTTTTTGCCCCAGTGTAATGTTAAGTTAATAATAAAGTTTATGATCAAAAGATAATTAATGAAACAAAGAAGACAATGGAATCCCAGAAAATAAAGTTACTGTAACTTCAATTTCCAGTTTCATTCCGTTTTATATTATTTAAGTTAATTTTCTGAGGAATCGTATGCTTATCCGAAGATTTGAAATCATTTTTAACTAAACATGTGACCACACCCAGTATTTTTTTTCTATTGGCTTAATAGATTTTGCATTATCAAAAACGAAGCATGTTAACTTCGATCCTCATTTCAGTGTCGTTTTCTAAGTTTGCTTTTAGAACGTTCAATTGTTGTGCTGATATATATTGTTGTGTTATATGTTTCATTAATAATAAATATAATTATTATATTATGCACATACATGTTTGTGAATCCATTATAAATTGAGTACTAATTAATTTGCATCGTAACCGTGGTGATTAGGTGTATAAGTTTATCGTATGGTAACTATAAGTTCCATATAGTTTTCTTTGTATCGATACTAATTCAAAGGGGTGGAGACTTTCAGTGTAGCTCGTATTAAATAAATGTGTTTGGAACCATGGAGACCTGCCAGTTGTTGATAACAATCTTTCTTAAAAAATTGTTTTATTTTTGGTCAAGCCAAATCAATTAAATTATATTTCTGTAATATATCCGAAATCAAAGGGAATTTCCTTTGTGAATTGATGTATGGTCTTGATGTTTTAAGTATAACGATATACCTTGGATGCTTTGAACGAGATTTTTCTCTGAATTTTCTATTACCGGCGTGGTACTTTTGGTGTGGATCTTTTTCTGTAACATCTTTGGTTTGTCACTGTGAGGGAATTCCATTTTGAAATACTTTGGGGTGTATGCAAGCTGTTGGGGTTATTTCGTATATAGTTTATGTTTAAATTTCTGTGTAAATAAGTAGTTAGCTTTTCATAATTGTTCATTACATTTGTAAATGACAGGTTAAATTTAAAATTTTAATGTGTACAGGTCGGTAGGTATGGTTAGTGAAATTCATTGTATAATATAGCAGGAAATATTTAAAATTGGAATTTAACGATCCAAAATATACTGGATAGTAGTTGATATTTCATTGAAATATTGAAAATAAGTGTACTCACCGTGAGCAAGAGTGCTTGTAGGTACTTTTTAATGTTTTTGATATATTACTGAACAATAAATTGTGTATGTTATTGACATTTACACTGTCTTTTTTAATATAAAAGCATTCAATATATTTTTAAAACTAATTTAAAATTAGAGTATAAATTTAATGTTTAATGAAGTAAAAGTCTAATAATATGTACAACGCATTGTAGTAGCTTAACGCATAAAAGTGAGGTGAGCCAGCCGGTAAATAGAAAGCATGTATTGGTAATTCGTAAGCAAACTTATTATAACACTTTGTAAAATTGGAAAAGCGTTCCCGAAGTAACAATGCATTTCAAATGGGGTTTACTTTATCGTACAATTACCGTAGCATCAAACTATCTCTGAACTCTGTCGGTTTATATTTTCTCGCTAGTAATAAACAATAAAAATGTTATTAATGAACCTATTGAACTTACAGTTAGTGTGATAGTATGAGTGATCAATCCTCATCCTTTGCTTCACGATTTTTTTTTTCAGACAAGGCAACACAGTTATGAAGACGACCAACAACGTAGTGCTGTGTACTGAAGGTAACAAAAGAATTTTGAAAATGCAAAATGAATTAAAAAATGAAAAATTAAATTAGCTAGCTCAAAGGATAAAAATCATAAAAGGGCGGAAAAGAACAATTAAACTCAGAGTTACCCTCGCAAATTAAAACTCGAACTTAATCACGAAAGTAAAAAATGGGTGAATGAAATCTGACTCTCTTAATTACCCCAAAAATTGAAAAGGTTTAATCAAAAATAAAAGAACAAAAATTTAGAATGACGTTAATTAAATTAAACGTGGACAAATCAAGTAAATTTACAAAAAAAAAAATACAAGCACAA
The DNA here is from genome assembly GCA_004143645.1 of Protaetia brevitarsis. Lineage (NCBI taxonomy): Eukaryota > Metazoa > Arthropoda > Insecta > Coleoptera > Scarabaeidae > Protaetia > Protaetia brevitarsis. Next base: position 2,327,805 of record RXPK01000070.1, read on the forward strand.
TGCTTCTATTCACCCAACCCGGGGTGATTAATAATTAAATACAAATCAGCAAAATTAAAAAACGAAAAAATTAACTCTTTAAACTAAAATATCTTCCCGAACAACAATAATAAATGAACTGATATCTAAATTGTGTACACAACAATATAATAACAATTATTATTAAGCGAGTTCCTTGATGGACGAAATAAATTCAAATTAAGCGAAACAAATCTCTAAATCAAAAGTATTAACAAAATGGCAGCAATGAATTCAAAAACACATGTACTTACGCTAGCGTCTATCGAGAAACTGCCTGACAAAGTCGGCCGCTGCGTACAGCGAAACCGAGCACAGATCAGTCCGCCAATGGACAAAATCACAAAACATAATAACATAAACAATACCAGTGAACGCAAAATATTTTAAAGGGTGAAATTAATTTAAAACAACTTAACATTTAAATAAATAAACCAAACCATTAACTCATTAACTAAATCTTGTAAAAATAAAAACATTTGAATTTGTGAAAACCGGGGCGCCAGTCCACAGCAGTAGGTACATACATCTTTGATCAAATCATGAGGACAAGCACATCTTTTCGAAGCGTATAGCAAATTACTTTAATTTCATATAGTTAAAACTTAATATTAGTGATAAATTCACAAGTACAATAGAAATATCAGTTAATACACTCAAATTAGGCTTCTAATCTTTTTTTTTGGTTTAATAATTAGGTATTTACGAGCAAACTTTAATCAAGAAATTAAATCAAAGTCATTTAAGATAACAAACAATACCATATCATCTGCGGGCATCCTTTCCATCCTTCAAAGTTATGGAAAGAAGAATCTATACAGTAGAGGGCGGAGGAATGCATATAGCAAACTTATGAAGACAACCAATTCCACAGGTTTTTTACTCAATTGCAAGGACAGGCGTTTCCGAAGCACATAGTGAATAGATTTAATTACACACACATAGAACACAAAGCCTAGTTAACAAATTCAAATTGAATTTCTTAAAATTGGAAAAAGTTAATGCTATTAATTCTATTATGAAATACTTAGAAGTAAATATTCCATCATCTAAATGACCTACTATTAAATGAAACTAATACTTAATGTCAAAAAAGATGGCGCAAAAAGCGGCATGAGTTGTGCTATATATAAGAAAAAGAGAATTCAGCTCAAAACATCCGTTCTTTTATGTTCAATAATTAACTATTTAAGAACGAATTTTAATTAAGGTAAAATTAACGTATTTTTCGATGAACCAATTAGTAACGAAATTAAAAATATTATGGGTTACTCAACGACACCTGTAGATGAGCTTCTTTTTAGGAATTCCTGACTTAATAAGTAATACCCCATTCTTAAAAATCTCAGCCTTTTGTGATGACGAGGGACGACTTGGTGTATTTCTCTGCAAGTTATTCGATGTTTAAGGACGAAATATTGCGATTGGAGGTTGTGGTATTAAAGCCTGGAGATAATTAATTGTCATTTAATAGGGGCCTTGTCGACTCGATAGAAATGTCCTCAGGCGCAGCATCCAATTAAAATCTCCTCCTTACTACTCTATTGTGTATATTTTAATATTAAATCTTTACAAAGCATCGCCCTACGAAAGAAAAAAACGACCATGATTGACAGCCAATTAATTGAAGAAAACTAAATGAACTTGTAATTATATTAATTGAGGTTCATTGTCAGTAATATTTATTTTCTTTAAACATATTTAATAGTTAAGAAGACAAGGACAAGCATTTTAAAATTGCCATTTTAAACGTTAAACTTAGAAGAAGTAATAACAAAACTTTAACGAAATGTTATTATACTGAACCTAGGGGATCTGAACGTTATTTAAACTTTAAATCGTCATAACCATTATCATCACAGAGCATTCGTTTAACCTGGTGTTTGTTGTATTCTTTGTTTTATATACTTTTTTTTGTTGTATTTGTTATATACATATTATTTATTTATTTGACATTCCTGTAATCTTTTTATTACAATAAATAAACATATCTACCTATCTATCTATCTAAATAAATCATAAAAACCGGATTCATCCGACCTACAAAACATTAAAGGGAAACATAACGTTATTCTGATTGATATGCCAATGCGAAAAATTCAAAACTCTCTGTATCTCCTTGTTGAAGCCCTTGACTGACGTGGTCTTTATAACGATGATACCAGAGTTTTCTTGATATTCTATGGGCGGATGTTTTAGGAATTTCGGTCGCGTACATATTTCTTAGACGGAAACCTTTGGATTTTCACGCGCCTGATTTACAACTAATTCCTTGGTTGCAGCGTTTGCTATTCTGAGATTTCTTATAGGTTTCTAAAGGTTCCGTGTGCTTTTAAATTAGCTGTCAGTTTGATGTGGTTTTCGTCGTTCTGGATATAACTTCGAACAATTATTTGCTGCATATCTTGAATTTTTGAGAGCTAGTACGTATCATTGCAGCGTATCATATTTTTCTTCATTACTAAAAATTTCCATGACTTACGTAAGTAATTAGTAGATGTGTAACTTGCTTGAAAGTAAATGTGATAGATACAACTATTTATTGTTTTATTAATCCACAGCTACCTCGGATGCATAGCATCTACATAAGAAAACACAGAACTACATTTCATTATAACTTCGTTATTTTTGTAAATAAACCTAAGAAATTATACATCTGTGAAATCAGCAAATTATGCTCTGATACTCCAAAGCCAGCTACGGTTTCTATTTAAAATAAGAACATTTTGCAAAAATCTTGCAACGTGAAAGAGTTCACTAACGTATTTGAATTCTACGTAAAAATGTATCTTTACAATGTCAAAATATTATTTTAGTAGGCCGTAGTAGCATTATTTTAGTATATTTTACAATGAATGAGGTAGATGATAAAATTTTAGTTTTCGATTTTTAGTTTTTTCCCCTATAACGCACGTAGAGTTCGACTGTTTAATTTGTTTTTGTAGATTTATAAGCAAAAACAAATTGTACAATTGTCAATACAGAAAATATAAAATGATATAGGTAAAATATAAATAAAGTTGGTAAAAGAACAAATAATTGTTTAGGTGTTTCTTCATTATCAAAATTTCCTGACAGAATTCCTAGGCCTTGAGGTCATGCATATTTTGTCTCCAATCCTCTTTTCTAATTTTTGCCATTTACGAGATCTGAATAATCAGGACACTAATTGGAACACCTGTATAAAAAACGAAATATTTCCGTTCAATGACAGCTTTTCGAGCATCAACCTCTTGCTTTCGATCCGAAATCATAGACTTTTTAATAATCACTCCAATATTTTCTCGAATATATATGTATATGTAGCTCTATTTCTCAGAACAAAATGTCGGAGATTTCAATTTTTTTTTGCTTCAGTAAAAATTAAATATAAATTAAAAATATCAATTTACATATAATTTCTTTATTTATATACATTTTTTTCTTTTCTTTTTTATTAATGAAAATAAAATGCAACAATTTAGTGGTTTTTATTCACTTAGCGACCTCTCTGGTAAATGAGTGAGTATTGTAAAAAGTGACTTTCTATCTGCTAAGTGGCACGGGACCCCTAGGAGCACCAAATCACCAGTCAATTTAGCTTTCCAGGCGCTTGCGAATAGGCAGTCTTACCCAAAGAGCGCGCCCCAAAGCCCCTCCTCTGGTTATTTAGATTTGAGAAAAATATCGTTGTAAAGACACACAAGACGCGCAATAAGAGAATGTTTTAGAACAATACAAGTAACTCTTTATTTAAATACAAAAATAGTTCTATGTTCTACCAATTTTGGACTCTTAGATCACAGGTACGTATGGTGGAATTATAAATACTATATAAAACAAATTATTTATACAAAGTCCATATTCGAACTCGCCTGGCACTTTAAATAAATGATGTTAAAGAAACGTCAAAAATACTCGGTAAATTTAAATCAGGGTCATCTATTTGTAAATGGCAAAAATTAATTTGTAAGAAAACTGTTAATATTCAACTATCCGTGTTATTGATATATGTAAAGAGCCCGATAATCATAGATGGACCATCTTATGCCGGTTTTCAAATATTAAAAATTCCTAAACTAACTCACATAATGGCGGTTCATATAAACTTAACCCCAAAATTAAAATATCGTGAACAAAAATTATAAAAATCTAATTTACTGGTTGGCACAAAAAAATTGAATCTAAATAATTATTTTTTTTTTTTTTAGGCGGGATACACTTGATGAAATAACTTGGATGCGAATGGACAACTCTAAGTACAGGTGGACGGGTAAATCTCTGGGTCAAGTTGGATGTTTGGTTCGAGAGCCTCCAATAACGATCATATCATGGAATGGTGTTCTAGCCAGGATTCTTCTCAGGATATTTTATAGGAAATTCTCGAAGATTATACAAGTAAAAGTATGGATTTATATACTTCAGGCGACATATCGACTCTGTTTAGGTAAATACATTGTGGCATCTTGATATTTCTGAGTTTGTTAGCATAAAATTGTTATAGGAGTTCCAACAACCGTCGTCTCTCATGGCCACAGGCAGAAAGAGTGATGAATTCAAATGAATAACCAGTAACTGACATTAAGATGCCCTTATTTACTCTAGTTTGAGGGGAATACGGAAATAGTTATCGACTAAAAATCCAGAACAATGAAAAATCTCCCGGCGAAAAATAATAAAAAATAAATAAAAATATACCAGGTAAGTTTGAATTAATACATAAAATAAAGTTTACATTAAATGTAGGACTATATTCTATGCTCTACAGCAAATTTTGAATTTGTTAATAGATCATTTTAGCAATAGGTGCTAGCCTACTGTTAATAATCTATCTTTATAGTCATTTTTAGCAAATTCAAAATTTCTTACTTCTTTATTTGGCTTTGAAACCTGTTTTAAATGACTTTAAATTATATTCCATACTCCTGTTACGCATTAAAATAACCTCGCCATATCAGAACACCATAAGCTGCTCTACTATGAAAGTTGGCGAAGTAAGCTGTTCTTGCCAAACTCCCACCTCCCACCTGCCTCAAGCGCAGGATGGTGTAGATCGCGCTCGATAATAGTGGGAGAAGGCGATCAATATGATACTTCCATGAGAGTTCTCCAGCCCAATGAAGTCCTAGAAACCTTACTGGCTCCCGCTCCCTCATCTGCATCGTATTCTAAAGGTAGGTGTTGTGTTTTCCCTATATTGAGTTTTACCTGATTATCATAAAACCACTCCAGCGCCTCCTCCACAACCTGGTCCGTCCCATGATCTCTCACAATAAAAGATGTATCGTCTGCATACATAATTATACCGTCAGCACTCAAGCTCAAAGGTAAGTCATTTATGTATATAAGAAATAGGATCGGTCCCAGTATGGACCCTTGTGGTAGGTCCCCCGCATTTCAATACAACATTCTCTGATACTTGTTCATTCCAGCAAACTCTTTGAGCTCTGTTGCTCAAATAAGTACGAAACCAGTCGTTTGGAATTCCACGTACTCCATATACCTCCATCTTTCTTAGTAATATATTGTGATTGACGCAATGAAAAGTTATGGATAGCTAACTCTTCCTTGCATCAAAAGCTTTAGCCACTCTCTGCGTTAAATCTACCATCGCTGATATCGTTACCTTTCCTTTCCATATCCGTGTTGTATTTGACTGAATAAGTTTGTTGCTTTCAAAAACAATAACTGGGCGTTGTTTAATAACCATTTCGAAGATCATGAATTTTGCTGGCAGGATGGCGATGGATCTGTAATTTTCTAATTCATTAATGTCTCCCTTTTTGTAAACGGGTACAACCTTTGCTTCCTTAAACTTTTCTGGAAAGACACCATTAAGCAGGCAATTATTATTATGGAGTTGCTTAAAGGCTCAGTTATAATACTGATGATGTTCTTTAAGAAGATAATCGTTATGTGATATGTATCGGTGGTAGAGTTACTTTTCAGAAAATGTAGAATTTGTCTAATTTTTTTTTATTTGTGGGAGTTAAAAAATTCTGTTTGAGTGCTCACATCTTTTAAATGATTTACTGAATGTTTGTTGGTTGTGGTATAGCTGATGCTATCCTCCTACCAGTATTTGCAAAATAACGCGTTAAATGGGGCTCGCTAGTGTTTTGCGTTTTATTATAATGGATTTATATCATATTAAGAAAAAAGACTGTGCGTTGTTTCGACGTTTTAAAAAATTGAATAACTTAATCTCGGTTGGAATCTTGAAGATAAACGCGAAGAAAAATAGCAACAGCATAATGGCGCTGGCCTCCAGCCCTTCACTCTGTGCGAGAACGGATTATTCTCCATTACGGAAAAATTTGTTTCGCTTCTCATGCAAAATAGCAAGGCGGCACGATATAGAATTCAGGACGACGCGTCGGGCTACATACTCAATGTTTTGTGAATCTTTTGTATCTGTATAGTTGCATGTACCCGTATCCTGAATGCCGACGGCTTTTTGCATCGCAACCGTTCCAGAGTATCGGAAACGCGGCCTGCCGGCGTTGGTACTTTTGTTTCGGTCGCGGCCACCGCAACACGTCGCATATTTGGAGCGTAGCAAACCCCAAATATTATTTATAGCACTTCCGCAACGGCGCCCACATATAGAGGAATATCGTAATACGTGCCGAATGTTTATGTATGCGCGCGTTATTAATCCGGTCGCGGCTGTAACGATCTGAATTATGTAGTATGTAGAAGTGAACGCAAACCCGGGTTTGTGGTGGAACAAGTAAGAGACCTAATATTCGACTGATTATCAATATTTTATTGCCCCACGGTAGAAATAGGATTAGGCATCCATAACGCGATATTAGGTCGTGCGTTATTAAACTGTTCGTAATCATACACATTTATAGATGGTGGATTGGAGATTGCGGTTGGTTGGGGGATCTGATGTGATTATCGATTATATATAAGGTGAAAGCGTTTTGGGCGGATTCGTGACTTTTATTTCTTCGTTTTGCAAGCATACTGCTGTGTACTGAAGGTACAAAAGAAAAAGCAAAATGAATTTAAAAATGAAAATTCAATTAACTAGCTCAGCGGATAAAAATCTTAAAGGGCGCAAAAGAACAATTAAACTCAGGGTTACCCTCGCAAATTAAAACTTGAATTTAATCGAGAGAAGTAAACTGTGGGTGAAAGAAATCTGACTCTCTTTAATGACTCCAAAAGTTGAAAAGGTTTACTCAAAAAAAAAAAAGAACAATTAGAATGACGTTAATAACCATTAAAATTTATTATATTAAAAAAAAGAAAAAAAACATTAATTACAAATTGCAGAAAAAAAAAACCATGAGCTTAGGGCTCTAGCCGAAATCAAAACTGCATGAGATTCTAATTTACTAAAAGGACAATGTAAATTCCTTTATCAAACAAAAGACAAAACAGTTCTGGAAGATAGTCCTTTTTTTAACAAATCAATCCACGTGGTTTCAAAATTAATATAAACTAAATTAAACGTGGACGATTCACGTAGATTTACATAAATGAAAACTAAAAGCAAGCACAAAGCTTCTATTCACCCAAACCGAGGTGATAAATTAATAATTACAAAACAGCAAAATTAAAAAAAAAAACGAAAAATTAACTCTTTAAACTAAATATATCTTCCAGAACTAAAATAATAACTGATCTTATACCTAAATTGTGTACAGAATAATATAATACCAATTATTACTTAGCGAGTTCCTTGATGGATGATATAAATCAGAATTAACGAAACAAATCTTTAAATGTAAATGAAATACCAAAATGGCAGCAATAAAAATAAAATTTAAATGTACTTACATGGTATCTTTCAAGGAACTGTCCCCTCACAGGGTTTAACAATCGCATACATATAAAAATCTACAGCTGCGTGCGCTGCAACGCACAAAAATCTGGCCGCCAACGGACGAAATCTCAAAACATAACAATATAAACAATACAAGTGAACGCAATATGTACAACTGAATAAAATTAATATAAATTAAACAAATCAATTCAATTAACAAAACCTTATGTAAAATAAAATACACAATTGAAATTGTGGAAACTCTTGCGAAACATTGATAAAGACTGAATTTACGAAAATCGGGTTGCCAGACCACAGCAATACGTACAGCGCTCTCCAGCGTCAAGTACTTCGGCTCAGCTCGGATACGCATTAGAAAAAGAGCGTAGAGGGCTATTATCATTGTTGAGCAGGGTGTAGTAATATTTTATTATCATATTTACAGGACAAAGGTATTTTACCAACGATACATTGCACATATTAATCAAAGTGAGTCGTTATTAGAAACTAGGAGGAAAATCAGATATGCTGTGTGGGAAAATGGAAAGACAAAAAGACAAATACCCCATGAAGTTACATAACTTATCGGAACAGAACAACGGAATGTCAAGTGCAAAGAATGTTATAAATAGGTATACCATTATCAATACCTACTTCATAAATAATAAATATAAATGAAACAAACAAAAGTTAAAACATGTAATTTCTATTTTTCTTAAAATAGCGAAGAGCGTGGAGAACAAAACTTCGGTAATGATTTATTTTGGACTTTTCCACAGTTTAATTCTTGATGGAATAGTTACTTGGAATAGTGCGATAAATAAAAGCATTCCGCTACTTAAAATGTATAAACTGTTAGTAATTAATTTGTTGCATACTTAAATAACTTACTATTAATTATAATTCCACAGATCCGGAAACACATTATTTGTATTTCAATCTTCAGCCATTTATTTTCCTTTTTTAACTATTTGTCCTTTCTTATTATTTTTTTTTTATTTTCGTTAAAAATCTAATTGTTTCAATTAAAATTTTGTTTTCCTTGTTACTATTTGTCATCGAGTATCAACTAGATAGCAGCAAAATATTAGCAGTTTAATAAAAATGTGCCTATAACTTTCATTTTTGTTCGCTGAGGAGAATTTAATTTTCCGGTTCAGATCTTTCTTGTTCATTCACTTTTTTCTTTATCTGTTTCAAGCTCAAGTATCTTCTCGTATTTGTCAAATGTTAGAAGGAATGAAAATTGTAGCTTGCTTCTATTTTTTATTAAAAGCTCGTTTCTTATTTTATAAATCCGCTCAGCTTTACTTGGTGATCGATGAATTCTATTCTATACGACATTAGGATTTATTAAAATCAACTGGCATTATTTCTCTTTTCTGTATTCTTTGTCAAGCTCTCCAATTGATGCCTGTTTTCTTATCGATGTGCTTTTTTTTTTTATATAATATGTCGAATATCCAGCATGTCAAAATCTAAACAAAATTCTATGTATGTCTCTTTATATTTTTTCTTTAAATTATAAAATAAGGCGTCTTCAGAGATGGCAGGCGCAGATACTGCCGAAATACATGAGGCTTTGCTCTCGGCGTTTTATGTTCAAATTTATGTCTGCGTCACTATGTCTACCTGTACAAATTCACAAATTCAGCGAAGAGCAAGCCGTCTGTTTACAAACGAGACACGATTCATGCGATCATTTCTGTTAAGATAAAATGTTACTCGTCGCAGACAAGTCCTTTATACGATCGCGAGTCGTGAAAATATACTTTCCAAATTATCTCAACAAAAGGAAAGCATCAGTAATGACGTTATCTGTTCGACTAAAAAAAAGGAAGCGCGTTCACAAAACGAATAAGATGTCGCTGACAGTTTGAAATAACACTCCCTTAAATGGGAAGTTCATTTCGCTAAATCCTTCACCGAGCGCGCGGTAAACGAATGAGCGGCATTCGCGCTAGAATATTTTCGTCCCCGTCTTTCCGCTGGAGACGAGTTCTTTTCTTTTTTTTTTTCCTTGCACCATTACGGATTAAAAACGACCTATATCGGCTCCGAGGAATCGGATTCGATATCTAATGTACTTTTTGAAACAGTTGGTTTAGGTGGAGAGGATTGGATTTAGTTTTTGGGGGTATAAGATCGCTGGAACAAGAAAATAAGTAAAAAAAAGATCGATGTATCCTAAATTAATTCTATAAGTGTTTCAATAGCTTTACTACACGAACAGGAGAAAATATAACTTCTTTTTCCGCTATTCCGGAACCGGTCAATTGCACAAAGTCGTAGATAAAATTTGTCACGGTTTTCCGATCGTGTGCAAGCATATTTGTACCCGGAAATGGCTCGTATCACGACCATACATTCAGCGGAAAGCGATAATCTTGCGACATTAGAAATTCAAATGTTACTGTTCGCAGTTATATATCATACTTAAAAAGTTATCTTCTGCAGTTGGACCAAGTTTCCGAGAATGGATATCCAGGAGACGTACATACATACATTAAAGCTTTTTCAGTGCATTTCCGTATGCAATACTATCTCTAGTTGATGCAGGTTCCTGGACGTCCTACACGGAAGACGTTTTAGCACATTGCATGCCTAGCTATTCCTTTAAGGATCCATTTTGTTGGCATCAGGAGGAGTTTTTGTTTATACGTTCACTTTACCGTAGGTACTGTTGAAGCTATTTAGTCACTATAAATCCTAAATGCAATCAAATAGAAAGGCCACAATCAATTAAAATTTAAAAAAAAAACAAGAATATTTCTTGCTGCGAAGAAAACATTGATAACTACTTATGATCCAGAAAGTTATGGATTTTTCATATATAAAGTATGAAGTTGTTGATAGCTGCCCACTTCTTTTTAAATAAACTATGTGGTAGCTGGGCTTTTGCATGCTTTAGTTTTAGTCACTATAACTCCTAAATGCAATCAAATAGAAAGGCCGCAATCAATTAAAATTAAAAAAAAACAAGAATATTTCTTGCTGCGAAGAAAACATTGATAACCACTTATGATCCAAAAAGTTATAGATATTTCATATATAAAGTATGAAGTTGTAGATAGCTGTCCGCTTCTTTTTAAATAAATTATGTGGTAGCTGGGCTTTGCATGCTTCAGTTATATGCTATTTGGGGGATGAGTACCAAGTACCTAGAAGGACAACAAAAGTGCATTCCAGAGAGATCGGCAATAAATAAGTGCAAGTAGGGTGCCCTAACCCAATAATCTTGGCAATGCGCCATTTTAGCTATTAATTTGTTATATGTAGTTGGATGGTGATGTTATTACATTACATTAATTTAAAAATAATAATGGAGAGAAAAGTCGTTGAAGTCTAGGATGAGCAGTGGGCGTATTTAGAGGTAGGTGATAAAAATATTTCTGAAGAGTAGAATACGCATATAGCATTTGACATTTTCGCATTACCTATCCACCTAAAAATAGTATGGTGCAGTAATCGTAGTCATGGTTGGCTGCTGCCATGCTTAACTAATCACTAATTTAAACTTCTGCTTACTGTATTTTTTTGTGAAAAACTATAAAGCTTAGATTTGAAACAAGTCTTTTAAATTGGTATTTTGGCGAATGTTAGGAGAAGATCAATTACACTACCTCTTTAGAGCTATTGTTATTGGTTGCTACGTTTCGCTGCATGTTTTGCAGCTTTTTCATGCTCTGGCTTTGCTTTCAATTTCTTTTCTTTTTTCTGGTTTATATTATCACCTACTTCTATTCATTCTGTTTTCTTTTTCCTTTTACTCCTAATTTCTTTGTTATGTTTTCTAATAGTACTAAAAACAACATCTTCTGAATATACACCAGAGGCTGTAATTTTGCTGATTTCTTAACTTCGTTATTATAACGTTCTCTAGATAAAGGAAAATTGGGCAAACGGTGGACCAAAAAAATTAATAGCTGCTAGTTTATGTTTTCATGGATGATTCGAATCTTCTGAAGTGAATATATTATTACTGGCAGGTTTTCTATATACGTCTATTTTAAACACTTTAATTTCTTATTACTAAGGCATAATCAAAGCACTCTTGTTTGTTTCTTCTTCGTGGTTAAATTTAATGGAGATAAATTTTGGATTTGAGTGTTTAAGAAAATTGGTGATTCAGCACTTCCTCGTAACAGATGCACAAAAAATGTCGTGGACATATCTAATCCAAACCTGTGAGAAACATATCAAAGTATTCGTAATATTAGTTTCCAATTTACCGATGATGAGATTAGCTGTAAAAGCAGAAAACTGTTATCTTCGGTATTTTGGGAAAAAACTACAATTGATTTGGAAAAAATCTGTTTCATACAAAGCTTCGCCAAAGAAATGAAACTGCTCATTTCATCGTCACCTAACTGGTTATCTTCTAAGAATTTTCTAAATAAACGAACGTAATAGCAACGAGTACACTGGGAAACAGTGAAATCACATCAAATAAAATGGAAACTTCCGTCATTAAGCTCAATCTTTTCAATGAATGCGGCGAATTAATCGTTATATAAGACAGATTTCACGACTACTTGTGCAGTCTCGGAATTTGATAGGTAGATACCTATCAAATTCAGAGATTGCACAAGTAAGTAGTTAAATTTGCCTGACAACCATTTAGACAGCAGTAACTTGGACTATTGATATTGGAGATAATGGATCTTATACTCTTTCTTGGTTTATGTATCTTAGGCAGAGTTGAGCGTACATCCAGTAAAAATGTACCTGAGGTAAAATATTCAGTAGTTCTTTTACTTTAGGTAATTGACTCCCAGTGGATTCAAAATGCACGTACTGGTGTTTGCTACTCCCATACTTTGCTTAAAATGTACTGGATACTTATACTTGTTCGGAAAAGAAAGTACTTGAAATATTGAAAATATACTTACAATTAGTAATTTTATTTACTCTAATTGTAAGTATTTTGTCATGTGACAAGTACTACAATGCAGTAGCTGTATTTGTACATAGATATATTTGTCCAACGGATCTATGCAAGCCTGTGTATATGCGGTATTGAACACGTACACTTGGCAAAAGTACATGGATCTCGCCGCATAAAATAAATGAGAAAAATGTGATCATATAGAATAGGTACAATATTATTTGTTGCAATTGTTTGCAATATTATTTATGTCTGTGGCTTGATAAAAACACCGATGTCCTATCTTCTGATTTTACACATTGGCCCTTTTAGAACCAAGCCACATATGTTTTGCGATAAATTAAACAGAGAAGAAATGTATTCCCATATACTTCGGTATATAGATAAATTGTTTTTATTCCCTACTAAACATCCACTTGGTTTTAGAGACGGCTGTCGAGTTAGAACAAGTTCATCAATTTGAAGTACAGATGAAAATCTGAAAAAAGATCGTTTTTTTTTTTATTTTAAAGAAGACGCTGAATGTATCTGAGGTTTAGATACATTCAGCGTCTTCTGAAGGCATCGGTTTCGTCAAAGGAAAGTCACTATGAATTCGAAATCATAAAATATTTAAATTATCATAAGGCTACGTCGTCAATGTTGATGATTATTCGACAGTGAATAAAATCTTTATGAAATACTTATATTTCACTGTTGCCTTTTTCAGCTCTCTTGGACGATTATTTTCTGTTGCACAAATTATAAACATTCCTAGAAGACATACTTTGAGCGACAAAAATTTTGAGCAACTTATATTGTTCAAAAGCAATGCATTTCGTTTGAAATAAGCTTGCATTAGTATTTTGGTGTTTTCTTTGGTTTTTCTAAGTTTTATTCACTTGTAGTTTTTAGTTAGTATATTGTGTTGCCTTTCACTATTTAGGTAAGTATAAACTAGTTTATTATAAAAAGCGTGTTTTAATTCCCAATTAGATCCACAACGTTTGTAAATTATGTTACGTTTGTAAACTATATTCCCCATTCTATCAATATAGTCTCAATAATATAGTACTAAGTTAAGGACAAGAATTATGCCCTTTGTCTTAAAATATTGAAAATTTTACTGCCTACATTACGGTACTATAAGTATTTGTTTTCACGTCGTATAAAACTTAAATCAATTCTTAATAATGTTTTAAAGAATAATAAGAATTTTTATTCCTTTCAGCATCTTAAAGTAATACACATACGAAACACATCTATCTTTATATCCTTAAATAGAAAAAAAACCACCAATCAGCAATGACTCGATCAAATAAATTAATTTGGAATTCAATTTTGTATGCACGATCAAAAGAAACATCTGCGCTACATTTCGCATTTAAATTGTCACAGTCATTACCATAAAAATGGCGAAATATCCGCTCCAACGGTTCGGATATTCCGGTAAACGGAGCATTAATATTAATGTCAAAGTAAAGTCGGAATATTTAGGAGCGGCAGAAAGGCGAAGGAAAAAAATTACCGCGATTACTCTTTTCCGATGCCTCCCGTCGCGTCGGTCGTCCGAAGGAAGAAGATCGGGTTACTCGACGACGTTCGGTTTCCAACGGTGGCATTAGCAAATGGACTCTCAATTATCTCGCTTGCCAACTCAATCCCCCTTAATTAGGATGCCTGATTAAAAATGCGAATTTCCGGTCACGGCTATTGTTTATCGCCGATAATGAGTATCGTTAATTATTGCAGTTGGGGAAATAATTAGGCAGGAAAAGTAAACGATAAAGCTTCTAAAAATTACTGGAAGTAGAAACTGAGCATTTGGATTTCCAAACAATGATTCTAAGGGCAACAAAAACAACATATCTGATTGGTCTTTTACCGACACAAGTATGAAATCGGGTTTCAGATTAATTAACGTCATATTCAAGTATATTTGTGCAATTTCACCATTACATACATTGTCAATTTTTTTTACTTGTACATTGTACAATGGTCAAAATATACATGCACATACATAGATAATCACAAGAAATGATTAAATATAACAAACAGGATTCAGATATAACAACAAAATATTTAATATGCCAAAATAGTAACTAAACAAACAGAATCAAATGCAAATATCAAGAATGTAAAAAAATTGTAATCGAGTACGACTCTTTGTTCACTAGCAGTTTTCTCCTTTGCTTAACAAAAGTTGAAGCGGGTTGTTGTTTATTTGCATTGGAGATGGTTGTACGTTTAGCTCCCCAGAAGTTTTCGGTTTGCGACAAGTGAGGCTGTGATATGGCATCCTCAACTCGTCCGTTTTTTTTGTTTGTAGTGGTTGTATCTCCATTCAAGGCAAACTTTTTTTTTGTTTTGTGTCGTATGGGTAACGACGGACATGATGTACTGTGACGCAGTGTATTATATTTTGTGTTTGAATGTGACTGGCAATTTCATGTTAGCTTAGGCTGCACAAAATTCTAGTTTTTTCTGCAGCAAAACTACCATGTCCGCCTCCGCCGACACTCCCCAAAACAGGATACCATATGACAGAATGGAGTGAAAATATGATAAGTGAACTATCCTGGTTGCCTTACCAGTCTCTGCGCGTTTGACCCTTCGAAGAGCATGCAAAGCGGTGGATAGTTTACCGCACAGGTTATCAATAGCCGATGCCATTTAAAACACTATCGATAGTGATTCCCAGAAACTCCCTTCGACGGAGCGCCCCTGCGAGTAAAAAGTAACAATTTTCGTTTCGTCAACGTTTATTTAGATTTATTCGCAGTAAATCAACGTTCTGCGTCTCACGCTCGCTCGCACTCTGCCGAAGCGGTTAAAAGATCGTTCGCTTGCACCAGTACGTTGGTGTCGTCCGCGTACAGACAAACTTCGCGCGCTCCAATGTTGGATGAAAGGTCATTGACACGAATCAGGAACAGTAAAGGTCCGAGAATGGATCGCTGAGGTACACCATGCTTAACTTCTCCGAGAAAGGATAGTGACTGGTTCAATTCCGCTTGCTGCATCCTGTCAGCGAGTTAAGATTTCAGTAACTCCAACGTACTCTGTGGTCTGGCGCACCCCGGGGTTTGTAAATTCAGTGTTATTTTTTTTATTTATAGAGATTAACTTTACCAATGTCACGAAAAAGAGTTTCCACAATTTTAAATTTTATTTTGACAAGATTTGTAATGATTGATTGTTAAATTTAATTTAATTGTTCAGTTGTGTAATTAATCATTTAGTTGTACATTTTGCGTTCACCAGTATTGTATATATATTGTTCATATGTAATATTCTAGAATTTTCTTAAGACGAATTCTGCGTTGCGCAGCGCACGTAATTGTAAATTAATATTTTTATTTATATATATGCGACCGTGTTTAACTTTGAAGGCAGTTTCTTGAAGACGTTTAAGTGTAAGTAGTTGTTAAATTTGTAATTTTATTGCTGCATTTTGTTCATAATTTGATTTCAAAGAATTTTTCCGTCCATCTAGAAACTCGCTATTTATATTATTGTGTGCACAATTTAAAATAAGATATATTGTTTCCGGAAGGTATTTTAGTTTAGAAGTTTGTTCTTTCGATTTCAATTTGCTGATTGTATTTTATTGTTAATCACCACGGTTTTAGGTGAAAAGAGCATTGTGCTTGTATTAAATTTTAATTTTTTGTAAATTTGTTGTTGTCCACGTATAAATTAATTTAGGGTTGTAATTTTGAGCACACGTGGATTTTTGTGTAAAAAGGATTTTCTTTCTAGAACAAAATTGTCTTTGGTTTGTTAAAGGATTTTGCATTGTCCTTTTTAAATTGTAGATTCATGCAGTTTTTGTTTCGGCCAGAATCTTAAATCATGGTTTTGTTTCTGCATAATTGTAACTAAATGTTTTTTTTTTCTTTTTTTTATACAATAAAATTAATGATTGTTAAAGCGTCATTCAAAATTTCTGTTCTTTTATTTAGGTGATCAAACCTCTTCAATTGTTAGAGTAATTAAAGAAGTCCAAAATTTCCAAACGCTCACATTTTATTTTTTCATGATTAGTTCAATTATAAAATAACCTGGGATTAGGGTGCTTCTTTGCGCCCCTTTATCCGCTGAGCTAGTAAATTTAATTTTTCTTTTTTTTTTTAAGTTCATTTTGCATTTATGCTGGTACCATCAGTACACAGCAGTACATACATCCTCTGATGCTATAGTACCTTAATTTCATTCTTCTCATTATCTGCTCCTATATGAAAAACTTGAAGTATTGCTGATTATTTTTATTTCATTACTGTTCTATGTCGTGTGATGACTTTTTAGCCAAATGATGAGTATTAGTTACGTTTCGGTAACTATCAATAATTTATGTTTTATTACTATTATACCATCTCGTTATCATTATTAGCCACAAAAGTGATAGGTTAAGGAGTTAAAATACTAAAATAATAATACACTGCATACATACATACCCCATATTAGACTACCCATTTTATATTTCAAATAAAATCCTTCTAAGTAGAGCAAAAAGCCCTTGTAATACACTAGTGTATAAGTAATTCTCTGGGAATTATTATTACCTTAAATTTTCACAGCTCTCTCATGTTCTAAAATTATGTCTTCCAAATGCCTTCTATCAGCTTGAATACAATTTTCAAATCGGAACGCAAAATAGTAAATCACCCGATGAAGCAAATCTACATCTAAAATTTCTACATCGCTAAATCATACGGTCGTTAAAACATTCTCGCAAAATGCTCATGGGGTTTCCTTTCATTCTCAAAAAAATAAGAACAAATGATACCAAATGATTCTAGACCGCATTCCAAACAAGTACCTTTGGACTATGAAGATTCTTTGTAGTCAATTTGCGAAGATTTACAGCTTCGCATTATTTAAAATTCTGTTTGTTAACAACGCCTCGAATGAATTATTTTGTCCCCTCCGGATCTATTTTTGCTTTAACATTTCATATGTATTCATTCTCGATGCGAATTTAAAAACCTTGACAAAATGTTAGATCGCTTCCTTATCTCGATAACTAAGTTACTGTGCTAATTGGTATTTGTATGGATGACATTTTTAAATCTTAGTTAAGGATTCTGCAAAGACTTCCCTTGATATTCGTATAGAGCAAGTGATTGCCGAGTAGCAGATCCTGGTAGGAATTCTCGCGAACGCTGCCCCCACTCGGTCAATATTTGCAAGCTTACGGACCGTTCTTCGCCGTCCAAGTTTATTAATGCTCTGCAGAGAACCATTTTCGCGCCATTGACAAACCCATGCCATAACTTTTTTACACCTTGGCACATTACCCCTATTATTATCACCAGACTGCTGTCGAAAATGCACGCAGAACTTCTTCTACTGAACTAGTTCTAATGTAAGTTTCCACGGAAAATACACGTTGTTGCACTAAATAATCAATAGAACTGAAAAGGTTATAAATTATTTACAAATCATAAAATATGTTTGTGACAGTGACGCAGATTTATGTCTAGGAATTATTGAATTGGTTTCAGATAGATGCCTACTCGACAAAATGTAATCCCGGAACGTACTAAACTTGACCTATAAAAGAAAACAAAAATCACAAAGTTCATTTAGATTTAAATCGCATATGGGGAACTCCGGATATCCATCATTTCGCCTATGGCAAATAGCGAACCAATTGGCACATACCCATGTCTGTATGACCAACAAAAGGTGTGGCGCAGGACTACTTCGTCGCAGTCCAAGAGCCAGAAGATATTAGAACCTTGGACAACACACTACGATCTTTCAGCCTGATATCTATGCCATTCAGATGCGTGCGAAATTTTGGATAGCTCAAATCAATAAAAATCTTTAGCGACAATCAGTCGGTGTTAAAAGCACCGAAGGTGCATAAATAAAACTCAAATTGATCTGGATCCGTAAACATATGCTAAACATATTGGGGGTGGTTAATAATAATCTACGCATAATCCAGGTAACTGGCCACTCACCTATCGGAAATGAGGACTCAGATATCTTTGTCAAAAAGGGTGCTGTGGAGCAATTCAGGGAGCCGAACCTGTCATTGGTACAGCACTTACGATAACTAACCAGCAAATCAATTTCTGGGCAAATCAAAAAGTGGTCTGATACTGGAACAACTGTACTTATTTGAGTAGTTTATTAATTAGTAGGGTATTGAAGTAGTCGTAGAAAAAAGACTAGATTTCACGTGGATTTCAAAGCTCATGACGCCAATTAAGAAGGCTATGTTGTCCTTGACACCAGTACAAAATTACAACCGGATGGAAAGGGGAAGATTACGCCGCGCCACACTCGGGGGATGGCTCGGTCTGTAATCGAATGGAGGACAAAAGATTACCTCAGCGCAAGCATTGTGCCGTGGAAGCCTGGAAGCGGCCACGAACTATAACCAAACGGAAAGTGAATGATTTCGGCGCGCTAGACCCAAAGAGCCTCTGCTATTCGTATTCGAATGGAGAATGGAAGGCCCCATCGCGCCACCTCCTGGAGTCGGCGACGAGTTATAATCGAACGGAAGGCGGAAGTTGCATCGCGCCATACGAGGAAGACAGCTACGGTCTGCAATCGAACGGAGAACTGAGGCCTGCGTCGTGCCACGCCCTGGAGACGGCTACGAGCTATCACTGAGCGGAAAGCGGGAGATTGTGCTGCGCCACACCCTGGCGATGGCCACTGCCTATAGTCGTGCGAGAAAATGATGAACTATGTCATTTCACACACATAGGATGGCCACCATGTATAGTTGGGCGGGGTTGAAGTTTCAGACATCGCTGTTACTGCTGCGAAATGAATTAATTAATTAACTCAAAATAAATAGTAAACCAGATTTTCCCGTGTTGATGCATGGATAATAAATAAAATACTAAATAAAAATCTTCTTTATTCTTTCCATAGTAATTTACTTTTTACTTTGCTAATTTTTTTAAATTGTTAAATCTTCATTACTAGACAATTAAATTTTCTTAATGTTAGTCACCTTAATATTGCATGATACAGCTCAAGTAATTAATAGAGTTTGCCAGTCAGTTTTCATCATAATGATAGGCCGTGCTTTACTTCTAAGAAACATTCTTTGGTACGATATAGTCCCAAAGCACAGCAAAGGAATAAAAAGTAAACTGCTTTAATTAGTACTATTAAAACACAATATTTATGTATGAAGTATTTGACTGTAGAAGCGAGAATATTTATCCTTAATAACTCGCCAAAATGCACAGGAGGACGTTCTCGCCGGGTTTTAATTATTTCCCCACGCAAATATTTAACCTAACATAGTTGAATATTCAACCCTCTTAGTTTGAACAATTTTCTTTTTCAGGAGGACATACGGAATATGCAGCGAAGACCTTATTTGTAGACTTAATTAGATCCGTGGTGTTGCAAAGTTTTAGGAGCCGCCTACACCAAACACACAATGGAATCGGATGGTAGGGCGAAAGCTTCGTCTGGGAGTGAGAACGGATTAAATGTTTTAGTTTTATGATCCCCCCCGTAAAGTTTTATAAAATTCCAGTTCGTGTTTATGTTGTATTAAAGCAAACCTGTACTGCCTGTTCTGTATGTTATATTGCTGACGGTATCAGCGTGAAATTTATTGTTTATCGCTGTTCTACCGGGTTTTCGTTTAGTATTATATGTGTACACATAGCGAAAGTTAAAACTCAAATAAGTTAGTTTTAAACTCTCTATGGAAATTTTAGGCACAGAAGTATTTATTATAATATTTGTACCTCAGTTAAGGGGATTCGTAAAATGAGAAGTTCAATAAATGCACACCTTTTGATTATTACGTTTTATTTGATTAAACTCTTTCTGGTTTTTGTTTGAAAGGAATAGAAGATGCTTTAATTTTTGGCAATACCAAATCATTTGTAACATGCAAGTAAAGTAGGAATTAGGACTTCCGAAGTTGGGTATTTTATGAAAGGAGATAAAACATTGGGAACGGACTCGAGTTTCTGCCTATCAGGCGTCACCAGCTTTACGTACAATCATTTTGTAGGTGAAAAGAGTTCAGCTTGCGTGCCCTCTAGGAGTCGCACGCTAAACTCTCACCAGCAAGTCATCATAGCATAAACTTGGCAGTGCAGTCATTGATCTAACTCGGATAGTTCATGGACTATCAGTCCCGCTAGATGGCTCGTATAAACGACAACCAGACTGCGTATGATTGTGATTCCAAGAACGGCTTACCATGACATATTCATTCATTCATTCATTCAAGTTAGGGTGGGCACTTGATGTCCGGGCACTTGAGCTTGGTGCTCATTGTACCATCCCTATTGATTCTGTTATTTCCACTCGAGCAGCTTGGTGTGCTCTATAAAGCCCAGTATCTTGCCCAGTGGACACTTGAGGACCTTCGAGGGCTTCAATAGATCTCTCCCGAAATATTTCTGCCTGAGTACCTTTAGTTCCTCACATGTGCCGATTATATGTAAACTCGTTTCCTCCTGTAGTTCGCATCTTCTACACCACGGTTCGCTTACACGGCCTGTGTTGTATAGATGCTTTTTCAGAGGACAGTGTCCAGTTACCAACCAGTAATGGTTTTAATTTTTTCTTACTGCGCTTGAGTAGGTTATCAGAGAAACTACCATCCCCATCCCCTATTAGCGTTTTGGTATGGAGTTGACCTTCAGTCGACCTCCATTTCTTTGTACTTTCTTTATCTAACCAGGTCCAGATCTCCCTTCTTGCGGAATATTTAGTAATCCCACATACGGGCTCTGGACCCATGAAGTATCTCTTAGAGCCCTCCTTGGCTAGTTCATCGGCTATTACGTTGCCCTTTATATCCTCATGCCCGGCACCCAAATCAGAGACACCGTGTTGTCTCGTGCCAGTGCATTGAGGGATTGTTTGCAGTCCCTAACTAGTTTGACTTAGTTACAGGGTTTGAGACTGCCTTAATGACATACCATGACATAATGAAACATCAAAGAAGAATGAAGCGATAGAATATGCCACCAGGCCGGACTCATGGTGATTCCTACAATAAACATGAGCCCTGTCTCAGTCAGTAAATAAAGTTGTACTTTTTAATTTAT
This sequence comes from Protaetia brevitarsis, assembly GCA_004143645.1. NCBI lineage: Eukaryota > Metazoa > Arthropoda > Insecta > Coleoptera > Scarabaeidae > Protaetia > Protaetia brevitarsis. Next base: position 2,349,505 of record RXPK01000070.1, read on the forward strand.
TTTATTCTATATATACTACAAAATATTGCACTACCGGTTTCGGCTTTTACATTTGCATCAGCATTTTCAGGTGATTCGCAAAACTGTGAATAGAAATAGGAAAGTAAATTAGGTAATTGGTTTAATTATTAAATTTTCAGTATGGTTATAAAAATTAGATTGTTGTGGTAATGTAATTTTCGATGAAGATTAAATGAATGATTAATAAAAGCATATATATACTACCACGAAACAAGGGCTAACTGGGAAGTTTCTATATATAGCAGAACCAGACTGATTCCTTAAAAATAAAATATAAAAAAGAAAGAAAACGTGTTGGTGTTGATACATTCCATTTTAATTAAAAGTTCCTTCACAATTCAGCTCTAAAAATGTCGAATTTATATTTCTTAAGTATCTATTACTAAGGTATAATGAAGGTTAAACGAAATGTCATTCAACGCAAAAAAGTGCAAATTGTATTTAAAAATGAATAAAGAAGCCCTAAGAGCTTTACAAATCTAAATAAACCTCGGCGTAGTCAGTTTTAATCGTAACGCTATCTAAAAGTTAAAAGCAGTTTACCCAGCACTCGAGATAATTTCAATATAAGTTCGACTAGATGTCACGTTCCCAACGGTATTCTCTTACGTGTTAAGGACATATTTGCTCACGAGATCTACCCTTTTCCATTCAATTAACGGTTACGTGAATATGATAATCGTTTCTCAACGATTTTTACGAGCAATTTGATCAGAGATTGTCGTTCAGCAAACAGAGGGTGTTCTATCTAGAGAATAGGCTTGTTTATTTTAGATATATGTATGTATATATAGTTAAAGTTTGATGAAGGAACTCCAAGTTTCTATTATCGAAAATTTCTTCTATTGGTACAATGAGGTTACTGTTATAAAAACAAAAATGTTTATGTATAATAGGGGTTTATTTGAAGTTTACTATTTAAACCTGGTGTGACGTTTCGGGTCCGGGTATCGAGTCTTCTTCAGACCTACAGTAATAGATGGAGAAAATTTCAAAATTAGCCAAAGAACAAAACAAAAATATTTAAGTGTTACTTACATTGGCATAATTCGGAGAAATATTTTAAAAAAAAGTTAAATTTTGAAAAGTTGTTTAAGATAATTAAATTAAAAATGAAAGAAAAATTTTGAATGAACGTCAAATGGTCACATCAATTTAAGTACATATTAAAATTAGACAAACATAGTAAAATGAACACACACAGACAATTTACCTGAGTCTAGATTAAAGTAAAATTCTGTTGGATACAACCCGCTTCCTTTATATAAAGGTACTTAGTTATAAAAGTCTTTCACAGTATTAAAGCAGTTCAATATAGCGCAATTAGTGGGTCTTTGTAAATTGTCAAGGATTCGCAATTTTGTATCACTAATCTTTGTTCCAATAAATCGTTAATCACTTTAATGCAATAAAAGCAATCGTAATGAGAATAAAATAACGCAAACAAAGTTAAACAAAAACGAACTATAACTGCTAATATAACCAAAATAATAACTATAAGACTATAATAACGATAATAATCTTCAACATCGAGCAACATGGATGGCATGGATATGCCTACTCGAACAGTTATTAGGTTATTAAGCTTTGTCCACATGTGCATGAACATGCGTAAAGTAAAGGACGTCAAGTTTCGGAGATATTTAAAGATTTTTGTGACTTAAAATATTTGCATGTTGGTCTACCCATATCGTTCCGTCCATTTGTGATAAAAAACACATTGAAATATCTTAAAAAAAAAACTTGTTGATGGTTTGGGTCAACGCAGTTTATGCGCAGGTGGACAAGGCGTTACGAGTTTCTTGCAAATCAACGCCACGTCGATAATGTAGCTTTCTAAATGCATACAGCGCTATCGCTTTCAGCGCAATGAATTAATTTATCACGTGATTGTAACAACCAATAGAAAATTGATCAAAATTTTTCGTATTAAGGTTCTACCTCCAGGGAGAGGTGTTTTAAGTTTCGAAAAAAAAAAATGATTTATATTAACTGCTGAAGTGAAAGCTATTTTTAAATTAATATTAAAATTCTCAAAATATGTTTTAATGTTGATGTAATTTGATAGTTGAAGTATATAAAGTAAGGATTTATATTGAGTATTGGGTTGTTTTATATTATCGATCTCTTGAAAGGCCCATAAATTAGCTCCCACATCCAAGCAATGGCTGGCGGCTGAAAAAAGCAACCTGTTGATCAAGTGTGAGGGATAGTTATTCTCAATCAAGATTCCCTTCAAAGTAAGTAAATTTCGCTTTAAATTAGCATGATGACTTATTTTTTGTATTGTATTTTTAAGAGCCAAAATGAGATGTATTTTGTGGTGCAGTTAGATTGATAATCACGCAATCTATTAGAATTTGACGGCTTTCTGTACCACCCCAGTCTTATCTGATTTTCGGGCCGATTAATGATTAATGTCGAGGAAAGGCAAACATCCCTCCTGATCTCTCTCAATGGTAAATCTGAGTTTGGAATCGTAGTTGTTAAAAAATTAATTTCTAGATGATCCACAGGCAGAGAACAAGCGAGATAATCGATTTATTGGCATAAAAAGACCAAAAGCAAAGGGTATTTGAGATCTAACTTTCTTGGATATCGTGTTTATAACAATGTCAGCTACAATAGGGGAAAGAGAGCTGCCCATAGGTGTCCAATGTATTTGAAGGTAAAATCTATCCTCGTACAGAAAATAAACCGATTCAAAAACCCATTTAATAAGTTCAATAAATCTTGTTTTAGGGGTGGCAGTATGGGTTCTAAACAAAAACTAACATTATACATTTATGAGAAATCTCTGTACTTCTGTTTATATCCTGTAAATTCTAAACGTAAATCCAGTATTTATATATATTATATATAATAATAATAATAATAATAATAATAATAATAATAATAATAATAATTTATTTGGCATGCGGATTTGCCAAAGCAAATATGTGCCTTGTCATTTACATACATTCAATACAATAAAATAAAACATAATAATATAATAATAAAAACAGTACACACATTATCAGTTCACATAGAATTCATTTATGCTGTAATAGCACTTGTCTATGAGATACGTTTTTAACTTAGTTACGGTGCTGTGCGCGAGCCTCAAGTCCGGTGGTAGATTATTATAAATTTTTATATTGTTATAAAGGGGGGACCGCTCAAACTGTGCCGTTTTATGTGATGATATACTAAGGTTACCGATACCTCGCGTTGCGTATGCCGAATTGAAATAGCCATTTGCAGCAAAATCAGTTAAATTTCTGTGTGTATATACAGCACATTCTTATATATACAAACAAGCCAACGGCAGAATACCATTACTCCTGAAGTGTTCCCTACATGATTCCCTGCTACTCAGGTTGAAAATAGCGCACAGAGCCTTTTTTTGAAGAGTAAACAATCTTTTAAACTTTTATTATTTTACCCCATACCATTATCCCATATCTCAGCCATGACTCGATGCATGATTTATAATAAGTAATAACTACCTCGGTTGTCACATTAGATTTAAGTACCCGAATGGCAAATATAGATGATACGACCGACCCACAAATGTAATATAATTGTTCAACCCATGACAAGGTCTTATCCAGCATGCATCCCAGAAATTTTGTAGTAGCACATTCCGGTACCGACAGTCCATTCATACGCAGAAGCAGCGAAGAATCGCTCCGTTTGTGACAGTCATAAACAATTGTTTGTTTTCTCAACATTCAATATTAAACAGTTCTGTTGCGTCCACCTTAGCATTGAATTGGCACAGTCAGTACCTTTTGCAGATAGTTCAGATAATACTTCCGCTGAAAAAAACAGTTGAAGTATCATCGACAAATTGACAGACCTCACTTTTATTAAAATTATGATAAAGATCATTTGTAAATATTAAAAATAATAGGGAACCTAGCACTGACCCTTGTGGTACACCGGTATTACTTATTGTTTTCTGCGAAAATACTGTTCTATTGTTCTGACTGATGGCCACACTCTGGGAGCGATCCTTCAGATATGACTCGATCCATTCCAAGCACGGCCCTCTAATTCCGTACAGTTCTAGCTTTTTTAATAAGATTTTGTGATTCATCGAGTCAAATGCTTTAGATAAATCGAACATTAAGGTAGCAACTCTCAATTTATTATCAAGCTTATTATAAATATTTTGAACAACGTGATATAAAGCATCATTTATAGACTTTGTTGGTTAAGTAGCCAAACTGACATGGTGAAAATAAAGAAAAACGTTGAAAATAATCGTACAAACGCGAATACATTACTTTTTCAAAAATATTGGAAAACACTGACAAAATTGATACGGGACGATAATTTGCGATATTCTGTGGATCACCTTTTTTAAAGATTGGGCATGCTTTAGCTAATTTAAGACGTGATGGAAAGGTACCTTGAGCAAGTGATAAATTGACTAAATGAACCAAAGGATGTTTAATGAACTCAGCTACATACCTGATAATACAGGCAGGTATTTCATCCATACCAGCTGACATTTTGGTAGGAATATTCATGATAATTTTATAGATTTCATTAACATCCGTTGGAAAGAGGTACATATTACTATTATTTGCTAAAGGCGGTACGAAATTTATATCCTTTTGTTTGTCAAAATTGTTGAAATGCTCACTGAATAATTGTACAAGCTCATAAACATCATCAACGATGGTATCGTTATTATTCAATTGTAGAAAACGTTTATCTTTACTAACATTTACTGTATTGTTAATTATATTCCAGACACATCTATTTTTATTATTTGCATTAGCGATTAAGGAAGAATTGTGTTTAATTTTGGCTTTCTTTAGTAAATCGTCATAATATTTTTTGTATTCGTTATAGTCTGCTTTAGTACATAATTTGTAATGTACAACTAGTTTATGCAAAAATTTGAAATTATGGGAGGCTTGTAGAATTTCAGGTGTTATCCAAGGCTTTTTACTGCCTTTAACATGTATTCTACGAAATGGAAAGCTTGTATCAAAATGATGAAAAAATATATTATAAAAATTGCTATTAGTTGACTATTTATTTGTACACAGTAGCATTATTTCATACTGTCCATATCAGGGTTATTAAGTGAGAAGGTAATGATTGTTGATTGATTACAAAAAAAAGTCACTTCGTCTATTTTGAAAGATAGTTTGGTTTCGTGCGTGTGGATTTGGTTCATGCCCTAGCCACACACTTTAATTTCCACATAGATTTTTAAGTGAAGCAAGAATTGCATCCTCCATGGCTATGTAACTTCGCCTTAGAGCAAGTCTCATTTATATCCTTGTAACTTGCCTTCGAATGGTATCTCTAGGTACACAAATTAGTTTAAAATAAATTATAATTCGTATATTATCCTAGTGACAAAATATGGCAAAATGAAATAAATACATTCCCGTTCGTACATATATGAGTAATAAAATCTCTGAAAATTGCATTGTACCATATTTAAACAGAAATCCACATTTCATTTATTTAAGTCTTCTTCGTGACATAAACTATTAAAAGCTTTACTAGAACTGCCAAAACCAATTTGAAACAAAGGCCGGCCACATTAGCTGTAGTTCTGCGGTATAAATGTTTAAAGCGCACTCTCCCTAAAGATTAAAGTTTAAAATTGCACGACAAAGGTCACAGTTGCCTGTCGGGACATATGTATGTCACCTTTGTGTTCTCGGCTCTCATGAATATCTTATTGGCGATACCGTTCGCAATTGCTTATTTGTACGCTAATTGCTACTCGAGAGACTCATAACGCTGCAAATTACTCGTAAATTGAGGTGGTTTAGACCCGAAAACAATGCCGAGAAACGTTAATATGTTCGGGAATATGGAAAGAGTGCATTTGTTAGGCGTTTGTGGTTGTTAATAGTGCTTTATTAACAGAAAATATACCTAGCGTACCGGTAATTGCTGCTGTTATGGACCTGTACACACTAATTATAACGATAAGTAACCTTTGTTCAAAGGGAAGGTATATTTCAGTAGGTATACCATCTTTTGGAGTTACTATTATGGTAATTCATAAATGTGTAATTTCCCATCATATCGAAGGTATTAAAGTTAATTTAACCTTTGGTGCCAGTGGAACCAAATTGCCTATAAAACTTTCGCATTGCTAAAGCTTAAATTAAAATCCTTAAATGAGACTTTCTGTTGTTTTGATGCTCAATTAATTCTAAAAGTATAAAAATTGAAAGCATGGTATATATAAGTAGTCGTGGTAAATTTACACACCATCTTTGGTAAGAGAATTAGAGAGATCCGCAGAGTTAGGTGAAAGCATCGCTATTTTCTCTAGGAGCCAGGTATCATTCGAAGCGATTAGTTCTGTAAGTATTCACTCCACGCTGGTTTGGAACTGTGTAAGGGCCGTGAATGAGGTGGGTACCCAAAAGAAATTAATATTGTCCAAATCGTATTGGTGTGAAACGAAATGAAGCGGCAAATAAACTTTGCAAAGCTGGCTCGTCCCTTTGACATTAGCAAATCGCAAGTTAGAAAGTTCAACAACGAATGGATACATAATAAGTCCAGAGAGTAATGACAAAAATTACCAGGGTAAAAGCAGGCAAAACAAGGCCTGACTTCACTGAATTGATTAAAGACAGGAAGGCTGACAAACTGATACTAGGTTTGCTAATTGGTCATCGTAGACTAAATAACATAGACTTAGCAAAGAACACTATTTACAGATTTTGCCAAGAGGAGGAAGAAGATCCCATTTCATCTTCTGTGTCACTGCGATAACTTGGCGAGGGCAAGGTCTCTAGGGTGGTGACGAAAGAATCAGCAGCCCGAATTTACTAAAAATCTACTAAGTAAAGGTAGGAAGACTGTCAAAATGATAATAATAATAATAATAATAATAATTTATTGTCCAACGGCAAAACCTTTTTACAGGACAAACTAAAGTACATACATACATAAAAGTATAAACTGAAAAATAATACACAAAAGATAAGAAAAAAAGAGAACTAAATTTGTTTATCTATAGTATCAATGAATATATCATCAAAGAAAAGATCAGCATTGCGGCACATGGTAACTAAAGGTGACATTCGTAATAAGTTGGTTCGAGGGAAAGGTAATGAAAAGTAGATGAGGAGCGAGAGGATAAACGAGGTACAAGAAATCAATAGAGGAAAGTAAATCAGGAGAGTCAATACAGCCACGAACAATCTTCAAGACGAATCTTGCTCCAGCAACATCCCGACGGTGTTCCAACGATCGCACACTATGCCTTTCCAACAGGGATTCGTAGTCAATACCTCTAGCAGGATACTGGCTATCCAGTTTGAAGGATAGATACTTTAAGAAACGCGTTGGACTCTTTTCAATACTCAGTTGCAGGTGGATATAATGCGGAGACCAAACCATAGATGCGTATTCTAATTTACTCACAACAAAGCTAAAGTATAAAGTTTTAAGAAGGGACACATCATTGAAAAACTTGCATGAGCGTAAGACAAAACCTAAAGATTTTGAAGGAGCAACGCACAACTCAGCAATATGTTCAGCAAAGTTTAATCGGGAATCAAATAAAACCCCCAGATCTCTAACCGTGTCCGCTTTCTTGAGATAAGTATCACGTATTGAGTACATCGAGTTGATGTAATTAATTTTCCTCGTGTAGGTCATCAGGTTAGATAATAAGCAAGTGTATAGGCAACAAAACTATGCTCAAAGAAAGAGAAAATTATATGCTTTACAATGATATGAATTGCAAATTTAATGAACAGTTGTATCACCAGATAAACGAACCAAAACACGAAGTAAAGAAAACACATGTATGCACACGGCGTTAACGTTTACGTATCGATAGTAGGTTTAATGACGTAATGATAGTAGGTTTGCTGACTGCTCATTGTACACTAAATAGGTATATGTACCATATAGGCCTGTTAGATAATGCCACTTGCAGATTCTGCTCAGAGGAGGAAGAAACACCAGTTCATGTACTGTGTCAATGCGACGGATTGGCAAAGACAAGGCTTCTAGTAATAGGCATGCAGAACCCCAAAGGAGCCGCTCTCAAGGATGATAGGTCTAACTGAGAACGCAAAGTTAGAGATCGTTTTCTAAGAAAAGGGGATCGCAATAGATTTGAAAGGGTCGCGGTAAAGTACGTTTTTGGCTAACCCAACTCGGATCTGGTCAAACCTAATCTAGGCAAAAATATCATATGTTACGTAATTACATAGCAGCATATAACAGATAATGTATTTATACTCAAGATGGAGTGTTTTCAAAATTTAACTTTTGTTCATATCTGTAGAGGCTGAAGGTGACTGATTTGCGTGTTTATGTTGTTTATGAAAGTCATATAAACCGTATGGTTGGCGGGTAGCCACAGTGTGTACGTGTAAGAGAATTATTTACGCTAGGAGAAAATCTCGTATCTGCTACGATACGTGTCTGTCAGGTTCTGTATCTACAGATATAAACGAGCCTTATAGTAAAGATCTAATCAAATATTTTCTACCGTAAGTATAAGATTGTGAATGTTTATATTTTTATTCAAGTTTCTTGCATAACCATGAAGCATTAACATATTATCCCCTAATTTTCTCGAGCTACAAATTCGCGGGGATTTACAAAAAAAGAGCCGGTTTGAAAGAGAGTGGGTCTAGAGTCTAGAGGGATTATTTAACTAAGATTAAGGCTACTCAGCGCTAAAGACCCTACGGCGGGGTACTAATTTTTTACAACAGCGAGCAATTAACTTTATACGCTTCTTTTTAAATTAGACGGTAAATTGTAAAAAGAGTAAATAAATGAGAAAAACAAAAGCGATAATCATTTTAAAAACATTTACTTGGACTGCCAACGTAAAAGCAACCTTAAATTCCAACTCCATATATAAAAATTGAATACCTAGCGTGCAAGGTAGGCGAACGAAACGTTTAATTATGTCATAAGAAACGTCGGCAGAGAGAGGAATTTAATTTTTACGATTTCGCTGACGAGCTCATCAGCTGGCGACCCAATCCGGGGATATTATCCCAGCGCCAGTCGGTGTCTCTTTCGGTTTATACAGTTTATAACGTCTTCCCTCTGACACTTGGTAATTAATTTTCATGATTTCGTCTTAATTTATGCCCGGGCGTAAAAAGCCATTGTACAAAAACAATATCATACATTAGCAGGAGTTTCCGGTTCACAGAGCGCTAAGCTTGGGGATAAAATCGAAAATGGAAATTAAAGTAAAATTAATCAGGCAAGATTGAAGTAGTTTGGTTAGGGCGAGAAATGGTAATTATATCTTTTTAATTGAATAAGAATAGCTAGTCTATTGAATTATTTAGGAGTGATATCTAGTTAGATTGCTATCTCTTTGATTATTGAGGGGTTGGGTAGAGTGTGGTTGCTTCAGTTCATTTCCCTGACAAACAGTTGAAAGTTGGCTAAATGTACACTATCTTAAAAATTAAATGCGAATGGAGGAGGCGTTTTATATTATTTTGAATATTCATAAACATTCAAAGCCACGCATTTTATTGTCGAAATTAAGACGTTATGAGCATTGTTCGAATAAACTTCTCCGAGTTTTAAAGGTGTATTTGGAGATAGTGGGAGTAACAGCTGTCGAAACTTGAAATATTGAGGAACGAAAGTGACATTAGTATCTACGTATTGCTGTGTACTGACTGAATTAATTGAATTTGCAAAATGAAATTAACAAGGAAACAAGAAAATTAAAATAACTAGCTCAACGGATAAAATTAAAGGACGCACAAGAACTATTAATCTCAGAGTTACCCTCGCGAATTGAAACTTGAATCAAACCACGAAAAGTAATTTGTGAGTGAATGAAATCTGACTTTCTTAATTACACCAAAAATTGAAATTTTAATTAAAAATAAAAGAGCAGAATTTTTAACCCAACCTAGATAATTAACAATCATAATTTATTTTTATAAAAGGGTTAATTACAATTTTTTCAGAAAAAAAAAAACCGTGAACTGAAGGTTCTGGCCAAAAATAAAAAACTGTACTTGATTCCAAAATACAACAATGCTATTTCCTATACAAAGCAAAAGATTTGATTGTTCAGGAAGATAATCCAATTCTATCCACGTGGTATCAACAAATAAAAATAAATCAAACGTGGACAATTTCTAGTAAAAAACAAGAATGAAAAGCTAAATGCAAGAACAATGCTTCTACTCACTCAAACGAGGTGATTGATAAAATAAAAATGAATCAGAAAAATAGAAAAACGAAAAAATTAACTCTAACTAAAATGAGAAAATTACAACTAAAATATATCTTTCCGAACAAAAATAATAAATGATCTTATATCTATAATGTGCACACATCAATATATTAACACTTATTACAAGACGAATTCCTTGATGGACAATTTTTTTTAAAGAAATGAAACGAAATTTACTGTAATCAAAATGAATTACAAAAATGGCAACAATGATTTACAAAAATACGTCTACTCACACTAACAGTCGACCAAGGGACTGCAGAACAAACTTCTTCTACGCGGCGGTAAATAATACGAACAACACAAACGTACAAATCACCGACAAAAATCTAATAGAATAGGCGTTGAATAAAACTACCGCACGCTAGACAACTAATTGAATAGAATTAATTAAAAAAAAACTTAACACTAAATTAAATAAATCAAGCAATAAGCTCTTAACCTAAACTTTATACAAAAATAAACATTATTGTGAAAATTCTCGGCACATTGAATACCGAACGAGCGAAATAATCATGACAACAGAACTAGGCAACTTAAAATACACTCAGCGTAATGCGGGTAGGCTACCACAGCAGTATATTACAGTATTTGTAGTTTATTGTGCGGAAATACAACGAATAAATACTAAAAAGATTCACATGGATGCATTCAAATAACAATAATTATTCAGAAGAAGCAAATGTCGTCCATGTAAGTACTTTAAAGATATAACAGAAAAATAATGTTCTGCAACAAGATCGGTTTGGATATCGGTTAAGATATTTGTCGGCAAAAAAGGTCTTCAGTGCACAATGAAATAAAAATCGAAATATTACGTATTAGAAGAATTGTGCATTACGGATCACAACTATATGACTTTGTTAGATTAGTTGCCTACCTAAAACGACCCTCCATTCGCATTTAATTATTGACATAGTGTATTTTCTGAGTCATTACCTTGAAAACTGATTTCTCAGTTTTCAGTTATTATTAGGATAAACAAACAAAAAAGAATGAAAAAACTACATAGAGCACGACATATTTGAATACTTGAAGAATAACTAGCATTTGTGTCAAGTTTGTTAAACGCGTAAAATTGGCTCGTATACATTGTTTCTTTAGTACCTAGTTTCTTTCTAAAATATTTTAAAGTAATGTGGAAGTCATAACTAACCTGGTAAAAATTATTCGGCTATTTGAAAACTATTAAACATGACTACCGCAAATCGATGTAGGATTTCATTCTACACCGAACGATATAAAAAATATACAGGATGTTACATTCAAAAAAAATTAAGTTTTCCTGCTTTTTAAAATTCCTTAATGTGTCACCAATTTTTAGACAGCCTGTATGATACGGCAAAAACTTTTAATGCGTGTTGGTAAAACAATGTTAGTATTTAATATTTTTAAGGTGGGGATCTCTGACACTTAAAGCAAATGAAAATTAATCAATTGTATACAACATGGTAAATATCAGAATTTTCGCAAATTTGTAATACCTTAGAAAGAGTTGTAGATAGCTGTAAGAAACCTTCATCGTAATCGTTAGGATTTTATGTTGAATTTTAAAATGTAATAATATATAGGGTGTTCATCGAAAATAGTAAAGTTCATGGCGCTCTCCAGCTAACCGGAAGTGTAAGAAACTTGAATATGATATATATATTGCATAAACATATTTAAGTGAAGTATTGTTATACTATATTATTGAAATAATTACGAAAAAAATCATCTTTGGTTTAAAAATAAATATTTTTTGACTTAGAAATTAAATAGAACACAACGTATTTGAGTGCTGGAAGAATAATTGGTTTCTGTGTCAAAGTTCGCCAACCATGTAAAATGTGTTGTGTGTAAATAAAATTTTGTGTAAAATAACGCATATAAACAAAAACGAAAAGAAAAATAAAATGTATTAGAGTATTGTTAAATCAAAATTAACTATAAAGTAATAATTGTTAATTAAAAAAAAAGGTTAAAAAATCAAAATGGACCAGGTGTAGGACAGAAACGTAATGAAAGATAACAAAATGTCGTTACTAATCTAATAGTTTCAAAATGTCCATATAACTTAAAGATATAATATAGTCAAAGAGAAGAAAAGAATTTGGTCTTATATAAAAATTTATATACACGTTGTGTAAAGAATATCTTTTGCAAGAAAAAAAATACTAGTAAAATAGTTACACAGATTAAGTAGTTTATTAGTAATTTTTGCTAATTATAAGTCGAATCAATATAACATATAATATATATCTTACCTTATTGCTTATGTTGGTTCAAATGTAATTTTAATACTTGGTAATACTCGACATCTGTAACAAAAAAATATATATACTAAAATTTATTTTAAAATTATTGCTGCGTATCAAATGCATCACATGGGGATATCAAAATATTTAGTGTCATTAATTTTAAAAGCTAGACATGAATACAATCTTAAAACAAACGTTAGCTTGAGTGTGCTCTTGTTGCTTTGATTTTATCTTTGTATTTATTTTCTACGCATATTTCCATTGGAAAATTAATATTGAAGATATCGATATTTATTTGGAGAAGGGAAATTGGCATAGAAAAGTAGTTTATTTAAACTAATTTTGTTTATAATTTGCATAAATTCCTCATTTACTTAGTGAACCTTAACTCAAATTTATTGGGTTCATTTCGATGCGTCCACATTGGATCTAATCTTTGTCGACTTTGTCTTTGGCCATATCTGCATTAACATGCGTTGGGTCAAAACGAGAAGGGCAGTTTTTCTAAATAATTGAAATTTAAAATATTTCCGTGTTAGTCTCTACTCATATCGCTCCAACCATTCATGATAAAAAAATACATAGAAATATGTCAAAGATTTGACGTTCTCGGTTTGACTCAACGCATTACTATGCATATGTTGACGAGGCTTTAGGGAAGGCAGTTTTAGAGCCGAGGGCACTATGAACCGATTGTTACGGACGTATCGATCTATAAACAAATCTAGCGTGCCGATATAAATAAAGTAAACAGATCAATGTTACGGTAACAGGTTCCGGACATGCAACCACCCTTTTTCCACATTTATAGTTTACGTATTATTCTGGCACGCCATATTTACTAGATGGAAACGTAAGTATGCCACAGTTCAAATCCCTTTCTAAATAAAAAAAAATATAGTAACAAAAGGAGGAAATGACGTAAAATGAGATCAGAAATAATTTCATAAAATGATTTTCGTGGTGTCTTATTGTCATCATATATTAAAATTGCTTTTAGCACGACACTCCTCTTTAGCAATATTTATTGTGGGCGAAGTAAAAGGGGAAATTTGCCCCAAATCGTTATGAGTATGATTATCGTCAGTTTTAAAGGAATAAAACAGGTAGGCAACACAAATTTACGGCAACTCTTATGATTGTTATAATATATTATTGTAGCAGTCACTGTCATCAAGTGGGAAAAAAAGCATTTGCATTATTTTCGTTTTGTTTCAGGTGCTGCAAATAGATTTTATAACAGAATGTGTTTTGTTGTTGTGAACGAGCGCTGTTGTTTGTATGTCAAAATTTGTTGCGCGGTTTACAATTACAGAGCAGTACAGTAGTTATATGTTAGTCTGAAATTAAAAGTTAAAATTGCTTCATCGTAGTTGAAATTAAATTACCACTTCTTATTAAGAAATAAAAGCTTTACTTCGAAAGACTCTGCTCAGGCATATTATATTAAACGTGGTTTTACTTGTACACTGCTACCTCCTGTTTTAATTAGCTTGAGCTTTTTCCTTGTTCTTCTAAAGCTGCCCTAGAAAACCAATTTGAAGGTACTTCTATTGAGAGGAGGAAAAAAAATGTGACACAATCGTCATTTCAGTCTAATTTGATTAAGTGTTTTAATTTAATCTCCGTACAATATGCTCCGGAGTAGGTGTACGAAGTAAAATAATTTTCATTAAATTTTAGATAATGTAATTAACGCCGACATTGAAACATTAAAATAATCAAAATTCAAAATGTAATAAAAAGATAATTCGATAAATCTTTTTATTACGTTTTGAATTTGAAAGTTTCAGTTGGAATTATAAACTGAGAAAAAGACTTCTTTGTCGTTAATAAATTTGCATTACTTCAAGGGAATTATTTGAAACAAATAGTGGTTGAACAAGCATATCTCTTCTTTATGAAATATTTCCCACTACTACAACTGCAAAATGTTTCAGCTCAACAGCAGATGGTGATGGTGGACGTTGGCTACAAGAAGATCTATAACGCGGTATCCGTTCGGAAACCAAGCAGAGTACATATATATTGCTTGACTCTTATAAGATCACGTAGCTTTCGTTGAGTGTGATCAGTACCAGTATAAGGATACCTTCCCACCCTTAGCCATTTTAAAATTAATCAGCTTAAATTAGCTGGTACTGAAAATACGATTCTGGAATAGTTCGCTTACAATTTTAGAAAATACAAAGGCAAAGTACTGAGAAAAACAAAACAAAAATCAGAGTACGTATGCTATTAATAATTCTATTATTGTTCAAATATAGACTAAAGCAACATCAGTTTTTCATTTTCAGACAAAATTTTAGGAATTCGTGGATTCCCATTTTCAATCGAAGGCTGCGTGTGACACATTAAATTTACATGTTATAAAGTACATTGCATATGCAGATATGGCTGTGCTAGCAACATTCAACAATAACTTGAGAAAGCTAGCGAATAAGTAGTAGTAGCGAGGAAAAGTGTGTGATGGAAAATGAAGAATTAAAGAAAAATTGGTTTCAGGTAGTGCTCGTGAATTAATTAATAATGAAAATTCCAGTTCGTTAGTAACAAAAAGCAAAAAAAAAGGTAAACAAGTGGAAAGAAGCAGCAAAACACCGAAAAATGTTGAAATAAGTAGTGAAGATGATCTTTGGCTTGCATCATCTGCGCTACGTGCTTCTCCCTTGTCTCCAAGACCTGCAGCGCTCAAAATAAGCACATAAACTAAGAAAGCGCAATACCCTACAAAATAGGAAAATTATTACAATTAATTTGTTTGTTTCAGCTAAATGGTTTAAAAAATTATTTATCTGCACTTATACAGGGTGAGTTTCTTATCTTGAGACAACGGAATATTTCTAAAACACTGCATCAAATCAAAAAAAGATCTTAATACGATTTATTATAATGTAGGAGGCTTACTGAATGGTGCCGAACTTGACCCCCCCCCTCCCCAGAGAAGAGGGGAGACAACTTTGAAATCTTAAATGGGAACCCCCCTTTTGTATTGCAGATTCGGATTCTACGCCATCAAGTATGTAGTTTTTGTTTGAAACTTTTTTCGATTCGTAACAGATTGCGCTGTAATCGCATAAAACATGATTGTGAACGTCTAGAAAAAATACATAAAAAAGCGAAGCAACCAAACATGATTTCGTGTTTTTTTATTTTAACATTAAATAACATTTCAAAAAGCCGTTACGGTAATTTATATTGCGTAATGTTATAGCCTCCATTACTGTTCAAATTTTCAACACTAACTAATTTGTATTGGATTAATAATTAATAATGTAAACGGGGATCGGACAATGTGTAAGTATTCACAGCTTGTCAAGTACTGAATAAAGTACGGTTTTGTATCGTTGAATAGCATTCCAGTTGCGAATAAATAAATGTATCGAAGTTTCGAACACATGGGTTTTTGAAATGTTAGTTTATGTTAAAATAAAAAAACACAAAATCATGTTGGCTTGCTTCTCTTTTTTGTGTATTTTTTCTAGACGTTCACAATCATGTTTTTTGCGATTACAGCGCAATCTGTTACGAATCAAAAAAAGTTTCAAACAAAAACTACATACTTGATTGCGTAGAATCCGAATCTGCAATATAAAATGGGGGTTCCCATTTAAGATTTCAAGTTGTCTCCCCTCTTCTTTGGGGGGATGGGGGATCGAGTTCGGCACCATTCAGTGAGCGTCCTACATTATAACAAATCTTATTAAGATCTATTTTTTTGATTTGGTGCAGTGTCGTAGAGATATTCCGTTGTCTCAAGGTAAAAAAATTCACCCAGTATATGCCTTATAAAAGATAAAGTGTAATAATTTTTTGGTGTAAATTGTATTTTGATAATTGAATCACTTTTAGTGGGAAGTAAAGATACTGCAACATTTTTGATATGTAATTTTATTTGTCTTCCTTATTTTGTTTCTTCTCTTATTAAATTAAAAATAAATAACTATTGTGTAAGCAATTCGTATCTGTTCAATTAAAGTGAAGTGTACTAGAAGGAATTCTTTTAAAACCAACTTAGTAAGGCTTTGTAAACTTTAAGACGTGCAACGAAAGCAGTCCTGAGATTTGTATCGCGAATTAGAAGTTGGGCAACACTTCGGATTGCACGAACGTTCGAGTAGCGGCAGACAATTTTCAGACGTTTTATGCAGTACCCCGAGCAAAAGAATTATTTATAAGTAATGCTCGAAGCTTCTAAATAGAATAGAAAATTGAAGATATAAATAAGGAAGCTGATTGGAGGTTTTGATACGGAATATGTTTCTATATATTTATATGTGTTGTGACCTATTATCATTTTCTGACCTTTCCATTTAAGATAGTCTTAAAAATGCGTTTATTATACAATTATTTTATAGCTGTAACAGTTTTTGAAACGAATTTTCCTAATTGATATAATCTCAACGAATGCGCAGTGAGTGTTGTTCCATATTTTTCTCTATAAATCTCTGAGCTTCATGTGAGGATGAATGATGACCACTGAAACGAGTCACGAAACTGTGTATATTATAGGTTTTTTAAAAGTATGCACGCTATCTCTTTACCCTTGTTATACAGCAGAAGCAACACCTACTACGAACAGCAGCATGCGCTTCATACATATAACTATTGCTGTGTACTGATGGTACCAGCATAAATGAAAATGAAAAGTAAAAAAAATGAAAATTTAAATTTACTAGCTCAGCGGATAAAAATAAAGGGCGCAAAAGAACACTTAACCTCAAGGTTACTCTCACAATTAAACGTATCATGAAAAGTAAAATGTGGGCGTTTGAAAGTTTGACTTTTTTAATCTAAAAAAATTAAAAAAGGTTTGACCTCAAATAAAAGAACAGTATTTTTGAATGACGTTTGACAATCATAAAATTTATTGTAAAAAAAAAGAAAAAAAAACATTTAGTTACAATTATGCAGAAACAAAACCATGAATTTAAGCTTCTGGCCGAAAACAAAAACTGCAATAGACTCCACAATTACAAAAGGACAATGCAAATCCTTCAACAAACAAAGGACAAATTTGTTCTAGAAGAAAATCCTATTTTCACAAAAAATCCACGTGGTCTCAAAATTTAAAACAACCTAAATTAATTTAAACGTGGACAAAACAAGTAAAATTTACAAAATTGAAATTTAATTACAAGCACAATGCTTCTTTTCACCTTACCCGAGATGATTAAAAATAAAATACAAATCAGTAAACTAGAAAACGGAAAAATTAACTCTTTAAACTAAAAATATCTTCTAGAACAAATACAATAACTGATCTTATATCTAATCGTGTACACAAGCAAATACAACAGCAATTATTAAACTTATGACTTCCTAGATGGACGATTTAAATCGCAATAAACGAACAAATCTTAAAATAAAAATGAATTACCAAAATGGTAGCAAAGAAACTAAAATAAAATGTACTCACGCTCGTCACTCTGGTAACTGAGCGCCTCTAAGGGATAACAGTCGTATACATATATCAAAACCTGGGTGCCCTCGCAACGCAGAAACGCAAAGAAAATATCTAGAATATACATTCGAACATATACAATACTGGTGAACGCAATATGTACAATTGAAAGAAATTAACTTAAACAACTGAACAATTAAAAGAATAAATAAGATCAATTCAAATAACAAAATCTTATCCAAAAATAAAACATTAATTTCTGAGAGAATTTGCCCGACACATTGATAAAGATTAATCTCAATAAATAAAATAACACTGAATTTACGAACCCCGGGGTGCCAAACCACAGCACTATGTATATAACTGTTCGTGTTTGGGATGGCGCGTGTGGTATATGTGCAACTGAAATTGAACTGTGAAGGAAAAGGTACCACCACAGGTGCAAATTAGGATTTACATTGATTTTCTTTCTTTCAACACTTCTGCATTACTTTCCTTCTCTAGATAAGCTAATATTTGTTGAATGAAACTATTTAACGTATTAAAGGAAGACGAGGTTTCCATTTTAGAAAGTTTTCATGGCATTATTTTTTCTGCACTACCACCTCTGATATAGTGAAGCAAAATAAGATTATACTCGTAATTTCGGCTTTAAACTATTCACGTCTACTTTGTTTCTTTAATCTGTATCTGGACAAAGCACATCCATTTCGGGTCGATGAATATACGTGCCACCATGATTCTATTTTAGCTGCTTTTTCGTTATTTTAAGGCAAAATTGTTATTGTGGTCTAAAAGCTCTCCGTAACCATAACAATTACGGCCGAAAAACATTTGTAAATGGATCAGACTGGAGTTCGCCGTCATTTTAAGACAGTTCTCTTACGCAGGTCTGTCCGTAAATTTGCTGCTTATTTTTCTTTTGGGAATAGAACACTGCGAGTTTACCAGAAAAGCGTAATAGAGTAAAAGGAGAAGCTGAAAGATTTAAGTTGTAGTAAAATTTAATATCCTCTCAAGCTGGATATCGTTCTTTTTCCTTTTTTTTAAGAAGTCCTATAATTTTCGCTAAGGGTTATTTAAATATGTTCCATACAATTGTGTATTGGTTGTTGCGATTAAAAAAAAACAGTAGCTGATATAACAAATAGAGTACAATATTAACAAGAACAGGACAAAAACATTAAACAAACCATAAAGAAATGTAACTAACCTAATTTAAACACTTTAAAAACAGCATTATATTGCTCAATTAGAAGGGTAAAACAATAATTAATCGGAAAAAACTAATGATGAGTAATTACAAATGTATTTGTTAATGATATGTGTAGATTTTAATTGCCCGTGTGATGACTAGTTGCCGCAATGCTTGCTTAGGATCCTGCCTGTTATGTGTGCCGGGGGTTCAAATCTTGTTCCGGTCAGTTGTGATAACTGACTTTCTTTTCGTTATGAATAGTGGAGAAATTTAGCTCAACGGATTGTGTGAGAAGGATATTAATGCTTATGCATTTATCAAAGAAGCCCTTTTAAACAATTAGCATATCAATCGCATCATTAGGAAATGAGTCATATACCGGTGCGGCAACAGTCTGTAATGGATCAGTTACGGCATACCTATTAACATAATTTAAAAATGTTTTAAGTAAAATTTATTTGGGAAAGCACCAACTATTACCTAAAATTATTTTGATGTATAGAGTGTGTTTAATTTCTTCGGTACGCTATCTTATTTTTAATGGAACACATTTTATATTGTTATATTTTTTGATTCCTGGGCGCAATATAAAGTGAATTTATATAACACACCATATAGGTTCAAGTGATGATTTTCGCAATATTCAGTATTAAAGGAAAATGCTTAAAAGTCTGACACACTCTGTTACAATTTGAACATAGAATATCCGAAACAACTTGCATGCACGTTGGAATTGATTCAGCATTATCTGTTAAAAACTCACCTATACACTAAAAAATTTAGGTAATTTTTCTTGGTAAAAATCAATTATTTGGATAACTTTCCGCATTCAATAGGAGTAAATGTACAAAATCTTTTACATGAATATTAATGGCAAAAATTCGGTTTCTTGAAAAAAAATCTTTAACATTTCTTACAATTTAGTAAATTACTGTTAAAAATAATATCTTTTATTCAAATAAATTACCTTAACAGCAGAAAAACATTTTTTGGATATCATGATATCAAGTGCTTTAGTACTTTTTTGAGGAAAGTCGGTATAGTTACTGATAAAGTAGTAGTACACTTATGTCAAAATTTTATTACGAAACTAAATCGTCTCGTCATGATGTGCTAAACATATAATAGCAAAGTTTTCTAGCCTATAGTAGCAAATACGTTAAACATATTCTACAAGTACAAAAATTGCCGTGAAGATGGCGGTTCTCCTATTTCACTACACTAACTTTCTATACTCGATATAAGTTTTCTACATGGTAGACATAGTTACCAAATATTTTGTATTATATCATTGCCAGATAAATATTTCTTAGGCACCTTTACAATAGTCGTTATCATAATTAATAAAGAAAAAACATATATATAATTATTTTTATATACACTACCTTAATTGTTCCAGTTCATGGGATTGAAAATGTCAGAAAACAATGCCGACGAAACGTGGTAACATAAAAGTTATTATAAACTAATGGAATTAAGTCTTTTAGTCTATCGAATTTTACTACCTAAAGCAAATAGAGGAATCCACATCTATTAAAGTAAAAAACATATTTAAACCATCAACTGATACATCTGGAGGAATGTATATCAGAAAAGTACAATTTTTTTAAATGAGAGTTAAATATCATCCAACTATATCAAGAACAGTTAAACTTAATATTATTGCACTTAAATCAACTATTCTAACAGAATATATAGACTTTACATATATTCTAATAGAATAGTTGATTTATGTGCAATAATATTAAATTACCACCTATCCCATAATTAGTCTTTAATTTATCCCTACTGAAGAACGCCTAGAGAGAATTTATAAACTTGAAGATCTACTTTTCACTTGCAGACGTTGCAGAAAGTTTATTGCTTTTACTACCTCGTTACCGCAAATAGTGTGTTCCATTATCGCACAAGGCATTCCGGTGATTTGATATTTGATATTGATTTGTAGGGTGGTACAAATAATTTTTATTGTAGTAATTTTAGTAGACATTGGTTAGATGCAAAGTGGATTATAATTTTAGGTACACTAATCCATACATTGTAAGAACTACTATAGTAGTAGTAGTAGAGAGAATGCGGATCGAAAACCTTGGCGGAGAGTGAAATTGAACAATACTCATTCTGTATAATAATGTATCATTATGGCGATGTTCATGTATCATAATCGAACCACACAGTTTGCATTCGACATGATTACGTGGATTTGCAATACATCACATGATATTTAATATTAATTAAGTTAGCAATTAAGCTGCTCAATAGCAACAGATGTATTAATTATTAATGCGCATAATAGCATCTAGACATCGACCTCTCTACACCGTAATTTCAATGCGGGTGTTTACTTGTATCAAATACATATATTAATCTTAAGCGCCATAATCGCTAAAAATTAAAAGACGTATGTTAAGTTGCATTACGTCTAGGTTTATTAAATAATTGGGATTTCCTAGTCAATATGAGCTTATACTTTAAATCATAGTACCTAACGTGATTTTTTACTCAAAAACAATGGGTTGGAATCTCAAAAAATCGCTCAAGATTTAAACCCTCAGCAAATACAAAAGTCCTGGTCAAAAATTATTGACTAGCGGGAAACATTGGATGAAGAATCAAATGAAATCGAAGAGGACATGTTTCAACTAATAACTAAAATAGGCGCTTGAGAAAAGATTACCAGAGAGGATTTTATCCAGTAGCTGATAAGTGTCGAACACCAAAAGTTAACGGATTGTGATATATTTGTGCGTGCTTTTGTGTCAGAAAGGGAAGAATACAGCGTTGAGGAAAATGATGATGAAGAGGCAGCAGATATACCAAAAATTTCCCACGAAAAAGATATATAACATTTTAAAAACGCTTTGCTTTATGTGGAGCAACAACTAAATGCTACAGCTGTTGATGTCTTACTTCTCAAAAGGTAAGTGGATTATAGAACGTAATTATATTCTGCAACGACGAAGTCTTGTTGCGTTTGTAGTATGCACATAATAATTTGTGAAGCTACAAGTACGTACATGTGTATGGATGTACGCTAATGTTAATAATTAAATGCGAATAGAGGAGCCGTTTTAGGTAGTCAACCAATCATAGTTGTTATCAGTAATGTACAATTTTTCTAATACCCAATATTTAAATTTTTATATCATAGTGCAGTAAACGCCTTTTTGCCGACGGATATCCTTAAACCGTATGCATAAATATTTAAAATCGTACATTTTAACGTCGAAACTAAAACGCTAAAAGCATTAGTGTTTGAATAATGTTCTCCGTGTTTAAAACCGCCTTACTATGTATATTATGCGAAAATACAAGGAATAACTACGAATAATGCATTATCCATGTAAAGATAATGCATTCAAATAACAATAATTAATCAGAAGAGCAAATGCCGTTGACGTATGTCAAAGGTATAACAGAAAAAATGTTCACAACATTGGTTTGCATTCATGGTATCTAATGCAATTTTTTTCTGGAATGGATATACTTTAATAAGCAGTATTGGATGATTACACATGTTTTATATAGTGAGAATAAACAATGAACCAAATATTAAATGTAATAACAATATATATTTGTCGTTTCTATAAAAAAGAAACATGGACGTTGTCTTATTACAATTAATTCACAATAAAAACAACACCAGAATAATAAAACTAAAAATAAACGTTGAACATAAAAGCTAAGAATTTATAAATTCCCTAATATCATAAAATTTGTGTTCTAACAAAAAATCTATTAACAACTTCTTAAATTCATACATCGTTGGTGCTATTTTCATTTTTTCAGACAGTTTATTATACTATGATATCGATCGACACTTAGGACCACATTCAAAAAGCGAAGTTTTGTGAACCGGAACACTAAAGTTAGTACATACTCTGGTCATCAATATACCATATAAGTCCGAGTTCTTTAAATATTTATTAATGGTTTGCCTACAGAAAACTAATAGTTTATATATGTATAGGCTACAAACCGGCAGAATACCCAATTCCTGCAATAATGGACGACTGTGTGGAAGTTGCACCCACTATGCACCTAATTGTTTTTTTTTTGTAATAGAAATACTCGTTGCAGGCATGGCGTGGCACCCCAAAATATGATTTCATAGCGCAACCTGGACTCTACATATGCAAAATAAAAGATTCTCAGTGACTGAATACCCACGCTATTTCGAAGGGTTCTTATCCCATAGAGGGTTGTACCCAATTTAGCTTCAAGCGCTGAACAGTGTTTCTCATACCTGAGCCCTTTATCTACTGTGATAACAAAAAAAAAACTTGTCTTGCTCAGGTATGGACTTACCGTCGCTAGACCGTATAGACCGCTAGCTGATGGAACCTTGCTAAATCCGAACACCAACAGCCCCGTCTTCCCTCTATTCATTCAGTCCATTATCCTCAGACCACCTACGAAACTGGCCTATACATTCCCCAGAGGCTATCGACACGTGGGCTATCGAAGCTCCACTGATGACGCAGGTTGTATCGTCTGCATACTGAGAAAGTACGCAATCGCTCAGAGAACACCTTAGATCATTGGCGGCTACCATAAAAAGGCTTGGACTAAGACGGAGCCCTGCGGAACGCCGACCGTACCTTGCACTGCAACATTTGAATAATAAGTGATGCGCACTGCATTCACACTGGACTGAACTGATACATAAGGGTTTCGAATCTTTTAGATAGGAGGAGAATAATGCATGGGCTACTCTCCGCACCCCAAGTGCCCAGAGTTTCGTTAATATGACGTAGTGATTCAGAATATAATGCTTTTGAGAGATCGACGAAAATTACTTCAACAACTCTAGCCTTATCTGACTCGCCATAAACATGATCTAATGAATGAAAAATTGCGTCGCATATTGATTTGCCAGACAGAAAGCCAAACTGACTCGGTGACAGAGATTGTGTTTAGTCAGATAGGATAATCTTATGTTTATTATTATTTTCTCAAGTATTTTTGTAAATGGTATCGCTATAAGTCTATAATTATCTAGCTGTTGCCTGTTGCCTTTTTTATGTGCCGGTATAATTTTACTTATTTTTAATTTATCTGGAAATACACCAGACGCAAAGCATCGATTTATTAAATGTACTAGTGGGCCTACTACTTCTTGTGCAACATATTTCAGTATAAAACACTGCAACATCACATAATATTATTTGAGACCTCATCGTTATCAGTTGGGAATGAATACAAGCTGTTATTTGGATTTAGAGTTGTCTGATAATTATTCTGATTTTGAGAGCTGCAACTGAACAGACATGTTTGCTAAATAATGTTCTTTCTTTTTGTTTTTTTACATTATATCATTGGATTACATGTTTCCTGAAAGATTCCCCGAGATGAATTACCAGACAACAAAATTTTCCAAGAACGGACACCTTTCTTTTCTTGTTTTAATACGTATGTTAGCCGCTGCAACCCTCGCTTAATATCACAAACAAGCCAATCTCCCAAAAATTGTTTTATATATCTAATGATTTTATCCAATAGAGAAGATAGATGTTGTTATTAGTGTTGAGACGAAGCTTTCATTATCATTCACGGCCGATCGTCCGATTCATAATGCGACTTCAAGCATCATTAATTGCATTAATAAAACACTTGTGCGTGAAGCAGATCTTTCACATTGCTTTCACGAGAATAAACATGTAGCAGCGCATTTGTATGCAAACAATTTACTATTTATTTTGCCAACAAAATATTTCTCTAAAAAATATAATGTAACCTATTATAACCGCCTATTTTTGGCGGACTTACTTCAAACCTAATACATTTTATCTTGTAATCCGAGTTTCCTAAAACTATTTATGCGAAAATTTTCAAATCTAATATTCGTTTAATACATCATCAAATCATTAATAAACTTAAGCCTAACCTCAAATTCTGCGCATACACTGTGTGCCCAAATTGTTTGATCTTTGCAATATACACCGCTATTAAAAATTATTATGTATTGTAACAAATGTGAAGAAGAGATTCCTAATGAAGCAGGTGGAGTCGACTGCCTAGGTTGCAACTCGGTGCTGCATTTTAAATGCAGTACACTGAAAAGTACTACCTATCATGGGATGTCAAAAAATCGTAAGGACGCTTGGAGATGTGATGCCTGTAGGTTAGCGAGCAGGGTTAATGTAGATTTAAAGAAGGAGCTAGTGGAATTGAGACAGTCTTTGGATGAGGTCAAGGACAGAGTTGAAGCGAGCGATTTAACTTTTCAAGCTATTAAAGTAGATCTTCAGGAAAATAAAAACACTATCAATTTGCTAAAAAATCAAGTTAATGATTTCTCAGATTTAGTAAAAATTAAAGATAAAGAGATAAATATCTTAAAAAATAAAGGTGCAGGATCTTGAACAATATAATAAAAGAAAACAATAGAAATTCACGGCATAGCGGTGTCCACAGGACGAGGATCCGGTTGCTTTAGCCAGTGGCTGTATCGTTGAAGCTTGGAGTACAGTGTGAGCCTGCTGACATTGAAGTGGCTTACAGATTGCCCAGGCGTGGGGACCTTGGTAAAACTCCTCCTATCGTGGCTGAATTTCGATCTGTGGAGAAGAAATCGCAAATATTAAAATTAAGGAAAACTAAACTGACAAGCAAGGATATTACTTCACTGGTGGAGAGTCAAAGTAGAGTTTTGGTTTTTGAAGCATTGACTGCTTATAAAAAAAAGTTGCTTTGGCAGGCCAAAACCAGAGCCAAAGAAGCCGGTTGGAAATTTGTGTGGGTCGCGACGGGAGGCGTGATTAAGATCCGGAAAGAAGAAGGCGGAAAAATTCATAATATCTCCTCCTGAAGACGATTTTATATCTTTACGGCGACTCCAGTGGTGTGGGAAGTGATTGCATCCCAGTCTGAGTCGTAATCACTATATATATATACAATTTCTCATTTTGCCTGCTCATACCTTCTAAGACCTGCAACATACATTACTTTTTTTTACTTTCAGTATTTGTCCTACTTAAGACATGGATATTTTTTCGCCAGATATGGAATTTACACCCTATTTTGATTCTTTGCGGCAATGGTGTGATACAAAAATTGATAGTTCATTTACCATACTACATCATAACATCCGATCTATCGCCAAACACTTCGATGAATTTTATAATTTTATCAGAGACAGTTCAGTGGTGTTTGATGTTCTGGTGCTGACGGAGGTCAATCTTAAGCATGATGAATTTTTTGTAGCATGAACAAACTTATAATATTAATGGCTACAACATGATACATTCTTTAAGAAAGGATAGAGGCGGAGGAGGTGTTCTTATTTATATGAAATCGGTATATTCACACGAGAATCATAGCTTTGAATTGGTATGTTGTGAGGGCCTGAACATAACAATTACATTGGCGTCTTTCGAACTCAATCTATTGGCACTCTATAGACCGCCCAACGAGAATACAATTAGCTTTTTGGATTCCCTCGAGAGCTTCGTAGGACATGCTGGAGGGACAAACATATGCATCATAGGTGATACAAATATTGATTTGTTAAACGATTCACCCGTATCTGCAAGGTTTAGCGAAGTTTTATTAGTTAATGGATATGATTGTATCATCTACAACTATACTAGAGAAGAGCCTAGGCTAGGGCTAATTACCAAATCATGTCTTGACCATATTTTCTACAAGGGAAAATCTGATGTAAAAGGAGCTATTATTCAAACGAAAATCTCTGATCATTACCCGGTCATTGCCGATATCCCATGTATCAGCCTCACCAATGCCCAATTTCAACAACATATAATGCCAAGTATCAACGGCTTCCTATTGGGTCACTTGTTACAATTTTATTTCTCTCCAGATAAGATAATGTCTTACACCACCTGCTCTGAGCTGTATGATTATATATCTGAATCATATACATCTGCGGTGCGTGCGGCAACCACCTATAAACATATAATTAATAAGAAGAATCATGGTATTAAGCGTACCTACTAAATTACCCTGGATTGATGATGGTATTAGGTTCGAGATGGCTAGAAGGGATGATTTGTTTCGGAGGTGGAAGAGTTGTGGTAATGATGTTGATAGGAGAGATGCTACAAGGGTACTCTACAATGCCTCTAAAAATAATGTAACGCGGTTACTTAGACTAGCTAAAAGACGATATTATTTCGCTCTATTTCAAACAAAATCAGGGAAATATGAGGGCGACATGGAAACTGATTAATCGTGCTTTAGGGAAAGCTAACAAGGATCTTGGAGGAGCAAACATGTTTACAGTTTTTAAAAAGGATAAACACATCGTGTTGGACGAATTTTGCAAGGAATTTTGTTTGGAACGGTTTCGATTAGATCATTCAGATATACTGACGTGTTCCAATAGTATATTAACTACTCCAAAGACTAATTCTCCTTCTACCTCGTGTGTGTTGAACTTGGTAACTGAGCAGGAAGTCTTAGAAATCATATCTAAACTTGATCCTGGGAAATCCCCTGGAGCAGATGGCATTCCCATGAAGCATGTTTTGATGCACTCAAGAGTTTTTTCTTTCCCAATTTGTCGACTGATTAACCTAAGCTTGCAAGAGGGTGAAATTCCTACAAAATTAAAGATTGCTATTGTTAAACCTCTTCACAAGGCGGGTGCAAAAAATCAGGTCTCTAACTATAGACCCATTTCAATTTTACCATCTATAGAAAAAATTTTAGAACGCTATGTGTGCGCTAACATTACTGATTTTATAGAGAAATTCAATATCTTGGACACCCAACAATTTGCATATAGGAAGAACAGGGGAACCATCCCTCTATTACGGAATTTTGCTGACCACATCAATTACAGTCTTAATAACTACAAGCATGTAGCCTGCCTGTTTGTTGATCTGTCAAAAGCTTTTGACACTGTTGATCACAGCTTGCTGCTGGAGTCGTTGGAGGGCTGTGGTATTCGTGGGGTCCTAAAAAAATGGTTCGGACATTACCTTATTGAGCGATCGTTCAGGGTGGTACTTGGCAGTGAAAACTCTATTTCGGTGCCTCTTTCACAGGGAGTACCACAAGGAAGCATCCTTGGTCCACTGCTATTCTCACTTTTTATTAATGATGTAGGTGCTCACCCTGCAAGCATGCCAGTACTTTATTTACGCTGATGATTTAGCTGTTGTCGTGACTTCCAATACCGCCACTGAAGCTTTTGAACATCTCCAACAGCTCTACAATAACCTTCAAATTTGGGCACATGATAAAAAATTAATTATAAATAACAAAAAGTCCAAGGTGATGCACATACGATCTCCTCACATGAAGGCCGAACTATTTCCACCAGTTACCAGTCACAAGCACCAATGTCTTCACTCAACATCTTTTCGTAATGGTACCTGCGCATGCGATGAAGTGCTGGAGTAGTGGATCACTTTTGTTATTTAGGATTGCACATCGACTCAGCTTTCTTGTGGACCCGACATATTTATCTAACGTGTGCAAGAGTACGTCTGCTTGGACACCGTTTTTATTACCTGTCCCAGTTTCTGCCTTTGGATACCATGCTTCTCATCTATCACTCACTGGTACAGTCCATCATCACCTATGGATTAACAATTTATGGAGGTGCTTCAAAATACTTAATCGACAAATTATGCTCCGCACAAAGACTTACCCTGAAGAAAACATGACGACAACGCGCACATCAGGTCCAACTGGTAAGGAAATTTGGAGTGCTCCTGTGAGTTGTCTTTATCGCTATCGGTTGCTAATGGAGCACTACTTCTCAAGGGAGAAAATTGCCACGGTGGAACATCAACACTCTACAAGATCATTGTGCGCGGGTGATCTGGTTGTGCCGAAGTGTAATAATAAGTATGGCCTGTCTTGTGTTTAATGTAGTGGTGCCTAGGATTTTTAATGAATTTACCACCGGATTTGGCTCTTTGCAATCTTTATGTTCACTAAAAAAAGAGTTGAAAAATTACTACCTACATTTAGATGATTGATCTATATTTTACTAATGTTTAGTTGATTTATAATCTGATAATATCTATCGACCGTGATGTGTATACACATTTTTTGCTTGGACCGTTTTATCCACCGATAAGCAAACTTTTTGCTTGGTGGAAATTATATTATTGTTTCACGTCTTACATTAATTATTTACTTACTTTATGGATTTCACTTTTGATAGAAGTCGAGCAACTAAAGATGTTACGTTTATATTATTGCGAAATAACCTGTAATTTAGTATTTGTTTTTATTTATTTTTCTTTGTGCTACTGTTGTTATCATTTAGTTTCACGTTTTGTGGCAGCAAATGCATCGCTCTTGCGTTTAAATATATAGGTTATGTTAGTCACTACATTGTATTATGGGTTGCCTAATGTGATTACAGGTTGCTGTAATTTAATTTAAATTAATGATGTTTGTATAGATGGCAGGATATTTAATCATTTCAATTCTTATAATTTCCATATACATTTTTCCTTTTCATTGATAAATTAATATAATGTAAATATGTAATAATTACCAATAAACTAATAAAACTCAAGAAATAAAAAAAGCGTTGAACATATCAACCATGTGCAGTACTTCCTTGGCATTGTTTAATGAGAAATACTATTTTTGTTTCTACCACCAAGAAATTGGTACAGTTATTGAATTGTTATGCTCTAAACTCTAAAAAATAAAATCAATTTTTTTCATAATTATTTGTCGTAACTTTAACATATATATTATCAGTTAAAATAATTAAACTGGCTTAAACTTTTTTCTGTTCTTTTGCTTTGACAGCTTAGTGTATCCAGCACTATGTACTCCTTGTCTGTTGTACCTGTATTTTTTAGTGTAATCTTTACTTTGTAATTTTTTATGACAATAAAGCGCATTATTATTATTATTATTAATTAAAATGTTTTAAAATATAAAAATTTGATCATTGTAGTAGACCAAATATGCAAACTTTTTTGCGGTTTGACGAAGTATATCTAAGTACTGTTATGAAAAATTAATAGAAAAAATAAATTACAGCAGCAAATTAGCCGATTTGTTTATACATAAATAAATAAATATATAAATCGAAAAAAAAAAAAAAAAAAAGCCACGTGGTGAATGAAGCTCTTTGTACCTGCCTTTCATGGAATGTATCCGTTCAGGTCGTGAAAGCAACCTTGACCATTCGTTTCATTCATTATCTGGCTTCGCATTGCAATATTCACTAATAGTTATGTAAAGAATGAAACTACGTTCATTCCAACACTTAGGATTCAAGATAATAATGTGAATTCAATTGCTTTCTCACTTTGTAAGAAACTAAGATTTTTTACTATACATACAGTGACCGGCATAAATATTGCAACATATGGGACTTTTTTTTATTATTAAAATATTCCAAATTTTTCTTGAGGGGATAGGTTATGCATGTTTAAGAACCCCAAAATTTATTTTGACATACGTCACGTGATCACTAGTATGGCGGTAAATTTAAAAAATATGCCATGAATTTCCAAAAAGTGAGGTTAGATGACAAGATATCCAAAAAAGTTATTTGAAAAAGTTGCTTAGAATTCAATTCTGAGGCTATGTGCAAATTTTTGTAAAGATATTTAAAAAAAAATAAAAATCACAATTTTTCCAAATAGTGTTTCGTTGAATTACATATTTCCATTTTTTACGTTTTTAGCAGCTCAACAGTAGTAATATTTCTAAATTTGGCTGATACTCAAACAATTTTGTCAATGTTTGCATAATTAATACAGTGAAAACTGAAAAGTACGATTTCGGTATGACAATTGTTGTAGCAAGGGACTGTGTATAGTACTAATAACTGAAAGTTCACAAACATTTTCATTCTAAACCATTCGGCAAGCATTATCTTTATTGAAAATTTTATTTTTTTTGTTTTTTTCATTAAAATGAAAAGCGTTAGTCCAAAACTGGTAACACTCTATGCACCCACCGAAGGTATTAAAGTAGATTTTGAAATTAGAGAGCAATGAATAATAAACAGTAGGTAAAATAAAAATAGTAGTAACTACTCATTTACCAGAAAATTAAAAAATAGTTTACTATATTATTTTGTTGTTTTAATTTGAAAGCCTACCTTACTTATAAGAAACAGTTGTTCATTACTATTACATAGTTATTGTTTAAATGTTTTTGCTTAATAAGAATTCACATCATTAGCTAAAAGTACTTTATTATTAATCACTTACTTCTATTGAGTTTCATAGACGTTAAACTATTTTTATTTTACCTAGGATTTATTATTCTTTGTTCTCTAATTTCAAAACCTACTTTGATACCTTCGGTGCGCGCATGTACTCTTATGAGTTATTAGTTTTAGAATAACGGTTTCCACTTTAATGGAGAAAACAAAAAAGTGTTATAATTTTCAATAAACGTAATGTTTATTAAGTGGTTTAAAATAAAAATGTTTGTGAAATTTTATTTATTACTTCTAGATACTGTCCCTTGTAACAACAAGAGACAGGTTATTATGAAAATGTACTTTTCAGTTTTCACTGTGTTAATTATGCAAATATTGACAAAGTTGTTTGAGTATCAACCAGATTTAGAAATATTACGGTAGGTATTGGTGGTGCTAAAAACAGAAAAAAATGGAAATATATAATTCAATTAAACAATATTTGGAAAAATTCTGATTTTTAAATTTTTTAAAATATCTTTACAAAAATTTGCACACAGCCTCAGAATTGAATTCTAAACAACTTTTTCAAATAACTTTTTTGGATATTATGTCATCTAATCTCACTTTTTGGAGATTAACATCATATTTTTTAAATTTGCCGCCATACTAGTGGTCACGTGACGTGTGTCAAAATAGATTTTGGGGTTCCCAGACATGCACAACCTATCCCCCAAAAAAAGTTTTAGTATATTTTAATAATAAAAAAAAATCCCATATGTTGCAATATTTATGCCGGGCACTCTATAAGCCGAGAGAATTGTCGCGACGGATATCACTGTGGTTGTTCATAAATCTAAATCAGTATTTATTACTTAGTGATATTCGCAAATAGTGATAGAAAGTAAATAAAATAGAAGAAACAATTAAACATTTTAAAATTATAAAAATGAGTACGAAGAATTTAAACGAGTGTTTATAGTCAAATGTAATATGATCAGATAAAACTTAAAAGCTTCGCTGTGTATACTCTTTTATCGTAATATTAACATCAGTCAATGTGACAAATAACCAATTTACATGCACAAATAATGAAAAGCAATTAAATTATTTCCATATTGTTTGTACTTTAACTAATATTTCGCTGAAAATGTTTTTGAATTTTAAATTCCATAAAACTTTTGTGGAAAACAATTTTTTTCTATAATGAAATGTACCTGATACATAGCGGATACCTCGCGGATGCAGATAAAATATGCATACAGTGAAGACTCGTTATTAGATTTTTTTCCCCCGAAGACACGAGGGTAAGCTTTCACGAAACGAGGCGACTCGAAACTTGAAACGCCGCGATTTTGTAGCAGTAATATAACGGAAAGCTGCTAATAAACATCTTGTTAATACAACTTTAATTAAAGGGCGTTGTGAAAAAAATGAAACTTGAAAAACTTGTTAGTGTTGCTACGACGCTGTGGAATAAGGAGCCCGGAGACGCGCTATTAACACCGCGCTGAAGAGCCAGTCGTTGGAAAAAAAAAACGCGTAAACTCCTTACGAAAGTTCCTCCTTCCAAGCTCGTTCTCCTAACTTGACCCAATTACCAAGTTAGCGCGCGTACATCGTCGTAGTGATTGTGAGTTTACTCCTTATAAGGTCGCAATGGGCGGGCGTGTCGTCAGTGAACGTGTTTGCAAAAGTTTTTGAATGAAGCGACGACACGACGGTTGAGTTGTGTTACCCTGCATGGGATACAGAAGAGAAGTGGTTAGTAAGTCCGAATAGCATCCCTCAACACCGCCCTCAGGATCAAAAGAATGGACGGCGAATTAACGCCACAGTCGTCTTGTATGTACGATGCGTGACGGTTAACGTTTGATAAAAGTGCGGAAAATGCTCGCCAAACCGAATTGAAAATTTTCCGCACAACATCGTGCAGCAATGACGCTGTGTTGAATTCAATATATATATCCAGCAAGCGAGAGCACGCAGCAGCGGGACGCAGTAATATGAGCGCTCGTGCATCGGATGAAAACCGGTCACTGCATGCAGAGAATACTAATCTGAGTTCACATATGAATGGACGAAATCGGATGCCGAAGAAATACATGCAGATTGCAATGCGCGAGCGATTTTGGCTTGGGTAAGTGTAGGTTTTCGTTCGTCTGAGGTGTCATGCGGCTAGAGTTTCAAATCAAGTGGTAAGTGGCAAAGTAACACGTTAATGGAGGATGTGGTGTGTACGTTATCACGATATTCTAAACAGCTGAATTTTGCAGCTTTCTATCATGCTAATAGTTCACTCGGACGATCAAACATGTTTTCCTAATCAAAGCGTTGAATATTTAACTGCAAT
Organism: Protaetia brevitarsis; assembly: GCA_004143645.1. Classification (NCBI taxonomy): domain Eukaryota; kingdom Metazoa; phylum Arthropoda; class Insecta; order Coleoptera; family Scarabaeidae; genus Protaetia; species Protaetia brevitarsis. The sequence continues at coordinate 2,383,034 of RXPK01000070.1, forward strand.
TACCGCCTGGGTTGGCCATTACATTTTCGATAATGCCGCTCAAAATATTTCATAAGCATTAAGGGAGATAATTATACTTTAATAGAGTCTACGTTCCATTTAATATACAGGGTTAGACAAATGTATGGATCCATTCGAATATTTTTAATATGGCTAGTTTAAATTTAATTAGACTTTCACATTTAATGAAATGCAAAACCATGCTTAAGGAGTAGAGTGTTAAGATTCAGTACCCCGGACTTAGTGTAAGGCAAATTTTATTGAGAACAAGAAAAATGAACATAAAAAATGTATAAACAAAATCAGTTTCAGTTAAGAAAGTTTTTGAAATAACCACCGTTCACTTTTTAACAATGTGCAAGTTTATGAACAAATTTTTGAATGGCATTTGCATAAGTCTCCTGATGAATTCTAACGTAATCATTATCATAATAGCTGCAAAACACAATTTTGTTTAAATATAAAAAGTAATAAAACAATCTATAGAAACAATGACATTAATATCCACCTCATGGAATAATAAAACAATATCTTCTTGCAGATATTTACTTATTAGGATTTTGTTGCACTATTTAATTCAAAAAAAAAATATATATATTTACATTAATAAATCAAATTAATAAATCCAGAAAACAAACTCAATATATCAGGAAAACAGAAAAATTAAAATAATATACTTAAAACTAATAATTATCGGCTATTGTTTACAAATAAAATTGGTATGTGACGTTTATGCACCAACATTATATAAAAGAAACTAAAACATGTAACAATACTAACATAATTGTTCCTTACATAACATATTTACTTGAAAGGAAATCAATTCAAAACTAAAGCTATTTCAAAATAAAATATGCTTCACTAGTTTCAAATCCAAAACAGCCTCTACTAAAAATTGTTATCTAATATCAATCTATTGCAATAATTGTAATGGCAAAAATAAAGATTAAATCAAATATTTAAAAAACGGAAGAAACCACAGATCATCAACTAATTTAAGCGTTTCAAGGCGTACGACTTCTAAGTTAGTTTAGGGGTGCATCGAGTTTTGCTAAACTATTCAATTAACTTCCTTGTAACTATGCAATTAAAGAAAATGTTAGGACTATGCTAACAATAAAATATCGTTTTCCAAGATGCAATATGATCTTTTAAGCTATAATACTATTGCGTGTAAAATAATTAGTTTCTTATGCGTTTGTATTTGATTGACGGAGATTTAATTGAGAAGATCCAATACGATGAGTTTGAGGAGAAAACCTGATCCACCTACTGCTATGAGCTAAAATGGACCAAGAGAAAAGAGATTTTCTGGAACTTCAGTGACAAATAATCCCTCATTTGGTGTCTATTAAGCTGACGTAATCACACCATAACGTCAACAGCAAAAGATTTTGTTGCTAACGTCTGTTGCTTACGTAAGAATTGATTTTGTTGCTACACTCGTTTTTGAGAAATGATGGCTAACTTTTGACCCATAGCAGGTACCCATTTGAATTAAATGGAGTATTTCGTTGCTAATTTGTTCCGCTAGAGTTGATTTTGTTGTAATGTTGATTATAAATATGTAATAATAAATTAGTAAAGTAAATATACATTTATAGAAGAGAGACCAATACAAAAAGATTCATAATGGTCAGATTGAAATCGCTATGGACGACATGAAACGGCCGATATTAAGTTCCTAATCAACAGACTAATGAAATTCCCACTTAACGAAACTTAACAAAGAATTGCAATTCATTAAAAAGGTAGCGATCTATAATGGTTACTCTTCTATAGATGTTATTTATTCATTTAACATTTAGCTAGGGTGGGCACCTATAATTCGGGTACTTGAGCTAGGTGCTCATTCTATCGTCCCTACTAAATCTCTTACTTCCATTCGAGCAGCTTGACGTTCTCTATAAAGCCCAGTAACTTGCTCAGTGGTAATTTGAGAACCCTCGGGAGCTCCAATAGATCCTTCCTTAAATGTTTCTGCCTGAGTGCCTTCAATTCCTCGCATGTACAGATTACATGTAAACTCGTTTCCTCCTATAGTTTGCACCTTCTGCACCACGGTCCGCTTACTCGACCTGTGTTGTATAGATGCTTTATCAGGGGACAGTGTCCAGTTACCAGCCCAAGAAGCCTAAGAAAAAAGCTACCTCCTTTCTTGCTGCGTCTGAGTAAGTTATCAGAGTTAGGATGCCACAAGTTGTTGGCTTTCAGTCTAAGGATCGCATTCAAAACCTTCGGTTTCACATAAAGTTTTAATGGGGAAAGGCCCGCAATGGTCTCCAAAGAAGCGGTTCCTGTGCTGTTGATTGCACCAGTGATTCCCAGCAATACCTGCCTCTGGACAGCGGTTAGTAGCTTCACTGCGGAGGACACTTCTGTCCTTCTCCACCAGAGTACTGAGCCGTATGTCGCTGGTCTTATCACGGCAGTATATAGCCAATGGATCACCCTCGGCTTTAGTTCCCAGGTTTTACCAGCAACTCTCTTGCCGCGTCAGAGTAGTTGCGTAGCCCTGGTCGTTGTTTTAATTAAGTGATTTTTCCAGTTCAGTTTCGCATCGAATGTAACCCCCAGATATTTTACTTCCTTGGTTAATTGTAACTTCTGAGTCCTTGTGAAAGGCACCATTCCTCCACCGTTCTATAGATGTAGCCCGGAGTATAAAGGTCCAATATAAACGCCCTGTAAAAAATATCGCGGCTTCAACTTCAGAATCGCGACAAAATGTTTGTTAAATTACCTTTCCATCATATTTTAAAAGGTTTAAGCGGCATTTTAATGTCAAAATTTGAACATTTGTTTCGTCTCGCAAAACACATTGAGAAACCTTTTATGGAGTGCAAAAGATAAGCCTTATCCGAATGAAAGATCTGGCTTTTACAAAATCGGTTGTGGTGGGTGTAATAAGGTTTACATTGGACAAACAAAGCATGCGATAGGAAACAGGTTCAAGGAACACATAACAAGTTACCGCTATGGGAGATTTGAGTCATCTAGCGTTGCACAACATATTTATAAACGATAGCGCACTTAATGAAGAATGTACAATCATCTAAAGTGTTAAAAAGTCGCATACGAAACCATATAAACGAAAAAAAACATTCAAATAACTCAATGGCGAAGTTTTTGATATTATAGTTCAGTTTGGTGGTGTTTATTAATTCGTTGAGGTTTTTATGCACAAAATAAAAGTCGTCAAAGAATGTAAATTGTGAGTGTCTCATTTGCTTGAAATAGAGGTTTAACATGAATCACGAATGTGCAAACCAAATATGGTATGCAAGCTGGCCTAACTAAAATGAAAATTTTATATGCAGAAACGAATGTTTCCCATGCAATACAAAATACCCAGCATTAAGCAAGGTTGATCTCGCCCTGCTCAAAATACACATATACCCTTGTAAAAAAAAGGTTTTTATTTATAAAGCGAAAAGGAGATAACTTATATTGAAAGGCAATTTGTTGCAGCATCTATTAAAATTATCAGTGTTCTTAGAAATAAAATCAGATACGCAGAAAATCAACACCATAGAATTACCTAAAGTACAATGTCTTCCCGTATATGAATAGCTTTTTTTTGTACGATAGCGGAATGTTATTTTAACATTATTTTATACTAAACAAAGCTTTGATAATTAATTAATAGCCGGCAGATATTTTAGATCCAGAATCACTAATTATTGTGAGGCCGATGACAATAATGTTAGCAATGTACGGGTTTAATTTAGCTCTCCCTAATCACAGCTACAGAACAAACTTACACATATATCATTTAGACATACGTTCCCCAGAGCCATCTGTGAACATGTACGAATAATAGTTTTGTGTCGGAAATACAAATACTGATTTATATATTTCAGGGTGAGTACGCCACGAATGCACGAGTACCCTTAAAACGTGCGAAATCTACACCCATTTGTGTTGATCATAAAGTACGTTTATTCCGAAATTATAATCGTGCAATCGCCTCGTACATACATTCGAGTTATCGCAGACCGGAGGAATTTATTTCAGTCGCCACAAATAGAATACACAAATTGCTCATTACTTAATGCCCCCGAATTCGTCTGTCCTGGTTATATACGATTTATAGATTAGCGAAACTATGAATGCTCATTTAGCAGTAAACACGCAGATTACGATAGGCTCTTATGGCGTTTGTAGTTGTTCTGGATTTGATACGTGATAGGCATGTGCCATTTTATTTCTGAAACGAAACGCACATATGCAGGCACGTTTGCAAATTTGCTGACACTAATTACCCCATATGCGTAAATATTCAACAACTGCTAATAGCAAATAATACGAGGTGAATATACAAACTGATAAATACAAATCAAACATACTGCAGTTTAAATATGTTAAAAACTAGTGTCGGTAAACTTTTTTCTTTTTCACAAGATGCCATGCAATGTTTTAAATAATATCGCAGACTCCGTTCTAAAATTGCCAGTAAGGCTATGTTATCTAGAAAAGTTAATTGTGGCAGGTGTATTATTTTCATTTTTCAATATCTAAGTTTTAATCTTTTCATTTTTCTCTTTCAATAAAACAACTGTTAACTCAGAATACATTATTGTTTCAGTTATATTTCCGTTGAGAATTTCCTGCAGTCTTCATTATTTGTACTTATTGCGTCGATGTTTCTGTAATTTGATTGAATCTCTTCCACTATTTTATCATCTATTCTTCTCATACGTAGTATTTTGTAGTGTTTCCAAATATCCTCTTATTTTATCATGTCAAAGCTCAACTAAAGTCATTATGCTATTAAATGGTGTAAATGTAATTAGAAATTAAAGCAGTTGAAAAAGAAAGTTAATGCTGCCGTGGGGATTTATAAATTAATTATTGTTTCATTTTAACTAATTGTAAGCAATATTTTAACCAAAAAAATGCATTGAAAAAAATTGAAGTAGTATTATTTTTAATAATTAATCACATAATTGATTCTTTATTCGACGTACATCTTTCGCCGGAAAAATCGAGACACCAGCAATCAAGAATTTTAAGATTTCTTTGGTGTAACTGCAGGTTTCAGAGCGCATGAAAGCCATAAGTCACTTATTTACGTGTATTATTGCGATCAAAGGTAACGCCTAAAAGTTTAAATAGAAACATAAATGTATAGAGAGAAAAAGTTGTATACATAGAATAAACTCATTGGGGGCGGCGTTTCCTTTAGAAATACCGAATACGGAAATACTCATGCAAAAAAATGCATAACAACAAAAAAAGCCTCTTGAATAGACGACTTCATTTAGAGCCTGGCTAATAAGTCTACTGATTATTATTCCAATTGACTTTTTGAGGGTATTGTGTCCGGGTAAGGTTTGGACCATAAGGATTTATGTAGTACTAATAACTAATAGGTTAATGGAAAGGAAATTCAGTATTTTTGCAATAGATAAATGTAGAATACAAACTTGAAGTTCTGAGAGTTGACCTCATCGTTTAAAGTAAATGTAGCCTCATCAGAAAAAAATAGATATTTTATCCAAAATTTCTACTTATTTCTATATTTAATATTACATAAATGATGATCTACGTTCATTTCCAGGCCGTTTTGCGTATTACTATTTAATGAAGTTAAGTGAGAAATAATTAATAGTGAATGTCAAATGTCAAATAACTAGTATAACTGGTTGCCTATTTGTCAGTTACCAATGTCCTGATAATTTTCCTTTTGTACTATGCATTGGGAAAATGTAAGCGTAATGAAAAAGGAACTAATATTTACATTAGATTTACTAATATATTTAAAATTAACATCTCCTTTTATTCTTACTTACAGGATCGTAATTTAGAGTCAATACGATTGTTGGATTCATATGCTGGCAGCTGAACCGCATACTATAAATGAGGTGGCAGGTAATTAGGAAGCGCAATAAAACCACTACAGATGTTAATCTATTGCTTATATCTAGAAATGCCTTATATTGTATGGTGAAGAAAATGCAAACACCTCGTTTTTGTTGCCAACATCTATTAGACGAAGTTAATAATATTATAGGTATGTACTCACTTTAGCTTATGTTGCATCTCATTGAATCCAATGTGCGTTTTGTTGTGCGTATTCTCAAAATCCCGTTCATTTTTAATCGCCTCATATATGTCCAAATGAATTATACATATATGCTATAACTAGTTACTATTTTCTGATTTGTTAGACAGAACACTAGAACAATTAAAAGGTTGACAAAAAGAAAACAAATTTTAAGTAACATAGCCACGTAAATTTTTAGAAATTTCGATTGTTTACAATTTCAAGACGCTCACATCCAATGCAATTGTATACTTTACTCATTGTCAGTTCTCAATGCATCAAGTATTCTTTAAATTGAAACTATTCGATACTCAAGCATCTCGGAAGTGTGCTCTATAACAATCAATTCCCCAGTTTAAATGCAGCTCGAAATGGGAAGTAACGCTTCTGAAAACGGCAGCAGTAATGCTATCTGCGGTGCAACTGGCGCTGGATAACATTCCCCGAATAGTTGCAGCTGTTCGCTAAATATACGTCTGAAAAGAACATACGGACATTTACACTACACTAATGTGTTTTAAAGTGTGAAGGCGTTCGCTAGAACAACTTTAGTTTTATTGCAAAAAATAAACATGTTTTTGGTATAACTTCTACTAATTAAATAATTCTGTATTAAGCAATATGAATTATAATAAAATATTTAAAATAATTTCTTGTAGCGTAAAGTTTACTTCAACAATGTTGTTCTCACAAACTATTTTCTTTATTCAGGAGGAGGTTATATCTAATTTGTAAACTGATGTAGTAAAAGTAAATAAACTAAGCAAACATAAACAAGTTATACCAAAAAAATCTGTAAAGATTGCATGGCAAACTAGGAGGAGGGAAATTTACCGTCACAAAGACGTCCTTGTGTTGCTAAAGTCGTGACCCACATAGAAAGCTTAGATAGGTAAATATTGAAAATGGCGAGAATGGAGCCCTTGGAGTTTAACAATAAAAGTTTAGACGACCTCCGAAATGTGTGAGTAAGAACTGTGTTGTGGCTCAAATTTTCCTTTTCTTCATTCGATTTTATACAATAAAACTCATTTATTAAGAGAACTATTTTTACAACTAGTTTAAGAGTGTAGTTCTTTTTCTTTTCTTTGCTGAAAATTTAAAATTAAGGAACAGAATGTGATTTAAAAAGGTACGTCACTTTAATGTATCTTAATTTTATTCAAATACGCTGTAGTCGATACAAATGGTTGCCAATATAATGAACCTATTTATGTTATGACATCGTAATGATACTCTATCTAACGGAGAACAGTTGTACCAGTGTCATTATAATGGTATTACACATATTTGTAGCATGCAACATGCAATTGGATACTTTGCCCGCTTTATAACCGATTATATCGTAAACTATGTGTATACAACCTGTTACGAGAATTGTCGTTACTTCAACAGGATTTAGTTATGAATACCTGCATTGTGTATCTTCATAATTTCTAATACAAAATGCATAATAGCTGTCATGTTGTTGTGTGAAACTCTACGATGTTTTATTTACAACACAAAAAGTGTTAGTGCATTCGTTCTGCATAAATATGTATTTAAACGGTTGCTTACATTTCGACAGATTTAATTAAACATAATGCCTTTGATTCATTTAGTTTTTGCACTCCGATTATTAAAGCAAAATATAAGTCAAAAAGATTTGTTTTTTTTTTTAACTTTATGCAATATATGCCAGCATTGATTGATAAATGTAAAACTTCAAACTTAATAGACTTGATCTATAAGGTGAGATCTTTTCAAAGGCAAATGAGATTATAAGCACCTAATATTCCATTGGGACACAATGAGATGTACATTGCTTTTATTCTATGCAACCAATATTTTACACAATGCTTAAAATGGAGAACAAAAATGAAAAGGAAGCTTAGCATAAGTAGACGCGCTAGGACGCGGAACAGGCTATTAGAGCACGGATTCGCTGTATAGAGGTAAAACGTAAGGCTTTTTCAGGAGAATAAATCTGGTTGAGGGAGAATGAATAAAGAAAAGAATAGAGACGGCGTTTCATTTCACAGCAGAGCTTTTTATGTAGCGCGTTTATGTTTTACATGTACACATCAAGCGAGCGTTGTGTTAGAGCAGTACCTCCTAATTTTTTTCATGCGCAACTTATTTATCTATAAAATGAAGGAAGTAAAGGAAAACAGATAACCAAAATCTTGAAAAGTAAAAATATTGATTGATGTTACGCTATTTCTGGTTATTAAAAATAAATGTTAAAAAGCTTTTTACTTGTGTGGGTTGTAATAGAAATCACTAGAAAATTAATTACTTATCTAAAAAAAAAATTCGTGATAGCTAAAAATCTATGAGCAGTATTGTGTTGAAAGAGGTTTGACCACCATATCAGTTCAATATCTGAATCTTATTCCATCTTGATTTTCATTTATTTTTTGATAAAACACTCATATGTGTACATATTATTACGAGCTCGGCAAAAATATGGTATCACAACTGCCAAAATCGATTCACCATAAAATTTTTTAAAAAAAATTAAATGCATTAGATTACATTTCAGAACCTCCTTTACAAAAGAGTCATTTCCAGTCGCGAATGATACCCTAATCGGGTGGATATATAGGTAGCCGAAATTTTATTTTATTGCCAGATGGCTATTATTTCGTTCAAAAACATAAAAATTGATTTACCGTTTCCACAAACCCAGATTTGAAATTAAATTTTATAATCTAAAGCTATTGGGAACACAGTTAATACCATCTACAAGCATTGAGAACCGATTTTCATAAATAACATATATTGGTTTTGTTTAAGGTAAAACCATTATAGGAGCCATATAGCGATTGTCATATCCTACCTGTTAATCTGCGTGTATTATTTAGAACTGTTCTATGCGAAGCAAAGAGGAGTCTAAACAAGATACAACTGGAGATATTGAATGATTGATTTGATGGATTATTCAGGTCACCTTTTTTTGGGCAAACAACTGATTAAGGACATATTCTTTTTCACATCAATTATTCTGTTTTGTTTAGTAAAATAAAATATATACGTCGAAAAAGAAATAGAAATTTGTTTCATCTCCAAGGACAAGCCTAAAACAAACTGTTTTTTGAAATAAAAATGGGTTTTTCCGAGTCTACACAACTAATATTTTTACTCTTTACATAAGCTGTTGAATGAGGTGGATAAGATATGTTCTTCTAAGCTATGTTTGTTTTTCAATAATTAAAAGATAATCAATCTACGTTTTTTTAAGCTTAGGAAGCTTTAAACTAACTACTGATGACATACTTCTATTAAACATACATTTGCAAAACTATTTAAAGCTAATAAAAGCGTGTTTCGTGACTTTTATATGTAATAAGACCAGAAGTTCCTCACCAACTTGGTGAACCATAGATGGTGAGTTTTCTTTTTATTTTTTGAAGGGTATCTCGAAAACCAAAAGAGATACGGTGGTCTAAATGATGAAAGATGTTTTTTTTTTTAATAGCCTACTCCAGGTACGCTTTTGTCAATTTAAAGCATGCATGGTTTACAAGATATTTGTAAAAAATAGAAATTTGCCGAAACCCTTTCAGTGCGGTGACTCTTTTATTTGTAAAGATAGAAGAAAAAAATCAATATTGTTTTTAGGGAACTTAATATCAAACAACGACAACTTATTTTTTTAATTATTAGGCTATATACGAGATCTTTTATTGCTCCAAAAACGAAGAAGTCTAATGGTGAAGGATGTGGGGAACGTTCAGGCCGTAATACAGGACCATTTCTGCCGATCCACGAGTTTAGAAGTAATTAATCTAAATAACTTTTGACCTGTGGCTGATAGTAACATGAGGCACTATCCAGTTAAAGTTCCATTAAAAATAAAACTAAGTGATCCAACAAACTGTGAACCAATAACACTACACCATAAATTGAAGCCGAGCTTAATCTGGGGTCGTCTTTCTTCTAAAAAGTGAGGATTTCTTTGGACTCACAGGTGTTCATTATGACGATCAAACATGCCGCAGTTTGTAAAACGTGTTTTGTCGATCCATAAGATCTGCAACGGTAAGTTGCTATTTTCATGGTACTTATTTATGAACCAAGCACAAAAATATCATGTTTCTCGAGGTTCACATATACCTTAACTATCTTTGTAAAGCAACTAAACTACTGAAAAAATCATCAACTGTAATCACCTTAGCGAATGAACTGTCAATGATTAAGTAGACATAAGGTTTCAGTTGTTTAAATAACTTTTCTATGACAAGACGTGATTTTTGTTAAACATTTTCTAGTATATAAGGTAAAAACTGCATTAGCTTGTTACGTTTTCACGAAAATAAGTGCTAGTCTACGGGCAAGTACAGTAAAATATGGTGATATGCAAATCTATTATTATGTTTAATATCAAACCGGCGCATCCACCATTTTCCACGTTAGCAATTTTCTTGTCTTTTATTAAGCTAATTTAGAATTTAATAACATACTAGAAAAAACTGTGCAATTAACATGTTATTTGTGTAACAGTATAAGTAGAAACTCTATTATTTGGGCAAATGTATTCTTTCATATCACCAGCGTTTACGGATGTTTCTTTGTTATTCAACCAGAGATCTGATCAAGATTTTTTTTGTATTATTGGTCATGATAACAAATACACATATATTGTACAAGGAGTCGAGTAGAATAGGCTTTTGTTTCCAGATTTTGCAGTACTTGTTTGTTGTATTACATAATTTAATTTGAAGTAGATTCAATTATTTGCATTTAACCAATCCTATTGAAACGTTTACTTCTATCATTGTTTGGCATCAGAGAAGAATGTTAACAATTGACCAGCAGTAATCCTACAATGTCCTTGTTCATAGTAAATAACACACACAAATCGATGGCAAACAGTTTGGTGTCTATGCGAACACGCTAATGAGCTAAGCACAACTAATTAACCGGTATAAAATTTCAGTGCCTGTAAATTTCTCGTGAAAGTAAACAATGCGTTGTTTCCATATTCACTCATCCTGTTAGTTCCTAATTACCCAAAAGGCTCGTTTAGTTTGGGGAGGAGTTGAAAAGCTGTTGGCAGCAGCTATTATTGAAGCTAGAAATACACTGCGTAACTGTAAACAAAATCTACCGGTAATACCTTTGAGAAATATAATAAATGTGTAAACAAGACGCTATACAAATAGATTTTCACTGATTTTCCTACAAAATTAAGTAATTAGATGATGCAATATAGATAAACGGAATGTAAAAGTCAAGATGAAAACAAAAAAAAAAACATTACCAGGTTTTCAAAATTTATTGCTTGCTATGTATTCACAGGTTTACATTTCGAAGTTTGTTATTAAATAAAATCCACTTTTATTCACATTTAAATGTTTTTTGATAACACAAATTTGATCATTATCAAGGTACAAGACTAGCGTGCCTACGACATCCTAGAAACTGGCTATTAAACATCCAAATCGAAGGAAAGGACATTTGGCAACAGTCTCCCACACCATCTCTCCACGTGCTGAGGAGAATAAAAGGGGTAACTAGCAATTCGTTATTTTTTTGATGTCAACGTGTTTCAATCGGAAATTCTTGCCCTGCATGCCATCTGGTATGAGAGAGAGCACACTTATGTTTCAATACTGATAAATATAGATGACACTGGGATGTTAAAAATTTGATTTTTACTAATTTCATGTATCATTTTAAAAAAATATTTTTTAAATCGGGCTGTATGCTACTCTGTAGCGTTACAAGAAATGAGGTTTTATTTTGGATTTTGAAATTTAAACATTGCTTAATACTAAAATACAAACACTAACAAATGTTATTTTATTCTGTGAAAAAGTGTTCCTTGCAATGAAACTTGATATTCTAGTATGTTTTCTTTTTTTTGCTCATCTGTTGTTTCCTAGTAGGTTCCACTATTTATTAAAAATCTGTCCAAATAATTTTAATACCCTCTTCTTTCCACGATGTTTCTAAAGTGGGACATCGTGTGGTCTTCCCAAACTATGCTATTACAGTTTGTTTGAACTTTGTCGGTCTGATATACTTCTGAAAAAAAAAATGTATGTACATATGTCTTGTATCAATTTCTTTAATTAGTGAAGAAAGAGTTTTCTCTATTTCTTACTTTTCTGAGTCGGGATAGAGTCTAATTTAAACATTCCAGTGTAATGCTCATCTTTTTGACACCTCCACTGCATACATACACCCAGTTCCATGGGACTAACCAGAAGAAAACAAAATTCTTCACTACAGAGGACACAGATTCTACGCACCCTTGAGATATTGCTTGTAGCCACAAATTTCTGCATGCTATATTAATTGCTTTACGGAAAATTTTTTGCCAAACTTTTCCAATGAACGATAAGGAAGGTACGATGTCAAAATGATCTTTTCAGAAAGCGTTAATTCTGTATTGGAGGTTATTCGCCTTTAGTTCATTACAATTGTCCATCTTTTTGCTGTGGAAAAACTATTACGAACAAAAGACAACGATGTGCGAAGAATCGAGGAGCTTCGTAGAGACGACAGAGCTATCAGAAGTGAAATGACGTGGAGGCTGTCTTTCAAACCTATAAGGATAATAATAATATCTTGCTGGCTATTAGTAATAAGGTCCAATTACTCCTAGAGTAAGGTTTTTTTTTGCATGGTGCTCCCTTAGTCTTGGCGAATGCTGAGAGATGTCAACAAACATAATAATAAGTACTAGCTGACCGATTTATTATATTTTTGTTATTATTAATAATCACAGGAAAATTATTTAATCAGAGTAGGAAGATTTCACTTGTTGTGGAATCCATACAGTTCTTAGTATGGGTAGCCTCGTGAGTATTTTTAGCTGGAGCACGGGGTTTAGGATGAATTGTAATTATGTAACCCTTTCGTAAGTAAAGTAACAAGGCCTGGGACTGCTTCCCAAGTTCCACTTCTAGAGTAAGATTTTTCCATAGTTTTCCCTAACTCCTTGGCGAATGCTGGAAAGACAACTGATCTCTCTCCAGGGGTGCCGAACAACTGATAGCTAATAGTTTTATTATATTTGTGTCATTATTATTAATAATTATAGGGAAATTATTTATTTAGAGTAGCAAGATTTCAATGTTATGGAATCCACCTAGTACTTAGGATAGGTAACTTCGTGTGATGCCTTTAGGTAGAGCATGGGGTTTAGGATGAATCGTAATTATTCAGCTTTTCATAAACGAAGTGTATAGCTTTGATAATACTGAATTGTGTACTTATCGTGTCTGTGATTCATATTAAATTTCTGTCAATCGGATTTTCATACATACGATTTTCGATGTGGAATTTTTAGTAATTAAATCTTATTTATATATTTTCCAAACCAATTTAAGACTTTTTACACAAACAGAAAACGATTCGTACTATCGGAATTCGAAAATCCCAATCCAATTAATTACAGTTATGACAGATATTAAAACATTTATGAGATGTTGCTCGGGTTTTAAGCGAAACCACAAAAAGAATCTTTGGTTATGCAGTGACAATATCGTGACCGTCATAATTTGTGAACGATGACCCGAACTTAGTCATGTGGAGTGCCGAACATTCGGAGTTCGATAAATTCAGCATATCTGGACGCGCTTTCAAAATGACGATTCTGATTGGTATACTATCTGCAAATGTTATATAAATATCCCTTCACTGTCTCCAATTATTACTTTGACCCATGTTTACGAATCGCAACCACTTAGCAGCGCATAGGTTTCTAAACACGTACAGTTTTAATTAAAGTTTTTTCCAATCTTCAAGTTCCATAAAGAGAACTCATTACGAACTTGCATGTAGGTGAGCTTTGATATCGGAGTGCTAAATAAATAAAAAACGAGAAATAATAAAAAAAAGAACGACCATCGAACGAACTTCATTACTGCTTGTACCCCGCTTCTTTTTAGCGGTACAGTAAATTAAAATTTCCAAAGCAGGCAGTAGGTGCAGTGCTTTTTAAATCAATATGAGAGAAAAAGGTGGTTCTAATATGGAAAAATTGTCGACCTGCCCTCATTATGAGCTTTCTTTGAAGGGCATTAAAATATTCCAAGTTAACAAAGGGTTTTCTACATGTGAGTACGCGGACTCGAAACTAAAAAGAAATACACTAAGGCAATGCATGCGGTCTAAGTTATACACACATGGTTTCTGATAAACCCTCATTATGAGCTTTCTTTGAAGGGCATTAAAATATTCCAAGTTAACAAAGGGTTTTCTACATGTGAGTACGCGGACTCGAAACTAAAAAGAAATACACTAAGGCAATGCATGCGGTCTAAGTTATACACACATGGTTTCTGATCGAAGGGAAAGCTCAAATTTCCACTTTCCACTGTGTTTCTTTTTTATTTACCTCATGTATGTATACAAGCTTCTTGCTGCGTCTCTCGCATAGATATATACCCCAAGGGAGATATTTCGTTACCCCATGCGTGTGTTCCTTCGAATGGCTACGGGTCCTTTATTGTTCGCTAGACGCCAATCCTTACTTCAAATTTTAGACGTGATTTATTTGTTCTTGTTTATATGTTGCAGTTTTTCTTTTGGGAACTGTTACGGATAGTATTGGAGCTGTTCTGATTGTAGACGTCCCTTCAAATATATAACCAAAAAAAAGTGGATTTTGTTTTTTGCAGAAGCCATTCGTATGTAAAATTCTCTTAGTAGAAGCAGAAAAGCAGACTTTTTCAGTTGTAGTGCAAGTTACACCTTACTAAATTAATCATCTTGTGCTGCGGATTTAGCAAATAGATAATACAATCTGAGTTCAAGAAGTGAATGTAGGAATAATAATAATTATAGCTTTCTAGGCATATAATAGCAAATACGTCAAATGAATGTAGTACAGGAATTGTTGTAAAGATAGCATTCTCCTGTATCGTTCTAGTAATAGTAAATAAATAGTACAGCGCAGATACCATTATAAAACATTATCGGGTATATAAACGTCTTATTGGATTATCCGTATTAATTACAATGGCGGTTAGTGGCGTGCAATGACTGTGAGGTGCTAGTTTGTTAGTGAATATGTGATTCTATTCCTAGGTATTTTACATTTTGTATTTAATATGAGGTGACAAGTAACTTAGTAGCTAGCCGCCTTGAGTGTAACCCCTTGCAAGCAAATTAAGTGCCCCTATAATTTATCCTAAGAACCTAATTATACTATTAATGACTGAAAGGCCATTATACCTTTAGCTCAATAGTTATTTACATTAGAGTGAGATAGATGTCATTTACAGCGCGAGAATTCACGTTCTGTAAATGGCCTAACACACAATATTTGTATTAGATTTTTTTGGCCGGAAAAAAAATCTGAAAATCCTATTTTAATTTAATGATATATCAATGTGACAATCAATAGATGTGGATTGGTACCACTGCGTTTTAACAACTCAACTAAGTCTTAAGTCTCAAAGTCATAACGAATTCTGTGATGATGATTTTTCATCAATAACAATTAAAACAGCAATGAAAATGCCGGTACATCTTTCCTTTTTACTAATCGTAAAACTGATGAATGTTATGCATATTTTGCATTGGAAATAACTGTGAGATGAGAAAAAAATGTCGTCGCGTCAACTCATAGGTAGTGGTGCGCTTATAGCTGACAAGGGCAAAGAATAATTTTGGTATTTCACAACAAAAATAGATAGATATCATGAAATAGCTGGTATGTGCTATCTCATGATATGTGTATGTTAACTTAGAATGTTCGTTTGACCTAATAATTTCTTGGGGCGAATATTAAAAGATTATTAAATAAACTACCATCGTGGAGTGAGTTAACATTAATGCAACTAATTTGGAGTAATTGATTTGAATATTTCAGTGATTGGAGTACATTTAAACACAAATAATTTTTCGGAAAAGAATTATTACTTAAATTAACAAATCCTTCTTCTAGTATGCTGTGAGAATTATATACTGGTACAAATTGTTACAGCAAAAAATGATCTACTATTACGATATTGCGCTTTCTATTGTGTAATATTATGTGGCGCGGACTTGATCATTTAAAAAAGAAAAACGCTAAAGCACGTCTTCATTTCGTTTTTTAGTTAGACGTTACAAATAATTTAAATGACAATTTAGATGTTTAGTGGTGGAATCATAATGCCTTTTCCCTTTATGAGCATGTAAATAAATTATGAAGCTATTTGACACAAATTTGTCAAACATTCTGTCAATTTGTTCAATTATCATGGTTGTTGTAATTAATTGGAAGGCATAACGTATAAACCTAAATTAAGTATAGAAAAAGTATTGTTTAATACAAGATCAAATATTTCATTGAAACTGCGACTCAGATTGATAAAGTAGTTATCCTTTGCATATGACGAAATACATTTATTTTCAACTGAAAACAACTCTTAGTCTATTGAATCTAATTAGTGTTGTGATGAACCTAGCTTCATTCATATGTATAGCTGTGCGTGAATATTGCAATGTGAAGCGAACGAATGAAGTGAAGCCTATTCTCAAAGTTGCCTTCACGGCATGAATGTATAGTGTAGGTGACGATACCTTCACCGTCATTCGTGGTAGATATTAGGTAGTGCGTGCGCAATGCATATAGTCACTTGAGAATAAGTCTCGTTTCACTCTTTCGTCGGTTCACACTGCATATTCACGCGTGAAGGCAATATGAGAAATTTGCTTCATGCACAACGCTTCATTCACTCAGGTAAAGAACGAAATATACTGCTTGAAGCCCTGCTATGATACGAAGGATCTGCGGTGAATGACGGCGAAAGCTTCGTTCGCGTGGCTCACCTAACAAGTAGATAAAAAGAATAGGTCGGCTGTTAGAAACTACATGTAGTGAAATAATGACGACCAAATTGTTTTGTTAATGAAATCCTTTTTTTTTTGCACCTTTGTTCTCATAGACACAAAAAAAAAATAATTCAAAAGTGCCGAATGTACATTTAACATAATTCCCACATTTTAAAAGACAAGTACTACGTCTTATGATAGTTATATAATTTACATTATTAGAACCGAACCACGTCTACTCGGAAGAAGGTTTAAATACATTTTAAACGCTCACCGTATTGTCGTCCGCACACACGAATAATGCCGCGATTCTCCGTATACATGGAACAAACACATATATGTGTGTATGTACGTGTTATAATTCAAGAACATCTGCTAAGCCTGTCGCTTCAGATTGAATGGGCTTGTTCAACGAGCATTTCTAAATACAATCACAAGAAGTATCCTAGTGTTGTATGTGGTACGCGCATCGATAATGCACTTATGTAAGCACAATATGTGAGGGATATTTCTACATTGCAAGTAAGGTATTCCCGATTTACCAATAATGTTTTCTTCTGCACTAAGGGGTCTTTTGTCTTTTTTATTGAGAAAGGAAAATAACAGGAGCAATAAATGGGAATCCGCTCTATTTAAAAAAGCAATTGTTTTTGAGGAAATAGGAATCTTCAATTTTACTTGAAATCTAAACACAACACAATAGCAAAACTTGTGCAATTCACTTATACGGGTTGCGAAGACAGTTTGGTGATATATAGGTAAATAAGATAAATAGATGCGGAAACGTACCTCAATTGCTTCTCATTTATCTATTTCAAATCAACAACTGAATTAGGTGAGTTTCCAAAGCTGAGGAATAATAGTAGAACGTTTAAGGGTAAGTCAGGTCGGTGTGTGTGTGGATAAAGTTCGGAGCTGATTAAAGAAATCGCCCCACTATTGATCCACAAGGACGCGCATCTGGACCTTGGTCCGGGCACTTGACAATGATTGATTTAAGGAAAATCCTACCACCCATCACCGATTCATCCGCGGGAAAGTATTCGATTAATCAGAAAGTGTATACGCGACTATAAATTATTATTGTTTAGATGTTTAGAGAATTTCTTCGCCCATAAATCACTTTGGAAAAGTAATTTAATTAATATCTTTAATAAACTGCTGTTGGAACTTTCACCTAGACCATCGAAAAGTGTAGAATACCCAATAAAATTAAATATTTAATCTTTAAATTCGCATTTCACCTTATTCAAGAGGTAAAACCTCATTTTATCAAACATTCACGTGCAAATATCTGCTGTGCTTTTTCTTCTTTTGTTGTTAAACTGAATTCGATTGTACGATCAAATTATACGATTGAATAAAAGATTTGGTCAAAAAAAAATAATAAAAAAGTCCTATAAACGAGTTTAAATAAGAAAATTCGTTCTAAAAATTGTTTGCTGGGGGCAAAATGAAGTAAATTAATTTTAAAATACGCCGTCATGGCAGAAAACAATTTTCTTTTATGTTTTATTCTGACTTAACTGAAAGAAAGGTCATTGTATTTGACCGGAAAACAAGATTGTCTCTCGGGTAAATTTGCGTGGTCGTATAACGTATGTAGTTTTTCTTTATAGAATGCTTCAAGTACACGTACCTACATGCGACTTACATGGGAGGACAGGTATTTCTTCTTTTTTTGCTACCCATTCATATAAAAAAGAACAAAAAAGGAATAAAAAGGGAAGGTAAGAAAAAAAAGAAGAGATAGATTTTGTGGTAAAATTATACCGGATGGAGATAGTAAATCTGTAAGAGATAACACTTACACAATATGTGTTTGGTACCTCAAGGAGGCAATTTAGGACCACTTTTGTTCCTATTATTTTTTAATAATATTGTAGATATCCTTGAGCACACAAAGTGTTTACTTTATGCAGATGACTGTATAATTGATAGAAGAATTAATGCATCCATTGATTGCTTTCATTCATAAAGTGAAAGATCTTGGATTTGTCTTTGACTCATTTTTCGCTCTTCTGAAGACATACGGGCGACTGCTGGTGATGCTTGCCGTAATTTGGGATTCATCAGGCGGAATACCTCTAAATTTACTAAATTAAAGTCAATTATTCTCCTATATAATGCATTAGTAAGATCTAAGGTAGAATTTGCGTCTGTAGTTTGGTCTCCCCATATAAAAAGGGATAGTGATCTTCTTGAAAAAGTAAAAAATAAATTTTTGCGTTATATTTATTACAAAAAATATGGACATAATCCGACCTAAAAGATCTATTCTGTCCCCAGTTCTTGCTGTTTTACAGCTGGTCTTCCAATCCTATTCCTTTCAGAAAGTGTAGGATATCAGAAGGCCCCAAGTGGGGTAAATCTCCCTTTCGATTTCACCTGCTCCGGGTGCAACGTCCTTGAGTTGCATAGTGCTACGCAGTTTGAGAGGGGATGGAAGCCATCCTGTTCCCCAATATGCTCCAGTCGTTCAGGGAAGAAAAGGTCCACCTCCACAGAGCCCCGCATGCAGAGGTAAGGCTAAATACAATGGGGTGCGCCAGGTGTCCCACAATTGGACTAGTAGACTGGTCTTCTATCCAGCCACGCATCTCATCAGCCTAGTCTGCCACCTTAGGATTTAGGTTTTTGTTGAGGTGGTCTCCTCTCGGTCCCTGCAGTTAAGCCAAGACCCTCCATTCCTTTCGGGACCTGGTTTAACAGTTGCGCTTTCGGTAGCCGAAAGAAACACCTGGCACGACACGACAGCTCGGGCAATTAAAATTTGCAAACTATATAATGATTTTTTCGTGAAATAGAGATCTTTAGAATAACGAAACATGGTTATTTTACGTCTGCCAGAAATGCAATATACTTCAACCGACAGTGATTTATCTGATTTAATTTTTTAAGGAACACAGTTAATGCTATTTACTTTGTTCAAATGGTTTCTCTCTGATATTTTTCTTTTCTTATTTTTTTTTAACTATTATATTTGTCATTCTGGGAAGGTACTAAGCTCTGCGATGATGTATTTATATGTGTTTATTTAAGTTAAGGACACAGGTAATTAGGATTTAGTCTTGTTTGTGTCCTTTTGGGCAAATAAATAAATATATAACTGCGCCAATACATAAAGCCAAAGACACGGAATATATTAATAATTATGGAGTTGCGCTAAACTTGAAAAAAAAATGGGATTTAAGGAAAATGTAAAGAGATGGCAAGGTAAATGATAGGAAGGTCTAATTTCTTACAAATTCGTTAATATAATCTTTCTAAATAAGTTTCTAAATAACTCGGAAGCTTTAGAAATTGTAAGGTATCAAATTAAGGGTAAAGAATTTTCTCTCAAAGCACAGATTATTTTCGATTTTAATTCGACATTCAAAACATTACTAGAAAAATGACAGGTAACCAGGTTACACATATGGTATTCCAGTTTCCTTTCCTTTACTCTTTTGTTTTAACTCTTTGACCTTTTACCTTTTACATATATATAGATAGATGGATATATTTCTTGTACCATTGGTGTAGGATTTTATACATAAATACAAATAATACAATATAAAGCAACGAAAAACAAACAAAAACATATATATAGATGTATATCCATTTATATTAAAACATATTCCCTCTATACTCAATGAACGGAGGCTGCAAGCGCATCAAAAAACTCCTGGACCGTATAAAAACAATTACCCCTTAAAAATCCCTTAAGTCGAAATCTGACCCACGCAATGGAGCCCCGTCTAAACCCACCAGGAAGAGCATTATATATATTCGTATCTACGTAGATGTATAAATTATATGACTAGTTCGTGTTTTGCCACCTCACAACGTATACAGGGTGAGTTTTTTATCTTGAGACAACGGAATATCTCTAAAACACTGCATCAAATCAAAAAAAGATCTTAATAAGATTTGCTATAATGTAAGGGATCCCCCTCCCAGAGTGGGAGGAGGGACAACTTTGAAATCTTAAATGGGAACCCCAACTTAGTATTCCAGATATATTCGGATTCAACGCCATCAAGTACGTAGTTTTTGTGTGAAATTATTTTTTCGATTCACAACAGATTGCGCTGTAATCGCAAAAAAACACTATTGTGAACGTCTAGAAAAAATACACAAAAAAGAGAAACAAGCAAACATGATTTTGTGTTTTTTTATTTTAACATTAAATAACATTTCAAAAAGCCATGTGTTCTCTTGTCTGCCTCTGTCCTGGCGACTTTTGCCGTCACTCTCTGCACTCCGTATGTATTCATTCATTGAAGGATTTCTTAGTTTCGATTTGGTAATGCCAAAAGAAGGACCAGCTCCAGCGAATGACCTTGACGATCCTGGCCTGGCCAAATCGTCCGCCACCTCATTTCCTCTCATGCCAGAGCGGCTGGGAACCCGGGTCAATGTGCATTTGTATCATACAGCTTGTCATGCCTTTTTCCTTATTACTATTTGATTGATTTACCAAATGAAAGCAAAAGCTAAAGGCAAACAGCCACTTGTTAACCCAAGAAGTTTATTCCAGTCTAGCTGCCAGTATATTGTAAATAAATTTAATTAATTTTGACATCATTAAAATATGTATAAATTACGTCGAAACCTATTTATTCAGCGGGAATGCACAAGTGTTCTCATTTACGCCTCCCTGAAAGGGGAATTTATCACTGTCTTCCAATTTTCCTAGTCATTAAGAGTGGAAAAGATTAATTAGATGCATCCTGAACGCGCTTCCGGATCTTGGCGTAATAACGTTTAACGTCTATCTAATAGACAAAAGTATTTGCAGATTCAACGCTCCTTGCTGGGTAGAACAGAAACGCTCTCTAGGTGCTTGGAATTTATTACTCTGAAAAGTGTGCTTGGTAGAGAGAAACGAAAGGTTTCTAGCAGGAGCCGTAGAGCCCCGGTTATATTTAAGCGATTATATAGAACACGCCTGAGTATTTCATGATTTATTTTCGTCACGCGTTACGAAAGTATTCTGATTTTGCATCCTTTCGAACTTTGCATGACGTGCATGCCTAAACTGTACGTTCAAGGAGGTAATATATTTGAAAAGTTCCTGTGTTGTCTCCTCTTTTATGCTTGTCATTTACAAACATGTGCATTTATTGCTGACGCTAATGCGCATTATATTACAACGGAGTACATAGAATCCAAATGAGCATTTCTTGCGCTGTCTGTATTGGGTACAGAACAACACCAGAGAAGCTACAAAGTACTCATCTCAAATGTGCTAACGCTAACAACGTAATGAGCTAACGAACAAACACAATAACGATACATTCTCTGATGTAATGAATTTGATACGTACTTTAACGACTATACAATTTTATGATATTACTTCATCATTTTGTTATTGACTGTTAGGTAAATACTATAAATTATATAAATATACAGAATAATCCATTTATCCTGAATTACTTGACTCGATCTAGAAAACTCACAAAATGTTAAAATATATTTAAGGAAAAATTCTGTAACTGCTTATTAAGTTTTAATAAATAAAACATTTCACAATGAATAAGCATTGCGTTTCGACGGTTTTTTTTTTAAAGCAATTTTAGAAAATATAAATTTTCATACCAATTGCACAATCTTAATTTCTTTTTGTTAATTACTTACCAAGCGCACTGCTTGGTTTTTAGGTTGGAGGGGCATCTTGAAAGCGCTTCTGGTCGACGATTCATCCTTAAATATTCCAACCGCGAAGCCAAGCAGTGGATCTCACAACGTGTAATTGTTGACGATGAACTAGATATGACTAGAATATGAGTTGGTGTTTGGGTTTGTTGGATTATGTAAATCTGACGTTTTGGCAGTGTTTTTACTGCCGTCATCTTAGTAGCCCTGATAAGGACCGTGGTTTGTCAATGTCATAATTTGCGACGAAGAATGAATGAGAGTGAGTATATTTCCATTGCAAATAATGGACTTGTTAAACCACCGTCCTTATCAGGGTTGCGCTGATTACGGCGGTAGAAAAACTACCGAAACGTCGGATTTAAACAATCCAACAGGTGATGGGAGCAGCGCAAGCACCAACTCATTTTCGAGTAGTGCATAGTGTGGATAACGACCACAGATGTCTACATAGATAAACTAGTTACTATAGATAGGTATGTTCCATATACTGTTGTGAGGCCATAATGAGACATCTATAGGTGTGTTATCGAAGCTTATTAAAAACCGCGCGCTTATTTAAACGATATACTAAAGCATGCTGCTAGTTAATGATCAGGTAGGGCAGTTTCCCATACTATATGAGAAACTGCATTCAACATAGATTCCCTGGTGATGATGGCGAATATCATATATATAGTATCGTGAAAAGTTGTTTTCTGTATACTTTCAAGCCTACTAACCATGTACTAATGACCGTTTGCACCGACACGTCAACCTTGGTTTAATTTTAAGTGACGCTTAGAATATGACGTTCTCTATATGCATAAGACATGAACTATAACCTTCAAAGTACCGCTTAAAATTAAACCAGGCTTAACATGGCGGTGCAAATGGGGTTAAGACAAATAACAATAGACGCCATCAACAATGGACACACGTTAAATATTGGGCAATAGTCGGTAAGATTGGCGTTCTTCCTTATCCACGACGCACGCGTCTTGTGTCATTTGCCATCTATTGATGTGTTATCAAACTAAAAATTCAATATCAGTAGCTGCTATTATACAAAACCACCCATGGATGTCTACGTGTAAGTTTACGTACCAAGATTCCATATAATCTTCAATATCTTCAATAAAATTTTAAATAGTTAAAACATTTTATGATGTTTATTAATTATTATAATATTAACAAACATTAAAATTAATAAGAAATATTGCCTTTTATCTCCAATATATTTAAAATTAATTGAAACATCTAGCAAATTACAACACAACATAACATGACACAAAGAAGGAAAGATTCTTTAAATCAAAGAAATATCTATTTATCGCTATTTAAAATAGGCGTTTTTTTTTCACACAGTAGATGTTTCTTTTACTGGAATAATATTACTTTCAGTACAAATAATATTTTAACTGAAAGGAATGTTCTTTTATATAGCGGCAGCGAAATATTTCTCTCAGGAAGTAAATCAAAATGAAAGGTCTGGTTCCTCGCAAAAATTCTTTAATATCACGGAAGCGACCGGCTTCGTTATAATGGAACATCATCAAGCGAGCTAAAGAAAATTCAAAAAGTCAAAAAATTGCGTGATAAGTACCTAATAGCAATATATAAAATTATATAAGAATTGAAAAATGTGAAATAGTTTACAAAATAAATTTTAACAATAATGAAACATTTACAATTTTAAATCAGTCAATTTAAAATATTTGTACAAAATAAATTATCATAATTGTATGAAGCTTGTAAAATACAAACATTGGATATTGAATAAAACACATTAAGAGCATAAAACAAACTGACT
Organism: Protaetia brevitarsis; assembly: GCA_004143645.1. NCBI lineage: Eukaryota > Metazoa > Arthropoda > Insecta > Coleoptera > Scarabaeidae > Protaetia > Protaetia brevitarsis. The sequence continues at coordinate 2,407,273 of RXPK01000070.1, forward strand.
ACACTTTCAAATAATTAAAATATACAAGCACTCCGTGCCCACTTAGGACCTAAAATGATTTTGGAAAAATCAGAAAAGGTTACCGAAGTTGAAACACAAAAATCGAGAAAGGGTCACGTGCGTAGTCTACTTAAGAAATGCTAAAGTGGTAAATAACGAAGTAAAATGAAAAGTAGGATACCTGAATACCATATATGAAAGTGTCCCGCGCCCCGCCGCTTAGATAAGAATCGACCTTAACTTTCTGCTTATAAGATCCAATGGAATGGGTCATTATCGCTTTCATTATACAAAGATAGTCGAACAAAGTAGACCTTAATATAGGTTACATACGTTTATACCTATATGTGTATGCACACTTAATAATTCTTGTACAAATAAGTTTTAATTTTCATAATTAATACAACTTCATTCTAACATTCTAAATGGAGTTAGGCAGTTGCAATTTTATATATCAATTTACTGGCTGATAAATAGATACAGGTATATATTATATCCACGCAAGTGGTTCATTATGATTCATGCTTTACTTAATCACTTAATCGAAAAATGTTTTAAGTAAAAGTTACTTAAGATGAAGTGCTCTATAACTCAAAATTATCGCATTTTTTTAATTCCTCCTTGACTCAAAACAAATCACATTTGTCTAATATACGAAGCTTAATATTTTTTGAGATATTCGAATTTTAAAAAAAGAAATATTGTTTGCGCGATGTTATGGCTTTGGTAAATGAATATATTCTCGGAAAGTTGCATTTACACCTTGAAATTTAAAGATTCTCGATTGCTGGCGTCCAGATCTTTCCTGCGAGAAGTGTACCTAATTTTTGCACACGGGTAGAGTGAATCGTATTAGTTGAATTCCACTACAGCATACATATACGGAGAATAGAATAACTGTTTATCGGCTTCCATATGTCATGTACGGGATTGTTCTTCCTCTAGCTATATATTATGTTGCTCTGTAACATGAATTGCTAATTTGATACATCATTGATAGGTAATTTCATAGTGGTTTGATGTTACTTACCTGAAAGTTAGAGTGGCAGTATATACATATGTTCTGCTACCATTTCTTTAGCAAACGACATTAGTCCTGTATAACATTGTACTAAATAAACCATGTTAATGAGAAGTCCAGTTAAATTCTACACAAAACATAATAAAGGATCCTGAACAAGTGTTTGATAATAACTAATAACTAACTAGGTGAACGATCATCCACATCCCCATTCTGCATTCTCTACTACCCTAATGAAAAAGACGTATTGAATTGCTTTATACTCAATATTTGCTCATTAATTATATAATATTTACGCAACGGCAGTAGGATTGCTTCATCAGATTACGTAATGCGCTTCCACATTAGTTGGAGATGAATTGTCTGCCCATCGGGGTTTAATTATATGCCTACATAAGCACATATTAGAGGCACGTACTACTGGCATATGCTTACACCTGTTACATAATACATGCGTGATAATGAGGTTGCTGCTACCCAGATGTTAATCTCCTAGAATGTTAAATAATAATGTATTGATTTATGTGTCAAATTATATCAAACATTTTGCTTTTTGTATGTGTATGTAACGGTTTTATTTTGAAAATTCGGCTACCAAAAATGGACATTTTTTATAGAGTAACCATGTTATCAACAGCACTTCCAAAATTTTTCATGTACTATTCTAAGTAAAAATCCGCATAATTGCCTATACGTATAATGCAACTTAATTAATAAATGTGTGATGCTGTATAATAAATACGAGGAATCAATAAAAGGCATGAGATTATTAAATTGAGATTTATCCAAGCGCTTCACATAAAATAATTCAGAAAAACGAAGATTTTAATTTAATAACAAATGCTTTATCAAATAAAATAATTGAACTAATAGGTGGATACTTACATGGCATCACAAATTTTGCAGTACTTTACTATAATTTACCAATTATAATATTATTTAATAACGAAAAGTAAGTTCCAAAATATATATCTTTAATGAAACTCTTTCAAAATATACTAGCCATGACATAGTAAAATTAATATTCTGTAAACAAAATATAACTACCATAAAAAAAAAACATAAATTATATTTGTTTTTCAAAGACAGATAGCTTAGCGATTCATTATAACAGGTTCTAAAAATCCTAAGTTAACTAGAAAAAATACCTTACCAACCTTTATTTTCTAAATCCACTTCATCTACGATCTTGTCTTGTTTGTCTCTTTTACACGTATTCTGTAAGTATATGTATTGCTCTGTTTTACAGAACAAAACGCCCGGGATTTCAAAATTTTAATTCTGTTTAGTTCAGAAAAAATTGAATATTATAATTCAGACCGACATTTCAAATTATTGATAATTTCCTTGTTCATATACAATTCTTTTTCTTTTTCCTTTTTTTTAAATAAAAATGAAATACAATAATATAGTGTTTTTTTTTTAATTCACCTAGCGACCTCTTTGATAAACGAACGAATACTGTGAAAAGTGACCTTCTACCTAGTAGGTGGCCCGGGACACTTCTAGGAGCACCAAATTACCTGTCAATTTAACATTCCATGCGCTTACTAAGGAAATATATTTTACCACTTTTGAGACTCTTAAATCACAGGTACGTACTGCTGTGTACTGATTGAATTAAATGAAAAAGCAAAATGAATTTTACAAAGAAAAAGAAAAATTAAATTAGCTAGCTCAACGGATAAAATTTAACTGGACGCAAAATAACTATTAACCTCAGAGTTACCCTCGCGAATTAAAACTTGAATCTAACCACGAAAAGTAAATTGTGAGTGAATGAAATCAGACTTTCTTAATTACCCGAAAAATTGAAAAGGTTTAAATAAAAATAAAAGAACAGTATTTTTAACCCAATGATGCAAAGTAACAATCAATTTATTTTTCAATATGGATTAAAACTTGTGTAGAAAAAACCTTGAACTGAAGGTTCTGGCCTAAAATAGAAACTGCACTTGACTCTAAATTAAAATAGGACAATGCTATTTCCTATGCAAAGCAAAAATTTTGTTTGTTCAGGAAGATTATCCAAAATACACGACCTCAGAATTACTATCCACGTGGTTCCACGAATTAAAATAAACTAAGTGTGGATAATTACTAAAAATTTACAAAAAAGAAAAAAAACTAAACGCAAGAACAATGCTTCTACTCACCCAACCGAGGTGATTGATAAATACTAATGAAACAGCAAAATTGAAAAACCGAAAATTAACTCTAAACTATAATGAAATAAACTAAAATATCTTCCTAAATAAAAATAATAATTGAACTTATATCCATAATGTGCACACTTCAATATATTAACAATTATCATAATATGAATTCCTTGATGGACTAAATAAAATACAGGTAATGTGAAATTTACAATATAAAAATGGATTACAAAATGGCAACAATGATATACAAAAATACGTCTACTCGCGTCAATAGTCGAACAAGCAAGTCCTTAACAAAACTCTACAATTATTTTTCTAACAAAAATCCCTCTCTCAAAATCGTACACGCATACATATAAACAATACACCAATATTCAATGGAATCCGCATTAAATCTACACAAGCAAACTATGGAACTTAAAACTACACTCGCGAAAAGGGTTGTCTAACCACAGCAGTACGTTGGAATCATAAATACTATGTAAAAAATTATTGAATACAAAAATATGTATTTGAACTTTCTTAGCACTTTAAGTAAATGAGGTTAAAGAAACGTCAAAAACACAAAAATTTGAAAATTAGAGCCATCTATCCGCAAAAAGCAGAAACTAAATTTATAAGAAATCTGTAACATTCAACTATCCGTGTTATCGATATATGTTAAAAATAACTATTTTATCGCAGATCATCTTAGTGTCGATTTTTAAGACAACCTTTAAATATTAATATTCCTAACATAACTAAAACAATGGCGGTTCATACAAACCTAACCCCCAATTTAACGTATGGCGAACACAAATTACAAAAATTTTATTTACTGGTTAAATTTGAATTGAAGCTAATTAGTTATTTTCTTTTTTTTTTAGCTGGGATAAAATGTCTGGGATGAGATTATGGGTAGCCCTAAAAGCGGGTGTAGGTAGCCAGGTAATTGTTTGGGCACAGGTTGGGCTTTCTATTCGGGCCTCCAGTACTAACGGTCGTAACATGGGATAGCATTTCAGCTGGGATTCTCTCAGGAAATATTACAGGAAATTCTCGATGATTATACAGGTCAAAGCATAGATTTAAATTATTCAGGTATAATATCGATACTTTTTTTTAGGTAAACACTCTGTGGAACTTTGATATTTCTGAGAGTGTGGCATAAAAATTGTTATATTACCAGTAATCAGCCTTCGATTGTTATCGCTGTTAGGTAACTAACCTTGAATTTGAACGGATAACGAGTAACTGACATTGAGATACTGTTATTTACTCTAGTTTGAAGGGAATACAGCAAAAGTTACCAGATAGACTTCCCGAAGAATGAACAATCTCCCCGAGCAAAATATACTAAAAATGTAAAAATATACCAGGTACGCTTGAATTAAAAAAAATAAAGTTTATATTACATATAAGGCTGCACTTAGCACCTATTGCTAAGATACCCTATTTCTATAGTCATTTCTAATAAATTGAAAATTTGCCTGTGGAGTAGGCAACCTATGCACTTCAACTTTCAATTACTTCTTTATTTGGCTTTGAAACCTATTTTCAATGACTCTACATTATATTCCATACACCTCGTTCCGTAGCAGTATATATATTTTAAATGTATATTACCAGACTTTTAATGTAATCTTTATTGCATTAAATAAACACTACTACTAATAATAATAATCCAAAAATGTTAACACGTGGAAAGTAAATGTATAAACAGATAACTCAGCAACTGTTTCATTATCTAATTATAATTTCCTATTGCAAATACTTATTTTTTTTCTCTGTGTTTCTGTTAAGTATAGTTTAGGAATACCCGACATGTATAAAGGCATCCCGTCCACTTTTACTTGAGATTCCTTAAAGAAGAGTAATTAGCTGGGTTCTTTTAGACTTAACGCAATAAGTAAACTGATCGATTAGGAAAGCACACTTTATTTTTGAGGGAGATTTCAACCTCCAAGTCAAAAAATTCGATAAGCATCGGCGTTATTATTAAATTTCTTATCTTACCGAAATTTATACCGACGCACAGCTGAGTCTCTCTCGGAGATAGAAACCACTAACACATTTTGTAATATCAGATCTTGTTTACATCGCTCCCATTTCACTAAAATATCAACGCTAATCCTTCTTGACACTTTACGTCTTGACACGTTTGCTTTTCTTGTCGATGACTAGTCCCTCGATATTACATCAGCATAACAGGTAATGAGCCGGGAGGTTCATTCCTTCATCATCTCATCTTCAAAGTAGCACAGTATAAGACCAATTTGTTCCCGCAACCCCCATACCATTTCGAGTTTAATTTTCTACCATTATTAATTATTGAGCAACATCGCTGCGAAAGTTTATTCCCTACGTAAATATTTTAACGATATCTTGCGGTAAGCTGTATTAAGTCGAGCCTTTAATTAGTTTCCCACTACGCTCGGGCAGCGGATGAAAAAGTAAGACGACGAAGTTTTAAATACAAACACCTAAATTAATTTAGTGGTCGCGCATCAGAAAATACTTAAGGCGAGCTTGGGAATAATTTATATTTTAATTAGCACTTGAGAAAACTATTAACGCATAGAGAAGTAGTAATAATAATAGTTCCGAAGCTCATAACAACTTAATAAAAGTTCTGGACTTAAAACGACAAACTCGAGTGATATGCCTGTTCAGTTATGTTTACTATGAGAGTCTTCAACGTTGGCTTAATTAGCGCGTACAATATTGATGCCACTAACTAAACGTTCCCTGTGGAAGTAAACAAACTCCTTTTTCGTTAAGGGCATCCATTTCCACTAATTTAGCTTGATTCGATTGCAGGTGGTTGCTTTCTCGAAGTAGATATTAAATTAGCGGTAAATTAGCACGAACCTTTTTGTTTGGTGCCTGCAAAGAGTAAACAAGATTGAAAAAAAAACTATTCTACGTCTCGACCTTCAACTTAAGAAATCAGCTAGAATCATTAACAGTTAGGAAGTTTTAAATATAATCTTAAATCGAACAATCTGGTTTAGAAAGTACATATGTAGCACATCGACAAAGAACGGGGTAAAGGAAAAGATTTATATAAGCACATGGAGGAAACAGTTTTAGTAAAACGAAATACTAAGGAATTTATACTTACGCCAAATACAAATAATACTTATGATTAGAAATACAACATTTTAAAGACAAAAGCAAATTTATTCTAGAAATCTATAAACAAAAAGAATCTAAGGTATCTAGTACAAGATTATATTCAATTTAAAAATATGGCTTCAGTAAAAATCGAATATTAAGTGCAAATAAGAAGTATACTTGATTCCTAGATAATAAACACCTGCTTACTATAGGAAAGTTGGTCTTGATAGACGGATAAGATAGCAAACGTCTCAGAAATACGATGGCAATGCATGGTGTTAATCAAAACTCTTATCCCATCAGTATTGCCGGTAAAATTTGCTGCATGTAACGTTCAAAGGCGCATTATCAGAATCGGTCAAGTTTGTTTGTCATTGGGGTGTGGTGATTGTTTAAGTAAGTACCGAATTATTTTGGTATACTTAACAGTTTCTCAGTATGTAATATACATGTGTATGTATGTATATATATAATAAGAAAGTATATGTACTGACTGAATTAATTGAAAATGTGAAATGAATTTTAAAATGAAAAGAAAAATTAAATTAGCTAGCTCAACGGATAAAATTTTTAAAGGGCGCAAAAGAACTATTAACCTAAGAGTTACCCTCGCGAATTAAAACTTGAATCTAACCACGAAAAGTAAAACGTAAGTGAACGAAAACTGACTTTCTTAATTACCCCAAAAATTTAAAAGGTTTAAAATAAAAACAAAACAACAGAATTTTTAACCCAACGAAATTAATTAACAAACAAATTTTATTTTATAAAATGGATAAAATTACAAAATGGCGGAAAAAAAAACCGTGAACGGAAAGTTCTGGCCAAAAAACTAAAAACTGCACTTGATTCTAAATTACAATAGGACAATGCTATTTCCTATACAAAGCAAAAGTTTTGGTTGTTCAGGAAGATAAACTAAAATATTTCCATCCACGTTGTTTAAATTAAAACAAACTAAGCCAAGCGTGGACAATTTCTAGTAAATTACAAAAAATAAACTAAATGCAAGAACAATGCTTCCACTCACCCAACCGAGGTGATTAATAAATAAAAATGAAACAGCTAAAATTAACTCTTGAAACTATAATGAGAGAATTACAACTAAAATATATCTTTCTGCACAAAGATAATAAATGATCTTATACGAACAACGCAAACGCACAAATCACCGACAAAAGCTAACAGAATATTAAATGAATCAACCTAGCAAATGCTAGACATCTAATTGAATAGAATTAATTTAAAAGATTTAACACTAAATTAAATAAATTAAACAATAAACTCTTTACCTAACTTTATACAAAAATAAACATTATTGTGAAAATTCTCGGCACATTGAATACCGAACGAACAAAATAATCATGACAACAGAACTAGGCAACTTAAAATACACTCAGCGGTAACGCGGATAGGCTACCACAGCAGTATGTACCTTTGAAATTATTACGTAGTAATTTCATGTTATATACATTGTACTTTAATTTTGAATCAAGACTTTTGTTTTCGATGGTACCTAGCAGGTACATTCAACATCCATTTTGATTGGGTAAATCTATTTTTAAAGTCAAGGTATTATGACAAACAAATAAATAAAAATACTGTAATAGCTACTATACAATTATTTCCACTAACACAATCTATAAGTTCACTTTTTATAAATCTGCATTTCTTCGAATTGAAGTATAACATTGTGTAAACGCGATTTACCTGTATTGTTTCAGTTATAAAAATATGTGTTTGCCGAATATGTATTTTAAACAAATAGTTTTATATAACATACATTTAACCATTACAAATAAAAATATATACTGCTTTATTATTAAAGAACGGATAATTGTACTTTGAATGAGAACGATGTGTTTATGAGCACCATTTTAGACACATTTCCGAAATCCATAAACAACATTGTTTTATTACTTGTTTACATCTTGTCAAAAACATATTATATTAAAATTAAAATCTAATAATAAAATAGGAAATATTTTATCTCTTTATTTTATTATTTATTTTCCTTCAAGCAAACTGACATAAATGCTATAAATCAAAACTGGTTAAATTCAAAATTATTTCTTGAATAACAATCAAAAAGCTTTAGTCAGAATAATGTTTTTAAAGTTGAGTGATAATAATGAGAGACACATTTGCTCTTTCAAAATCAAGTAACTTATGACATGACTGACAATTTACATATCTTAGAACGGATGAAATGGAATTAACTCGTTGTGCTTGACTGCTCCTCAAGTATGATCAAATATATTACTGCATTTACTATTATTATTATGTCGAAACGTGTTAGTTGCAGTCCAAAAGAAGATGAAACTCCAAAACCAATGATCGAGCCGGTTATTGAAACTTTATGCTTCAGCAAGACTTTAGGCATACCTTAGGAAATCAGCTACTGACAACGTCCAGCAACATTCCAAATATAGAAGCCGCAAGGATCTCTAAAGTAACATTACTTCTCACTACAACCTGCATTCAGGTTTTCGTGATGTCCTTCATTTATAAAGGTGGACTCTAATTCCTAATATTACATTTAGATTAGAATATACTGTAGTTAGAAGTGTCCTCTTTTTTTTTACTTAACTTATCTCCTTAATTACTTACTAAGCGCTACTTTTGTACAAAAAAGTAATGGTACTTACTTTCTATTTATTCTTAAATATTATACTTTAGTTACGTTTTGTGCTGATATAGATTAATAAAATCTGCTAAAACACTGCCCTTTCTGTCGGAATCCACATGTGTTACTCTCATTAATATACACTTTATTTTGAATTGTATTGCAAATGTGTATTCCGACAATATTGTATCAAATTGTATTAAAATGTTAACATTTACACAAAATATTAATAATATTAATATTTTTATTTGTTTCGCAATAAATAAGATCATAAACGTGTTACCTGTCTATTTTACCTCACCCTGAAAATACTTATATTTTTTCTTAATATTACTAAAAAAGATTTTAGGTAAAAAATGCTATATATTTAGAATACAAACCATTTTATTTACCATAAGGACACATTGTTACCATTTTAGAACATCGTGTTACAATGCTAAAACAAGGCTATTTATTTAGCCCAAAGTTTTATTTATTTGTAGCTTTAACATTTTATGATAGTTACATCTATATACAGCTTTTGTTAAAAATAGGTTATGTTCGTTAAATTTTTTGCCGATCTGAATTCAATATAAAAAGAATTTGTCTTAAGTATAATTTATATTTAACTTTCTAAATTTACTTTTACATTTAGTAAACCACATTGCCGTCCCAATTGTAGCTACAAATTATAGTTACTTTTAGTATATTTCTACTTAGCTCAACTATAAAATTTTCTCCGTGTATGGAAAAATATTTCAAATGACGTTAAAGAAAAAGATGGAGTTCCATTACTGTGTAAAATCGAAAAACCACATCTTGTACCATAAAATAAACGTAAAAACAATAATAAATACCGGGTGTATATATGGTGTAGTAGTAGAAGTATACCGCAGAAGCCATCCAAACTCCAAACAGCTACATACGTTGTCAGATGCATGAAGTGCACGATTCTGTTCGTAGTTGATGTGCTTCTGTGGTGTAGGAAACCAAACATCAGACTTAAGACAAGTTTTGTATCTACAAATATTCAAAGTGAGCTATATCTTTAAAATATTTATATACAGAAAGCAACGTTGGCCTTTTTTATTATTATTTTTATTATTAATTTAGTAATATTTCTTATTAATTGTCTTTTAGCTTTAAATAAAAACTATAATGCCATTTAATTATGAGTTAACAAATCACACCAAGAACATTGATTTGGCGTAAAATTAAAAATGAAAATGCTACACACAGCTGCAACACAATGAAAATTACCAACCAAGTCAAAAAGCGGAAATTTCTTTTGTTAGAGTTTGTATAAGCGATCACTTGTAAGGAAAACAGAATACTTCTACGTCACTTATATTAACTATTGCAAGAACAGTCAACGAATATCCGTTTTAAGTCGATGACTTCCGACACAATCAAAGCTGTACGTTGAACGCGTACGTGAAAATTGTCCTTGCAATTTAGAAGCCTAAAGTAATCTAGGTTCTTCCTACTTACTATGTATGTTGTCGTCAGTTTATTGCAGCTGAAAATTCGTAATTATAACAAGCGCACGCATACTAAAAAGCAAAGGTTATTTCTCGTGGGGGCAGGTTATAATTAAGTTTTGTGAGAAACTTCTCACGTTTAGTATGCTTAGGAACATGGAACTAGTGTTACATGGGTAGTTCTAATTAGATTTATTTTGTAATAAATAAAGTAATTTTCTGTGAGTATATACCACACGCAAGACACAAATATAGGCGACCGATGACCCATAAAATTGGTGGAATAAAGTGCGAAACAGAGCACCGAAGTCATGATACAACAGCAGCTACAGAACTAAAGCGCTGGTAAAAACATCAATCTTTCGCGGCTCCCGGTTATAGTAATAATAATAGTTTATAACATAACTTTAAAATTTTATATCGTCATCATAAAACAAAGAGATTATTAACATACAAAGATTGTCTTATACCTTACTTCAGAAAATTAAAAAAAGCACAAAATATGTATAATAAAAATAAAAAAGAAGGGTTCTAAACTCTGAGTTCAAACTTAATCCAGCGCCTTCTTTGTTCAATATGAGGCGGTTATTCTAGCTTCTATATAGGGTGGGGCAATTTCGATGACTTTATATGAAAAACTTCTTTATTTCAATAGATACGCGAAAACTATATAACATGTTGCGCGCTCTTTTTCGATGGTAAATTTAGTGATGATGAGAAAAATCAAACATTTTCAATCATTTCCGAAATATGACCGGAAACTCAAAATTACGGATTTTCTTGTTTTACTTATAATCTTTTTATTTTTACGAAATAATAGTAAAGAACCTTTTTTAATAATATATTGAAGTAGATTTCTAAAAACATTCTATAATGTCTCATGTTCATTTGTTCTCAAGTTATTAGATAAACTTTTTTTTAAATAGTCTTCAAACATATTGCTTTGTTTTACAGAACAAAATGCTTGGGATTTCAAAATTTTTATTTTGTTTAGTTTAGTAAAATTGAATATAATATTTATAATATTTAACACAAAACAAGCGTAACTCTTTAATTCATTACCAGAATGCCATGTTTTACCACTTTTGACACTTTTAAATCACAGGTACTGCTGTGGTTAGACAACCCATTTATCCCTGAGCGTATTTCAAGTTGCACATTTTTGGTTATTTATTGGTTGTTTTCCTTGTTTAAACAGCTGTTGTTCAATTTACCAAGAGTTTTTCACAATTTATATTTTGTTTGGTATAATTTTAGTTTAAGAGTTGAATCATTTTAATTTATTTAGTGTTAAGTTTTTTTAATTAATCCATTCATTCAAATGTCTATTCTTTGCTTGTGTTGATTTAATGCGTTTTCTATTTGAATACTGTCGTATTGATATACGTCGCGTTGTACGTTTTTGAGAGAGGGATTTTTGCAAGAAAAACAATTGTAGAGTTTTGTTAAGGACTTCCTTGTTCGACTACTGACGTGAGTAGACGTATTTTTGTATATCATTGTTGCCATTTTGTAATTCATTTAATATTGAAATTTAACTTCTGTAAAAATTTAGTCAATCAAGGATTTCTTTTTGTGATAATTGTTAATATATTGAAGTGTGCACTTAATTTAGGAAGATATATTTTAGTTTATTTTTTCTCAATATTGTTTAAAGAGTTAATTTTCCGTTATTCATTTTTGCTGTTTCATTTTTAATTATCAATCACCTCGTTTGGGTGAGTAGAAGCATTGTACTTGCATTTTAGTTTTTTTGGTAAATTTCTAGTAATTGTCCACGCTTAGTTTATTCTAGTTTGTGAAACCACGTGGATAGTATTTCAAAGGTTGTGTATTTGGAAAGCATCCTGAACAAACAAATCTTTTGCTTTGCATAGGAAATAGCATTGTCCTATTTTAATTTAGAGTCAAGTACAGTTTTTATTTTAGGCCAGAACCTTCAGTTCACGGTTTTTTGTTCTGCACAATCTGTAATTTAACCCGTTTGGAAAAAATTGATTGTTAAAGCGTCTGTTAAAATTCTTGTTCTTTTATTTTAAACCCTTTTCAATTTTTCGGGTAATTAAGAAAGTGTGATTTCATTCACCCACAATTTACTTTTCGTAGTAAGATTCAAGTTTTAATTAGCGAGGATAACTCTGCGGTTAATAGTTCTTTTGCGTTCATTAAAATTTTATCCGTTGAGCTAGCAAATTTTATTTTTCTTTGTCATTTTGCATTCAGTTTTGCATTTTTCATTTAATTTAATCAGTACACAGCAGTACGTATTGCTGTGAACTGATGGTCCAAGCATAAAATTTAAGAGAAATTAAAAATGACAAAATTAATTTAGCTAGCTCAGCAAAAATGAATTCAAAAGGGTGCCAGAGATACTTTAATCTCAAGGTTAATTTACTAAAAATTAATAGTGGGCGGTTGCAAAAATGACTTTCATTAAAATTCCCAATAATTGAAATGGCAGATTCAAAAATAAAAGAACTAGTGATTTTAAAATGATATTTACAATCATTAAGTTTATTTTTTAAAAAAAAGAAAAAAAAACATTTGATACAATTAGCAGGATAATAAAAACCATAAATATAGGATTCTGGCATAAAACAAACCTGCATATGACTCTACAATTAAGAAAGGACAATGCAAATCCTTTAACAAACAAAATGGTGAAATCGTTCTAGAAGGAATTTCATAAAAAAAAATCATCCACGCGGTCATGAAATCTAAACTATAATTTACACGTGGAGAAATAGATACAATTTACATTGAAATTTAAAATTTAATAGCTCAAAGCTTCACTTCACCTTCCCCGAGGTGATTAACAAAAATACAAAACAATAAATAAGAAAACGGATAATTTAACACACTTTCGCGGAATCCTCTAGAACGTTTTTACAATAATTACTGATCTAACATCCAAAACGTGTACACAATTAAACAATACAGCAATAATTAATTAGGAGTTCCTTGAAAGCTAATCAATCAAATAACCGAGCAACAATTTAAAATAAAAATGAATTTACCTTAACGGCAATAAGAAAAATAAAACAACATCTCTACTTACGGGCAACTTTCAACGAACTAACTCCCTTTTCAAGGCCTCCCGCATATATATGAAATATACATCTCGTGCGTTGAACGCAGAACGCAACTCCAAGAGAAACTCTAACAAATATACTATACAAAACGGGAGTACGCAAAATGTACAAATAAATGATTTTAAATATATACAACTGGCCAAAAGAAATGAAACAAACAATTAAATAAATATTCTTAATAAAATTTAGAACAGCGGAAACTCTATCATTGTTTTGACAAGGCTGATTAGGAATAAATAAAAATACACATTTGAATTTCCGAAACCCGGGGTGCCAGTCCATAGCACATCTCCCAATTGTTAAGGGGAAAACGAAAGTTTCAACGAAAATTGAGTTTTTTCGCTTAGAAATTGTACGCACACAAAAAATTAATATTCTAAAGTTTCCCGCACCAAACGAACAATACCGTATCTCCGCACACAGGGGTGAAAACGTCACTTCCGGGTGATGAAAACTACCCGGGGTCGTGGTGGGAGTGTCCAACATACCATCCGGTTGATCCAGTTTCCAACAGCAACCGGCATAGCAGTCGGCATGGCAGACGATGTGGCAGTCGGTGTGGCAGTGGTGGGTCTGCATCATGAAGAACTTCTCCACTCCATGGATGTACCTCTCGCTTGTAATTCCAGAAGGATAACTCGAAAAACAGAAACATTCTTTTAAATTGTGCTCCAACATGGCTTCAGGAACGGGATTTTTAAATTTGACAGAGTTTGACTTGATCTGAAGAGAGTGTTCGGCATCAACGACAATAATGGGCAACTTATTTTCGAAGGATACATGCTGGTTGAAAATTTCCTTGACTTCAACTTCAAACTTCTCATTCGAATTGATTTCAACTTCATTCTTCTCATTATGATTGCTTTCAATTTGATTTTCGACATCTGGGGATTCTTTCTGGGAATTGATAACTTCTAGGAATTTTTCATGGGAATTGTAGACTTCTTCTGCGGATTCTCTTTGGGAATTGTTGATTACTTCTGGGAATTCTTCTTGGGAATTGTTGATTACTTCTGGGAATTCTGCTTGGGAATTGTTGACTTCTTCTTTCTCTACTCTAACTCACCAAAAACTCAACCTCGACATCCTCTTCGGATCCAACATCTCCAACAACTTTTTCGCTACCTTGTATATCATCACCTCTAACTTTTCCGCAACCTTGTATTTCAAACTTAAACTATCATCACATATTTCATTTTTCATATCCTTTTCATCATCATTTTCCATTATTTCAACATCATCAATTTCATCATCAACATTTTCATCATCATTTTCCTCTTCTCTACCTAAACTATTAATATTATTTTCCCTTTCTCTACCTAAATCATCAACAACTTTCTCTTCCCTTTCTTTATTCAAAACATCAACATTTTCATCAACTTTATCTTCATTAGAAGTATCTGAACCCGATTGATTTTATCCCTTCCGTCTGAATCTCTTTCTTTCTTTATCAACAACACGGTAATCTTTTTTCAAACATCCATCCATTTTCTCATACTTCTGTCATAATTCTGTATTCATTTTCTCATCATTGCCATCATCTCATACATACTACTAATACTTTCCTTAAAACTGTCTCCTTTGTCTTCCTGAGTATCCTTTTCGTCCATCCTTCCCTTCTGTCCTGCCACAACCGACTCCTTCCTGCCATGAGTTCCTTGGCTCCGCCAACTCTGGTCTCCAGGAACGTCCACTTCCTGATCCCTCGTGGTCCTGTCCATCTTCATTCTCGCAGCGGTGTACATAAAAAGTTTATAAAACGCACACGGTCATCAGCCTTATCAACGCAACGAGAAATTCTCACAAATTCAAACACGGGATCCTAACCTTACTAATTACAATTACAATCATATCGTGCTTCGCACATTGGGATTGCCATAAATATATACTCAAAAACTGCATGAGAATTTACAATTAAAAAAAATGCAATAATGTCGTGCCTCGCACGTTGGTCGCCATAAATTATACTGTGACTGCATGAGTTTACAAAAATAAAAAAAAACAAAATTACAAAGCATGAATATAAGATTCTTGCAACAAAATCGTGCCTCGCACGTTGGGCGACATAAATTATGCTGTGAACTGATGGTCCAAGCATAAAATTTAAGAGAAATTAAAAATGACAAAATTAATTTAGCTAGCTCAGCAAAAATGAATTCAAAAGGGTGCAGAGATACTTTAACTCAAGTTAATTTACTAAAAATTAATAGTGGGCGGTTGCAAAAATGACTTTCATTAAAATTCCCAATAATTGAAATGGCAGATTCAAAAATAAAAGAACTAGTGATTTTAAAATGATATTTACAATCATTAAGTTTATTTTTTAAAAAAAAGAAAAAAAAACATTTGATACAATTAGCAGGATAATAAAAACCATAAATATAGGATTCTGGCATAAAACAAACCTGCATATGACTCTACAATTAAGAAAGGACAATGCAAATCCTTTAACAAACAAAATGGTGAAATCGTTCTAGAAGGAATTTCATAAAAAAAATCATCCACGCGGTCATGAATCTAAACTATAATTTACACGTGGAGAAATAGATACAATTTACATTGAAATTTAAATTTAATAGCTCAAAGCTTCACTTCACCTTCCCGAGGTGATTAACAAATACAAAACAATAAATAAGAAACGGATAATTTAACACACTTTCGCGGAATCTCTAGAACGTTTTTACAATAATTACTGATCTAACATCCAAACGTGTACACAATTAAACAATACAGCAATAATTAATTAGGAGTTCTTGAAAGCTAATTCAATCAAATAACCGAGCAACAATTAAATAAAAATGAATTTACCTTAACGGCAATAAGAAAAATAAAACAACATCTCTACTTACGGGCAACTTTCAACGAACTAACTCCCTTTTCAAGGCCTCCCGCATATATATGAAATATACATCTCGTGCGTTGAACGCAGAACGCAACTCCAAGAGAAACTCTAACAAATATACTATACAAAACGGGAGTACGCAAAATGTACAAATAAATGATTTTAAATATATACAACTGGCCAAAAGAAATGAAACAAACATTAAATAAATATTCTTAATAAAATTTAGAACAGCGGAAACTCTATCATTGTTTTGACAAGGCTGATTAGGAATAAATAAAAATACACATTTGAATTTCCGAAACCCGGGGTGCCAGTCCATAGCACAATGTAGCAATCATAAATACTATATAAAACAATTTATTTAATACAAAAAAAAAATATGTATTCAAACTTTTCTGGCACTTTAAATAAATGAGGTTAAAGAAACGTCAAAAACATAGAGTGAATTTGAAAATCAGATCTGTAAATGGTAAAAAAATAATTTTGCTCGATTTTTCCATATAGTAGCACCTAACTTTGATCTTTAAGGTTCTTTTTTTTTATAAAAATGAAGTTTAATAGATTTCATGTTATTTTTATTTTACTTATGTGTTTTTTTTCCAGTTTTGCATCTCAGCAGAAAGTTAATACTTGTAATATTTGTTTGATGATGATTCCAGATGTTTATTCATTATTTAGCATAAATACATTCGTCAGTAAATAAACAAATAAATTCAGGTCTAAAGAAATTTGCTTTATCATGGCACGACATTGCATAAATTTAGTATGCAAATGAAAACAGATTAGTATAAAACAACGCCTTTGAGAAAAACGGAAGAGACTGAATGAAAAATATAATAACCGTTGTCTTTTCTTCTGGCGTATCTTAAGGTTCTAACTTGGAACGTTTGTTATTTCTTATCTTTAACAACAGTTTACCTATTTTCATTTAATCACAAGAATAAATCAAAGAATTAGTCTAATATAAATGCCCTTCAACACCGGGCAAAATACCTATTATTTACTTTTTTACAGAATAATAAAGTTGGTGTGTATGTTAAGACAAATCCTTTCGAAAATCGGTTTCCCTTGTTGAAGGTTGCGCTATTTCTTTCTCCTATGTAACATCGGCTGTCTTATACCCACATCACAGATAACGAAAATTCTAATTATGCTGCAAAATTAACTGGTTTCGATCGCAAAGCTAATACATCTTCCTGTCTATTCCACGTGACATTATTAAATTCACGTCATTTGTGTGTTAGAACATAAATTATGAATTGCTGCCTAACTGTGCATATATGTATACAGTTGCTAGGGTGTTCCTACATACTGAGCATATAAATCACATAAAAGCTTTATGAAGCAGCTTTAGATTTGTATGTTACTCCAGATGGTGTCGGACTTTTTCAAATCATGCCTAATTTATTTTTTGAACCGAATTTGAATTCATTTTTTGGACGTGATTTTACGAAATCAGCAGATATACAAGAGCAAAGAAGCAACAATACTTTCCCGGCTCCAAAAAGTGGCAATTTTCCTGATTTAAGATGGTTCTTCTTCATCCAGAACGGATTCTTTAATACAAAAAATAAATTCTTTGAGCATATTACTTTGTTTTGAAGCAATATTCCTTTTAATCGAAAAAATATCACAATAGGCTCTTGGTTCATTATAGAGAACATCGCTTTTAGTAGAAACTTCTTTAATATTAATATTGTTGTCATAATTATTTAGAATTATATTACTCGAGTATGAAGATATGTATGTTTCAATTAAATATCGTAAAATGCTATCGCAATTCGGTACATGAGAACAAAACTTTCTTCTAATTGTCGAAAAATTTCTTTCAACAAAGTTTTTTGGTTGGCAACCTTTTTGAAGTATTATTCAAATTACAAAAATAATAACTTTAAGAAAACAATGAAAACGATGGTATAGATCACAACATTAAAAGGTCTTTTCAATTTTCTTTTCATTTTACACATATTGAGGAGAGCTAAGGGCACATCTATGAACCTCTAACAGCAAGCAAATCAGTTCTGAACGTTATTACAGTATTTCGTGCGATGCCTTGACACGCCATATATCCCCACTCCACGCAGTACGCTTGAATATATTCTCGACGTAGGTTTCTCTCAATGTACCATAGTTTTCAATTTAAATTCGTATCGATATTATACATACTGGCATTGTGTAATTCGGATATTTTTCCAGAATAACTTTGAGTTAATATTTTGAGTGAATGCTATTATTTCTTATGTTTTTATAATTTTCAATTGAAACTAGGCGATGATAGTATTTTATAAAGATGTGTGTATATGTGTATATATATTGCAAGGGTGATATTATATTGCGACCTAAAACATCTATTGTTTCCCCTGTTCTTGCTGTTTTACAGTTGGCCTTCCAATCTTATTCCTTTCAGAAAGTGTAGGATATCAGAAGGCCCAAATTAGGTAAGTCTCCCTCTTCGATTTCACGTGCTCTCAGGTGCAACGCCCTTAAGTTACACAGTGCTACGCAATTTGAGAGGGGATGGATGCCATCCTGTTCCCCAATCTGCTCCAGTCGTCTTGCTCCTGCCCTTTGTTCCTTCCTTGTGAGGTACTCTCACTTTGGAAGTAGAAGGCTTCCTGCTCCAATTCCTGTGTATTAACGGTGTCGTCCCGCTAATAAACGTCCTTCCTTCATGGTTGATCTCACGAGTAGCTAGGAAGAAAAGGTCCACCTCCACAGAGCCCCACATGCAGAGATAGGGCTAAATACAATGGGGTGCGCCAGGTGCCCCAAGGTTGGACTAGTAGACTGCTCTTCTATCCAACCACGCATCCCATCAGCCTAGTCCGTCACCTTAGGATTTAGGTTTTTGTTGAGGTTGTCCCCTCTCGGTCCGCGCAGTTAAACCAAGACCTCCATCCCTTTTGCGACCTGGTTTAACAGTTGGACTTTCGGTGTCTGAAAGCAACAACTGACATCGTTGTAGAACCCTGTGCAAGCCCTTAGCCACGACACGTCAGCTCAGGCGAGGGATTTTATAAAGATACAGCAACTAAGCAAACTACATGTATTGAGCGAGCGAGCGCATAGATTGACTGAGTGCTCGTAGAAAGCTAGCGTTCGGATACGTAAAAGCGAGCAACGGTAATATTATACTATTGTGATTTTTATAAAGGATTGTCCGGCGAATATTTTATTTAATAACAAATATAAACTTTCATTCTTCAATCTGTCTTTTCTTTACAGATACCTATCCATAGATTCTTTCAAATCGCTTGCATGAGCCAAAGGAACAGAGGGGAACTTATTTCCATTGTGGAGCAGTACCGCTTTCAAGCTTAATTTGGAAGAATCAATGAACAAGCGCCACTCATCTGTATTATATTCATGACCAAGCCTCTTCATAAGAGAACGGACGTCATTACAAAATAGAAGTCCTTCTTTCATAGAAAAGAAATTCTCAAGTTCTGCATGGCGATTCCGAAAAAGAGCCACATTTCGTCATCAGCACGTTCATCGTCGCTTAATGTCATGTTTCGTGGCGGTTTAGGCATATGTAATCCGGGCTGTCAGGCACTGGTCTCAGTGCAAATGGAATATTAGGACATTTTACAGTAAGCAAGGTTTGCAAGCTTTTTACAGTGAGAAATTAACAAATTATTGTATTTCTGCTATTAACTGTAATAATTAAGAGGAATTTTTCCCAAGAAAGATTTTTCTTCTCACACAGGATTCCAACCTCCATCCTCCCGTTTACCGGACGAGCGCTTTACCAATTAAGCTAAGAGGAGATGTAAATTCGAGCATTTAACCCTACATATGTCGATATTAGATCTTGAAAGCCCAGCAAGACGGCAATTATGCAAGGATTACAAACTTTTTACAGTGAGAAATTAACAAATTATTGTATTTCTGCTATTAACTGTAATAATTAGGAGGAATTTTTCCCAACACGCAGATAAACTATCTTTCGTGAGGAGAAATTTTTTTCTTAGGAAAAATTCCTCCCAATTATTACAGTTAATAGCAGAAATACAATAGTTGTTAATTTTACAGTATGTTTGGATTTAGAAGTGATACAACTTATATCTGTAAGACAAAAATAGCAATCGATAATATGATCTGCTGGTTCCCTCCACACCATAGTAATAGCAAAAGGCATATGTCGTTTACCTTTTGCCCACGCTGTAAGAAGTGTAACACACGTAACACAACAAATATCGGGAGTCCAGCTTTTGTTTTCATCATCTACTTTACACTTGAAATACTGCCTACTGTGTGAAAGGCCATTTTTGATATTGTGAATTCCCCGCAAATGCAGCAAAAAGAGTTCTGGTGGTTTACACATTTCCTTTGCATTTTTATGGGTGATAAAATGTTTATGGTTTCACTACAATAGCTTGAACGCATCACGACATAACACTCTGTAAAACGTTAACAACGTCAGTGTATATGTTCATTCACCGAGCTCTAGCCGGCAACTGAAATAACAATGCGAATGGTAAGTGCAGGTCTTAACACGTCAAGACGTGTTCTAATCAACCATGCTGCTTGATCAGTTCCGAGCTCTAGTCGACAGCTGAAGAATGTCAAGACATGTTCTCTTATAGTACATATCTATGCATACATATTTTAGGTGGAAAAGCGAATACCCTGGAACATAAAAGCTAAGAGTGATGGAGAATTTTTGAAAACATAATTAATTTCAGCATGCAAGAGTATATGGGAATCAGGCATTTTTGTGCTTGGGACAAAAATCTTGTTAACCAGTGTTATTACCGTCGCATGGAATTTTGTGAATTAATGATTAATAAATATTCCCAACATGAATATTTTATCAATAATATACTACTTATCGACGAATGGGTGCTTCAATTACTATTGTTAGGTTTCTCAAAATATATGTTTGTTTTTTTATTTGGTTATTGACTTTTAAAACTCCTTTTCATTGTTTTTTTTTTTTCTTTTGATATTATTGTTTAGGAGCTCTGTCACTGAAATTCATAGAATATATTATGAAAAGATTTTAGGTGTGAAATGAGTAATGTCTTATTTTTTTGCTTTTCACTAATACAAATGCAATGTCGAATTTAATATTAGTTTTACAAACTTCATAAATCGTGTTTACAATAACTTGCTTAGACAAGTGGTTATTAATCTGTTATTCATACCATCGAGAGCGAGTTCTAACGAGAAAAAAGAATATCACGCCGATTGTACTTCGGCTGAGCTATGACAATTCGCTAAACATTAATAAATAGAGTCGGGTCATTTGTCCGGTGGAGCAGATACGTATCGCGATGCGGGCCTCAAATAATGCAATATAAATAAACCAGATCAATCGTGTTATTATAATTTAGTATGTATTTGTAAAACATAGGTCATATTAATAAAATTGTGTAAATTTTCAACAAAATCGGACAAAATGGGCGAACAAACGGGCTACCTTGCGATGCATTCGCATTTTATATCACTACATACTTAGATAAAATAATAATTTTACATTTTATAAGAAAAACAGGCACTGTTGTTACTGACTTGCAACTCTACGGTTCATCTGCTTTATTGGAGTACATGAGTTGGAGCGCTCGTTTTGAATACGTACCTGGCGCGCCGGAAAATTTGCCCAACTCTATTAATAAATCTGTGTTACAATCTCGTACGCCTACAGCTGAAGTACTTCCCATTTCCAGTCACCGAGGATGCAATCTGCGGCTTGCAACTTTTCACCCTGTATATTATACAAACGAAGACAAAGGTAGGCATAGCTTCCATGCATAAGTGCACATTTATGCGTTATTGGCCTGCACGTATTGGGAAGGCAGTGTGTGAGTTAACCGGTATACATGTTCGTATGTACAAGCATACGATTTGACAAGTCTTCATGCATTATTTATGCAAAGCTCGACGGAAGCAATTTTTTTTCCCAGCACAGCTGATATAGAATTTATTCACCGATCAATACCTTCATGTAAATAACAAAACTAAATGTCTTCATTATTTTCTTTAATCCCTTTTTAATTTTCTTTTGCGATATATTAATTGTATTTGTTCTCTAACTTTCGCTTGCTTTTAGTGCCTTCTATTTCTAGTTTACAACTTTTTTCATTAAACTTTACCTTGCAGGATCTGCATTGTTCGCTTAAACAATAGTTTTACACTTCCTAATAAACTTTTCTACTACTACCTTCAGGTATTCCACTTAGCAAGCACAAATTGGTACTTTATTCTGTAATACACGTAGGCTAATAATATGAATAAAACATCTACTTTATTGTCAACCTCTTTCGCTCCGTCCATAGTCAGAAAATAAAAACATTTTTTTCGCATTACGACTCTCTAGCTTTTGTTCGGAGGAATTATTCGCTAACGTGACAAAAAGAAAACTCATTTACAATTTTTCAATTTGCCTCTCCGGATGCCCTCGTCTCCAGCGAGCTGTTGAAATTCTTCTTCCGCATTTATCTGCGAGCGGGAGCGCACTCTTTGCACTTATTGTTAAATTGTTTAATGCACGAAAAATCTCGGCGCGAAATTCTTTCACGACTGGCGAATTCAATAAGCGCTTACATGTCGTCACAATGGAACTGATTAAAATTTTCGGAAAAGTCGGTTCCTTGTTCGTGAAGTTTAAATATAAGACGTACATGTATATTTTCTTTTTGTTTCAGAAGCTATAATCAGCATAGACTTCCAGCTTTGATATTGAAGTTAAAGAATTTTAAATCTATTCTTAGACGTGATCAAATCGTGCTCAAGCATTGAAAACAGAGCTCTGCCAAGTACAGTTAAAATGTATACAAGTACAATTATAAATACATTAGTTAATAAATGAAGGAATAATTGAATGAGAATTTAAGATGGAAACTCATTGTTAGCGCGAAGATATTTGCTCAATTATCCATCTGAAACTACAATATGTACCTATAAAGGATAACAATAATCGTGGGACGACTTTAAGCCGCTATACATGCGTTAATTAGCCAACGCTAATTATACTTAGGTCACATGAAAAACGTGTGTAACACTCAGTTGATATATTGACCAGCAGCACTGAAGATTCTTGGTAAGCTGAAACATATGTATGCTAATATCAATCGAGTGTTACATACGTTTTTACTGTGAACTAATTATTAATTGGCGTTAGTTAATTAATGCATGTATAATGGCTTAAAGTCGTCCTACAATTATTGTTCTCCTTTATAGATAAATATTGCAGTTTCAGATCGACAATTTAGCAAGTAGCTTTACGTTAATAATGAGATTGCAGGACGTACGCCAATTTTGCGAGTCAAGCAGCAATATGTGGTACCGGTTGTTGGTTGGGTGACCATTCGGACAACACTTCTCAGCGGCTTCAGGGCTTGTAGTGCTGAATTACTATTATAATAACAGATTTCAATCTTTAATTCTCATTCAATTATTCTTTCACTTATCAAGTATATTTATGAATTTCACCATATATTACAGTAGGTTGACCAGTAGCACTGAAGATCCATGGTAAGGTAAAACATATGTATGCTAATATCAATCTAGTATTACACACGCTTTTAATGCGACCTAAATATATTGGTATTTATTATAATATCTGCAAATACAAATACTGTACTTGTATTGGTACAATCCCTTTTATATCGAATTATTTTGTTAATACAGAAAGCGAAGTAAAATAAATAAATCATTATTCTTTATAAACAAAAACAAAATAAACTTGGAGATGGCAAAAAAAACATATTTACAAATCACTAAGCGGTGAAAAAGTCTTTCGATGAGAGCTAATGACACTTTTCTATTCATTTAGTATAACGGGCCAGTAATTAACTTCTGTTTGAAGTCAACTTTAGTGACACACAGTCTTTCATTAACAACGTTAAACCATTTCAGCTTAAATTTAGAAAGGTAGATTGCTGCAATGACGGCATCTTCTTGTAATTGAAAAATGGATCGAAATAGATGCATTATACTGTTGAAACGAACAGGTAAAAGAATTTCTTTCACTTTTTAAAATGTCTTGAATTTTATAACTTCTATAACTTTAAGTTCTCCAGTTTATTATTTAAAAAGCAAAATTGGTAGTAGCATACAAACCTTTTAGAATATCTAGCCTAATTGGTATAAGTGTTATTATCTGAGAGTATTCTTTAGATATAGAAGTTCTCCATTAAGCAGTAAAATATTTTAAGTCTAATTTTTCGAATAATGTCAGTAGTTTTTCTCTTTTTGCGAGCATCTGCTTAACGCTATTGTACAATAAATTAAGGGGAACTAACGTTGTATCCTAAGCATGAAACAACTACTTCAGAAGACTTTGGTTTAGCTCCTTTCTCCCAAAGAGAACTGCATTTAGTAAAAGTCGTGTTTTTCTAGTAAACCTATTATCTAGTGAATTAACAATAAATTGGCACTACCTCCCACTTCCCATGTCACAATTATTGTCCTGTGCATGCCTAAAGATTAAAAGAATAAAGTACTTACACATGCGCAATTGTCATTGGAATTTTACACAAGTATACGCCCGCTCTAACTAAAAACCAATGTAGTTATGGAAAACTTAATTAAGATGGACATATGCTATTAACAGTTCCAGACTGCGTCCTGATGCCTACTAGAACATTGTCCAGAACTTTGAAAATTGTTTGAATACTTCGTGTTATTTGTGAGGGTTACCTGTTCGATATTTGCGATCCAAATGAAAAAAGTCTGCCAGCTTGTTCGTCAGATCGTCGACATGATGATGTCTGCTTAAAGTTGACTCCACGACAAGTCCTAGAAACTTAACCGTCCAGGACTGGATTATTCTCTTGGTAGTTAGTAAGAGGCTCTGCGTTACTTTTAATATACTTTCAGCAAACCATTTCTCTGCGTATTCAACGGTCCAATTCGATGTTTCAGTCGCTGCCCGTGAATAGACATACAGAGGAACCTCAGCCTCGCAGAGATTTGATGGAAAGTCGTTGACATAAATCACAAAGAGAAGTGGACCGAGGATGGAAGCATGAGAAACTGCGCAGGTCACCTTCACAATGTCGTGGATAATCGAATCAAATGCTCTGGATAAGTCAAGCATAGCAATTTTCGCGCACATACCATCATCAATAGCTTCATATGTACTCTTAATCATCTACAAAATGGCAGCGATCGCAGAATGTCCTTTCCTTATATGCGTGTTGTTCAGGTCCTAGATGGTTATTATACTCAAAATATTGGACTAATCGTCTAATGTTCATGTGCCCAAACATTTCGGACATTGGGACCGTAATTGATAGAGCTGTTCTTGTCGTTCTTTTTGCAGCACACCTGCACAATTTTCCCCACTTTGAGCACCCTTGTAAATACCCCTTGTTCAATGCATTTATTTTAAACTATTGCTGGGAGTGTGAAGATTTCTCTTTACACTTCTCTGTGAACAAATGTAGAAATAACATATATTTTGAATGATATCCTCAATTTCACACCCAGTAGTTGGCGATATATACAACAATTTTGTGCTTTCCAGCTGCTTAAGATTACTAAGTTTTCCTTAGAATGGATTAGTCAGATTATATATTTGCTGCAACCTTCTTGCTAGTTTCGTAAAAATACTCATTGAGATTATCTGCCATTGGAATGGATTCGCATTGGGGATTAATGTTAGAAGGTTCCAATTCATTATGGTTAACTCTTCAAAAAGCTTTTTCTTTATTAGATGAATTTTCTATATTGCAATTGAATTAATCTTTTTTTTAAGCCTCGATATATATGGTAGTGGTTTGGGTTTTTGTAATCGTAGCTATCGTTGCCTAAGCATCTTATGCTACTGGTTTCTTCATTCATAAAATAACTTTTTCTAAAACTATTTGATTGTTTAGTTTTATTTTCAGGAAAACAATGAGTGAATATTGTAACAAACGATTCGGGGAAACTGCTGAAAAGCAGATCACCATCATAAATGGCTTGAGGTAAGTGGAATTACATCCGTAATGACGTCTGCCGTTTGTGTTGAATTAACAAGTGCATTCTATTGAGCAAACTTAACCTCGATGCTAGTCGATTATTCGAAATATTTAGATTTGATTAGATTACGTTAACATTGTGGTGATGATAGAGGTTCATATCGCTATCCCCAACGTTAACACAACCGACTCCACATCTAACCACTGCTTATTTCCTCTACTTCCAAGATGTCACCGACCACATAGGAAAAAGCTCCTTTCCTATCAAAAATCTTTCGAAGCTTCAGGTGTTTACCGTATTCCATGTTCGTGCGGCAGTGTTTACACTGGTGAAATAAAGCACTCGGTGAGCACTAGTGCTGCAGCACATGAGTATTGTACTGGGGCGTTACGCGTATCTGGGTCTGCACTTGCTGAGCAAAGGCTGGAGATCGGCCACTAAATCCATTTCAATTCTGTCCAAATCCTATCCAGTAGTCCTCACTATTACAGCCCTAAAATCCGAGAATTCATTTAAATCCACAAATATCCCAATAGCATGAACCGTGAAGGCGGTTATATCCTACACAACATATGGAAGTTCGTCCTCTTTCCCAAAGAACCTAATCAGAATCGTCACGCTCCTCTAAACCGTAACTGTCCCCGTGTGTGAGTCTTTCAGATTCAGGTCAAGAGCAGTCCTAAAGGTGTCCCTTGCGAGTGTGAACGAAACGTCAGCCAGAAGAAAATCCAGAGCGTGGTTCCAGCCCGGAAGCCCCCAGAATATAATCCTTAAGATCATCTAACAGTTTTTGATAATCAGTACCGTGTGATTTACTTATCGGTGCTTGCCTGTGCGTGAGTCTATAAACTGTAGAAGCTTCTTGAATATAAGCATGTAGCGGTGACAGGTTTAGAATTAGTTCCACTGTGGCGGTAGGGGTCGATCACGTTGCGCTTATGGCACATAGTCTCCCATCTTTGGCCACCATACCACTATTCTTTCACTATCATGGGTCTCATTACCTATGTATGTAATTAGAGTCGTCTTATACTGGCTTTGTTGGAAGTGATTACTTAGTTATTACTAATAATTAAGAGACAGTATTATATAATTGAATAGCCATTCAGTTGCACGTAGATATATATTTACAAAAACATTCATTCTAGGTATGAGTAGGACATAATTATTAATATCTGTAGCAGTTTCTAAATATAACTCGGTTGATCCACTAAACACTTTGAATGTCTAAATGGATTAGCATAGAGTATTAATTTAGTATTCAAACTGTACGTACGAATAACTTCTGATTTAAACATTCCGTATGCATTCCAGCACAAATAATTGATTTCTTGTTTACGCAAGCCGAGGACCGACCTGAAATATACTAGTTGCTAGCCGCAATGATAATTTAAATGCATGCGGTATTCTAGCATGTTCTATCGTCGATTTAGCCCGGTCTAATAAGTAATTAAATATGCAAATGTTGATTGGGCGTTTTATATCAAAAGCAACTTGTTACTTTCAACTACAAACTTCAAAATTATCTACGACACTCCAGAGTGAGATATCATTAAAATATAACTTGTTGAATATAATTGGTTTTATACAGTACGTAATTAGCTAATATAAATAACAACATAGACTTTTCAAATGTAATGTTAAGATTACAAAGCACATAGATATTTAAAAAAGGCAACTCTCAGCCGGTAAAGGATGACACATAAACGTGACATAGACTATCGACTACAGACTACCCTAAAGCCTTTGATACTATCAATCATAAACTCTTACTAAAAATGAGAGTCTGACTAAAGTATCCTCGCACTGGTTTCTCCGCATGAAAAAAAGGCAATTTTTCCTCAAATCACGATATGTGCCCTCTAGAGTGAAAAATGACTTCGGGGATAAAATGGAATATAAAGAGATTGAATAGAAATTGGGTGTTATAACTTGAATATAACTTAAAAAAAGAAACAAAAAATTACTTTTATAAAAGTTGTTGTTCCTTCGCTGGAATTATTTGAATAATTTTATATGCAGGCATGTTGGCTTTCGTGGAACCCTAAAATTTGCATTGAAAATCTCGTGTTAGGTTTACGTGAAATAAAACTAACAAAATGACTGAAACTCTAGTTTTCAGCTACTGTAGCGGGAAAAGGCTTCATTAGATATTGTAGTAGTATCTACTTACTAGATTACTACTAAATTTTCAAACATAGCAATATGCTCAAATTCAATTTAAATCTGGCATATTAGTTCAAACCACTTAACTTAGCCGCGGTTTACTCCCAAGGCAATTGCAGGTGTCAAATACTGATATTGATAAATTGGTAGGAATGCATATGAGTATGAATAGAATTTTCCTAATGGCGTAAACCCATGCTGAAACGTTCCTTCGACAGTGAATTAATTTTAGACTTTTTTTTTAATTTCTTAAGAGCATAAGAGAAAGAAATAATGTTTAAGTGTAAATATAGGTCATATCATAATACTGAAAGAGGGCGACTTCAGGACGCAATTTTTATTTCTTTATGTGCAGTAATAATAACAGTAACAGTAGAAATAGTAATTAAAATCATAAAATATTAAATATAGCTTATAAAATTATTAAATGAATTCACAATAAATTAAAACTTTGAGCCAGAAATTTTATAGTTCAATTAACTCAAACAAAATAGAGTAGACTTCCGATTATTCGAAACACGGTTAATACGGAGCTTTAAGGAAAAAAAAGCAAAAAATAAAGTACATACATGCATATATATACATACATATTCATATCTAGATCAAAAATATTACGTTATGTATTATGTATTTGAAATAAAATCACATTCTCTATAAAGAAAATGTCGTATTTCTCAAAAAATGAATCAATTCTAGTTTGTTTTAATTTTGAACTCATTCACTTTTCCGATATAATGTCTTTCCACCTTGTTAAAAGTAAAATGTCACTTGCTGTGGCATTAGGCTGTTCTCTACGCATAATAATGCTGTGTTTAACGCATTAAACGCTTTCGCATGTGAAATTTTTGTTTCTTCTTCTTCATTACCTTCTGACTCGTTATCACTGTTTTTTTCATGTTCTCTTTCATTAACAAGGTCAATAAAGTCAACGTCAGTTAGTACCTCTTGTTCTTTGTTGTTCGAATGTTATCCACTCCTCAACTTCTTTTTGGCTAATATCTTCACATTCATCTAAATTTCTCATCATTTCATGGAGCGGAACTCTCTTTTCCTCATCGTTATTTTTTGGGGGGAGGGGATCTTCTTGGTGTACTATCTTTGCCCAAGAGTTTTGTAATGTTGAACTTTTCACTTTGTTCCATGCATCTGTTGCCCAATAAACCATGTCTTTCAAATTTATTCCTTTTAAACAATCCACGAATTCTTCACCATCGTATACTCTTTCCAGAATTAATTGCAGTAAGTTTCGTCGATAATGACTTTTGGAATAGATAATAGGCTGCGTTAACGAATTTAAATTCGGTGGTAAAAACATAACTTTAATATTTTCACTTCTTAATTCATTTACACTCGCATAGGAGGATGCATTGTCTATTAACAGAAGAGCTTTTCTAGGTTGACCATATTTTCCTAAGAACCTCTGAACTCCAGAAACAAGAAACTCTTCATAGAACAAGTTTTTGAATAATGTTAAGTTCATCCAAATATTTTTTTGATTTTGGTAATAAACTGGTAAAACATTCGCACCACATTTTTAGAAGCTCTTGGCTATGCGGATTAGCTAATGCACATCAATCGCAACTTATGCCGTCCTGAAAAATTACCACAAGCAAGAATTCTTACCCGGTCCTTATTTTTCTTGTAACCAGCTGCAGCATGCTCATCTTTTCCAGCTAAAGCTTTTGATGGCAACATCTGATAATATAGACCAGTTTCTCTTCTTCCATAATTTGTTTAAATTTTTATTTGAAATAACTTCAGCTTGATTAGCAGATAATTTTTCGCCACAAATATTTAGTTAACGTATTCCATGGCGCCTTTTCCACCTCGATAACCAACCATTACTTGCTGTAAATGTATTAGGAGCTTCGATTACGGAAAGATTTTCACAAGTTTTAATTGCTTTTTCCTGTAATATAGGGCCAGAAATTGGAATACCACGTCGCGTTGCTGTGTAAACCATAAATACAATGTCTCGTTAATTTTAGTGTATTTGCCCTTTTTCGTAGATTTTCGCTGTGGTGCAGGAGATGCTAACTACACTATTGTTCAATTTTCCGTTGATTTTTCGATTCGGAAACAGTGCTTTTACCTACGCCATAATCTTTAGCAACACTTTGCAGTGACTCTCCCTTATCAAGACGTTTAATTGCAGTAAAGTTTTCCTGAACACTAATAACAATACGTTTACGCTTTTTGGCATTTATTGCGTTGCTCATGGTGATGCCACTTTAAAACTAGACAAATAAACCCTAAAATGCGTTTCTGTTACAACTGTTACAACTACAATTTAATTCCGGTAAAAACTAGATTTTATTAATTCTACGAACTACACGTGCAAAATTCGGATAATCAGAAGTTTCTTGATACTTATTTCGGTTAAAACGGCGGATCCAAAATTTTCATTCGCTTCTGATAAGGCGGCATTTCGGTAAACCGGTTGGTTCTATTTTAGCTATTGCAAAGTTAATCTTAACTTTCAGAAAAATATACGGATCATAAAAAATTAAATGACGAATAAAATATGAATTTCTTAAAAATACATATTTTGCATTTAATTTATATGTAATACAGCAAAATTAAATACATCATTAAAAAAAAAGAAACAAAAATATCACTACGAAATGCACACGGAAATGCCAAAATATATTATTATTATTTAAGCTACACAAATAAGCATACCTCTTGCACCTACAGTTACTAATTCGAAGTCTAAAAATACTACAACAGGAACTACATGTCTAAATTGTTAATTAATAGGATTGGTAAAATATTAGGGAAATCTAATTATTATGTGAATTTATGGGATTTTGTAAGACTTCGCGTCTAATAATACAGTTTATCAACACAAATTCCGAATACTTTCGTAATAGTTGCCAATCTTGTAAAGGAAGCATTAGAAAATAGCATGCTAAATAGTTTAAACTCAGAAAATGTTAACATTCCGTTTTTTAAAAGATATGCGTATGAATGCATTATGTTTGTTGCATTATTATCATGTTACTATTTTCCAGAGGGTTTAACTTTAGACACTATTCGTAAATTATTAATAGAAAATAACTACCCTACGGGTACACATTCTTAACACTATAGGTAATTAAAAAAGGATTAGTACATTCAAAATACAAAAATTAATATAATAGAAATAATCAAAATATTAACAACTCTAACGATACTGATAAGTGAACATATTTCACTGACTAATCCGCCCGAAAAGCTGAGTAGTTGTCTCAAAAAATATAATATTAATGTAGTAAATGAGCCCAGTAACAGTAATGGATCATTATTTTCGAAATTAAAATAGAAAATTGATACGCATAAACAGCCTCATGCCATGTGTAAAATTAATTGGTGGGATTACTTAGATAATAAATTAAATTTTAATGCGGACAAATCAGAGGCGATATTTTTTGGCAAACGAAAGCCTAAATTTCAATTAGGGAAGGATAGAACTTATTGCAAAGAATTTGTCAATATCTCGGGTTTATTTTAGATGATAAATTAAATTTTAAAGTGCATATTAAGCATGTTACCTCGACAGGTTAGGAACTGAGTAATAAAATTAGAGCATTGGCATGTGGGGTTTAAACGATAACGCGGCAGGTACTATTTACAGGGCGCTATAAATCAATTTTAAACGCGGAGGCGATATGAGAGGACGCGTGTAAAATTACAGAAACAAAAAATTATTTCCAAGGATTGTTTAAGTTAAGGCCACGAACTGGTATTCATCTTTTTCAGTCTACGCGGCGTGCGTTATTTCGGGTTTATTACCAGTAGATTTCCGTTTGAGGGAACTTAAATTGAGGACGCAAATAGAACTGAATTTGAGGGTTTAACTACAGTGTCAGGAACTAGATTAGAACCGACGATTTAGAAAAACGAGTATATATGGAGGGCCGAACTCAGTTCTCGGCATTAAAAAGTATTACTTACAACAATTTTATAGACATTTTTGGAGAGGATTTAGATTTTGTTTATAGATTGGTCGAAGGGTGAAAGTGGTATGAGAGCGGCTTTTATTGTTCATAGTAGGGGTATTGAAATATATAAATAAAAGTTTAAATCAGGAAATCATTGCAATAATTTCAAACAGAAGTAGTTGCAATAAATCAGATTGTACGTTACATTAAACGCGAGTGGGAATTTATGCTGAACGTGCGAATTATAACTGATAATGTATCTGTATTAAGGTCTTTAGGGAATTTTAAAAATCCGGTCGATTTGTTATTAGATACTTAGGATATGTTACGTGAGGGGGTGGGAAATTTTTGTGGATTAGGACTCGGATGGGCACAAAGAGGCGGTAACTAAGGAGGATAGTGCGATGATTAGGTATGGTTTAATTTCCGCTACAGCAGTTAAAAAGACGTTTAGGAATAAATTTGATAATGATTGGTAGTGTAGGTGGGCTACTACCGTAAGGAGAGCTGGACTAGGAAATTTATCAGTAACATTACACCCTTTAGGGAAATGAGAGTTAGTTTATTATATCAGGCGGTAGAGGTAATAACTGATCGCCATACTTTTAAATCATATTTATGTGGAATTGGTACGGTTAATGATTCGCATTGCGAGTCTAGTAGATACGGCCGGGAACGTTTTAATTGAGTGTCCACTCACTGATGAATGGCAGTGCGTACAGAAGTTAGAGCATTAAATAGGGGGTTAAATTATGCTGCTAAAGAATTAGACAGGTTGCGGCATGATATGTAGATAGTTAGTAATAATAATAATAATCTTTATTGTCCAACAGTATAATTACCATTTACAGGACAAGTAAGTACAAATACAAAGACATGTAAACATTAAACAGTGGAAATGGGATACAAAAAATTAAAAAGATATACTAGTTAAATAATTAAATCATATATAAAATAACAATTTTAACAATTCAAAAATGGATCTGCATAAAGATGGTTGCAATTACTAACCATATGGTATAATGGAGACTTCAATAATGTGTTGGTTCTTGCCTTAGGGGTCAGAAACGTGTCAATCGACCGCGTTAAGTGTGTTGGCACTACAAAATCTATCTGGGCTAGCAAAGATGGAGAATCAACTTTGTTATGGATCAACTGGAGTATAAATTTCGCACTTTGTTTCTCTCTTCTGGTGCCAAGAGAATCCAACGTGTGACGATTCAAGAGACTATCGTAATCTATGTTTCTCTCCGGGTATGAGCCATCACATTTAAATGATAAATACTTTAAAAATCGTCTCTGTACACGTTCTACGGAGAGCTGAAGATACAAATAATGTGGATACCACACAACGTTAGCGTATTCCAATTTACTTCTAACAAAGGCATAATACAGGGACTTCAAAGTTGTAAGATTAGTAAATTGCTTACAGGACCTCATAACGAAGCCCAGAGCTTTATTAGTTGATGCACAGACATCACGAATGTGCTCATTAAAACGTAAGGAAGAGTCAAACCAGATACCCAAGTCTTTAAATGTTTCTACTCGACGTAAAGGGTTTTCATTTATGGTATAGGAGAACATAATAAGTGTTATGGTTCTCGCGTAGCTCATTATCGCACATTTCTCAATGTTTAGACTGATTCTATTACGTTGGCACCAGTTCTGTATCTTGTGGACGTTAGCTAACAATTCCCTGCAATCATCCAGCGTTCCCACCCTTGCAAATATTTTGAGATCATCTGCATATGCCAAAGCTCTACAGCTCAATGATTCAAGACGATCGTTAATATACACATTGATTAAGAATGGCCCCAGGTTTGTTCCTTGTGCTATTCCAGAAGAAGGTGTGTAGTGCTTCGAGTTGAATCCGTTGTAAGAAACGTAGTAGGATCTATTAGTTAGATATGAAGATATAAGTCCCAGCAATGTATCAGAGAACCCAAATGCATCCAACTTAGATATAAGAATGGAGTGATCTATAGAGTCGAAAGCTTTCGAGAAATCAGTGTAAATGACGTCCACTTGGTTCCTAGTGTCAATAGCTTCACTATATTGTGTAATTTCTACTAGGTTAGTTATAGTAGATCGACCGCTAAGAAAACCGTGCTGTTGTAGAGAAAATTGATGTTTGCATTTGTTGAACAGTTGGTTATATAACGTACTCTCAAGTACCTTGGAGAAATTGCAAACCACATTAATTGGTCGATAATTATGTATATCAGCTTTGTCTCCTTTTTTAAAAACAGGCGTGACTCTACTAATTTCCATGTTCAGGAAACAAGCAATTCTTATAATTAAATTAAAGATGGTTGTTAAAGGCCACACAATACTCTTGCACAATCCTTTATAAAAGAAACTAGGTATGCCATCATGACCAGATTGTCAAGTGAATTTGAGCTTCGACATGCTGCGAAGAACTTCTATCTCAGAAAATTCCTGAAGTGTTGTACAATTTACTGTGTTATTGGGAGTGGGAGCAATTGGTGGCGAAAAGTGAAAGTAATTCGAGAAAATTTCTGCGAAAGCATCAACCAGGTATCCTAGTAGTATTTCTCCTATCCGCAATGTATTTCCAGAACGTCTGCGGATCGTTAATGATTTTAGATTGCATTCCAGATTGATAGTTGTTGTAAGATATACGCGTTTCACGTTTGGCAATAGATCGCAATCTGTTATATTCAATACGATGAAAGGAGGATCCACTTCTCTTCCATTTTCGGAGGTAGTAATCTTTCAAACGTAATAGTTTTTTGATATCCGGTGTATACCAAGGCGGAAACATACGCTTAGGAGATCTGATCTTTTTGGCAGTAGGGCAGCACGTATTATAACCAAATATTTCCTACTCCTTAGTGGTCTGAATTGATGTTAAATTATTAACATGATACAATGCTTTAAGTACGTATTTAAGATAGAAATTTTTAATTTAACTACCATTGCTTAAAGTAATTAGGATAAAGCAATTGCTAAATATTATGGGTAAAGACACCTTTTTTATCTGCGAACAACCTAGGAGCTACGTGGAGTCGACGTTATTAGAATTGAAAGGACGTGGAAGCTGCCTCTTCCAAACTTGGCAGGGTGATAATAATAATAATAATCTTCTGGCTATCTGTAACAACCTCGAGGTCTGTTTCCCAGGTCCTGCTCCCAGAGTAAAGTCTTTCCATAGTTTTCCACTACTCCTTGACGAATGCTGGGAGATAGCGACCGATTAATTATATTTTTGTTATTATTATTACTAATCACAGGAAAATTATTGAACTAGAGTAAGAACATTTCAATTTTTATGAAATTTATATAGTGCTTAGAATAGGTTGACTTGTATGGTACCTTTAGGTGAAGCACTTTAGCTTTAGGATGAATTGTAATTCTTTAGCTTTTCATAAATAAAGTATAGGAATTGTCTAGCAACATATATCAGACGAAATGCCACAAAAATTTAAAACCAGAATATATGACAGTGAATATAGTATTAAAAAGCAAAATATAAACGCCACGTACAAATACAAACATTATTAACTAAAGGAATTTAAATAATGATCCATCTTCCCACAAGTTGTTTTTAATTAAAGCTACCGGTTTAGTCCAAAAAAGGACACCCTCAGGCAAGCTACAGAATAATCCAATAATGAGAAGTGTACATCAAAATCAACATCTCAAGTTATACAACCAATTAGTAATTAATTAGAATTGAATTTAAATGAAAACTTGTATGAAACGGATAAAGCACGAAGCTTGAGGCACTAACGAACTACTCATTAAAAATTATTAAGGTAAATAATAGAGCTTTATTGCAATTTGGACGCAGTAAACCGGAAGCTTTAATGAAAAAGAATTTGTGAGAAAGTTGTTGTTGAGAAAGATTAAAATGAAAAAGCTTGAACGTATCGTTTTGAAAGTATTATTATATTGATCAATACTTCCAAAGAGAAAAAAAATGAGAAAGAACAAATACCATCAAGTCAAAAAAGAAAAGAAAAAAAAAAAAATAAATGAGGTACATTTCCTATCAGGCTACCTTGATGACATTAATAGAACATACATTAATAGAATTATCGAAACTTCGGATTCAAGCAACCCCACGTCCTGGCCATGAATAAATCACATTGCTTACTTTTATATTTATTCCATTCCATTTTAACATTACTGGTTGGCCATAAAAAACATTGTGCAAATCAAAAACCCAAAATATAACCGCCGATATCGCATCTTTCGACTTTCAACGTATTATGCTAATATTGTTTTAAAACCGGATTGGTTCGCATTCATCCTTTTCCATTCAACACCGTATATCATCCGACTTAAACGGAGAAATGAAACGATTCTAGAGTAGGGGAAAGGAAACAAATAAAACCGTTTTCTTTAGGAAAACGTCGGATCCGATACTGTTGCAGCAGGAGCGGCAACAATAGTAATACATAAATAAAACGGCCTAGCGATACCCGTTCAAATTATATGTATGTATGAGCGTCCGACCCGTTTCCCCGCTGTCTGTACGCCACCGCCGATTTCGGGTGAGGGGGATCCCTGGTACTGCCGAGACGGCGTAATATCCAACCGTAGATAAAAGATGAGGCATTCGCATTCAGAGGAGGTTTATATCAAAACATGGAATTTGTTTTGTATCCAGATGAGGTTTAAAGCCGTTCTGAGAGGCGCTATACAGTGGCGTATCTGCCTTTCTATACCGTGGAGTAAAGTAAACAATAAATGCACGCTGTTGTCAACTTGTTTCGATGAAATAATAACCCCCAGAAAGGGGAAACGAAGCTTGGATAAAGTATATTATCGTTTTAGTATTATTTGTGCACAAATAAGATAAAAATGAGCGCAGAAAGCATTATATTATGACAAAAGAATAAAACAATGGAAGCTTCCATTTTGTATATTGTTACGAGAAATCATAAGCTTGCTGTTTACAAGGAGCATTAGGTAGAATATCAGTTAAAGTATTTTTAAATCCCATTTGTGCAAAGTAAGCTACAAACAACAAATGGTAGTTCAAATTAAAACACCAAAACCAGAAATAAATGTTTACAAACCAAAAAAATCCAGTGTGGAAAAGAATGAAAGCCCTATTACTTAAACCTGCTGTAAAAAGAAAATACCTCTGTAAAAGAAAAATATATATCTATAGAATAATAACAGGTTCGTATTCCAATCTTGGTTTATTTAAAATCTATAATACAATACATAAAATATTTACCTATGTTATATATTTTCCGCAGTACATTCGCTTCAGTCTGTTTATTCTCGAGAGTTTTAATTTTATTTAATGTATATTGTAATTGTTTATTGTTAGTTAATTTTGATTTTAATTTGAAGATTTTCTCTCGTGTTATATTACTAATTGACACATCGTTTTTTTATTGAACAAATTTGACGTTTTTTGCTTGAGGATGATCATAAGATCGGAACATGTAGCAAAATAAAAATTTAAATAAACCAAGATTGGAATACGAACCTGTTATTATTCTAATTGACTTAAACACCAATCTTACTATTACTTTACTTATTATATTTACAGTACTTTTTCTACGCCTGGTTGACGCTTCGAAATACTAAGAATTGTGACGAATATTCATTGCTCTAACCCAATAAATCCATTTAAATTGAAAGGTGGAGGGTGCAGCTTCTCGATTAAGCGAGTTATTTGAATGTTTTCACACATATATGGTTTCGCATGCATCTAACTCTTTAGGTGATAGTAAATTCTTCACTATATCATCTTATGTCCGGTATCGTTTATATGTTGCACAACGCTGGATGATTCCAGTATCCCATAGAGATAACTTGCTAGCTGTGTTCCTTAATCCTAGTTCCGAACGCTTTTGTTCGTCGAACGTACACCTTATTACACCCACTGGAACCGATTTTATAATTATGCGATCTTTTATTCGAGAAACGTTCAAATTTTGTCGTTCGAAAATGTTACCTAATTTAACAATCTTTCTGTCGCGATTTCCTTTCTGAAGATAAAGTCGTGGCACTTCTTACATGGTATACTCGTTAACATTAAAATAATAATTAAAAATTATGGATGTACAAAAAAGACTCAAAAGAGTAAACTATTTGTTAAAACATGGTCTAGTGGTATAACATTTTTAGTTACCCAAACCTACCTCAGTTGCTCGGTAAAATTTTGAGCTGCGGATTACAAGTTCACACTTCTTAGCACTGACGTCTATTTATTGTATTATACATACCATTTTTATTGGTTTTCTTTAGCAGGGAATCTATTCAAATCAAACACCGCACTGATGTGAAACCTACGATTTTACTTCATATCCGTATGCTATCCCTATGCTCTGCTTTTTAACCACAAATAATAAAAATTAACTATCTCCGCCGATGATTGAACCTGTACCCTCCGGATGAAATGCAAACGTGCTCAATCACCAGCAATCACTGAATATTAGATCCTCCTAAACGACCACAATAGCATTCACGAGAAGGAGCAAGATACCAAGCTTGCCCACAAACCAACAGTTCTGCTGGCTAGAAATACTCATCGAAAACATTGGAGTTAAAATCAACTAACATGTATGGTACCAATTGGCATATATGGAGGTACACTAACTTTGTCTATTATGTGCAAGATAACCTTTTGATAGTAACGAGTTCAAACCGCATGGTTTATATGTGAAAATTGTTTATCAGAAATTTCGATATGGAAATCATGGATCGGGTATGATCAAATTAATCCTAGTGCAAAGGCGGATTACAGTAAATTGATCTGGTTTATAGACGGATTAAAATCCGAGAATTGGATCGGAGTTGAAGTTTATACTGATATAAGAAGTAAATGATCATCGTTCCATCAGGACAATATTGCATCAAACTTTCAAGCAGAGGCATACGCAAAATTGCACGATGCAATGAAAATCAATCAGAAGGCTTATAAAAATAAGTGGATCTGGATTGTAATTAAAAACAGGCAATATTGAGGGCACTAGTGAAGCTTAGCTATATTCAACGCAGATTTGGGAACTGAATCGTCTGCTGAACTGCAATAAAGTTACTGTACTTGCTATGTGTACCCGAAAATTCAGGAATCGAAATAAACGAAAAATCTGATGAGTTAGTATGGAAGCTTTCATCGGCTTCATACACAGGCTGAGAGGGGGCTTTAAGAGTAACCAAAAAAAAACACCACGAAGAATAGACAGAAGTCGGGACCTAGAAAAACGCAAAGAACATTAGAACATGTCAACCAAATAGGTGCGTGAAACACCTTAGCTAAGGGAAGCTCGGAGAGGAAGAGTGAAAAACTACTGTGGCTCAATAGGAAAAAAACTACGCAGCATAACAGGTCTCTTCATAAGATGAAAAAAAAGTACTGGCTGTACTCGTTAGGGTTACAAAAGGGAAAGGTTAATAGGAATAACAGCCAGAGTTCGAATCAAAACACTCAAATGCTAAATTTTGAGCTTTCACAATCAATTTATTGCTACATCAGAGAATTGGCTACAATGACCAGTTAATATTGTAAGGGAACGTAGAAAGAAAAACTTACAATGTGAATGTACGTCGGTAGCAATAACACAAAGTTGAAGGTTGTGACTTCACAGTATTTTTTAAAATGTTGTACTGTTTGCTGTTTTGTGTTATTGCTACCGACGTACACTCACATTGGCAGTTTTTCTTTTTATTTTCTCTTACAATATTAATTGGTTGTCATTCTTTGCAACAGATTCTCTGATGACGCAATCAATGAGCTCAGAACTGGAAGTTTGAATATTTTGATTCAAACTTTCGGCTGCTACCCATTAACATTTCCCTTTTGTAATCTCTTGATAAGACACTGTGCTCTGAAAGGATGTCTACTAAGAACATCACAGAAGATATCAACTGCAAACTGTGTAAAATGATGACAGATACTTCTTACGGCATCTAGCGTGAATGCGAGGCTCTGGCTGCAAGATAACATTAGTATATGGATAGCGAAATGTCTGTCTGTCATTTAATAAGCAAGAGAAACGTGGGGTTAAATACGAGGACCTGAGAGATTGCAGAGTTTCCAAAGACTCACAATCAGACGGTTCCTCATGTAAGTCAGTATTTTTCGCCCTGTATTTACTCCCTTTTCTCCTTAATTCCGAAAGAATATACACATTGACCTATATTTACACTTCGGCTATCTACACCCTAATGCAAGGGGCGCTAAGAAATTTGCCTGTGCAAATACTTTTTACGTTGATGATGCCCCAAGTGCGTCCGAGCATAATGATGTACTATTCATTAGGAGCCCTTTTGATCAAATTTAGCTAAACGAACCGGAAGAAGAGGTTAGTTAAACTTTTTCTCTATCTCTCTCAGATATTCTTACTCCCTCAGAGATGGAAGTGTTTGTTCTTAAAGGGATGACTACTTCCTTTTGCGCTTACGCATTTTTAGAGCCGTAGGAACGGAAGAAGGCTTATGAAAGTTACGGCGGAAGGCGGCATCTTTCTTAAAGCTGTTCTTTGGGGAAGCAAATTCAATCTCTGTGAAATAAAAAAAGTGCTGGCTCAGATTTTTAAGGTCAGATTTCATGTTACGTGCATCTCGTATAAACTAAACATTTCAATTTGAAATGTTTGCAAAAATTTGACTTTTTAAAATGTAAGAAATATAAAATAAAACTATTGTCTCTAAAGAGTGCATAACTTTCGTCTCGTATAAGTATAATATAAATAGTGAAGCTTACATAATATCTCCGCTAACTAATGATCGGCAATCGTCAATACGCCATTGTAGATGAATTCTTATATAAATTTAGGTTTCCACTAGTCGGTAAAACAATACCTCAAACACTTTAAATATCCCCGTAAATTTCAAATTAGGCAATAAAGTTTCCAACTACGATGGAAAGATTAGGTTATGCTAATGTAATTTACATTCAAATTGAGTGACATTGATCCCTGTGACGCCAACAATTTGGTAAGTTTCTGATAAAATCATTCTACACCGGATAATCTTCCAGAAGCGACGATCATACTGCTGCATTACGGTCCACAAACTGTATTTAAATTTTGTATTATCAGCAAGATGCTCTCTCTCTCTCTCATAACATCAACAATTTTCCTTTTGTATCCAGAGTATCATTAATTGAATCATGGCTATTAATCTGCTTTTATCATAGCATGAACCTTGCTTTCATATGTGGACAATTAGTGCTTTACTACGAGATCAAAGAATAGAAGATAAGAATTAATTAGTACCCTCTTTTTGTTTAGAAATCTATAATATTATCAACAATAAAAATATATTTCGCATAGAATAATCCCAATATAACATTACTAATGGCCAGATTAATGTGATAACAAACTATTCTGGAACGTTATGATTAATGTACGTTATCATTTTGGTTTTAGTATGTATGAAAGTTAACAGAGCCCACCCGGACAGTTTTCACTATATTAATTAAGGTTACTGATTTATCGCCGGGGTTAAATGTGTGTTAGATGTTGGAGTGAATTTATGGCACTTATGCATAAATCCAATTAGGATAAGTATTCATTAGATATCTGCTAAAGCTTACTTATCTTGGAAAATGCAGCTTCAGATTAGAGATATTGTATTTTATACAACCATCATTTGAACTAATGATTCTAGATTATAGTGGGTACAATTTATATGTATCTAAATTAATTAGGGCACTGAGGGAAATTAAAATGCTATTTCGACAACAAAAGCGTGTTCAATGTATATCTTTTATAATTATATCAACAAACAAAAAACATTGCAGAAGTAAACACTATCAAAATGTCAAAAATTCAGTTGAGTTGAATCATCAGTAGAATGTTAACAATTTCTTTAATGTTAATGTAACTGTTAAAGCAGATTGCTGGTATTTAATAGCTCGTATTTTGTTTGTTAATTAAGGAACAATTAAATCATGTTTTTTTCCCTCAGTTCAGGTATCTGTAAGTTAACATAGTTGGCAATATCTTAGGCGTAACAGCAATGCGACTACTTGACACAGCTAGCCACCACGGTATCCCAATTGAATGTCGAGATAGACCGTGGGGCCCGGATGGATGCTTCGACGACCTCTTGTCCTTGTTAGGAAAGATAGGGATTCTGCAATCACCTCTCTTGAAGAAGATGTAAATTCGAAAATATTGTATGAGACCAGAAAGAGGAAAATAAGGAAAAAGTGGGGAAAGAGCTCATTCAATCTGGGAATCTCGTCGTTGCTATTGAGAAGTTTATCACAAGTGTAGAGTACAGTGACGGGGAAGAACAAAATTATTTATTTATTTAACTATAAATATTATATGCAGGGCGAGTTTTTAACTTGAAACAACGGAATATCTCTAAAACACTGCATCAAATCAAAAAAAGATCTTAATAATATTTGTTATAACGTAGGGGGCTCACTGAATGGTGCCGAACTCGACAGATTGCGCTGTAATTGCAAAAAACATGGTTGTGAACGTCTAGAAAAAATACGCAAAAAGGAGAAGCAAGCAAACATGATTTTTTTTTTTTTTATTTTAACATGCTAATACCGCGATTTCATTATTTTCTCCAGCAATTTTTTTTCGGCGATTACGTTTTCTTGTAACTGTTGAACGACTCGGTAAAAAGAAGCGCGCGATCGCACCTTGTCGGAAAAAGGTTGTGAATAAAGATTAACAGCATCATCAATATTCTTACCACTTTCTGCATAGATGTAAATCATTTCAATTCTCTCTTGTAATGTTATAATAACCTCCATTTCTGTTCAAATATTCAAACTTAACTAATTTGTATTGGATTAATAATTAATAATCTAAATGGTGATCGGACAATGTGTAAGTATTTACAGCTTGTCAAGTACTGAACAAAGTACGGTTTTGTATCGTTGAATAGCATTCCAATTGCGAATAAATAAATGTATCGAAGTGAAGGGGCACAGTTTCGAACACATGGCTTTTTGAAACGTTAGGTTATGTTAAAATTAAAAAAAAACAAAATCATGTTTGCTTGCTTCTCTTTTTTGTGTATTTTTTCTAGACGTTCACAATCATATTTTTTGCGATTACAGCGCAATCGAAAAACAAGTTTCAAACAAAAACTACATACTTGATGGCATAGAATCCGAATCTGCAATACAAAATGGGAGATCCCATTTAGTATTTCAAAGTTGTTCCCCCTCCCAACCTGGGGGGAGGGGGGAATCGAGTTCGGCACCATTCAATGAGCTCCCTACATTATAATAAATCTTATTAAGATCTTTGTTTGATTTGATGCAGTGTTTGAGAGATATTTCGTTGTCTCAGACGAAGAAAAAGAAAAACAGACAAAAAAAAACAGCCTGTATAAGCAAATAAACATAATTTAATGCACAGAAACTTCTTTTATAATGTCGGTTTAAGTTTAAATAGGATAATCCTATGATGCATATAATCATAACAGTAGAGTTAGTCCTGTTTCAGACGAGGCCGTTTAGTTGATTCAACTAAGTTGCCTGGTTTACTCTCAACTAGTTGATTGTCATTGAAAACATATTGAATCCGCCGAAGCGGAAAAGTTGACTCTGTGTGAAGGGGTCCATATCAGTATGCTCCTTGGCAACCGTTCGTTCAACTAGTGGAATCCACTAATCGCCTCGTCTGAAAAGGCCTTAGTTCAAATCATCAACCAGAAAATGATGATTTTGTTTGTGATAGATGATCAAAAGGAAAAATGCCTAAACGCAAATAACAGATAAACTGTCACCAGACGGTGGTCATAGTCTATTGTAGGAATTTGCCACACTAGCAAGAGCAATTAAAGGGAAAAACGCTACATACGAACTCGAGTTTCCGCCTACCAAAGAGTCATCGGCGTACCTTCGAATGCAACCCATTTTCATCGCTATCAAATATAAAGCTGAAAATGCGATTGCGATGGGGGACCCACTCCCATCGCAAACCCATTGCACGCTCGGAGGAACGCTGATGACACCTTCGTGAACAGAAACTCCAGTCCGTTTCTAGTGGTATTTTACTTTTATTGCCCTTGGTAGTGTGGTGATTTAGATAATAGACCATGATCTAGTATCCAGGTAAAAAATCCTTCTTGCATTTAGAAAGCATGCACAGATGTATCAATGGGACGAAAAGTAATTTATTCAACACGCTCGAAACCTTATTAGTAGTAGGAATCCTTTAAACTCACAAAAATGCCCTCACTTTGGTAAACCATAGCAGATTTGCTGTGCCATCTAAAAATGTTACATGATAGTTAAAATTATTAATTAACACACTCCATGTTATTCCTAGTGAATTTTATAATATTTTAGGCACAGAATCTGCCATTTTTTGATCCTATGCCAAACAAAACGCG
This sequence comes from Protaetia brevitarsis, assembly GCA_004143645.1. NCBI lineage: Eukaryota > Metazoa > Arthropoda > Insecta > Coleoptera > Scarabaeidae > Protaetia > Protaetia brevitarsis. Next base: position 2,451,879 of record RXPK01000070.1, read on the forward strand.
TAGATGTACTCGAGAAGAATTTGAATCAAATTATTTCTAGTTTCGAACTAGTTTTATCGAAACCAGCAGTGAGCAAGAATTGTCCGACTTATGTGGTGTCAAAGGATCAAATATAGCTTCGAAAGGTGTTTTTTGCACAATTATTTAAGAATTATTACCCCCTTAAAGCAGGGAGTATAGAATAAATATCTAAAATATATAGAAAAAAACTTTTTAAATTTAACCATTATTTTTTTCTAATTAGGGGGATTAGGATGAGTAGTTGTTTCACAGTGCATTTACTGTGGCACGGCTAATAATCAAAAGAAAAAAACTTTGCTGGAGACTGAGAGTAATAATGTGTAAGAGCCATTGGAAAATATTTTAGTACACATTTTTGATTTGCCAGCTATAGAAATAAAAAAAAAAACGGTAAATAGTTAAAAAAAATATTAAAACCTTTAACAAATATATTAACCATAACTCAAATTGACGCTCTAAAAAGATATACTCCTATCTCCATCAAATAGTTGACGTATTTATCTAAATAAATTATTTTGCCCAATGGTGTTATAGAAAATGAATCTAAGATGTCATTTGAGTAAATCATGTTTGTTTTCCATCGGGTACATTGCCTCGATTGCAAAACTCGCAAATGAGATCCCAATCTCAAAGTTTAGTAAGTACTGACGCTGATGAATCGAAACAAATAGACGACTTTCCTTCCGTAAACTTTCGGTAATCAGAAATTGTTTGTACCCTGAGTAAGCCAGGCAGGAGCAACGAGTCAACGTCTTCCTCCGTCGGTAAATTTGTGTAATCTCTTCCGAACTATTTGAAACAATACAGCGCCGCTGATAGGAACCTGAAGTTCTTTTCTATTTGCCAAAAACAATTTCACCCGTTGCCTGTTTAAAGTTGAATTGAAAACTAAGAATTGTTTGAATTACTACCGCTGAAGTAATGACGAGAAAATGTGAACAGTAGGTGTAGCAGGAACAATTTTCTCTAGTGCTATACCCTCAGAAATACTACTAATAAGTATTATATTCTAAGTATCCAATGAACGTTATATGTGAAGATTAGATAAGAGTAATAAAACTCGTTCTTTCGTTCACTTAATATTTATTATATGATTACTAGTTTCGGCGTTCTTTTTAAAAAGCCGAAACTAGTAATCATATAATAAATATTAAATGAACGAAAGAACGAGTTTTATTACTCTTATCTAACCTTCATTACTAATAAGGTTGCTTAACTATACTCTCCAAACGGAAGAGCAAGGAATAGTGTGATATTGTTATAAGGCATTTCTTTGCAGTCGATTTTATACATTTAAATTTAGTCGTGCTAATCTGCGAATGGTGGATTAAATATTACTTCTAAGGTAGTTGTCGTATTTCTTTGGTTTCTATATGAATGTTTTCTTTTTTGTGTTTCTTTGTCTAATAAACGGCTTATTCCATTGCGTCATTTCTATTGTAGCAATAATAGAATAAGTATGGAGTATAATGAAACCTTTATGGATTAATATTGCAGTAATTGATGTTCGATTGCTTTAGCTATAGTAAAGCATGATCTTATTGGCTTTATTTACTGTTTCACTTTTCGTAAATTATACTACAACTGGTAACAGACAGTAAGATGAGTCTATTCAACGTTCTAAATATATTGGCGACGGCTAACAATGTTTAGCATCCTTTTAAAAAAGTCGTTCGCACCTGTGCAAATTATTCGGGTATCTAGCACTAGCAGGCGTATCCCTGCGAACCATTTCCTACATCCAGGAGCTTACACTTAAAGAATCATGATCAGAGATTAGAGCAATGTTTTTATGTTTTTAGGTATTTACGTACTGCTGTGTACTGAATGTACCAAAGAAAATGCAAAATGAATTTTAAAAATGAAAATTAAATTAGCTAGCTCAACGGATAAAAATTTAAAAGGGCGCAAAAGAACAATTAAACTCAGGGTTACCCTCGCGAATTAAACTTGAATTTAACCACGACAAGTAAAAAATGGGTGAATGAAAACTAACTTTCTTAAATACTCCAAAAATTGAAAAGGTTTAATCAAAAATAAAAGAACAGAATTTAGAATGACGTTAAATAACAATCAATAATTTATTATATAAAAAAAAAGAAAAAAAATTGTTAATTATAATGTTCTGCAGAAAAAAAACAAAAAAACCATGAGCATAGGGCTCTGGCCGAAATCAAAAACTGCATTAGACTCTAAATTATAAAAGAACAATGCTAAATCCTTTAACAAAGCAAAAAAAACAAATTAGCTCAGGAAGATAATTCTTTTTATCAATTCAATCCGCGTGGTTTCAAAATTAAAACAAACTAAATTAAACGTGGACAATTCAAGTAAATTAACAAAAGAAAAACTTACATACAAGCACAAAGCTTCTATTCACCCAACTCGAGGCGATAAATAATTAATTACAAATCAGAAAAATTAAAAAACGAAAAATTAACTCTTTAAACTAAAATATCTATCTTCCTGCACGAAAGTAATAAATGATCTTATATCTAAATTGTGTACACAACAATATAATAACAATTATTATTAAACGAGTTCCTTGATGGACGAATAAAATCAAAATAAGCGAAACAAATCTTTAAATCAAATTGTATTAACAAAATGGCATCAATCAAATTAAAATATATATATTTACTCACGCTTGCGTCTATCTGGGAACTAGTTCTTACAAGATTAAACAGTCGTATATATATAAACAACAGCTGCGTGCAGCGCAACGCGCAAAGATCATCGAAGCAAACTTCTAAGAAGGACATTAAAGAGCAAATAAAAACATATTAAAGAGTGAAATTAATTTAAAACAACAGAACATTTAAATAAATTAAGCAATTAAATCATTTACTAAAACTTGTATAAAAATAAAACATTAATTTCAGAGAAAATTTGCTCGAAACATTGATAAAGGCAAATCGGAGTAAACATGAAAACACTGAATTTACGAAAACCGGGGTGCCAGGCCACAACAGTACTTAACTACCTGAAACAGGCGAAAGGATCCATTTTCATCATTAATGGGGTTAAAAACGCGCACAACAACCATTTGAAGTTTTGGATGCACATAGGATTTGAATGCGTATAGATAGCGGAATAACCGTAAAAATCGTCGAGAATTTTTATATGTATAGTAGTAATGGATTGCTACGTAGCAAAGTGCTATTTTGTAGCAGCTATTCAATATCAAAAGAAGCTGTTATTTTTTGTAGCAATTTCCTGATATGGTAGACAAACATACCTACATGTATTGTCGTAGCAACATACATAGCAGTAAAGTAGTGTATAAAATTAAGTGATCTATAAAACTGCTTCTTTACGTTAACAGCTACAACCTGCTTCTGTAAATGACTCAAAATATGGTTGCGCAGAGGTAGTATCGTGCGTTGGTTTGGATCTGAGTCGCACGCTGTCAAGCGTGCACAATTTGTCGTATTGGGGTATTTAGATCGTCTTGATGACTTTGGGATGTGCGTGACGCGGAAGGGATTAATATTTCTTCAATCATTAAATTAATTATTTTTTGCACCGGTGAGGAATGGAGTGTGTAAATTAATTAATATTTTTTTTACAACAGCGGTGAGGAGTGAAGGTAATAATAATTTAAATGAGTAAATTTTTTTTTATAATTTATTAATTGTTGCATTTTGTAGTTGTAACGTCAGTGCTTATGTAATAAAAAAAAAACATGATTTCATGTGATAATTAAATTGAAGAATTTAGTAAGTTTTTGTCAAATAGCTTTGAATAGATTCTCTTGTTATTAAAATCACATTATTATTATAATAATTGACATTAAACTATTGCAATATATGTTGGTTGCATTTTATTGTAGTAGTAGATTTTGGTGGTAACTTGTAACTGAAAGATTAACAATAATTCGTGTATGGTGTTGTTATTTACACGAATTTGGGTGATGATAATAATACAAGGAACAAAGGTAAATACATAAAGGCTATATTTACTGGATATTATAAATTCAGGAAACATTTTATTGTAAGAAACAGTTCACGTTCATTTTGTGGCACTATCTATGTATCATGGATGCTTTTTATCGTAAAAAAAAATATATAAAAATAAACCAACAAACATGGTAATGAAGATATTTATAAAAATACTTCTATTTTAGTAAATGGCCAGCGTATAAGGTAAAAAAACTTCTAGAAATAACAAATATACGAACATATCCGTTTAAGTAAATAAGTAAATAAGTAAATAAGAGAATAAAAAATAAACAGAATCCTCTAACAACTACATAGAAATATTGTTTTTCAATTTTATTCCAAGTAATAATAGCTATTTTGTGTAACAACCCCACACAATGTAAGTTTCGCTGAGTAGTTTTTCCACTTTTTATATCGATTTTGGCTAAGAAATATTATGCAAAAACACATAATATATATCATTATAGAAACTCGATCATTATGAAACGTAGCCTCTCAAAACCTATTACTAGTTATTATTGTTACTTGTTACAACCACCGTTTTATAATTGATAGAAAATTTATTTATTTTTGAAAATTACTTTTTCGTTTATTAATCAATTATTTATATTAGCAGATCATTATTAGTTACGAAAATATATATACCATATTTAGGTGTATATGTATATATAAAGTTATTCACATACGTACTGCTGTGCCTTATATAACCCATTTATCACTGAGATGTATTTTAAGTTACATATTATAGTTGTTGTGATTTATTTGTCTGAACAGCTGATTTTCAATTTGCCCAGGATTTTCACAATTTTGTTTTCTTTTGTATAAGTTTAGTTTAAGAGTTTATTGAATGATTTAATCATGTAGTGTTAAGATTTTTTTTAATTAATTCAGTCATTCAAATGTCCATTGTTCGCTTGTGCTGATTTAATCCGTATTCTATTTAATATTGTCGTTGTAATTGTTCCACGTCTGCGTTGTACGATTTTTGAGAGAGGGACTTTTGTAAGAAAAAACAATTGTAGGATTTTGTTAAGGACTTCCTTGTTCAACTATTGACGTGAGTAGACGTATTCTTTTATATTTGTTGCCATTTTGTTATTCAGTTTGTATTGAAAAATTTTAAATTTTATTGTCTTCTTTAATTATAGTCAATCAAGGAATTTTTATTGTAATAATTGTTAATGTATTAAAGTGTCCACTTTGTAGATATAGGATCAATTATTAATTTTTTTGTTTAAGAAGATTTATTTTAGTTTTTCCTCTCGTTTATTTTTAAAGAGTTAATTTTTCTGTTATTCTATTTTGCTGTATCTTTTGAATTTTTCTATCACCTCGTTTGGGTGAGTAGAAGCATTTTTCAATCATTTAGCTTTTTGATTTTTGTATGTTCTAGCATATGTCCACGCTTAGATTATTTTAATTTGCGAAACCACGTGGATAGAAATTCAAAGGTTTTATATATTCAATAATCATCCTGAACAAATAAAACCTTTTTTTTGCTTTGCATAGGAAACAGCATTGTCCTATTTTAGATTAAAGTCTAGAGCAGTTTTTATTTTAGGCCAGAACCTTCAGTTCAGGGTTTTTTTCTGCATCATTGTAATTTAACCTGTTGTGTAAAAATAAATTGTTTGTTTGATAGCGTCACTGGGTTAAAAATTCTGTTCTTTTATTTTAAACCTTTATAATTTTTCGTGTAATTAAGGAAGTCTGATTTCATTCACTCACAATTTACTTTTAGTGGTTAAATTAAAGTTTTAATTCGCGAGGGTAACTCTGAGATTAATAGTTGTTTTGTTTTATTTAAAATCTTTTCCGTTGAGCTAGCTAATATTTTTTTATTTTTAATTTTTAAGTAGTATTTTTATTTATTTCAATTGATACACAGCAGTACGTATGTAAGTACATGTATCTCCAGTCGTTACTGAATCAAATAGAGTCGCCCGCAATATAAATGCATATAAATATTCGTAGACACAGTTTATACCCCTGTTTAAGGAAAACTGCTACCAAAGTAGCAGCTTTTTTAAACTGCTAACCAAAAGTAGCAAAGGCAGGTTATAGCTGCTAACGTAAAGGAGCAGTTTTATACATCATTAATGTATGAATTTCTCTAGTAGGCTTTCGCCAGAATAATCTGTGTTGAACACTTGTCGGGGTTCCAGATACTTATGAAAATCAATTTGCGAAAATTCTGGATAGGTTATCGAATCTCTGAACTCAAAAGATATCTGTAAGTCGCATTCAACAAGATGGGATTATTTTTGCCGAAATGGGTTTGCTAGATCTAGAACCCAAAGCCTTCAGAAGCGATATATTGCATAGAGCTAATACTTATTCAAATTGTGTTCTTGTCATTTTTGTAACCTTGAAGCAACAATCTTTATATACAGATCATTTCTAATCTTGGCAATTATGTATTTAAATTAGTAATTCAAATCCTAAAACTGTTTAAATGTGCTACAATGCAGTCAAATATAGGTATATATATATTTTTAGTAAAACAAAAAGCAGTTTCATTTTACAAAGAGAAAATTACATTTTGCATGACATGATGTAAATGAAATGACTCTATGAACATGAATAAGACAAATGATTCTCAATTCGTAGCATTTGAGGATTACGGTAATGGAAACTTATTTTTGGTATTTCGTTTAACGTTATGAAGTAAGAACGCTATTTTATGGACCATGCACACGCGAATAAGAACAGAACTTACTTTTGCGCCTCTTATTTACGGTCGAGCAACCTGCAACAAAAGAAAATTAAATGTATCTAGTTTCAATTTCCTTCCTTCCCCAACTACATACAAGAAACAAACATAGAACAACAAGTAAACATAAAATATAACCAAGATGCACTCATATTATATTTTTCGAGAGCAAGACGTGTACGGCAGTTCAAACAAGCACAAAAATACGTATTTCCGCGTCCAAATCACGACATTTTCCGCTCTTGCACTTGTATTGCTCATTCAAACTTCTGTCGTAAATCCATCCAATTTGCCAGCGCCCTTCTACGACACTACTTATCTACTATTTCCCTTTTTTCGGTCTGCGTGTGTTCCGTCACCCTCTGCTGATTTCTCTCGCCCAGGATTTGCGTTTAACGCAATAACGATCGCGCTTCCAGATTTTGCCCCCTCGATCTACTAAATAGAAAAATTCTTTGCAAGGCGCTTTGTTCGAATCAATTTCGCGATGTAAATTCTGCTCTAGGATTAAGCGAAACACACTTGCATTTTTCCTCCTTATCGGCAACTATTACGGATTTAGAATGAGGTGCAGCTAATGTAAGAATAAAATTTAATACGTTTCCTAAGTTTCGGAATAGTACACACGTCTAACCTTTTCACTGATCCAATTGGCTGAACACTTATAACATCGGAGCCTTGCAAACCAAGCGACACAAAAATTTGCAATATCTAGGAACTCTACTTTTGTCTTTTATATCCGAACAGCAATGTTTTGCAATTTTCCTGTAGAAACGCCATAGTCGGATAAGCTAATGAAATCGGCCCTTGCATGGATTCGGCTACTATTTTTCTTCTGAAGCAGCTTTACATATAATATTACATCCTAGAAAGTTAACTTCGTATTGTTTATAGTTTGCAAATAAATAACTGTAAACACAGAATCAATACTAAGGAAGACATCGAGGAAGCAAGGATTGTGTAGCCGTGGACGCTGTCTCACATTTAATTTTAATTTGTTGGTTTGTTATATTTCTCTCTATCCGTCTACCGTGTTTTATTTGAATGTCAGCTTTTGACTTTTTAAGTACGATACAAGTTGTCAGGCAAACTAATAAAACAGTCAAGTGAATAAGACCAGGTTCTATTTACTTGCCGACTTGCTTTCCCCTTTTACCAAATTTGCGTACAAGCAAATATTTTCTCTGTTGACTTGACACGTTGGGTCGCGTTTTTAAGATTCCTGAAAATTTGCAAGTGCTGCAAATACCAATACCGTTATAATTATGTAATTTTTGGCTTTTTTTTTTTAATATCACAACCAAGATGGGATCATAACCTAACTGAACTTACCTTAAACACTTGCCCAATTTTTAACCTGCACTTGTTTTGGCACTTGCTGTTGAAAATTCACAAGTTACCTGCTGATTTGACTTGCTCCTCCACTGGGGTTATGTAAATCAGCATTTAGGATTTTTATGTGCAGGTGCTAATATCCATAATGGGAGTTGTAGCACTAGTGCTGTGAATATGTTGATTTAACACTTAAGTAGAATGGACAATAATAAATAATTAATAAAAAAAGAGTCCTTATTGTCCAACAGCGACCCAATTCTAGGACAATAATAATTACAAACATAAGGGATAATTAAATTAAAATTTACAAAATTAACAAACGCAATTACTTGGTGCAACATAGTATACAACCAAACAGCCTTACAAGATATAAAGGTAACCTAACTACGTAAACAAACCAAAAAATAATAAGTAAACATGTTTATGTAGATACTAACGAAAAACATCTGATATGTGTTTATTTGCACATTTACACATAATTGTAACCAGTGTTCGAGCTAATGCATTTGTACGTGCATTAGGTCTCTATGGATCTTGCAGCAATACGTGGAACATAGAATTGTACCTTTGATAGCAGGTCAGAACAATCGATTTTATTATTAATTAATTTCCGCAATAATATTGCAGCCTGCTAGTTAAGTCAAAGTCTCCATACGCATTTCATCCATAATATTCTGCAGATCAGCCCCTCTTGGTGGATAATAACCGTATAATTTATAAGACATAAATCGCAGAAACCTTCGTTGAATGCGCTCTAGGGTTTGAGCATGCGAGATATATATAGGGTACCATATAATGCTAGCATATTCCAGCTTTGACATTACAAAAGTAAAAAATAATGTCCTCATTAGACCAGCATCAGTAAATTCCTTGGATGTTCGTATCACAAAACCCAACGCCCTTGACGCAGATTTACAGAGATCTAATATATGTAGTACGAAGCTAAAGGATGAATCGAACAATACGACAAGATCACAAGTTTTTGCCGTTATGAATATCCCATTTATTGTATAGCTATGTATATCTCTGGTATTCCTTCTGGTGCACAAGACGGTGTAACATTTAGAGATATTTAGTATTAACATATTAATCTCGTACCAGTTGCAGGTTACTTTGCAGTATTGCAGCATCGTTTGGATATTCTATTGCCGAGTAAATTTTTAAGTGATTAGCGTAGGGCCTAGATCAGACTCTTGCGGTATTCCAGATGTAACTTTATATTCTGGTGATTGAAATCCATTATAGCAAACACGTGCCGATATATTCATTAGATAAGTCTCCATTGATCTTATAAATAAAGATGAAAAACCAAAAGAAGTTAGCTTAGATAGAAGGATTTGGTGGCTAATGGTATCAAAAGCATGAAGATAGTCTGTATATCACATAACTGTCCACGATTATCTAGTTGTTCGCAAATATACGGAGTCACGGTCGCCAAGTTTGTAACTGTAGAATCCGGCCGGTAATAAATCCATGTTGAACAGGAGACAGGTATACACACACACTACTGTATATACAAACATAAAGCACATAAATCTTTGCAAAGTTTGATAATATTGAGATTGGCTGATAGTTTTGCAGCTGGTTAACATCATTTTTCTTAAATTCAGGAACAACCCTCGATTTTTCCATCTCTCAGGAAATGTTTTGATCTCAAACTAAGGTTTATTATAATGGCCAATGGCTTTATAAGCGCGCGACGACAATTCTTAATAATAAAGGATGGAATAGAGTCATCACCAGCAATATTCTTGCTAGAAAAGCGAGACAATATATTAAGTAAGTAGTTCTCAGTTACCGTGAGAGGTTGGATGGTACGTGCAGCGTGATGCATGTGGCACAATATCGTCCGTTATATATGTTTCAGAAAACAGTTGAGCGAAGGAATTGACAATATCTCTAGATTGTCCAGTATACGATCATTATGATAAAGAACACCCGGGATTCTACAGTTTTCTTTCTTTTGGTTAATGTATTTCCATAACATGGATACATCTGACTTAATATTATTTTGCATACGGCTAACATAGTCACTATGAGCTCTATATATTTCTTGCTTTATCAATGTACGAAGTCGTTTAAATTCATTTAAGTAATATACGTTTTTTTGTTAACAACCATTTCTTTCGGTAATAAGATTTAGTTTTAATGTTTTGTTTTATTTCAGAGGCGAACCAAATCGGAAATGAAAGTTCTGTCGAATTATTATGTCTTTTGGGAATATGAGATTCGAATATAGAGTGTATGTGTTTATATGTATGTTATTATATATTGTATATTGTATGTATGTTTGCACCATTAAGAAATGACAGTGAATAGATACAAAATTCATTTGGCCAAACAGTTCTAAAAACTTGAAGACTGTGGAAATTCGAATATGCTTTTCCGTAAGTAAAATTAGTGTGATTCCACAGGTATCCTTATATAATTAATAATATTTTTTTAAACGTTATCTCCGGCAAGTTAACCTTATAATTTAAGATCCCATTATACAATTTACTATCTGCATTTTTCAAATGATACTCTGTTATTTTCTATAATGTAAACAGACAAATTTTACAAAATTTGTTCCACATCAACTTAACAAATATTAATTAAATGTGTAAAAATGTAAATGGTCATAAATGAATTCGGCGGGCCGAACCTGCTTTACGAGCCATCCGCGCCGTTATAAAAAGGCCTGGCCCAGCCCGCATCTACTTTTTTTCTTTTGGTATGGCCAAAACGGGCCAGCCAGGTCCCTTCGCACTTCTAGTGTTAATACACGAAAGCGATTGTATTGATAAAGATAATATTATGGAGTAAGACAATTTCTTCTTCCTAGTTATAGAATTATATTTGCTTGCATTATTTTTGAAAAGTACTGGTAAATCTTAAATGAAGCATTTTTGATATATGTTTATAAGAATCGCTGGTAGGCTATGGCTTAGCAATGAGCATCTTGCGTGAAGACACAAATACGGTTGACAGCCTATTCTCCGAGCTGTGTTACACATCCGTTTATATCCCAGCTGCATCGATCATCTTATCGCACGTCAACCTTGAACATTTCACATTGCCACCGTCAGTTGAGGGAGTTGATTTGCAATCCGGCAGTCACAGAGCCCGCTGCTACATACACATAACTCAATTAAGCAAGCGTTAATCCAACGATACGCTCCGTCCGGACACGCTTGCGTGCCTCGTTTACGATTGATTGTCGACTCGCAATACGATTCGTAATCGGGGAAATCGAACGACTGGAAAAACCGTACGCACATTCAGCCCCCCCGGCAGAACGGAATAAAGTATCAAAGTGGGTTGGTGCCGTTAACATTTCGTTCAACAACGTACGTTCTAGCGTAACGTACATACATACATATATCACATCGAATGCCTGGTAAGTATGATCTTTCCACTTGGTAATTACCGATACGTTACCTCCTTTTAACACGGTTGAAATATAGCCTTCCCAGCGTTTAGTTATCATTACCGTTTACACCATAGATTGCGGTAACTAATTTGGGAATTTGTAGATCAGACAACTGTGAAAAGTGGGTTTTAATCTCTTCATAATCGATACATGGGAACCGATAGTCAAATAAAAGATTTTATATGGTAACCGTATATATGAGTCGCTGAAACTACTTGGCTTTTTGTATAACAACAATTCATTTCAGATTCCAAGGTCATAACACTTTGCGATAATTCTAGGGTTATTTTTGCCTTTTTTAGCCTCACATTCACATATAATACGGCATACAGTTACAATCAAGTTATTACAGGCGACTATGAAGAACTCCAGTGTTAATATCGATTTTGTGAAGACTTATGAGTGCAAGGTACCTATTAAGATACCTACTACTTTATATAGGTTATTTTTACTAAGTTTTGTAGTTTGGTACTTCCTTATAATAAATCCAAGTAACTCAATTTTTCCTTTTTCATTTTAACCTATGTCAATAATATAATAAATATAATAATATCGGCATCCTAAGCGTATAATTTTTTTGAGCTTTTCTGAGGAGCTGTTTTGACGAGGCTTTTTTGGAAAACTTTTTTTGTGTTCAGTTAGATATTGTATACAAATGAATGTTAGAATCATATTTTATTTTTACTGGAAACTGAAAATATGTCTATGGTCAGTATCGACCCCAATTTTTATGTATAATCTGCACATAAATACAACGATTTGACTTATTTTCCGAAATTCGAATGCTAGAACTTGAGAAAAGAAATGTTTAGCCCAATCCTTCGAGCACGGGTGTTTCACACGGACGTATTATACACAAAGGTTATACAGTATATTAATTTGCAACTTCTCATTTGATATAACCCCAAAGGTACCATATATGAACACATTAATAAAGTTCCATTACGCTCACATCACAAGCGATTTGCAGTTTCGAAATCAAAATTTTCTAAGGCGATTTGCGCAAACATCCTACACACAAGTTTCCGATTCTGGCAACTACCTTGATCGATCGCCTTAAACTAATTACCGTAGACTTTAGCAGATAAACCGTAACTTTTGTTATCAATAAAATTGGATAAAATCTAGGTCAACAAAGCTTGATGAATGATGCGAAAATGTTTAGAATTTCGAAAGTACGATACGCTTATTAAGTGGTTTCAATAAGTACCGAATTGATTTATCGAATGTTTAAGGGTGTCGACGTACTAGATAACAAAAATACACAAAACTGTAGCACTGATAACACTACATACTTTGTGATACGACTTTGCCACAGACTGGATGCATGCTCCAATTACAAAACTATCATCATCAGCAGTCACGCGGATTTTATCAGCATAAACTGATTTGAGTGAGCAAGCCTTAATTTTTTGAGATTGAATAATTTGTCTTAAAAAGATTAATGCTTTGAAACAAAAAGAAAAGTTGTCTATAATGACGCACACGTCAATAAGTAAGTGAGATAAAGCGTCTATGAGGTGGTACAATCACTCATATGAAGTCGGGTTTAAACCTCTTCCGCTAATGACGAGTTTTTTTAACTTATTTTTATATATGTATACCACCGAATCAGTAAAAAAAAACAGATGTAATAAAGATATTTTTATCATGCAAATTGGTTGTTGGCCTGTTCCACTTATTAGTAAATTTTGATTCCAGTTTTTCAGTCCCCATTTTTTTTGGTCAAAACTTAAAATCTCTCGCAGCCATTTGCTTGTTTTGTGCTAAGTTTTTATTATTGTGTACGTTGGTGACAGCTGCCAAAATGTACATCGATGGCAAGGTAAGTATGTTTTCTTTCTTGAAGTAACCTAGACAGCTTCCATTGCGTTGTAGACTGCATAAGGTTCTGATTGCCTTTTTCTGTAGGATAAATAACTTCTGTGCGTCCGCTGACATTTCCCAGAAAAGTATACCATATCCAAGGATTGTGTGAAAGTAGGAGAAATACGCAGACCTTGCCGCCTCATTAGTTGCTATGCGTTTAATTCTCCCTATAGCGTACAGCGCAGATGATAATCGGCTGGATAAACTTTCAATATGTCGATTCCACCTTAGTTGAGAGTCTATTATGATGCCCAAAAACTTAATTTCCAATTGGGAACCGTTGGTCGCACGAAGTGTTTACGTTTTGGTTTTGTCGGGGTTGACTTTTAATTTATTTGCAGCAAACCAAACATTCGCAGATCTTATTGCTTCAGCATAATTTTTCTGAAGGACCGCGAGATCATCAGCACTTACCAATATTGATGTATTATCAACATAAAGGCTGATTTTACTTTCATTAAAACTGGCTGTTAAATCATTTATATAAATAATAAATAGCAATGGCCCAAGAATGGCCCACCGATCCTTGAGGAACCCCGTACTTGATGCCAACAACATCAGATTTCAGGTTATTCCATTCGGTAAGTTGTGTTCTGTTATTAAGATATGATTTTATAAGGAGCAGAGATGTTCCTCTTACACCGTAGAACTCCAACTTAATAGGATGTCGTGGCTCACGGAGTCAAAAGCTTTATTGAGATCAAGAGTAGCCATCTGCACGTACATACCAGAGTGAAATGCATCATATATTTCTTCTACTATTTGTTGCAAATCCCACTAATCGTATTGAACGCGCCCTTCTCTGTATCCATTCTCGCTTGAAGAATAAGTAATATATCTTTTCAAAGAAAATCTGTAAAGTCTGGATGCTATAACCATTTCGAAAATTTTGGAAATTGTTGGTAAAATGCTAACTGAGCGATAATAGTCGCATTTATTTCGGTCATCCTTCTTGAAACTGGTATGATCTTAGCCACCTTTAGTAATGTGGGGAATACTCCTTCCATTACGCACTTGTTAAAAATTCATGCAAGCGACTATAGCTAAAAATTAGAACATAGCTTATATAAAAAATATACCATCGATTTTATTTATATTAATTTTACTGTATGTATTTCGGTATAAAACTGACGGTATTGTAATTACACTCAAAGGTTAAATAAAAATTAAAAAAAAATTAATATTCTTATTGAAGTCGAATGATTGCAAAGCGAAAAATGCTGTATAAATGATTTCAAAACCGAAATATGTAATTCACCTCTACAATATACTCTTATAATTTTATAAATCAATGTAATTACATTACTTTTTCAGATTTATATAAATATTACTTGGATATTTTATTGTTTTATTGCATCCTAGAGAACTGTTTGAATTCTAATTTAAATATAACAATGATCACTATCAGGGGCGAATCCGAAAAGAAACTATGGGCCCTGATGTGCTCTGAAACTGTGAGGCTCCATAAGTGGGGTCAGGGTATCAGGGTATCATTATATTAGGATTCTTCTCAGGAAATTTGTCGTTTCTTGAGAAAAATTATTACAATTATTAGCACAAATACATTAATTGTTAATCTTTGCAAATTTGTTTGAGTTAACAAACTACTGGTGTTGCCTCAACAATATGAAAGTAATTGAACCAATTGCATCCAACATTTTTACAAAGTTGAAGTATATTATTGTGTTAAGACCATACTGAACTTAATAATTTGTTTCGAATATATTCAAAATTTCTAACCAAATATTTTGTTTCAGTTAATAGTGTACATTTTTTGACAATATTAGAAACAACAGAGAGCATGCTTGTTTTACAGAAAATACGCTTAACAAAATATATTTGATTGGTTTAAAGATATCGGTTTTTCAGGGTGGTTGAGTTTCATTGCTTTTTCAATCCTTTCGTTTATTTCTGCGTCTTGTGTTACGTTCTCATCTAAACCTACTTCCAAATATTTGAACGACTTGTTGTACTATCCAATCCCTACTTTAACCCCCGTGTGTTCATTAATTATATCTACCACTTTTGTTTATCTTTAATTTTATAGCGTTTTCCTCCAGTTGTTTATGTCATATATTGATGTTATAATGTGCATCTGTCTTGTTTGCAGCAACAATAGCGACATCATCTGCGAACCCTTCTTTCAAGATTTTCATCTTTTGTAAGTTAGATGTCCTACATGAAATTCCTTACTTTTTTTAAATACATTTCTTCATAATATAGTACATAAAAATTATGAAAGATATTGGGCTTAGGCTTTCTCCTTGACGTAGTCCTGTTTGTGTTGTCTTCGATTTAAAGTTATTGGTAATTACGGCGTTAACATTGTTCTCATGTACTTTTGAGGTTATTTTCATACTTCTATGTCAATGTTCCTTTCTCTTAAAATATTTTAATTATTATTATTATATACAGGGTGTTCCTAAATATCATGTACATAAGGAAGGGGGTAATTATTGCCGGTTATTATGTGCCTAAAAATTTCATATAAACATAGGTCTGCAAACACTCTCAGTTACCAATCTGCAGGTATTGAAATTTCAAGATTTTTTCACTTTTTACTGTATAGCTCCTACAGTTTTTGAGATATTTTGCTCAAATTTGGAAGGTAGGTTAGCTATAAGGCCTGCATCATTAGCCATGCCAAAATGCATGATGTAATCTACAGAGTAATAATTTTTTTGGGGTCATGCCCTCTTTTGCCACCTGAACTTTTTGCGATGCGCCACTGCTAGATTACTAAAATACGCCAATAAATTTTCTGTCTTGTTTAGAAACTTTGTGATCTCTTGTATTTTTTCTTATCTCTGACTTATCGTGAGAAAAAAATAGAAAAACAATATTTCTGTAATTCGCCAGAGAAAATTAAATGTTTGTAAAATGGGTCTAGCAGGCTCTAGCTTTATTCAGATAATCACTTGAGTGTAATGAATTTTAAGAATTAAGGTGCTACTACCTGTTAAAAAATAGGATGACCCGATTTTCGTAGCATTGTTGTATTACAATACAAAAGTAACATAACTAATAACAATAAAAACCCTAATTAATAACAATGACAAGGAAACTATGCTACAACAATTGTTGGAAGTGTCCTCCTCCAACCCTTATAACAGGCGTCCGCTCTTCTTCTCATTGATGCTCGCACTCTCTCAAATACTCCTGGAGTATTCTTATCGTTTCAAATCCATCGATTATTCGATTTGCGTAAAGTCATCAACAGTATTCACAGGTGTTGTATACACTAGAGATTTGAGATGTCCCCACAGAAAAAATCTATACTATTTAAGTCAGGGGACCTACGGGCCAGGCTGAGGTCCACCTCGTCCTATCCACCTATTCTCATATACTTCATTTAAAGAATCCCGAGCCAAAATAGAAAAATGTGATGGGCGCCATCGTGCATATAGCACATTTGATTTCTAAGTAAAAAGGGCAAGTCTTCAAGTAATAAAGGCAATTCATTCTGCAAAAACAGCCTGTATGACTGACCAGTAAGTCGACCAGGCAAAAAAACAAGGCCAATCAAATTATCTCCAATTATAACCACACCCATACATTGGAATGAGAACTGTTCTTGAAAAGCGTTGTAACAATATGTGGATTTTCATCTGCCCACGTGTGGTGTTGTGGAAATTCATAATTGAAGTCTTGAAAAATTCGCTTCATCGGCAAAAAGGATTTACAATTAAAATGCGGTCTGCTGCTAGCTTATTAAGATACCATGGGCGAAATCAATCCTTAAAGAGTCTCGGGGAGAAGAGCCTGCACTCTTGGAATCTGGTAAGCGTATAGCAGGAACACCGTAGAATACGTAAAACAACTTGTGACTAATATTTAAATGTTACTGATTTTTTCTGTGCTGGTGCGAGGATGTCTGTCTATTTCATTCAGACAGCCTCTTCGATCTGTGGTGTTCTGACAGTACGGTTTACCTGCTCATTAGATTCTTTTTAAAAGTTCCAGTTTCCCAAGACCCTAGGAATATTTGAAAATATCGATGATGGAGGTATCATCTATTGGAAGCGCTCCATGTACAGACGCTGGCTCTTTGCATTTCCATTCGCAAGGCCGTAGATAAAAGCATGTCAGCTTTTCAGAATTAGTGTAATTGGCATATTTCAACATTATAACGAGTATTTAAAACACTTGTACACCCAGTTGGCAATTAAAACTTTACTTATACAGACACAAGTTACGATTTCTAATGTCAGTTTGTCAATTAATAACTCATGATAT